>CM065921.1:20618773-21836273 GCA_033439105.1 Magallana nippona
TTTTGTTTCAATGTTATATATTGTCCCCCGGTTTTACTCTAAATGGAGAATATCAATTTAGCGCTGTCCGTTCGTTCGTCTGTATGTCATTCTGTTCGTGCATTTCCGGATAACGTAAATTTTACAACGAACTTTTTAAATAAAAAATTCATGACTCCTACTTAATTTTTATTTCTAAGCGATTGTTAAAGCACTACAATCTCACCCCTACCCTACCCCCTTTCTATTGCGGGAGATAAAAACGTTTACACCAAGTGGGAGACACAAACTCATTGAATAGGCCCATTAGGTTTTGTTTCAATATAATTTCGTTATGCACTTATTAGGTAATTTAAATACTAGTATGGCGTGTAAAACGTTCCATCATTAAACTTTTCTGTTACTTCTACTCAAAATATTTGCTATTCTTATTCTTAAACATGCAATTTTTATTCAATAAAACATGATTTCTATATATTTGATAAGTTGATGCTTTTATGCAACAGATTATTCACTCTTGATAAATTATCATTCTAATTCAAAAAGATGTTGTTCTAAAACATTTTTATTGCAACTCTCCAACACATCTGCATACATGTATTTTATAATATATTTGACAAATAAGAGATCGCAGATCATCAAATAAACGTAGAAAAGTTTCTAATTTTGTTTTGAGAGAGAAAGGTGGAGGAAGGTGAGATAATTTTCTAAAACCAATTTAAAAACAGACGGTGCCTTTTCGATGACTCCATCTATGTTATACGAGAATTGTATCACTCTTATTCTTTATGATTTAGAAGCAATTAACTTTTTATTCCTAATCGAAAAACTCCAGTTCGAAAACATGTCATTCCTATTCTGGAAATAACGTTCATGGGCAACGAAAGTCAAATTATAGAGGCAGAAATCTGAATACCAGAAAAAAGTTATTATACATCCATGTATACAAAAATGATATTACAGATCTATTTAATAACAGTTCATATTGTAGTACTCTCTTTTCGTAGTGTTTTGTGTTCTAGACCTCCAAGAACTTGTTAAGGTGAAAAATGATTAATCAAACCTGACCCTTTTAGTTATTTAACCTTCACAACATGTACTACATCAAGTTTCGGACTAATGAACCTTCGGACTAGTGGACCTTCGGACTAATGAACCTTCGAAGTACTGGACCTTCGAATTAATGAACCTTCGGGCTACTGGGCAGACCCCTTTGAATAAAGCATCACACGTTTGATAAAGCAAAGGTTTATCACACGGGTAGTATACACCACACGTATGAGATAAATATGTATATCATCATTATCATTTACATGGCATTGCAGAAGAAACTGTCTATTAATTAAATAACAATTGATGAATTCATGTTAACAAAAACATGGCAAGCGGTCTAAGCCCTGTCTCTCGCTTACATTGTGACTCAACAACTGGCGTTCTTATTTTGGTTACCTTGTATAGGCTTCATGGTCACCTTCGAAAAAGTATTGCAAACGTTTTGCTATAAATGTTTGTTTTTTTTCGGTGAGAAATGAAGGTGTACAAACGACAGTCGAATCTGTGTTTACTAGATAACAATTATTGATATTTTATACCTTGCAAAAATTATACCAAACGTACATTAAATTTCATGATTGAGTGACATCTACGTCACGCATATGGTATGCATTTGTATGATACGCCAACAAAAGTGCAGATAAGCCATTGAGCAAATCCATTACCTAAAACTTCAGTTTAAGTGATCAGAAATTACACGATTTAGAAAGCAAGAGATCCTTGTCTTTTTGGACAAGGTCGACCATAGGTACATGAAGTAGCACGCGCATGAATAACTATGCACAATGATAAATACAGATTCAATATAATTTACCAGCAGATAAAGTTTTAAACTTTTGCTAAAAAGTATTTTGTTCTGACATTACATGTCAATGATTTTTACAATCAGCTATTAAAGATATACCATTATTACATACGTACTCGCTAAAGATTCTCTCTATATATATCAACAATGTTCACAGCTGGAACAAACTTCCTCGTTGCGAAGCGACTAAAAAAAATTACGACGGCGCAATCGTGTCAGCAGGGCTAATTTGATAACGAATTGGTTCAACGAGGAAAGTGTAGAGCAATCAGATCAAATTCTATTTATCCTTAAGGAAAATAAAATTAAATTTTTTGAAGGACATTTTATGACCAAATATATTACAAACTTATAGCCTATAGATACAGTGGTAACAACGTTATTGTTGACATGCCAATCGTGTTAAATAGTTCGTGTACCGTGGGTGATCGTTCGTGTAACGTGCGGGATCGTGCGTGTATCAGAAAAATTGGTTTGCGTTTTTTACCGTACGTGATCGTGCGTGATCGTGCGGTTTTTTCGTTTTGTAATTTTTTTTACGGAATGCCAGGCTTTATTATAAACTAACGACGAGTAGTTTTTAAAACAACGCAACAATGTGAATTTAAAACTTTTTTATTGAAGAATATTGACAATTGATTAGTACATACATGTATCATGTCAGCGCTAATCTTTTTAAAATATTCTCCTTTTCGTCGTTAAATAGTTATTCAACAGCTCATTTAATCCTTTGATCGTCCGAGTTAGTTTTGCATGCTTTTGCAATCAGTCTATAGCAAGGCGAAGTATCCAACATATCTTGACACATAATTTTAATGATATTATCGTCAAGCAAGAGAGACAGGTTAGGTTAAAGCGGTCAATCTTACCCATTCCCCGTCCAAAACTAAACAATTATTCCCTAAGTTTTCTTCAAATGAAAATACGATACGCATTCCTCTCTATTATATTGTATAAATATTCATTAGAATTAAAATTTATTTAGACTCTAAAATTTAGAATAGAAAGAATTCAATCAAGTACTACATGTACCGTATATTATGGAAATATGGGATATGTAAAATCGAAATTCTTTGGAACAAGGTAACAAATTTACCCGTATCTCGCACAATTAAATCGTACGTAAGGGAATCGAATTACATAAACATTAACTCGTATTTAAATAATTTCGTGTAGTTTATGCATTATCTTCATTTCTTTTACACTAATTGACTTAAACTTATGATACAAGTTAATACTCGTTGTGGAGTCAAAACAATTTAATTGGTGTATGGATACTATCATATCGTTTACTCGTAAATCAAATTAAAATAAAACAGTGCGTGGGTACTTTACATGCCGCTTTTCAATAAATCACAGGCTTATTGTAATACAAATTAGAGCAAAACATTTTCTTAATTCTAATCGTAAAAATTAATTTTGATTTTGCGTGATTAATGGTGTAGAATCGTTCGTTTGCGTTTTTTATCGTTATCGTTCGTGTATCGTGAAAATTCAGTAAGTTAGTGATCGTCCGTGTACCGTGCGTAATCGCTCGTGTATCGTGCGTGATCGTTCGTGTATCAGAATCGTGCGTGTCGTTTGTCAACAATAACGTTGCTACCACTGTAACAAATCTCGGACTTTTATCTATTTTTGACAAATGAAATGTAGGCCTATCTAAAATGCAACTGTCTCAGTCTCCATAAGCGACTCAAAACAAGCTCTTCCCCTCTCCTTTAAAATGATGTCAAAATGACTATGGATCTGTATGGGCTTACTTTTCCATAAAACAATTAATGAATTATGACATCATCATGATTCTATCTCCAAAAAGACACTGTGAATCATTTACTTAAATTATATAGGCCTACAAATACAGTTTTTGTAAAATGGATTATTTCCCTTTGCATATCTTCAAATTGAATTGGAAAGTAAAAGTAACCCACGTGTTTCAGTACGGATCCAGAAGAGAGGCAAGTAGGACATTTATCTATTAGGAACATTTTTAATGCATTGTATCGTGAACACTGAACAGTACCTGTCTTTGATAACAACTTCTGAAGCAATGTCAATGGAGATCTTGGGGAGAACGGACCATGAATGTTGTTTGAACTCTTACACTATAATTTTTTGTAACAGTGTGTTATCAAAATTATGAAAAAAAGAGTATTTTTGTTTTGAATTTGCCATATGGTTCAAATATTAAGATTGTAAGGAGAGACAGGTATAGGAAAAACGTTTGAAAAAAAAAATAATTTGTATCCCAGGCCCTGCCTCTTCCGAGTGTGAGAGCTATGCAGAACCCCAATACCGTGGCTTGAGACGATTTATTTGATCCTTCACATCCCAAGTAAGTTGCTCCACTAATCTGTTTTGTCCTTTCATGGCCTTTATGACACAATCTAGACAGTGTAGTATTTTGGGTGTTTTATTGTAGTCTTTTCACAATGCTAAAACAAACCCTCCAAGAATCCTACAATTAATCTCTATATAAAAACCTAATTTTCTCTGAAAAAGTTGTTACCCTTATTTGGTTTTTGATAATATATAATTATATACAAGGAACTTATTTATATACCGTAATAAAATGCTTTTTTTAGTGATTTATGTGGGATATGTAGATGCAGGCAGCATTGCAGAAAAAATACATAAACCGCTAAAGCAGGTTATTGTACTAAATTTTTCTGCAATGGTGGCAACCTTCATAAACTGCAAGAATCATCAAATAAAACATTTTATTGTTTATATAATTTACATCTTTCTTTTAACAAATTAATGAATTGATTGTAAAAAGTAAGTTAAATTAAGTAAATTACTGTTAATTAATGTATATCAGTATGTTAGCTGAAAGAAACAGCCAAACTGTCTCCATGGGAATTTGAGTCTGACATCATCATGACTATTTCGTGCAGTCCGTGATTGTAGATTTCGAAAAATCAGTACAAGGGGCGTGTGGATTTCAGTCCTGTCAGTTTCAGAAGCTGTAGGTTTTGAACAATCAATAAGCGGGGCATGTAGATTTCAGTCCTGTCAGTTTCTGTAGAGCTATGAATTAAGAATTAGTTAGAAATAGAGGGAATCATACTTGGTAGATTATCTAGGTCCATATTGCATTCTTGCAGTCTGACGGCTTATATTTATATTATGGAAAACAGAATATGCAGCTGCATGTCTACATGTGTTTAAGAGTTCATTCTGAATCATACTCATGTGTGAATAATATAGATTGTCCACTTGGACCATAGAATATATACTGTAGATTCCTTCTTTTATGCGAGTACTTAATTCCGCGATTGAACTGTTTTGCAGCAAATCATGAGAATATAAAATCGCGAACACTGATATTTTATCTGATTTTATCTTTTTTCAACTGTCTGAAAAATGAAAGTGAGATTTTAAAATTTGCATGATAGGCTTCTCACGATTTTACGCAAAATATTAATTCCATGCGTTTAATTATAGGCATCTACAGTATATAGGCTTGGGTTAAAAGCTCAGTGGTTAGAGACATGCTTCTTCTGGTCCCAGGTTAAATTCCTGATCCAGCTACTAGATTTCTAGATTTCATTACAATTACTTGTTCCTAAATGAATTCCTTCATTCCTACAACACCTGTGTGTTATAACGTAATTATGCAATGCCAATTGCCAAGTGCTTGCATATTTTTGTATAGCTGCATGCATGTAAAGATAACAAGCTTTTAACAATGACAAACCCTTAATTTCCTCTTGTTTACATTTTTTCCCTCATTTGATATCTTGTCTTTAGTACAAGAATGTAGGGGGTCCTGAGCATTGTTTTTCTGTCACAGTAAGATAATGTTTACAATTGTGACTCAGACTGATCACAAATATTTGGTCTGAAAACAGACTTGGGATTCCTGTAGTGTAATGTTACAGGGTCATTAGATCCTTCATATTGTTCGTGGAAGCTGTAATATTATCAAAATTTGTTTTCAGCAAGACACGGATTACTATTATTGGTTTAATACTGATGTGTTTCATATTCATACTAAACCCCACTGATCCCCCCCCCCTTTTAGAAAAAAAAAAATGTTTTGTATTTTGACAATGAAATGGTCATATTTTAAGTAAGATCCCTATTGCATATCTTTTATTATATATATAAATATTGAATTCATTTTGGCAGCAGATTTGTTCCCTATGAAGTACTTTTTAATTTGATTGTGATACAGTTCTTAGTCTGCATGAATAACATTCGTAAGTACATTCGTACATGCAATAGTTCATATATTAAAACTAAAAACCAACTGCATGCATAACTAAAATAAAAGAATTTAATTAAAAAAATTTTTTCGAATTGTTTGTTTGTAAAGACCGTCTCAGTGGTAATATTAAAGACAAAATAGATTTTGATATAGCAGTACATACTTTAGCATCTTGACTATGCTGGAATATATTCATTACAATTGATTTATGCAGAACATCGAGTTATGAGAGAAACAGACAGGCATTAAATAAACTTTTGACCAAATATTTATCATATGATAGATATTCTCTTTTCAGAAGTAGAAATAGCCTGGCTATAATAGAATAGAATATTATCATAGGCAAACGTACTGGCATAGAAGAATAGATGAGATAGATACCTGTTCAGTTTAAGTGACAATTTTTTTTTTATTCATATATTAGCCTCACATAATAACTTAATTATCTACATGTATATGAGAGAGAGAGAGAGAGAGAGAGAGAGAGAGAGAGAGATGCTGTAGACATTGAATAAATTCTTCCAGTTTTCATATACCTCATCAGATTGTACTAATGTATGTTATTTTTTACAAGCAATAATATAACTATTTGTGTCATTCATAATTTCTTGATATCAACCCATTCAGAGAACGTTTCTTACTACCACATGTAACAATAAATCATACTACTGTATATTATATAATTATACTTAATTTGTAATGACCAAATTACATTTACACTTGATATTTGTGTTACGGTACATGTATTTATATTATTTTTAGTTAGTATTTAGTTACAATCCTTTGAGATTTACCAGTATAAATGTATAATGGTATCTATAATTGTCAGAGTCTGACATTATATAGGGGCATTATATAATATATATATATATATAATATACCAATAATGTTTAACAGTCATCATTTTCATAATTCATATTTTGGTGAAGTGATTATCTAAAGTCATGTGGATCTTAAATTATCGTTACCGTTCATAAATATGCAGAAGAAATTTATTAGCAATAATCTTTTATTTACGTATATAGCTGTGTAAAAATAATAAAAATCAATTTGAAATTTATGAAGTGGAGTTAGGTAAAAATAATGGAATTACAATACATTGTACCTGATTCAGATTAAATCTGAATTGACAAATTGATTATAGGGAAAGATTTTATCAGAAGATAATAACTAATTTGTTTCTTAGGGATTGGGGAATATAGTGACATAGATGAAAAGCATTTCTAATAACACAGAACATTTAATTAACTTGATTTTAATCTAAATAGAGGGATAGTCACCAAAAGATATCGATCAATCGTTTAATTCCTCACAAGATTTAATTGATTAAGTGACTTAACTTAGGAATAAGAAAATTCAAATAAACAGATAAGGCTTGATTAGATCCAAATCTTTGCATGCGTAGATCATAAAGGAGTGTGACATATGTTGTCATATTATGGTAGGAATTGCATTTGTAGTTGTGCATGTTTATTTTCACACAGTTTTTAATTTGATATACTCCCTACAGCCATTGCAGACATAATAAACTATGTCCTTGAACCCTTAATGTGTGTGCCAAAAAATTATTCCTGTAATAGCTGTAAGGACTTAATTGGCAATAATAGCTTATTTTTGTACAACAAACATGTAAAATTGTGCACAACATTAACTCATAGCTGCCTTGTGATCCTCTGAAGTTATATACATGTAAATTAATGTACATATTTAAACTGTACTGCAAAGAAGAAAAAAAAAAACATCTGCAATTGCAAGCCTTTAACTTTGTCATTTTTCTCCCAATTAGTGACAGAGTATATATGGGTGTTAACAATTTTTGGTCAAAGATTGATTATCTATTGTTGATCTGTATTTTTCAACCAAAGATTTGTTATGACATTTCTATGATGGCAATAAGTTATTATCCTAGCTAGCTTTGAATACTCTCTGCTAATCCCATGCAATCATCAAGCAAGCATACTTAATTTAAGGGTCAGTGTCCATGTTAACATACATTAATTTGGCCTGTACAGATCCGTGGAAGGTAAAATATTCCTCTTTTATGATGTCTGAAGCATTAATACCCTAGAATCAAATATAGTTCTCACTTCTGAGGTGATCTTGTATAGAACCTCTAAGAGTTCATAACCTCAAGATATGGGGGACAGAGTTTATGGGAGAAATTTGAGGACAGATTCGTTGGCGAAATTTCTTCACACGTTCACAGGAGATCAATAAAGATTGGGTTTCATTTTACTTATTTTAAACTTCTCCTGTCATCTGAATAAGCCGGAGGATTTAGGTGTCTTGCTTAAAACCTTAAATACCCTTTAATGTAAAACTGCATGAACTCAAAAATTATTCATTTATGAAAACTTTAATAAGAATTTTCATTTTTCAAAAGTATGTAGGTGGAACTATAATAATCATATGGACTCGGTTATTTATTATGAATTGTTTATTAATTTTCTTCCTTTGAAAGGGATCAATTAATGGTTTTGACCATTTTTATAATGTATTCATCTCCTTGGGAAGAAGAGCTCTATATATATAAAGATATAGGAAAATATTCAATTTAAATTAATAAAAGCTATCGGTAATATATTGTAATTTTTACTTTATTAAATGACAGTTCATGGCTTAAAATGTCATATCTTAAATTTGATGGAAGATCTGATGGATAATGTGTTGACCATGCATGCATCCAGTCTCCTAAGTTATGATTAATTCACATAGAAAATCTCTCTCTCTCTCTCTCTCTCTCTCTCTCTCTCTCTCTTGTATTAAACACTCAAGACTGTTTGATATAACATATAATATCTCAGATGTATAAAATTTAGCTCATTCTACACTCATCAAATTAAACATATTGACTATGCAGGCTCCAAGCCTCAGATATTACCCTACACCCACACATTGGCTGCTGTATTTACACTTATTCTGTTCAAAAAACATTATAATCCAAAGTTAAAAAGTGACTAGCAGTATTTTGATTTTATTTTACAGCCAATTTAAGCCAGTATACACCACGTAAGTATGTCTTTTATCACAATCTACATGTAATTTAATGTTAATAACTGCAACATGGAAAAACATAATAATGGTTTAATAGTAGGAACAATTTCCAATAAATTGCTTAATGTTGTTTATGACATTTGATCATGTGATTTAATCTGTGAGTAATTATAGTGTAACAGGTATTGATTTCAGCTAGCTTGATAAGGTTTCAGAATGACTTTTTGTAAAACTTTATTGGAAATCTATGCTGTTGACAACAGGCTGCTCATTTTCACGGAGGAAATGAGGAAAGTGATATGAAATGATATCTATAAATGGTCCTATGGCATTGAATACTTAATTTCATAACACATGTATTATGAAATACAAAATGTCAAATTGTTTTTGTCAGATTTTATTTTTTTTATGATTGGCTGTTGCATATTTCAGCAAAATACCAGTATCATGGTAATGCTTAATATCTATACTCAGTAATATAACTTTTGTCAAAGTATTTCTAATGAAGTAGATCCAGTGTGGTAAGGGCAGCCACAGTCTGAAATCTGCATAGTTCTCTCTTCTAGAACCATTGTCTCAAGCCACAGTCTGATGTCCGCATAGCTCTCTCCTACCACTGATGGGAGAGGATCATATTTTAATATTCGCCATGGTTTGGGACATTTTGAGCCAGAATAGTCCTTTTCTGAGTGAAACTCCTTGAATAAAGCAGCAAAATTCTTCTAAAGGGGATGAACTAGATTGCATGATAACAACATTTATTAATTTAATAAAATGCAGCTTCTTCTTTAATTATTAAATTTCATTATAAAGAAAGGATATGTTTTTGAAATAACTAGATCACTTTAAAATTTTACAAAAATAAGACATTTTCTTGCTTGTTTATTTCGATCAGTACTTTGATTATGAAAAGATATGGGTGTGGCACTTCATGATTATAAGCTGTCAGAGCAGCCGGCAAACTATAGCTAGGGCTCATATATATACAGAAAGATCAAGAGCTTGTTTCATTAATTCTTCAATTAATTTGAAATGTATAACATTACTGATAGCTAGTTTTGTTCTAGATGTAACCAAGACTTTCTTATATAACCTAGCTGCATTTTGATTGAACATTTACCTTCCAATATAAAGGTTACCACATTAAACTACTAAATCTCTCTAGCAAACATTGACCAGCTTAGTATGGCTAACAGTCCCTGGTGGCAATATAAAGCTAAAAGTCATGTCAACAGAGTCAGTGACAGGGACTTAGAGTGTAAAGCAACCATTATACAATGGGGGTACAAACACATCACCTCTGCACTGGTAATTGCCTAAGACTGTGGAAATTTGGGTTGTTTGTTGACTTTGAGGCTTACCATTGTAGCAGGTACAGAGATGACTGGATCTATGACTGCCATTGACTCACCTGTGTGAGTTTTTGTACCTGGTCTCTAATAAAAACATCTTTTGTTGAGGTGTGAGTTTATATATATAGAGTTGTGTTTTTGTTTGCCTGTTAATTTGTCTTGTATTGTTCAATAATGGTATGATTGTTGTACAGTGAAAAAGAAGATTATTTTTACAACTCTATTGAGTTCATAGATATATAAATGGCATATCGTTATTTCACTGTCTGTTATGCTTTTGGTAAATTTGTAATCATGATTAAAATTGTGCTGTAAAGTTTTTGAGCTTTAGGTAATGGGGGGGGGGGGGTCTGTTGAAAAAATAAAAACTAATGCTTCCTGTGTTTACATTCATGGAAACAAACATCATGAGCTCAGAATACAAGCTTATCTGGGTGTGGGCTTTGTAATCATGGGAAAAAGTGTCCATTATTTGAAATTAAATGAAGTTTACTGTAATTGTATTGAAGATATAGATATAATGAAATTAAGAACCTAATTTAAAAACAGATTCTAAATGATCACCTTTTAAGGAGTTGAATTCAAAAAGTGCAATCTTCAGTTTGGCATATATAAATGTTGCCATGTGTGTGGAAGATATTAAACAGGTGAAAGTTTTAACTTTTCAGGTCAAATTGTTTGCCTCCGAATGTGTTTGAAACCACTTGTTAAAGTTATAATGGCTCCTGAGAGTTTTATTGTTTTCTGTGTCAGAGATATAATTTTTACTGCTCACTGATACCAGTGATATTTAGAGGCTTGACAAATCTCTTATGGTGCTTCAGAATGTATTTTGCGCTGCAATATAGAGGGAAGGCAGTCCAGAAATTCCATTGCTCAATTTTGAGCCCTCTGTAAAAAAGGGTGTCTGAAAGAATTCAGAACTTCACATTGTTTGTGAATGAAGATAAGAAGGTATATATAAGCTATTTCATTTGTGATTTACAAACACCCATTTCAATTTGAGAGTGTTATTCCACTCCTGACCACTTAATGTACCTTCACAACTGAAGAGCTTATTTTGTGAGACCATTGAAGTGGCATTATCAGTTTGGCTAAATGCTCACAGTTTTGGATACAAAATCCACTCTGTATTCATTGTAGGTCATTTTGACATCTAGAATTTAGTTTCTTACCCTAACACTAAAAAAATATTGGGAAAATAGTTTTAGAATATATGGGCCATTAATTCTTTGGTCGATAATCAGATAATTATTGACACACTTGAACGTTTAATTTTTGTAATTCATTTGTAAAATACTTATGGAATGATCTTTTTGACAAACATATCTTTAATTTTAGAGTGGTGTATGGGCTTTCAGAATGTAACTTTGGATGAAATATAAATTGGAAAAAAGTATTGAATGACATACAGTGCATGTACTAATACAGCATGCTTAAAATCACACTTTTGCAAACTTTATTTCAGGATCAAATTATTTAAGGGACAAATTAAGACAGATGAAATTATAACCATTTGATAATGATGTTAATAAAAATCGGATGATATTTTCCAATTTAAGAAAAAAACATGTAAAAATTGGGAAAAGAAAAGAAACACTGTTTGTCAGCTGGTTGCCACATGATATATTTTGATCAATCAGCTTATGCACAGATAGATGTGTGGAATGTACACATTGAATGATGTATCACATACATAGCAGAATGTCAGTATATTGGACTTGTCCTACATTAATCACTGTTACAAGTTCAATAACCTTACCCTGGATATTAAGAACTGACAGATTCTATGAGATTTAGATCAGGGTATGTATTGAGAGTCGGTACACCATTGCATACATACGTTGTAAAAAGAAAAAAAAGGACTTGATTGCCTGGCCTTACTGAAATAAATGAACATATGATTGTGCATGTTTCTACCTTGATTATATATATACCTGAGTCATTGTGAGTCCATTATTGACCGTATTTTAAACAATTGACACCTGGGAAAATTAACGGATACAACACAATTAACAAACATTGAAGTTATTGACTTTTAGTCCTTTGATGTGACGTGTCATTGGTCATTTCTTGTTGTCCTACCTCAATTTACCACAGTTTTAAGCAACATATTGTATTTAATCAAGCAGTCTGTGTTAATTGAAAGTGGATACTCATGGTATTTGTCATCTGGTCAATATTAGTTCTTTCTATAAATGTAGATCCAGTACAATTCATGGTCATTGGGACGTTTTGTCCAGTGGGTTACTAGACGTGGGAGTTTCGGTCCGAGTTTTCCCTGGGAGGTTTATCAGCAGTCGGATTTACCAAGTGCCCCTGACACTGGAGGCCTCTAATTCTATTAAGCCGGAGGTGATTCACAATTTCAATATATTGAGGGTGTTTTGTCAACAGAAGTGCATGACTCAGTCGGCAATCTTCTGGACATTTGCATTACCTGTGGAGCGATCCAGGTAAGTAGTAAATAAGTAAATTATCTATGTTTGTACCCCTCTACTAGCTTCCTGCTGTTTGAGGTATGTCCTACACACAGCGCAGAGATATTCTCCTAATGTTGATGGATACATTCAATATTCGCAACACTAACGGAAACGGTAATAACATGTTTCTACCTTACGGATAATAATATTACACTGTATTATATGTGTAATGTCTATACTTTTTAAAATCTCTTTAAATTTGTTAGGAAAAAAAAAAAAAAAAAAAAGTTTTACTGTCTGCATAATTTCACTTTTTTAAAATTCAAGATCAAGGTTGCATGTCCTTGAAATTTTGTGAAGGTCACCTTTTACGGTAATTCTGCCCAAGTGGCGCAGTAAAACTGCCAATATTTTAATCTGGAAAATATGTATGTTGTATTTTTGCTCTGGTAGAAGAAGAAAAGGTGAAGGTGGACATCATATCTGTTAAAAAGTTCTGGTCCCTTTCTGGACTACATGTATCTTCAATCATAAATGACAAGATTGACATCATTTACAAGATTACGTGTGAAATATGTCAGTAGTAAATCTTGGATATTACTGCGATACTTGATAATTAACAGGTAAGATATTTCTATCTTTAGGTACTTGTTGCAGATAGCAGCACCAGTTCTGATACAAATTAGTCAACTAGTGAAAACACAACATCAAGAGTTCAAAATATTGATCAGGTAAGAATTTGTTGAAGGGGGTAGTTGGGGGTGGGGGACACAAACAGTTTAAAAGTTTGATCAGTTGAGGGGGAGGGGGGCTTTGCTGATCTGACAATGAGAGTGTAATATGATGGATAAGGTCAGGGTAATACATGCATGATTTATGCAGACTGTGCTGTAGTCTGTTGGCGGTCATTTTGGCTGCTAGCTCCATTCACATTTTTTAGTGTTAAATGAGCCACAAATCTTTCATGCGTAAATCAGGGTTAGCATTTGACACATGTAGGACCAAGCTCTTATTTCATGCAGTCTCACTTTTCTTTCATGATCTGTCTTTTTATATGTGGTGGTTTGGTCAGTAAACTAATTCAATGACCTCAGGTGTAATTTGATCACCTGAGAAACTGCTCATCTTTGTCTGCGTGCATGCTGACCACTGAATATTGTTTCATGGGTGAGTGATTTTTCACCAGGTGTAAGTTTCGGTCTCGTATACAAGTACAGGTACAATGTACCAGCATTTATACTGCTGTACCCACAGGGGACTACTAAGTAATAGATAATCATTTTATCACTTAAATGATTTGAAACAAAGATTTTTATTAGATTTTTCCTAACTGTATTCAAATGACATGATTATTAGGCCCGACAGGTCAAGTTTGACGTACCTGTGAATTTGATTTTCCAGGTGATTGTTTTGACATGTACCTGGAATCCATCAATCTGACAAGAGATTTTCTACCCACTGACCATGAAAATTTAATTATTTTCCTTTTCATTGGCATTTTATATGCTAGCTCACTGTGATCAGGTTAGCATGTACCGAATAATTGAATTTTTTTCTTCATTTTAGTTGCTCTGAGTATTTATAAGTTTTTAGATACGTTATAATATGAAAACCCATGCATGCAAATGAGTGTCCAAAAGTTATCAATTAAACCCTTGTCTTACAAAGGTGAGCATTGTAGGTCATGGGCCCTACATGCGTGATCCCCTCCCCCTCTTCAATCCCCAAATCCTTGTAGATTGACTAAATACATGTATTATAGATACTTCAATACATGCAATTCCATCAGCAGTTGCAACATACAGATATGCAATTGATAACCAACACGAAGAATTATGTTTTCATTGTGAAGACTTCATTTATCTATAAAATAAAAATTAATAGCAATCATTCTGAGAATAGTCCAGGAATATGGCCAGAGTATTGATCCAAATTTCTCCATAGGATATAAATCATGATAATTGCCAAGAATGAGTGGCTGTCCAGATTTCTCTGCAGACTTGATCCATGGGAAAGGTCATCTGCTCCGACCATTTAAGGCTAGAAGAGTATCGATAAAAGCAGGCCATATCATTCTCTAAATTCATGCACTTCGAAAAATGATCAATATTTGCAGAAGAAAAGGAAAATATTTCACACGGATTGACAAATTGTGTAAATACTGTAAAACTATATTTGGACAGTGATTGGAAGTATTTTTGATCCTCTTAAGCTTAGTATCTAAAATTTCTCTTTTTTTTTTTGAAATGCAAAGATTAAGAATTTAAATATTTGCAAGCAATTGAATTTTCATGTTAGTGAACTTAATGGCAGTGCATTGTGAAAATTATTGCAAAATGTGTCATTTCAATTAGTCTATTTTTTTTATATAATAAGTTATTCGGTAGAAGAATTTACTACAAAAGTGCCATAAATTTCCTGACCAATAGAGTCTAGGAGTATTCATTACTGGTTATCTGACGCGACTATGAGTTGGTAGCTTGATAATTTGAATCTTTGTGTACGGTGTTTATCTTAATATATCCCATGAAAGTTTAAATCACAATCATATCTTGTAGTACAAATAAAATTCCTTCTTTCTGTTGAACGGACTCATGTAAACAAATCCCCTCCCTATCAAAGATTAAAATTATTCTGCCTTTTATGGAGGCATTTAAATGAGGGCAATAGGTCGTTTGGCGGGCTTTCTGTCACTAGATGGCGCTCCGCTCAATGTCTCATTGAAAGACAGTTGTGTGGTGTGAAACACATGGTCTCGGCTACAGAACCAGTGCAATAGGCATTGTAGTGATTTCGAGGGGGGATTTTTATGACTTTTCTGCTTCACAGAATCCTCTAGGAGGAAATCCAAGGGTAAATATGTCTTTATCTTACATATTTAATGAACTGTGTTTCACAGGTGTTGTGTGTGCACTTCTATAGCACAGGTGAAGGTATTAGATAGGTATGTGCCTTCCGTCCTTATAGCCCATATGAGTAGAAACGCACATGTACATAGGTAACTTACACATCTGGCCTACAGGTATGTTATAAAAAAAAACCCTTGTATTTTGGTTTTTCGATTATAATTTATTTTGAAGGAGCTTACAAGACTGATTGGATAACAGTCTTTCTTCATTTAAAGGGTCAGTAATTGTATGTTCTGTTAACGAGTATTTGTCAATTAGAGTCCAAAAGAAACATGTTATCCATCCAGATCTGTATTATCAAAGGTTTTGAACAATTATGCCACACAGACGGTTTCTTTGTGCACTGGCATGCAGTTCAAAATCTCTGTGAGTCAAGACTATGTCACAGCCCTTGGGCATTTCAGAGGGAGGTTGATCAGGGGCCATTAGTGTGCCATGCCTAGATATACATGACATTGTTACAGTATCATAATAATGTAATGTAACAAATTAAAGGTCTTGCAATTTGTAATCATTTGCAAAATGTCTTATCAATTAAAGTTTATTATGGTCAAGATGACTTAAAACTATAATGTCAAAAGATGTTGGTCATAGAAAAAGAATTTGGTGGAAGTTGTGACACATACCAAGTGATAAAAGAAAGAAATGCTTTATCTTTAATTTATATACACAAGAAATGGGTATTAAAGGTATAAAAGGGAGGTGTTATCTTAACGTGCGTATAATGGTGTCATTATTTGCATAACAAAGTTTCTCTGTTGAGTGTAACCAGCTAATTTAGGGTTCACTCTGGAATTAAGATCCTCAGCAGATGTGGTTTGGAGGATTTTTTTTCTCCTTTTTCATGTGACTCATAAAAATGGAAAAAGACAAGAAAGAATTCTTTTAGAGAGGCAGTTTTTCAAAGTTCATCTTATCTAGCATAGTTCACACATATACATGTGTATATCTTTATGATAAATTTCGTTTTTGATAGACAACTTGTTGCAGATGTTTTTGAATTTTGACAGCTAGTGTACTCAATATGACTTCCATGAAAGGTGATATTACTCACAAGGACAGAAAAAAAGCAATTTGTCGACACAAAACTATTCGACTTTTTATTGCACGCATGAATGAGTCAACAGGCCACCTCTAGACTGTAATTTTTTTACAACACAGATATGGTCATGTTTACTGACCAATTCTAATTTAGTGAGGTGATGGGCTGACGTTTATTGGGCTTTTTAATGGAGATTCCTTGATATTGACCATATGTCCCCAAATAACACCAAGAGGGATACAGAGAAAAACCTTGAAGGCATTCCTGCCCTCATCTTTGACATGACAGAGCTATGTTGCACCAGGTTTTTCCCTTTCTGCTGCCAGCTTCATGTATACAAGGTCACAACAATACCCTTTCTTGCAGACCATCTGGACAGCTCAGACTTTCATTTGACAAGAATGTTTGGAGGTTTTTGTGTGTGAGAGTGGAGGGAAACAAAGATGTTGGACAGTGACATTGATTGCCGAATGAGGTTTATTGCTGCTTTCACTGTGTCGTAAACATTTCTCTAGCAGCTGTCAGCATCTAGGGGAAGATGTATTAGTCTAAGATGCCTCATACCAATTCTTTTGTGTTTTTATTGTTTTATCAATCTGGGTCAGGAAGAATTTAATCCCTTTAAATGGTTTCTTTAGTTATTTTATCTAGACCTATAACCATTAAATGCACTACATGTATAACTATAGTTTTTAATAGAATATGTAATTTAGGGTGCATGGATTAGAGGGAGAAAATTCTTCCATGTCAATGTATTCCGAAGGAGTATTTGTCAAAAAAGAAAATTATATGTCATTTACCTGACTAATGATTGCTCACCAATGATTCACAAAACCAACAATCGGCAATGATTACAAAGTACATGTATTTACAAATCAAAATACCAGCAGACTCCATGGGAAGCAACTCTTTTTGTTAAACAGTTACCTCCCTTTTTTGTATTAAAAGAAACCATGAGTAATAGTGTATACATGTTGTCACAGAGAATAGAAAAGATGTCTGAATGAATTTCAACTGATGTGTTTTGAAAAAAAAAAATTGTGTAAATAATGATTAAATGATTCAGAGTATTGAAAGGATGTTCTTTTTTTTAAAATAAGCTCTTTTGTCAGAGCTCAATAAAAAGGAAAAAGTATGGTGGATGACTTGCATTTCCACAGTACACACATGCACACATAGCGAGGAAAACCCCTGAAGGCTTTCCAGAGTCTGTATTGATTGATGCACTGAAGAAAACCGCTCAGATTAGTTATAATTTTCCCATTAGGATGAATAATCCGGTAATTCTAAACTTACTTAGCTGTAATTGTACTCATATGTATTGATTTCTTGTGTGTGTATGAAGTACAGTCCTGTGTCGGTTTATTGTAAAGTATTAATGTTATAGGTACATTGTACAAATATTCAATTGTTTTGGTGCAGATTTTCATTAAATCAAATTTCATGGGAAGTAAGAATACTTTATTGGTCGAGGAAATAATAATATTCATCTTTTAGTTCAATAAATCCAACTCGGCTAAGCCTACAGAGTGTATGCTGTTTATACACATAGGGCCTAGAACACTCGCTTGTATAATGCAGTCAATGATACGCAAAAATACTCAATGAATTATTCATTCAGGTGGAACGTTATCTGAGGTAGTTTTGATTAGGGACAGTTATAGCTGAAATTACGAACACTTATAAAGTACTGAGTCTAATGAATTTAAATGGTAGGTTCAGTTGTCATCTGATAGTCAAAGGTCAATAGTTTATCATCAGATTGATTATATGGTTCAGTGTCTTGAAAAATATTTATAAGACGCATTAATTTACCTTTGTTTGACTATCCTCTAGTTTCTAGATGATTTCAACGAGAGAGAGAGAGAGAGAGAGAGAGAGAGAGAGAGAGAGAGAGAGGGATAGATGATATGGTGAAATGTGTGTTTTGAAGAAAATATTTCTGAATTTAAAACCATTACTTCACTTGAGGTAGTGTGTACCTGTATTCTAAGGAACCATCATTATAAAAGCTATTGAATGGAAAAATGGAAATTGTGAGCACTTGTGTTCAGAAAATGTCAAGAGATTCAATGAAATGGTAGAGATATAGATGTACTTATGTTTTATCTATGTCAATAAACAGACATAAAATCTGCCAGAGCTAGGGAATGCAAATAACCTATACTTGAAGAGAGACAAATATGTTCTAGGCTTTCAGCTGGTACATATATCATTTTTCTTAAAGTGAAAAACAATAACATGTTTTATGAAAATTTTCAAATGTCCCGTTGGTCTGATGTTATACAGCTAGGGTACATGTATATTTATTGGAAATGTTAATATCTTTAATGTAGGGAATATCAGAGGGAAATTATAGATCAATAATAAAGTACACACTTACATGTATTTATTGCATATTATAGCATTATTGGTGTATCTTATCTTAATTAGTCTCAAATGTGAAACTTTATGTGGAAGTCTGGGCTTTTAATCTCTATATGCATCATTGTTTAATATGGTATAATATTAGCTATGAACGGATTTCAATCAAAAACAGACTTTTTATATGTTTGTATTGAGTAACCACTAGGATCATCCTTACTTCTTCAGGAATTAGCAGACAAAGCCTAAGTATTTTTAACCATATTAGGAAGTTCCCAACCCAATAAAATCTTGCAGCTAGCACTTTACAACCCTCATTCAGTCAGACTGATCCCAGCTTCATGTTAGCTTTGCTCTCAATACAGGGCCCTGGCTCCGCTGTAACAGCTCCTATCTGCTTTGGTCAGACGTAATTTAGTGGTCCTAGGGACTATGCATGCAGCAAAACCTGCAGACATGTTTCTGGAGAACTCTTATCATGGCATTAGGGGTCCCAAATCAATAGAAATGCTTCAGGCAGCTTTTGGTGCTTGCATTTTAGAGGTTTTAAGGGGGAAGGCTGCATCCATATGTCTGGTAAATTGGAAAGCAGTAAGTCACCCTTTGGGCTCCTAGTCTTAGACCTGATCATTTATAAAGCTGTTTAATTAAAATTGGCATTGAAAAGGGAGAGAAAATTGAAAAGTCAATGCTGTCACAATTTGGATTGTTAAATTAATTAAAAATCTGGCAGAATCTGTTCTTTGTCTTTGTATGAGTAATCCTGCAAACGTTTGTGTGCTACAAATAACTATTTCAATCAGAGACATTAGATTCTTGGGTTCCACCATGAGATTTAC
The DNA here is from genome assembly GCA_033439105.1 of Magallana nippona. Classification (NCBI taxonomy): domain Eukaryota; kingdom Metazoa; phylum Mollusca; class Bivalvia; order Ostreida; family Ostreidae; genus Magallana; species Magallana nippona. Next base: position 20,638,744 of record CM065921.1, read on the forward strand.
AGCAGGTTAATAGCAAAATATAATTCCTTCTGTAATTTGCATGTAAAAATGGGGTCTCCATCTCCTCCTAACCCCGTCCACTTAGTTGCACTAAAGGAATAAAATATTTTCAAAATTTAACTTCAAATTTGTGGTACAGACAGATTAGAAGACAGTAGATATTTTCCAGCCTGTCTTGGTTGATCAAACAGGGCATGCATACACAAACTTAAGCCAGTAGGTGGGTTTTTCTCAGTTCATGTGGTGTTTTATTAACATAAAAGGTTACACTCCTGAATATTTTTCTTCATTCTGGGCAGCTCCTTTTGCCCTTCAGCTATTTTTCTACTAGATGACTTGGTGCTGTGTACCTTGTACACAATATGAAGTTTTATTTTAAATAGAGCAAGGTATTGGCTTAAATATGATAATAGATCCTGTTCCATTCATACATGACACATTTTTTTTACGTTCCAGATTTGCAGATACAAATCTCGGCTCAGTCTGGGGAAATTTAAAATTTACCTTTATGATATGTGATTGACAGTTCCCAGGTATATTGTCGTATTCATTTTAATTGTCAATAATGGCATTATTGTAAGTGCTTAATTCACTGAGGTGTTAAAAGGGTGTCTTTTTAACAATATGTCTAGTTACAAGACGATTTACCATACAAGATTTTAATCTCAGCTTAAAATTCATTGAATTTAAGACTGTTGTTCTTTCACATAATACTAGTGGGTGCTGGATGGTCACATATACACTGTGTTTTTTATACGGGACCTTATTTTTTCGTAGGAGTTGGATAATCAGTTTGCACTAGATCTTGGCAAGTCCCTGTGGAATTTATACCTCACCTTTTTTTTGCGGTGTCCATGAAATGTGCCTGGAAAAATATTAATATCATGAACACATGTGTCATATTGTGTATTGTGATTTGATTTATATGGTTTCAAGCCCACGAAGGATGTAAACTGTGTGAAAGCTATTTTGTTGTGGTCTCCAGTTGGTCCATAACTCATCTCAATTCAGCAGCCAAACTTCAGGTAATGCTATAAATGCAATTGCAAATTTTCAACCAGTTGACCATATGTGATTGAGTTTTTGCAGATTATCTTTCATGAACCTTTACTCTAATAGTGCTTGAATCTAAGACATATGCTTTATTAATTAGACAGTTATCATCATTTTATGCATCACAAGGAAAGTTAATGAAATGAGAAAAAAAATACTTTCTTTTTTACCATTACAGTACGAGTGTTAAGGGTGCAACCAATTTCTTTTTTTTACTTGATGTTTACATCAATGATCAGGAATGCTTCACAGTGACTCACAAGCAAATTTAAGTAAAAAATGATGAATTACAAGCTGGCTCTGACAGGAGAAATATTTGGACTAAAAGAATTGGTCCAAAGTATTGCCAGTATATCTTTAATTCATGCCCTGGCAACTTTATCTCATCAATTAGTTTATAGAACTATAATTGTATTTCAGAAGGTTTTACATGACTTTTAAGGTAAAATTGCACATTATAGTAACCATATTGTTTTCTACCAGCCATATGTGTATGTGTGTAGATCTAGTAGTGTCAGCTATTGTTATTTAGTCTGAGAGCTGTTACAAACCCGGTGAAATGGGCCATGTATGGCAGGTAATTCGACTCTGTCTCGCCCGCATATGTATTTGGGTGGATGAAAAATCAGTTTGGCCCTGCTGGCATTTTCTATGATGACATTTCTCATGAATTTTTGTTGTTGCTGTACCATGAAGAGTTAAAAGCAATTAACTTTTTCTCTCATTCATTCTCTCATAATTAGATAGCAATTTTCTGATGTCATATGTACTTTGTGACCTTTTCAACTCAAGATATCACACATCTGGACTTGCAGCATGCATGCATCTTTATGCAAAAATGCATGACAATTAATTAAAAGAAATAATTAGGTAACTAAAAGAGGTTATGTTTGATAATTTTTAGAGCAATTTCATTATACTTTAGAAAGTTTGTCACTGTTGCAGATTAATGCACATGCATAGCTTAATCTGTCTTCGTTAAATTGAGATTGCCAATGTTGTTTCATTTGATGAAGGGATTTGCCTGTAATACAATGCTGATTTTCTTCTGAGGAGTGGAAATATGAGTAAATGCCTTTGGTTCAGGCTCATTATCTTTTCTAATGGGATCATTGTGCATAGACATCAGACACATGAAAAACTCATTTTGAAGATTTCAGTTTTACCAGCTAGTATTCAGTTTCTGTTTGCTCAACCCCAGAGTGTGGTACTATATGTAGCATAGCTTTCTAAGCTGTCACAGAGTAAAAGAAGCATAATTAACAAAATTCTTGAGAATTTCATGGAAAATAAATCTTGCAAATTGATTGAATGGACTTTGGTGATTAATGAAAAATAAAAAATCAAGATTTCTTGCTTCAAACAAGAACTTGCAGACTTCTGTGGTTATTTCATGGCCTACAGCAAATTTCCTGTACCATTGATGAAATGTTGCAATTAGAGCTCTATAGCTATTAGCCTTCTTCTAGATGATAAACAACTATTATATTAGTCCAACCTATAGTGCAGCAGGACATCTTTTGTCGAAGTTGTCATTACGACTGTGGCTGGCCTTTCTATTGGTGACATTATTAGTCTGCGTCCCACTGGGAATCCATGGCTACTCCGGGTCATTATATCTACTGGGCCATGGCAAACACCTGTGCCACGTGATAAATCAACACATATCATAATTACAGAGGGAGAAGTCGAGAAGTCTTCCTTGTTTTGTCCAGTTAACTGTGATGACAGGTTTTAATGTTTGCTGTTTGTCCCTTGGTAGATTTCGGATGGGTTGCGGTGTGGTAATCGTGACTTGTATCTGTTGATCTAGGGTCCCCCAGGCTCTCCCATGTGACCGTGTCTGACCGGTGTGGTGTGTGCGTGGAGTAACAATATGTGATGATGATTTACTGACCGGTGTGGTGTGTGCGTGGAGTAACAATATGTGATGATGATTTACTGACCGATGTCCAGTTAGTTTATTGTGTCCGGTCACCCACCAAAGGGGAGATCTTCACCGGGTCATTTCCTACTGAGGGCAAGCTGCACTGATAACAAAAGCACTGTTTTATAAATTGTACTGCATTCTGTGAGAAAGGAGAACTCATTTAAGCTGATATTATCAAAGGAGGATAACACAGTGATATATGCTGCAAAAGTACATTTATAGTGGTAATGTGTACCTGATGATTGATATTTTTCTATTGAAAGAGGTACGTGTATCTTAACTTCAATAAGGTATTTTATCACGTCAAGAGATGTCAACACACATTGCATACTATCATTTATTGTTTTCTCCATTTAAGCAAAGTGTATAGATCCAACTGCAGTGACTGACTTTTTTTCACTGAAAAATGACAAAAACACAAATTTTATTTTCCTCTTTTAAGCTCTTTTTCCTTCAGTTTCTCTGTGAGGCTCTCAATAAACAATTTGGAACTATAATGGTGCATTTTAAACCCATTAGAATATCCTTCGATCTGTAGACTTCAGGTGCCATCTTCTTTGATCTGTTAGGCAGGCACAGTCTGTAGTTTAGAATGATTTGGGGAATACAATTTAGATGGAGTAACAAGAACAGATCATGTAATTGCCATTAAACCTGACTCAAGGAGACATCAAGAACTTTGAATTGTTATGCAGTTTTCTCCACTGCCTGTTTACATGTTAGTGAAAGATGTTGCTTAAAACTACTTCCATCAGCATCCATAGACATGCGTATGACAAAAGTTGCTGTTTATTCTTCTGATCACTTTTATGTCAAAACTTGACAAGATAGGAACACTCCCAGAATAATAGGAAGGAGAAAGGGTTTTTTAAAGAAAACTTAGTTTCAAGGCCTGTCAAGTGGCATGCTGCAAATCATTTTGATATATAACCTGTAAAATTGTAAATCGTTTAATTTTATCTGGCTCTGGATCAGCATTTCTACCAAGTATTCAACAGTTGTAGTGGTTTTGATTGTGTTATGGTATATATTATTGTACATAATATATAAGGATCAGAAACATATAGATAAATTGCTTTAGTTGGAGAGATATTTTTTAAGTGAATGCGAAAATTGGTTATATGAAAAATATTGCAAATGGTGTTGCATTGATGGTCAAGATAAATGAAGCCTGCATAGAATTGTGAAGTGAAATGATCGATTTTCTACATGTTCTATAGGGCTTTCCATGCAAGGATGAGATACATTTTTAGAAATCACTAATCGATGGGGTCACTTTTTAGTTTCATATACATGTACCAACAAAAATATACTGGTTTTTTTTTTGTTTTTTTTTGTGTTTTTTTTTTGGGGGGGGGGGGGATCTCAAGGATTAATATTGACATAGTACCAACAAAAATATACGGTTTTTTTTTTTTTTTTTTTTTTTGGGGGGGGGGGGGGCATCTCAAGGATTAATATTGACATGGTTGCTGCATAACTATACAAATACTGATAAATATAAATGAACCAAGTTGTGTATGTGGTCTTCATCAAATTTCACCAACATTGAGCCATGTGGCAACATGAACAGTCACTGTGATGAATCCACATTATGCTATTGTGATCTAAAGTGAAATATGTGCCTTGACACAACTTGTTTGAAGTGTGAATTAAGGTATAACTGAAGTGTTTGATAAGAAATTCTTGCTATCAGCAACCACTAGATATGAGTAATCGTTTATAATGTGGGACCTCCTGATAAACATCTTTGATGTGGTACCGAGGCATAATGCATTAACAAATTAACAACTTGTGTGCAAACCCTGTACATTTTGGTGCAACATAAAAAAGATGGGTTATGCTTTTCCTCCCACCTGCATTTTTGTGGTGTAGCAAGAACATTTGTAGTGAAACTAATTCTTTCCAGCTAAGCTTTTTTGATTATACATATCTTAATGTACAGGCAATATACCCCTGGGCCTCCTTTTAACTTCTAAGATTATCAGACATTACATCATGGGACAATATTTACCTTGAACTGGCCCTATTTGTCTTCCTCTTTCACAGGGCGGTGTTTGGTCAATGAAACTTTGTCCGCCTGTTTTGGGTTTACCCCTCCAACAAAATTGATCTGTTGTGACTCTTGCTAGCTGAGACTCTGCCAGGTGTAAAATTCTATTAAGAACCCATCAGGGACCTAATTATAATCCACTCTCAGACAGTTGACCAGTTTTGTGTCATCTTTGGGTGTGTTTATTCATATCCTTGATTGACCAAGTCAATGAAAGCTCAACTTATGTAGGTCACTACAGTATAATCTAATTGCTAGCTCAGCTATGGCTAAGATTTTCCCTTCATTCATGATATTGATACTGTACTTATAAGCTGGTGCATATTGACTTTTTTGAGTGATCGTACTGCACTGCGAAGGAATGCATTGTTCAGTCTCAGTTTCGATTCAGCTGATGGTCAATACATGTGGATAGCATATTGAATTTAACTGTACAGGAGTATTATCGAACTTGAGGATTATATAGACAGAGTATAATTAACAGATTTGTATACATCAGGTAAGAGTACTGTTATTTTTTTTTAGGCGAATGTGATTTTGGTTAATTAATTTTCATGCTCAAGTCAGGTGATGGCCATGAACTAGATTTAAGTTGTGTTGTACTATTCTGTACCATGCAGATTTATTATTGCTTTAATTTATCGATGAAAATACTTCAGGAAAAAAGTAATATTAGATTAAATGTATGAATAATTAATCATGAAAACTATTTATTATTATTAAGAGGGAAGGAAGTATTATTGATGTGACTTAAAATTATATCTTTTATTCTAATATTTGTTTTTTAAATTAAATATTTTTTAATAGAAGAAATTAGATTAAGAACTAAGGTTCTAACCTAGTGACATGACCTGTTATTATTAGAAATAATAAGGAAAAGAGGCTAAATAAAGTTTACGATTAGTTAAAAAAATCTGTTTCCAAAAAGTAGTACATTTTTTCTTCTTTCTTTTTTTTGCACTTTTAAAATTAATTGTTTCATGGTTTTGAAAGGATATCAATAATTAATGCTGTTTGCTTGTGATCAAGTTTTTGTGTTTAATGAAATTCTTCAAAAATTAGAATAGCACCCGGGGGCCCCCAGAAAAAAAAAACCAGTCACTGATGTATACAGTATTTAATGGTGCTGGTACATTGTGAGTTAAAAAAAAAAGGTAATTTGGCACAGTATTTCATGTAGTTAACGCGATATCTCGTGCTTATAATACCGGGTAATTGAACATTCAGCAATTTCAGCTGTTGTGAACATGGTGAAGCTTATAGAGCTTTATACAAAGCCAGTTCCATTGACAGAATTATAACCACTGGATTTTTCTAGGAGAAGATATTTATACTGGACTGTTCAGTCTTAAACCCCAAGGAAATGGTGGAATGGATAATCGTACATACAGAATTATTGATTTCGCCTTCATTGGGTTCCAGGGAAATCCTATCTTTTTTTTGTCTTAATTACTCTTTGGCTGTGTTTGTCTGGTTTTATGGCTGGCATTTCCACCATTTTTTTTTTACATTTTATTTTTCCTTGGGAAAATTGGTCTGTTAAATGTGGTATGTCAAGGTAATTTGATCATTATGGTTAAACTTTGTGTTTTTGTTTTTTGGGGACTCGCTGACTTGTTTTGTTTTGTTGCATGGACAGAAGCCTTTTTAACATGTTTTATAGCACGTACTGGCAATTAATTATCAGTGTGCATATGGATAAGGTACATGCAATTATACCCTTCAAACCTAATACATATATTTGAAAGAAACATTTTTTTAGCATAAAGGGGACCTAGCCAAAAAGAAAAAAAACTTAAGAAAATAAATGAAAGGGTAGGGTCACCCAGATATCTATAAGTATACATTAATCCAGACAAGTCCAGGGGTTTCGAATTATTTCAGTTGATAGATTTATGGAGTAGAAGGACATTATGGGACAAAGAGAAAGGTCATTGAAAGTCTCTACACCTGTAGAAAATGGGCTGCTATTTTTCACACAAAGGGCCACTGCTGTGATATAGGTGGCTCTTAGTGTGGAGTCTAGACTGTCTAATGTTACACCACACAGTGATGGGGAACAAAAGCTCTGCAGAGTTGGCCATTGTTTGGAAGCTGATGGATTAGGGGGGAGGACAGAAGGTCAAATACTTGCAATTTTTCCAGATTAAATGAGAACCTTTGGTCCGAACAGGCTAAAGATATCACAATGTCAACTTGAAGGAAAAAAATGATCATCTGTTAATGAACAAAGTTTAATTTTGTTTTATTTGCTCATTTCTGATAATCTCAAATGTTGTACTTGACATATCCGAGTGCAAAGAGTATAATTAATTCAAACCTTTAGCAAAAATGTGTTCAAGGAACTTCAGGAAATGACATATTGACAAGTTGGAGAACTATTTCTGGTGGAATTGTATAAGGAGGGTGTCCAATATTGTGCTTGTGGGATGTAAATATTAATGATTCAGCAGTGGAGAAATTGTGTTGGGAAGGGATTACTCTATCCAGAATTAGAAAGTCCAAATCCATTTATCCTCATCTTAGGCAAATGTTCGTCGACTTTGCTTTTTTTAAATGCTGCTTTGGCTTTTGGAATTGACGTCAGAAAGCACAAAGTATTAATGTTTGAAATACCATTAAGTTATTCAGGTACTTGCTCCTTCAGTTTTAGAATGTGTAGCTCTTGCTCTGTAATGAGAGAGAGAGAGAGAGAGAGAGAGAGAGAGAGAGAGAGAGAGCACATCAATCAGGGAAATCAAGGGAGACAACTTTTGCACAGAAGAGTGTGATTTATTATGTTATGTGATTTAATGGGAGGTAACTGTGTTTGACACTGCCAGACTATGATGGATGACCCCCATTTGTATCAATATTGTGCAATTAACTGGTCAGCTAACAGACAGGTCTAATATTCTGAGATGTCAATTAGGGAGTGATGAATGGCCGATAGGTAAAAGAAAATAAGGGAACTAGCAAAGCTTTACCTTTTACCAAAGAATTACAGGAAATGAATGAAGATTTTTATAGTGCCTCAGTGTTGAAATTTGTGATCATCATTTGTGTCATATTTTATGGCTATTTTGATATATGAGACACATAATGGTGGCAGTGTTGACATATTGTCTTAAACATAAAAATTGTCACCGACTGATAGGACAGACTGGGTCACAGATACCAACATTACAGACATGTCTCTTATTTAAATATTTGGTCTATGGAATTCAGGAGCCCACTTTGTGCCCAACAGGGTTTGGACAGTTTGATCAGATATCTTGGATCAACAGCAAGTTAAGGCTCAATTTTCCCAGCAGGTAGAACGAGGTGTTAGCTTTCCGACAATGATCACCATCTTGTGTCTGACATTTAGTGACCATTGGTCGAGCCATTCAGGTCTGTATACACCTGATCAAGGAGAGCAGCTCTCAGAATTTTAGGAACCTGGGTGATTTAGGGTCATTGAGGAAACCCTGGTTGAGCTCAACTGAGGCCGCTGTGAGCGCTCAGAGAGAAATGGTCGGAAGCAAGAGTAAAATTATATTTCCAAACATGCCCGTGATTTAACACATTTGCCAGAATAAAAAGATGTATTGTTGTAGATATTCCTGAGATGTGGGGTCGTCTGGTATCAACATTGGTATCTTCTGCTGCGGGTTTATGAAGACCAGACATCAACATTCCCTTAGATAAACTATAAATGCATGAGCCAAAGTAATATAAGCTATTGATACATGTTTTCAAAACTTGAGTAAAAACAGGCTGAAGTTTCATTTGATTTGTATTAGTGTCTGTTTATTAAAAGTTGATACAGTATACATGTATTTTGTCTGTTTATAAAATTGGAATAAGTTGATATTGGTTTAAAAAAGGGTTGCAAATCTTATAATGATGATTTTATATTCATGACATGCCCTAATGATCAACACCATGTGTTAAGGTATACATAATACCAGAATTCATCAGGAGCAGCTGTATGTTGGTAAAATAGTCTTGTTATAGCATGGTAATTATCTGAATTAGAAATTGCCACTTGGGGAAATATGTCTAATTTTGTATGTTTATGCAGTGGGATAATCCACTTGTCATCTCCTTTAGGTGGATAATATTGATTTAGCCCCAAACCAGCAGTAATTATCAGCAATCATGTCATCTAATTAAGCTAATTACACTGGTAAACTACTTAGAAATTAAACACCCTATCCGCCCTATGCTTAGCACTTTGAGCTAATAATGCACCAATTTTGTCACATTGCACTCAGGTGTGAACTATCATTTAATGATACCTGTGGCAGGTTTGATGTAAGTATATAATATAAAGGTATTTTTATGTGTCTATCCAGTGTCCACCCAGAGAACACATGCAAATAAAGGACATACTGAGAGACTATACAATTGAGAGTTACAATTATAGCCTAACAAAGTACCAATTTTCAGAGAGTCTCAAGAATTTTTATTACAACTGTGTGTATATTAGAGAAACAGAATGAATTCAGGTAATTGTACACCTTGTTCCTCAACTAGTGAATTCAACTCCTTCATCAATGGCTGAATTGTTTGAAAAAGTTGAGATTATTTTTTCAAAGCTTCATGGTAATGGGGCATCAAACTGAATTTAGAAGCAAACAAAAACTTGACTTAATTTATTAATGCTTATGATATGAAGTGTTCTTTTTTTTTATCAATTTACACCATTTAGGAATTCCTTTTTTGAATCAGTCTTTGATCCTAATGATATTCAGGTCAGCCGTTACATAGGGATCCCAATATGATATGTGGCTACTATATAAGTACACGGCACTCCGATCAACTTCCTACCTTTTGTATATACCTGGCTGTGTAGATTTCCTTTTATCGATGGCCATCAATATGCTCTCTCAGGTGTGTTAATCTTACTACCTATCTGTGAATGAAATATAATTAGTCTCCACATGGGGTCCTCTGAAAGTGAAATCAACTAGCTTTCTTTTGATTTTATTTACCCACCAGACATCACCAACCTGTTAACCCTACCACAGGGGGGTTAGGAAATCTTTTTATTTTATTCTTCAAGGGGTGGTAGAGGTATTGTAGACAGCAATTATATACGTATGTTTCTAGAGTGCTGATAAAACAATTTTTTCATTGTAAGCATTTCAAGCTCAAGACCTGTAATAAGCTTATAGGCAGTTCATGTGTGTGGGACATAATTTGATAGAATTTGAGAATTTGGTGTATCAACAAACCTTTATGTTATCAAGTGATATCAATGGGGAATGTTGCAGGTTTAGATAAGTCTGCCATCCTTATGTTTGTCAGCTCAATGAGCAAAATGATAAGAAAATGAAGGGGATGGAGAGTTCTTTAAATAGAAATTAATTCATCAGAGTTTATTGATTTACATAGGTTCAGTTTTTCTGTACATAAAAACTCATGCTGAAAGATGCAGACAGTAAATTTTAGACTTGCAGAATATGTACAGTACTATGAAATATTTGTAAGATACATACAATGTAGCTGATTTATTACTGCATCTGTACAGAAAGTGATTTTTCTGGCAACAATCTCTCTGCAATGCATGGATTTTTCTGACTCAATGATAGATAAGCTACAAGTTTTCATCACCCAAAATTGAACGGAATTGTCTTTTATTGTTTTTTGCCAATATTCGCCTGTCTTTCCCATCAGACTGCGCCACAACCATAGATTGATGAGCTCTACAAAGAAATGCGGCACTATGTTGAGTGTGGTGAAACTCATTGTCTTATAATGTAATGTGTGTTCCCCCCACTGCACTTCTAGTTGCCGCCTGCGATTTGCTGGTGCCTTCGATTAGTGTATATTGGTGCACTACAAGAGATCTATACATAGAGGCATGTAGTGCGCATCAAAATTAATCCTCACAAAACTGACTGTTCTTTTTCATGCAATGTGGTGTCTCATGAGCTAGTTGGAAAATTGTCAAATTGTCCTTCGTAAATGTGCCACGGGAAATATGAATATATGCAGCGCTGTAGCTTAATTGCATCAGGTCATTTCTTTTTCTAAATCCACACTGTCGACAATTCAATATACCTAGAAGCTTTCCTCTCTCAGGATATTAAGGAGAATGTATTTTGTTTTTCCCATGGAATTGTATTAGATGTGGATTAATTTTGTGCCTGTGTGTATTTTGTTTGGGACCATGTATTATGACTCTAGAATTGCAAAAATAGTCTGGTAAGAATTCGCTTTTGTTGAATATATATGTAAATCAAACAGGAATTATTCATGGAATGAAAAAAGAATCAATTGGGTTGAGGTTTCATTTTTTGTGCATGTCATAAAGGTGTGTAGGATGAGTATTTCTGATTGTGGCATATTTTGGAGAGGTCATTTAGAACAGCTTATATTATAGATGCATATTTTTTTTTTTGGTTAAGGTGAATAGATTTATGAGTTTAAACCAATATGGCTGTGTCAATGGATTTGTAAGGATTAGTTTTGGTTTCTACTGTGACAGATTGTCCTTTTTTACACTGACTCTATGACTCCCATGAGTAATTTGTGGAAAAATTGGATCTCACTTTCGGTGCTGGTTTAACACAGTGGACTCCATGGAACAATTTGTTGTCAACTGATTGGTCTATTAGTAGTCATGTTTTCACATCTCCTGTCACAGAATCTTTGTAGTTGGCTCTAAATTCCAAAACATGTTTAAAAAAGAATGCGAAAATGTGTAGAGCACTTATAAGAGGGGTATATTGATTCAAGAAGAGACAATCGCCTTTAAATGACGATTGCTTGAGAAGAGTGCCTTGCTAAGCTGATTACAGATTCACCCTCCAATTTTTAACATGAATTTTTCTGCGGCATAAACAGCTGGGGCCTTTTCTGACGTAATCTTTTTGTGTGTGTTACAACATAATCAGCTCTCTATGAATTGCTTTTCACTTAATCTTTTTATCTTGTTTGCAGGTCTATTATAGGCGACTCTGGATGACTTATAGAAAATAGCGGAACCATATACCACAAATCCGTCATCCAATTCACAGGGACAGAAGAGGTTATATATTCTACATTTTACCAATATTACGGATAGTGTACCACAGCAGACATTAGATTAGTGTGCTCAATTTATTCAGTCTTTGCATTGGAGTGGATAATTTTGTGCATTCCACAGGATTATTAATACATGAATATATGACTCAGAATAATTTTACCAGTGAGAAAAGTGAACAAATCAAAGAAATTTTTTAGGTTAAACCCAATGTAATCAAGGAGGTTGCTAAGTCAGTCGGAGTGGAATCTTGGGCCTTCTACACTGTGTTAACTGTCTTCTTTCCCCCCAAAACTGGAGTCTAATTAAGCACTATGTGGAACTACAAAATGGCAGTTCTCTTTCTAATGACAGTACTGCTGAGCCAGTGTTCAGCTCAGAATCTGAAAATTGACATCGGCAATACTGTGCAACAACATGATCTCAACAAAGAGACCGCAGAATTTCAGGCCCCCGTGGCGCTGCAGTGGGGAATAGCCGATACCTCCACCAATGTAGGGAAGATCTTCAACTTTGCTATACCCAGTGATGCTTTCAGAGGAGCCATTCAGTCGATAAAGGTGAGTACAACTTACCAGGTCATTGTGTGTGTGTTTTGTTTGTGTTTACTCTGATGAGCATTGCATTCTAGCAGACATTACTGGCCGACTAATAAATCCACAGCGACTGGTAGTATCTCAATCTCTTCCCCCCACCCACCCCCATTCCTCCTCTCTAAAACCCTCTCCTAAATTTACATCTTTAAAGATAGTTTGGCTTTGAATAATAGGCTCTGTAACACTTAAATTATAAGGTCAATCTAAACAGAATTTGTGTACTCTTGTAAAAAAAAATCAACTCATACTTTACACAAGTTTTGTGCTCTTATAAAGACTCAACTCACAGCAGGGGAAAAAAATATTAGTTTGTCACGAAGAGAAACCATGATTCACAAATTAAGAGTGTCAAACCTCACGTAATAGAAGTTCAGACATTTAGAACATGATGGGTGATTCAGCAGTGCTATGTTAAAGGAATGCTGTCCAAAAGAATTCTGTGTGAACTGGAATTCGCACAAAGTGGCAATGCATCTGAACAGGTTAAACAAACTGTGCAGCTTCGCAACAAGTGAGCCGAGTAATTCGGGTAATGGTGGGTCTTATGCTTTGTTTTCATCTGCCTATAAATTCACTCCATGTTTTCTTCTCTTATCAACACTTGTCAAAACGTAGATACTGAGTGTGGTTTCATCTGTCTGCACCTGATAAAAAAATTTATGAATATAATTTGATTTATAGAATCTGATGTTTCCTTTTTGCATTAGAACTATTATACAGTGCAAAATCGAGAGAGCATTGGCAGTGAAATCTATAAATATGGTGTCTATTTTTTAATGGTTGGATCACAGGCTTATATTGTGTAAAATCAGAATCTTATTGCTCACATGTACTACAGAAGTTAAAATTATCCAGTTTTTTTTTTATTTTTTGGGGGGGGGGGGCTGAAAAAATGACCTTGACCTTAATAATTCTGTCCTTATAAACAATCATGGCTGTCACTTAGCTTTTCCCTGCATGCATTTGTCCTCGACTTGGCAGATCGATGCTAATCTTGTCAGCAACATTGTAATCTGTTCACATAATGGTGGTTCTCTCCATCAGGTCCAATGGCTGTCATCCTCCCATTCTTATACAGAGCTCTTTGATTGTCCCCCTAGATACTGATACCAGACATTAAGCTTCCATCACATCTGGATAACACAATGAAGGGAGGCAGCAAGAATGCTTTGTTCATTAAGTGATTTAGATCCCACCCTACATTAAATGTTTCATGAAATGTCAGTTAGTCATATAATTCTCATATGGCAATTCACAGCTTCCAACATTTTTACAATAACTTAAAATGATCAAGCACCCCTCCCAAAAATATTAGTTTTTGCATGTGTTTGGAACTGAAGTGTATGAGGTGTTCATGTGTAATAGTTTATGACTCAAAACACTGCCAAAGGAAGAATCATCTGTATCTTGTCTCTGGATTTGATGATTATTTGTCTTGGCTTGCTTTGTAAATTATGCAACATCAGTACCACTTGCTCTTCTTTGAAGGAATTTCTAAGTTCTCTCTGTTTCTCTCTGTCTGTTTCTCTCTCTCTCTCTCTGTTTCTCTCTCTCTCTCTCTCTCTCTCTCTCTCTCTCTCTCTCTCTCTCTCTCTCTCTCTCTTCATCTTGTGTTTCAATCTATTTTAAAATAACTGTGCAATTTGACTCATTTTCACAGTAAAATAGATCTACTGGTAGTATGCCAAGTTCACCAATGTTTCCTTTGAACCTTTTAAGAAATGTTTTAACTCCCCAAGGGTCCTAAAATATATCCCTCAGCCTGACGTTTACAAATTTTTATTTTACATAAGCAGAGGAGTAAAATGTGACAAAATTAACATGGTAATTAGGATCAATCTCAATTTCTCTATCAATATCATATATGTTCTCTATTTTACATTGAGGAAGCAGTGAATATTGGCTATTTTATACAGGTTTTCCTATGTTTCAACATAAAGAAAAGGTTTATTGTGTCAAAATGTCAAAAATTGTAATTATAAGAAATTAAACATGCTAAAGAATTTTTTTTTTTTTTATTATTAAATAACCGTTAGTGCAATGAGCAATTCTAATATTAACACATTTATGTCCATAAAATGCCAGAAATATAAGTATTAGTCTTGAAGTGATAGTGTTGATGTGTAGTGAGATTCCTTGGAGCAATAGCATGCAAAGTGCCAAGATTGCATAATCTAATTAAGTATACAGTGCAACTTTCTCATTTTAATTAAAAAGCCATTCAAATGAAATAATTTCACTAGCACCTGGATGTAGGAATACAATGGTGTCTTGATACCTGCCATAGTGTTACGAATCTTATCAGTTAACTATGTTTGAAGATGTGTGTTCATAAATTCTTGTATGAAATGTTAATGAATCATTGCGTAAAAATCTTACAACATTCAGCAACTGTGCTCAGTAGGCGAAAAATGTGTTCCCCCTTAATCCACGGCAGATGCTGAGAAATAATGTTACGTTGCGAGAAAAAATAAATGTAGCATTTTTCTGATCATTAACTTTTAAAGTGGCTGAAAAAATCTAAAGAGGAGGAGAGATTCCTCAAGCTGATTTTTTTCAGTTTAAGAAAAATGATGATTTATCATATGTATTGAATTGACCAGCTTTGTAACTTTTGGAAAATTTAACTTCAGTTCATATGATAAATAAATATAACATTACATATGTATGATCAATTTACAAATATATTTAATATACATGTATATATAGGTTTTAAATTATTAAATAAGAATGCTACATATTATTTGCCCTTTCAACATTATACATGTATTTGCATTCAGGGTTAAAATGTTCAGTTATACTCAACAGTGTGTTTCTTTTGAATAGGTGACGGAGGCGGGAAAATCATCTCTTCCCAACTGGTTGGTGTTTGATGAGAAATCCAAGCAGTTGAGGGGAATCCCCACCCCCACAGACATCGGGGACAACTATCTGGAAGTGATTACTACTGGATCTCAGAATTCTCAAGCCAAAGATGTGTTCTCCATTAAAGTTGTCACGGAAACTCCACCCACCCATGTTCCACCCATCTCTCAATCCTCAGACGGAAAGCCGCAGACGGTGAGGTGTAAACGCGAGCAACCGGAAACTGCTGCCACCATTATTGTCGACGCTGATATGATGACAATGTCACCTGCAGATAGGATTGACCTAATAAACATGCTGACAGAACATCTGAATCTGGCCTCAGACATGATGAAGATGATACCTCTTGGAGAAAAGGAAGTTTTTGACAAATCGGCTCTGGTTTCTGGACAGGGAGATTCCAAATCTCTTGTTACGCCTGGTACCATGCTCTCCTGGTTGGTCGGCTGTGGAAGCGTGGTGAAAGACCACATGAATATCTTGCAAAAGGTTGAGGAATCCGCAGCCAGCGGCAAAATGAAACGCAGCGTAGGACACAGTGTCATTGGCTGGCATGTCACCAATACTGCCCTTCAGGAGAAGCCAAAGCGCAGGCGTAGGGCTGTAGTAGCAACTGCTACCGTTGTTGATACACCTAGTCCACCAACAAAGCTTCCAGACACAGTTGTCACAGACATCAAAGCATCTGAGACAACAGCACAACTGACCAGAACAATGCCCGTTATGGAGACCTCTTATACCCAGGTTCAGCCAACCAAAACAGTAATCATGCCATCAGCAAGTCCCACGTTTGAGGTCACCACTACAGAGATGATGACCAAGACAACCACTACTTCTACCCCCAAGCCTGCAGTGGTCACAACTGCACCCATCACACCCACTCCATCTCCTAGTCCTCCAGTGGACAAGTCTGAGATCATGCCCACAAAGTCAATGACAGTCACCGATGCTCCAACGAAGGTGGTAACTCCCAAGCCGGAACCTGAAAATCCCAACTGTCCAAACGACGGAAAGGCCCGTCCACCGATGGTTACAGGGGCTATGGAAGAAATGATTTTCCAGGCTGGCCAAGAGAGTCAGTATTATCTTCCAGAGGATTTGTTCTTTGACTGTGTTGATGGAAACACTAAAGATCTATCAATCAGCTTATTTGGAAATGAAACAGATGTTTTACCAAAGACCCATTGGATTGAACTGAAAGGGAGAAAGACTGGAAATTACAGATTTGTTGGATTCCCTATGAACAAGGATCAAGGAAAGAAAGTGTATACCCTAAAGGCTCAGAATAACTTTGGACTTCTGGCTACCTATGGAGTGAAAATGGTTGTGAAAGCTGATGAACGTTTAAGTGGGGAGCCTTCTCACAAAATCAGCATGACCTTTGACACAGCCTATGATAAGTTCACAAATGCTAAAATTAAGGAGGTGACGGGAAGTCTTGCTTTGGTAATGTTTGGTACACAAGATCCAAATGCCATCACTGTTCTAGACATTCAGCCCGGCTCTGTCGTGTATTCTTGGACCAACAACCAACTGCCAACTGATTCTTGCCCAGCGAAAGAGGTGTCGGAAATGATGAACAAGTTTGTGAATGAAGATGGCACAGTGAATGAAGAAGCAAAAAGCAAATTTCCTTTCCCTCTGAATGAGGTACAGGCTATACCTGCAGGAGCATGTATTGGAAACAAAGAGTTCCCTGGTGAAAAAGGAGAACCAGAAGAGCCTCCTGAGCCAGAGACCCCTGAACCAGGAAAACCCACTTCTAAACCTGCCGATCCAGGAAAGAAGGAATACCAAGAGGAGGAGGAGAATGAAATTTGGTTGACAACAGTTGTACCGGCCGTAGTCATAGTCGTCTTACTTTTCATCTTCTTGATCATTGCCTGTGTCTTGTATAGGAAAAAGAGGAAAGGAAAGATGTCCTTGGAGGATAAGAATAACTTGGTGAAAGGAGCACCAGTGATTTTCCCTGATGAGTATGATGAAAAGCCCAACGATGCATCCAAACCCCTCATTATGGATGAAGAAAAACCACCTATGCCCCCACCGCAGTATACTCGAGGATCAAGTGAAAATTCCAAGTCCTCTCACGAAAGCAACCAAGGGGAAGAGTATGAAATGGATACAGACATTAATTCCCCTTTGTATCAGCCTCCACCCCCTGTGACCTCCACAGGGTCAAATAAACAGCCCCGCCCACACATGCAGCCAGCACATAGAAATCCCGCCCCATATGTGCCACCATAATGTTAGTGTGCAAATGTCACAATGCTTCTGATTGGTGGATGTGTATTTGAAAGTATGGTTGTGATTGCATGGTCAGATGTTTGGACTGTTCTTGATATGGTCATGATTAGGTGGTGTTAAGACAATTGCCAGTAAACAGTTAGCAGACTACCGGTAAGTGTAGGTCATCAAAGTTTTCCAGATATTGCGAGACATTTTTCAAAAAGGAAAAAAAAATGAAACAAGTCAATTTGCCTTATTATCATCCATTATGAGCAAGTGCTGCTGGTTGTGTGTTTTGTTTTGTTTTTTTGGTTTTTTTATTTACTTAATACATGGTGTGAATATTTGTATCAGTGGAATTCATTTCTCCCAAGTGTTCTACAATGCTTCAACATTTCTCATCATAATGTTGTTCATATTGTGTCTGAGCATGGTAAGTGTTGTTCATTACGAAGTATAAATGAGACTATGCAAGAAATAATATAATAAAGACTTTGTTGATAACATGCTGAAAAAAGCACAAACACTGTCCAAATACTGTTGTACAATGACACATTGATATATATATGGAAAGCTTATTAAACACTGAAGCTCTTCAAAGAAAACAATATTATTACACTGTTGATATAATGAAGGACGTGCCTAGTATTCATTGTTTTCGAGCAGCAAAACTGTGTTTTTTAACCGACTGATTCATTTGAAATTAGAATGTTTTGCTGCAATAACAGTGCATTGTTAATAACTAGTTTTTCCACCATGTAAAATTCAAAAACTGCTGGACGATCCAATCATGAGCTATTATAGTAATATTAAGTAGTCATGATTTCCTATAATGCATTGTGAAACATGCATGTTCTGTATTGGCATGAGTATATAATTATTTGTGCTACATTTTGATGGCCATGTTCAGTTATAACCTTAAGAAATGTTTAATTAATGTGTTAATTGTAATCATCAGATTGAATATATAGCCAACAAACATTTAATCATTATAAACTCCAGCTAGTCCTATGATTTGAATTATCAGGAGAATTGATTCAGAATTGATATTAATTAATTACTGTTGTGTTAATTATACCTGTAGTAGTGCTTTGTGATTTTTTGTAGCATCTTGTGCAGTAGATTGATTTTTTTTTTTTTATATATATATCATGTTTAAGTTTTCAAATACTCAGCTTCAGTTATTTGAATTGCAAATTGATATTATTTTTATTTTAGGAAAATTGATTTGTCTACAAAATAATCAAGTCCCAACACAGGAAAACATTTTTGTAACTCTATGTATATTTAAATGAAAATAGTATAATTAGAAATGTTTCAAAGATAAGGTGTTTAATGCTATTGTATGCTATCGTTGAATTGGCTGTTTTTTTTTTTTTTTTAAGAAAAGTGGAGACAACTTTGATTGGAAGCTGAAAATTCTATACATGTATACATAAGGTATCAATGCAAACTATGATAGTTTTTGAAGTAATATTTTTTATCATTCCGTAGCTGGAACAATTCTAGATAATTGAGTGTGCTGAGGGATTTATTTTTTTGCCATCAGTTCAGGAATATGCTGCAGATGCTTTCATTATACTTTGATTGCAAATGTTTAGGGAAAAGTTTGTCTGAGTTTAAATTTTGAGTGGTCATGAAAAGTACTGTTTAGGAAAACTTAACTTTTTATCAGCATGATAAAAATGCATGATTTAAAGATTGAATTTTGATAAAAAAAAAAAAAAAATATTGGTAATTTTTTTTAAATCTTTTTTTTCAAAGCATGCTTTACATGTATTTTTGTGTTGAAAGATTGATATGTATTTATGAATTAGATATATACACAGAAAAGATGTGGATTGCTGAGATTGTATGAAGAATTTTCCAAAAAAATGTTTTTGAGTTTTAAGTAACAGACAGTTACCAAATTTCTTTATACCATCATTTTCATTTCTGAGAGAATGTCAGAAAATGTTAACAACAATTTGATTTTGTTGCAGTTTTGTTCAAGGATACTTGTATTAATCATGATGTGCTAGATTTTTCTATTTCCATGTGCTGTTGTTAAATGAAGACACATTTTTATTTGAAATGAACACAAATATGGTATATTTACTCAGTCTTCTTCAGTAAGAATTGATCTGAAACTTTAGTGTTGAAATGATCCTGTCAGATTATGACCAAGTATATTTGTTATATGGGATATGTACATGTACATTAAACATGTACTTCTGTATGTTTATTTTAAGGATAAAAATAATAAAAAACAATATACAAAATACGAGTGTCTTTTATCATAAATCAAGGTGCCTCCAAACACAAGTGGATTGTGTTTATTTCAAATGCTTGGTATTGGAAAAATATTCAAATGATATAAATAGCAGTAAATTGTATTTTCTTCAAATACGATACATGTAAAACATATTGGATTTCAGATTCAAAGAATATATACATACCAAATGTTACATAGTTATATTAAAACTATTCAAAGGTGTTAAGTAATAGACTAAAGGCAAATCACTCTGTCAAAAAAAAAATGACGAAAATCATCTGTATTTAGTGAACGGAGTGTCGTTTGCTTAAAGCTGTTAATTTACTGAACCTAGCTAATTCATACATCAAGGATAAAATTCTACATACACTTATAAACATGTTATTCATGAAACAGAATATTTATAGAGAGACTATTTCAGTTAATGAAAAGGGACAATTTTGAATACTGAACGAGATGGGAAATCCATGCTCGGTATGTTTAGTTTATATCTAACTCCGTGACGATAAAAAAAAAGAGTTGTGCACAGCATTTCAGTACGTAAAGTACTATGATAAATTTCATGCAGCACATATTTTCCTTTAAGATGTTTAATGGTTGCTAGCATGAATGTTATTTAGATTCCATTCAAGAACTTTTTTAAAAGGACTCGGCAATATCGGTTATTAAAGGTGATCTATGGTAGCCTAGATCTGCCATCACTTGTCAGATAATTATGTCGACTTGTCAGATGATTATGTCGACTTATCAGATATTTATGTCAACTTGTCAGATCTTTATGTTGACTTGTCAGAAAATAACCATATTGACTAAAAACTCAAAATTTTGTTGTCAAAGCGTGTTAATGCCTTTAATTGCCATTACTTGTCATCATAATATCTGACAAGTTGACATAAATATCTGACGAGTTAACATCATTATCTGACTGAAAAAATAAAATGAAGAAAAATATCATTCATATTATAAGTCGACTTGTCAAATAATGATGTTGACTTGTCAGATGTTATGTCGTCTTGTCAAATTATTATGTCGACTTGTCAGATAATTATGTCGACTTGTCAAATAATGATGTTGACTTAAAATATGATTATATCGACTTGTCAGATCCTTATGTCGACTTGTCAGAAAATATTATGTCAACTGGATGGCACAAATTGAGCGTGGAAACGTTTTAGTTTTGAATTTTTAAACACGTGAATAAGTGACAAGTCGACATAAAGATATGAAAAGTCGACATAAAGATCTGACAAGTCGACATCAAGATCTGAAAAGTCGACATGATTACCTGACAAGTGGTGGCAGAAATATGCCACCATAGTGATCTCATTGAAGATAAACCATGTCAAAGAAAATCTTACCAAGTTTTATACGATTCGCAAAATTAACAGCCAATCGCAGGTGGACAAATAATTTACTAACAAATTTATATTTCGATTTCTTTAATTTAAATTGATCAGGTCAATAGTTGAAATATGAAGTAATAGACATTGATTTTCTACATGACCCCAGGAAAATAAGCCAAATGCGTTTGGGCCACATAGCTCACATGGACAAGTGATATTTAGATTCACCTTTTGACCAGTGTATCTTCCGATACCGGTCGACGGGGCGTAAAATCTCTATAACTTACCGGCTCCGGGAGATCAGGATTAGTTATCATATAAAGTAAGAAAATGTTATTTTATATTAATGAGCTTTTAATCATGTTGTTCTGGACATATGACTATGGCCTCGAATTTACCTGTAATTATTTGCACCACTTCTACGGTTCTAATATTATATTATAAAGTAGGGAAATACATCGTCTCGAGCCACGGTCCGAAGTAAAGCTCTCTCTTACTGTTTGATGACATTTTGGTTACTTGAATTTTCAAAGGAGCAAGTAAAACTAATTTCAAGGCTTACCATGTTTGAATTCCACACGTTGTGTCCGGTGACTGTATCAGCGTTGTACAGCATATTTTATGAATAAACTGCGATAGAATATGACCTTTAGTCGCAATATGAATATGTACATGTAGGTCATTCTACTTTAAATGAACAATATTTGAAAAAACCCACAAGACATGATCTTCTTAATTAAACCACGGCTAGATGGGTGAGGGTAGTACATATTGACCGTGGCTTGTGATGATGAGGTTTAAGCAGACTTGAAATTATACATTATAAAAATAAGAGTACAAATTGTACCACAATTATTGCATTTTTTGAGAAAACGATTATTCCTATGCATATTCCAATGTGGTTGAAATGTAGAACCGTGCACATATCATGTGCCCCCTCCCCTCCCAACTGTCGCTACGAGGGTGAATTATATACAACATCTAAAGTGAAGATTTCTTGTGCAAATGTTCTTAGACGTCCACCCTATTTTAAATATTTTCAAGATTATCCCCTATAAAGAGGTTATGACCCTTCAATTTTACGTACTTAGATCCTTTTTATCCCAATATGCTTTGTTCTAAGTTTAATTGAAAGTTGTTCAGCGGTTTCTGTAAAGAACATGAAAAACAGGAATGATTAACGCCGCAGACAACAACAATTACAGACGCAGGACAATTGCATCTCGAGCAATCTGCGCAGGTCAGCCAATACCATGCATTGATGAAAATAGATCATTTACCTGCACGAGATTGCGTTTAAGTTTTGAATGATACTATCATATGACTTTTGCTATTGTCTTAGTTTCCATTTGGTTTGTTTCAGGAAAGCAATAACAGATGTCCAAACCTTGAAATACTGGGTGTACACTGTATATTCTACTCAACTCAGCGTATATTCTTGTTCTCTATCTCACATCACTGTTGTCTTCAATCTTACTTTTCCTCCCTTTGACCGATCTCTCGAGTCTGCATCATTTCCCCCCTCGATCGTAGATGACCCCACAGTCACCCAACGTGTGTTTATTAGTATAGTTATTGGAGTATCACCCTTCTGATATATCGTAGAAATCCTGTGTTCGTTTTGGCTAACTCCCTTAGATCCATCAGCTGATGCTATTGTTTTCTACAGCTCTGTGGTGACACGCCCTTACTTCTGGAAGTTAATCGCGGGCTATTGTTTTCTGTCTGGCAGAATGGGATATCATTATTTATTCCAATAGACATATTTATATGCCCCTGACACCCTTGGCGAAATGTGATCACAAGATGTGCACTCATTTCACAAAGCGTTGGTCTTTGATTTGATTTGAACATTTTTATTGTAATAAATTGTTACAAATTATTACAAAGAGATATAAAAACAGAAATCTCTTTCTCCCTACATGTATAACAACTAATTCAATAACATAACCAACACTGAGCTATCCCACAGAGTAAAACTGGAATGTCTGAAATGAAGAAAATCTGAGAAATTTATCGAAAAACTCTTCCCTAATCTTGGTATACTTTGGACTAGAAAAAAAAAGAAATGTTGAATGTCTTCTACCTTTCCACAAGTGAAGAACATAGAGGGCTAGATATTAAATTAAACCTATAAAGATCAACATTTAGCACATAATTACGACAATTAAGCGTTGGTGTACATTTTGTTATCTTTACTATATTGTAAAGAAAAAAAATAACAAGATGTTATGAATTTAAGATCAATCAGAAATCACGATATTATGAATAAAAAGTGAAAAATGAAATTGATATTATGCAGGAATATGGGTTATCACGATCATTTCAGCAAAATTACGAAAGAAGGTTCACCATCGGAAGCGTCCAAGGAGGGAAGCTATTTATTAATCGTAATATGAGTCTGTTTCATATATTCAACAATTTTTTATATGATGGTTAAACAAAATATTGTCAAAATTACACAATATATTTTTCTTACTAACAGATACACAGAAGGATAAAAAGTACGCTTAACCAGGACCTGTGGTCAAAACAGATAATGTATACATACGGTAAGGGAAGTTACTCTAGTTACGTGAAACCATCTGTCAGATCTGTCAGGTGACCAAACTTACAATCACTATCATGATAGAAGTGGGTGGATGAGTTTTTTACCCATTAATACTGAATGATGAGCTTGAATTTCTAACGTTTTATCTACTTTCCAAAAACCCTACTTTATAGATTTTGTTAAGAATAATGAATTTTAAATTTTCTTATAAAAAACGAACTACTTTCACTTTACTTACGCTGTATTTTCTACTCATCGTGTTTAATAAATACACTATTAAAAAATACACTTTGATTTAATGTAAACTTTTATTATGAAAGCTTAGCATATTTTTTAACGACATTCTACTCAAACAAAGAAAAACTGTTGGTTTGTTTTTATTATTGTGTTATTCCCTTGATGGAGACTGATAAAACAATCCGAAATCAGTGTAGAATCTTGGCCTCTTCTTTTTTCCCATTTTATCCATATCTTAGACATTCAAACGAAGATAAAATATCCCATATTTGTTTGTAGAAAAATTATGGATCTACACAGAAGTGCCCAAGATGTTCCCCGATGTGTCCTTTGTGAGACCGCCATAGTACACAGCTACTGTGACTTTTGTCATGTCAACCTCTGCAAGCCCTGTGTAGTTGAGCACATCTCAGATGGATATGACAAACATAAAATAGTCCCTTTTAAGGAACGACGATCAACACTTATTTATCCAAAATGTGGAAAACATCAAAACAAAAATTGCGAATTTGAATGTAAAAACTGTGAAAACATGTTATTGTGTTCGTTCTGCATGGCATCAGAACATGTGGGACATGTGTTTGTCGAAGGTTTAGAAACTTATAAAACAAAGAACGAAATAATTGAGAACGATGCAAAAGAGTTAGGAACTTTTTTTCCTAAATATGAAGATATTGCACTCGACTTGGAAAATCAGCTAGCCAACCTGGATGGAGAATATGGGATGCTTACAACAGAAATCATCAGACAGGGAAAGGAATGGAAAAAAGAGATCGACATTATTATCAACAAAATTAAAATCGAGATCGACGATATGAAATTGAAACACAGAGAAATTTTACAGAAACACTTGGATGAAATCAAACAAATACAGTCTCTCATAACACAAAATATAAAGTCCTTGACGGAAATTCAGACATCCTCCAAAATATCTCGTATCATTGAATACAGCTCTACGTGTAAGATAAGAGAGTTCAGCAGCTTCCACCAAAGGTTCAAGTATCATTGCCAACATTCAAACCAAAACCAATAGACCATGAGAAGCTGTATAATTTGTTTGGACAGATTACCACATTGTCTACTGCTAAAGAAGAAAATGTCTTGTTACCAACTTCGAAGAAAGCAAACACTTCAGTCAGTGACCTGTTGGATAAACCGGAGCTTGTTGTTTCAATTCACACTAAGCACAATGTAATACGCAGTGTTACCTGTCACAATAATAAAGAAATATGGACGAGTGGACAGACTAGGGATATAAAATGCTTCAACATTGAAGGTTCCCTACTTCAGACAATCCGGGCAAAATCGGGTAAATGGCCTAGTATATAACTGCAGACAGTAATGAAGATCTACTGTACTCTGACGAAACAACAGGGACAGTGAATAAAGTAAAGAATGGACAGACGGAGGAGTTAATCAGATTACGAAGACGGACACCTGGCAATCTTTCTGTTACCTTTCATGGTGGTCTAATGACAATGTACAGTGATGATTACACTCAATCCAAAGTTGTCCGTTACTCGGGATCTACGGAAAAACAAACCATCCAATTTGACCATGAAGGCAAACCTCTGTACTCGGGGAATAGCAATTTTAAATACATCACAGAGAACAGAAACCATGACATATGTGTAGCCGAACTGGGATGCTGGTGCATTAGTGGTGGTTAATCAGGACGGGAAACTCAGATGGAGACACACCGGTCATCACTCTGTTACCAAAGGCAAACCATTCAAACCGTGTGGCATCACATCGGATAGTCAGAGTCGTATCCTGACAGCAGACGGTAACAACCGCTGTATCCGCATTCTGGACCAGGATGGACAGTTTCTCCGTAACATTGATAACTGTGATCTAAAGAAAGTGTTTGGCTTATGTGTGGACGATGATGACAATCTGTTTGTGTGCGAATATTTCAACGGTATTGTGAAGAAAATCAAATACTAATATTTGAACGGGAAACTTAAGTGCATATCATTTATGAAAATAAAACAAGAGTGAACATTTTAAATGCATAATAACATTTTAAAACAGATACATATATACTCAACAAAAATGAAACGCTCATTTTATACTCATCAAAGAAATTTTGAAACAGTAGATCGAACAACTATCATTCTTATCATTGGATAACTATGACCTGTTTAAAGAACATCTTCAGTGTCGAATTGTTTTGATTAATTAATCATGTTTATAAAAGAGTGTTCTGCAAGATTTCTTGTAAATTCGGGGTCTATTGTCTTTGATATTTTGACTTTTGAGAACCAATTAACACTCCTATGAAACCCATATTTAAAGATTTTTTGGCATGCTTGATGCTGCAATGCATGCCACGCTTAAACAAAGATGCATGCGACCGGTGTGTAACGATGCTACTTGCCGGAGCTACGCAACAGGAACTTGCAAATGCATTTGGAGTACATCAACAGACTGCACAACGATTTAAAAACGTCTCCACCAGCCAGGAAGCACGGATGACAGACCAAGAACTGGCCGTCTGCGTGTTACCACTCCAAGGCAAGACCGTCACATCCGCCTTCAGCACCTGCGCAATTGATTCAGAAATGATGTAGAAACTGCTGCTACAAACGCTGGACGAGAAAAATAGCGTATAAGTGCCCAAACTGTCCGTAACAGACTGCGAGGAGCTGGAATTCGTGCACGACGTCCGTACATTGGAAATCCACTAACGCCGAGACGTCGCAAGGGATGAATGAAATTGGTTAAGGCGACATGACCTTAGAATTTATCTATAAAGATGAGTCGAAATTCAACTTATATAGAGCTGATGGTCGTCCACGCGTGTATCGCAAAAAGAATGAGCGTTTTGCAGACTGTTGTGTAATTGAAAGAGATCGCTTTGATGGTGAAAATGTTATGGTGTGGGGAGGAATTGCTTACGGAAGGCGAACACCACTCCACGTAATTCATGGCAATATAAATGCACTAAAATATAACGATGAATCATTGATCCTTTGGTTTTTCCATTTGTCCATCAGCACAATCACTGAATCTGACGCTCAACAGGACAATGCAATGCCGAACGTGGCAAGGATGTGCTCGAATTTTCTGCAGATAAACAACGTAGATGTTCTTCCATGACCAGCGTTCTCACAAGATCTTAATCCGATAGAACATGTATGGGATGAGCTGGATAAACGAGTTAGACGCCGTCCCAATCCACCAAGTACCATCCAGGATCTAGAGCAGGCCTTGGTGCAGGAATAGAACAATATCCCACAGGTCACCATCAACAAGCTTATTAACAATGGCACGACGTGTGCAGGTTGTAATTGACGCAAAGGGATGACATTCGTGATATAATAAAAAACTCACTAAATTCTTACTTTGTATATGGAGAGACAGAAACTATCATATTGAATTTCTTCTTTTCTTTTCAATACAGCAACATGAGGCATGTTTAATTTTTATCACAAGACACTTTACTATACTTAAAATATAATGATAAGAAAATAAATAAAATTAAGCTGTAAACTGAAGAAATTAATTACTAGTATCATGTTTTCATCTGAGTATGCGTTTCATTTTGTTGTATGTTTAATATAGTTCGATACATGTATATAAGACATCACACTATATCTAATTGATATCAAGAGTAATGTCAGAGATGCGATAAAATTGTGCAAATCGGCGTATATATTTTGCAATAATTCCTACTTTGAAATATCCACCAAATTCAATTCAGATCTGAAAATTTCAAAGCATTACGATAATTTCAAATTATTAAGATATCATATTTTATAAAGCAATAGGGTAGTTGCTGCACACTGGATAGGTCATTTATGGATTATTGGCGTTAAGTTGAAATTCATAAATTAGTTCTTAACAAAGACTTGGCCGTGATGCTCTATTGAATGTTTTTTTTATTGTTAGTCATTTTATAAATAACTATTCTTTTTGTGTTAATTCGGTAGAGTAGAATATGGAAATATTACATTAGATATAACTTTTATCGATGGCTCTTCAATGTCATAAAGGTAATCTTATATTGTCTAGTTATATGATTGATTACTGTATCAAAAAAAATTGACCCGGTTGAAAATTGACTCAATAGTCATTTTTCAACGTTGAATAGAGAGACCAAAGGTTTCGAGTTATCAGATTAAACCCTTATGTGTGTAACTATTTTAAATGCAGGTATAGTGAACTTGTATAATTATGTTTTATTATATCTATATTTCAAAAATATTGTTTTTTTCTAATAAGAATATTGTTTTGATTCCATTCAAATCTCACGTGTCACCTAAGTGGTAAATTAAATTTTTTTAATAAAAGTTTGCATATAAACATTGAAGCTATTATTGATTTAAGTATATGATCATGTGTAGTGGTACAAAAGGTATTAGGTGCATTCCCTCCATGTAAATTTTCAAGTTTAACATTTCGTTAATGACATTTTTATATCTAGTGCTTCCGAAATGTCCAACACCCCCGTAATACATGAAAGGTGTATGAAAATTTCGATTTGTTTAAATTGCGTAGAGCAAGTCCCAGTTCAAAGACAGTTCAAAATTGTTGTTGAAAAATGACCCCGGGTATAAACACGACTTTTGTTCTCAATTTTCAACGTTGAAAAGGCATCCTTGGATCAATATTTAACGTTATAAAAATGGCCCCGTGTCAATTTGCAACCCGGATCAAGCTTTAATTTTCCTTCAGCTTTATGTCTTCTGATTAATTATTTATAAATATTGCGTAAACTTTTATAAAACATTGGAACCACATGGTCACGCTCTTTTTCTCACTTTTAGGTAGATAAATCAATCCAATACATGTTCTAGTGATTTCTCTCTATATAGAGGCAAAATTGCATCGTATTACTATTTGCATATGCTCAACCTATTTATATCTTGATCTAGAGACAAAAAACGGAGCGTAATGAACCAAAATAAAAGCTATTGCTTCCTAATTTTCTATAACAGTTGGAAAAAAGTATATTTTACATGTAAATCAGTTCTAGAATTTTGTGTTGCTTGTAGCTTTGATAAAAATTAAAAACCATGTTATTTATTCTGAAAAAATAGCGCAAATTTTAAAATATCACTTTATATAATACAGCGGTGTATTGTGGCTTTACGTTTGGATCAACCCTTGTATATAGGAGAGAACATGCAGTAGATATGATTTCATTGATTTAAAAGTGTACATGTATATATTTTCCAGTGTCAACAATACATATCAGTAGTCATTTCATTTCTCCACCAGTAGATATAGCATGTAGCCTTTAGTATAACCTGTAAAATTGATTTTGAACAAGCACAATACTGTTCTGCTATGGACAACATCTCTTTATACAATGTATTTTTCAGATATTGAGGTAATGATGTATATCCATCAAAGGAGGACATATATGTTTCAGCCTACTAAGATAAAGCATAATAAAATATTTTGTAATACGCACAACTCGAGTGATATGTATATATACACACACACACACACAATATATATATATATATATATATATATATATATATATATATATATATATATATATATATACATTTATACTCTTATGTTTAATTGATTGAATTAGTTACACAAAAAGGGCTGATTGCATTAATAAATTAAACACTAAACACATGAAAAGGCATTTTCACGCTACTAGGGAGTATTGCCCTTTTTGTTGAAGTAAGGGAAAGAGGGAGAATTTAAATTGAGATATATGGTGGTCATTATGGTCATTGAACAAAACAAAATTGCTATGACTTTTACATTTGACCTTGAAACTCGATTCAAAATCATTGCATACCCTTTACTCAGAAGCTCTGTTAATGTGAAGTATGAACCAAATTGAGCTAAGTGGAGGGTATATATGCTCTGAAAAAAGATTTTTTTTGCGCGGATCAATATGACCTTGACACTTGATCTATAAACATCATTCAAGAATACTGCATACCCTTTTACCATAAGCAATCTCTGAGTGAAGTGAGTGAGCCAGATTGAACCAAGGGGATAGAGGATATCATCCGGACAAAGATTTTTCACATAATTTTGCTATGACCTTAACCTAAAACCTAGAAACATGGTTCAAGGTTACTGCACACCTTTTTCCAAAAGGCACTATATGGGTGAAATTTGAGCCACATTGGGCCAAGGGGAGAGAAAATTTCGAACGGACAGACGGACGGATGGACGGAAGAACAAGAAGATGATTTTAAAACTTTACTTTCATATGGCACTCGAAAATATTTATATCATTCAACGTTCAAATACAAAACAAACAGGCGTGGAATATGAAAGCAAGGTTCCTTTATTGTTTGGTTTATTAAAATATAGAATACCACACAATCTGCGAAATCAAAAATTTTGATTTTAAATACATTTCATTTGTAAATATTTGTTACATGTATCATAGCTAAATCAAAATATATTTCCGAAATATTTGAACTCTAAACTTCCGTTTTTATTGCTGCAATATTTTTGTTGATGACAAATAATATCACCATTGTACATGTACTTAAAACATGCTATTTAGATCGCTTAATTGAGATAATATACAGTGTATACCCGATATAACAGCTCCCTTATCTCCAACACGTTCATGCAATTAGAGATTGTAATGTGCATGTATAAAAATCTCTCATTTCTGATAAATTTACAGGACTTTCCTCTTTCACTCTGTCTCTTACAGGTGTATGTGTGCTAGCTGTCCGTTGTTTGTGAATTACTTTATTCTATGCGTCGGTCTTACAGTCACCCAATGTTTGTTTATTGGTATATTTTTAAGGACATTTTCCCTCTTAAATATCTTAAAGATTGAAGACCAACCCTTTGTTCGTTAGTCTCATTGCTTGGATCCACCAACTGATGTTGTTGATTCTGTCTTCAGGAAGTTAACCTTGGGCTATTATTATTATTATTTTTTTTAATTTTATTTCGAATTTTTTTTTCATATATCCTAATAGACATATTTTATTGCATCTGATGTGGCTAATAGTGATCACAATATAAGCTTACAATTTTAGAATGTTATGCTAGACATACATTCAATTTGATAATTTCATTTTTATGTAAGGAAACAGGACTGTTCATATGTGGGATGTTGGGCATTCACACAAGATCAATATAGAAACATACAAAATTCAAGATCAATCAAATATCATGAGGTAAATAAAAATGAAACATGAAATTGATATATTCATGCGTGGATAATCAATTGTGGATCATTACGGGATGCGAGTAATTCATCCAATCAGCTTTGTACACATGTATATTATTTTGATTTTAAGCTTCGCATAGCAACATCATCGTTCAATTTTACAGAGTTAAGAATTGTAATACCAATATTACAACATGTATAGCGAAATTAGAGAAATAAGTCCACAACTACGACTTTGAGCGATTTATTTTATTTTTTCGAAGTGTCACAACTTGAATTTAGCATAATTTAAAAGGAACACAAAATAAAAGTTGAAGTATTGTATTTTGTTGAATTGTTGAATTTGTTGAATTGCCAAATTAAAAACAGAAGTATTGAAAATATCCTTGCTTTCTACAATATTCACTCGTACTATTCACACTAGTTTTGTTACTCGGAACTGTCCAGACTTAAAAGACCTAGTTATTTCTTTGATGACGGAAAGTCCAGTATATCTAAATCACGTCCGCGAATCTCCACGACGGAACTCAAACTGACTCTTGCACACAAAGCGCATCTTTTACTCAAACATTCAACTAACACAATTAAGAAATCATAACACTCTCACACCGTTGACTCTTTGATGGGAGGGATGACACTAATCTTAAGTAAAACAAACAACACCTACACTCTTTAGCTTTGTTCCCGGCCCTCGGGGGATTTGAAGTAAATGTTTTCAATTAACAAAGAATCAGAATTAGAAAAAAAAACCCATGTCATGTTGGATATTGAGATTTTTCATTAAATTTACAATGTGATAATTCCTCCCCTCTCTGAGTCAGAGAGTAGACTCTGACCCCCACAGTCTAAGAAAACTTGATACATACTAGTGAAGTTATACTTAAGAAATAAACAGCAATTTAAAAAGTTCACCGGGATATGAAGTTGGTTCTCGTGATCAAATCCTCTGAGAAGCCCAACCAACTTCATATCCCGGTGAACTTTTTAACATTGCTGTTTATTACTTATTTACGTTTGAGAATGGCAAATCGTTCAGAATCATTATTATAACGATGTTTATACGTTTACAATATTGCAACCGTCAAACGATAAGCACGTGCGATTATCATTGTGATGTCATGAAAAAGTTCACACAGAATTGAACGTTTTCGCTATACTATAGGTTCATATAAGGAAGCATATTTGCAAATGTAAATATACACATTTAAGACGTTTAGGATTAAACAAGATAATTACTAGATATTCCTGCGATTTGTATGACTTGGACGTGTATGACCGTCTTGTTACGTTAACACTGCATGACATTGCTGATTTTCAGATGATCGGGTATGATGGTTCTGTCCTTCATGTGCTCGTTGTGTCTTTGTCTCTGTTTGAGATGACGCCTCCGTGAAATGTAGAATTTCTGTGTTGGTCTCCACACTTCTTTTCCGAATAGGAATTGGTACAAGGGGGTGGGGGAGGGGGGGAGGGGGGTATTTGTCCTTCCTTGGTCCTCAGACGATCCATAAGCGATTTAATCTCACTTTCCAGTTTAAAAATGTCGATATCTTTTCTTGAGATTTTCTTTTCAAGGGCCTTATTTTTCGTCCGCGCATTTACAAGTTTTTCTTCCAGCGTCAGGACTTGTGTTTATTTTCTGTCCATGTTTTCTTTGTTCTGTTTTTACGACGTTGAGAATTTTTGTTCATTTATTTCCAGATGTTTCTGCTGCGTAATATTTAGTACCTTTAATGCTAAAATCTTCTTTGCAACTGTAGTTCGCTTTTTCTTGTCTGGAACTTTTGGACTTGAGACTTTCAAGAAAGAGATTAGTTCTGCATCAGAAACATTAAAGAATGGGAATTCGATAGCGGTCTCATGTCGAGCAATGAATATGGTCCAGCGTTTTTGATCGCGCTCTTTCTTGTGAGTTGATTTTTTTTGGACAACCAATACGTTCACGGTTCCGATGAAAGAATTCTTGCACTGCGTTGAAATATGGCCGATTTTCTGGCATTTGAAACAGCGCCTACTCATGGCTTTACACTTTGTCAGGTGTCCTTTGTAGAATAACTCTCCGCAACTGTAGCATGTTATGCGTGATGCGCGATGATAGAGGAATTAAGTGCTGCACAGTGGTAGAGCTGAGGTACTGGGATCTTGCAAGGTATTACACATTTATATATTTAACCAATCAGTTTTAATAAATAAAATATAAAAATTGATTTGCTACTTCGGCATTAAACTAAATATTTGGTAAATTTTTAATCAGTATAAAAAGTTCAAAAGATAGTTTCCCTCTGCTACGGTATATCAACAGTCTCATTTGAAGTCATCTTTTCGTAAGTTCGATGGTCGATACAACGACCTTGTCAGCAAATACAATCTTCCACTGGGTCGCATGCTGACTGACGTTTTTATACCAATTGTTAGACCATAATTAGTCACCTAATTGTCTACGTACTTTTCCGTTTTTCCCGATTACGACAAAGAGCACACGGCGGGTGTGACCGGTCAGCAGAGAATGCTCACTCCTTCACGGCACCTGATCCTACCTCAAGTTTTAGAGGTCCGAGTTTGCTCTGCTCCTGTTTTGTAATTTCCCATTGGACTATTGAATTTGAACACTGTTTGTTATCACCACATGTCATTTGCAATATGTCAAGATCGCTACATCGTTCAAAACCACTTGAGAGACATATGGAAATTAGTCATCCCAATGACAAGACAAACGAATGTATTCCATGGCCAGAAATGTTAATTTTTCTTACTACTTTTCTCGTGTTTTTATATTCCTATGATGTGTCATGCCAAGGAATATATGCATTAATGCCATATGAGTCACATAATCTATTTTCAATCAACATCCAATAGAAATACGTATATTCAATGAGAATAGTTGTGGTCACCGGTCACTAGAATACAAAGAGAGTGGGGACGTTTGCAAGCGATTCCAGTGGCGTAGCTAGACCAAAACTTTAGGGCAAAACATTCATTATTCACAAAATGTCGTGTACGATTACTCCGAAGCATCTTTTAAAAATACATTTCGTTTGAAAAGTAATGAGAAAACAAATTAATGCTTACGGAGGCTAAATGGTCAACAAATTGATCATCATATCTGCTTTGAAAACTTTTAAATATGATATTCTGGGACATTAAATATTATTCAGTAACGAGAAAGTTAAAATATTTTAGCATTTAAAAAAATCATTTTTCCTACATACAGAGCTCTTTGTCTGAAAGAGGTAAATATAGCTTTAAAATAGCCAAGACCATCCAGCCCTCTTAAATTCTGTAAATATCTACACAGTATATAAAGCACGGGGAATAACTCTGATTTTTTGAAACTGTCTGTCATGTGACAGGCACACTCAGCCATGTTGGAGTTAAGAACAGTAATAGGTGGATAAACATCTGTTCCATTAATACGGTACAATGTATGATGAATTTATAATTCCAACTTCGAATTTACTTTGATAAACCTCAAATATATAACTTCAGTTAAAGATATTATTTTAAAGTTTAATATAATAAGTACTTTCACTTTATTCATTTTCCTATCAACGTTACAATTCTTCTAAAAAACAAAGAAACAAACAAACAAAAACAAATAAATAATCTGTCAGTTTGATTTTTGTTTCTTGATTGAGATCGGAGTACGATCAAAAATGTAGTTTTTATATTTATTTGTAGATCAACTATGGATTCTCGCTCTAGTGCCCAGGACGTGCACCGATGTGACCTTTGTGAGACCGCCATAATACACAGCTACTATGTTTTTTGTCATGTCAACCTATGCATACCTTGTATAGGCAAACATATAATAGATGGATATGAAAAACATAAAATTGTTCCTTTCCAGCAACGAAAATCAACCCTTATTTATCCAAAATGTGGAACACATCCACACAAAAATTGCAAATTTGAATGCAAAAATTGTGAAAACATTTTGGTGTGTTCGTCCTGTATGGCATCAGAACAACATGGGGGACATAGGTTTGTAGAAGTTTCAGAAATTTATAAAACAAAAAAAGAAATTATTGAAAAAGATACAAAAGAGTTAGAAAACATAATTTCTCCTACATATGAAGAAATTACACTCGACTTAGAAAATCAACTTGCCAACCTGGATGGAGGATATGAGAAAATAACAACAGAAATATCAAAACAAGGAGATGATTGGCACAGAGAAATCAACATTGTCATAAACAGGATGAAAACTGAAATCAATGAGATAAAATTGAAGCACAAAAATATTTTACAGAAACACTTGGATGAAATCAGACATATACAGTCTTTCATAAAACAATCATTACAGACTTTGAAAGATATTCAGGAATCCACTGAGGTATCCCCAACCATTGAATACAGATCTAAGATTGAAGAGTTCAGCAAGCTTCCACCAAAGGTTAAGATATCCCTCCCAATGTTTATTCCAATACCGATAGACAGTGAGAAGCTGTATAGTTTCTTTGGAAATATCACCCCAATGTCTACTACTGCAGAAGAGAAAGACTTGTCACTTAACCTAGAAAACTCTTCAACAATCAGAGAACTATTAGATGAACCAGAGCTTGATGCCAGAATACTGACTGAGTATGAGGAACTACGCAGTGTTTCCTGTCTAAATGAAGAGAGGATATGGACTTGTGGAAAGACCAACGATATCAAATGCTTCAACATTAAAGGTTCACTTCTCCAAATAATTAAAACAAATTCTGGAAAATGGCCTGCTGATATAACTGTAAACAGTGATGGGGAACTAATGTACTCTGATTGGTCAGCACAGACAGTGAATAAAGTGAAGTATGCATTCAAACAGAGTGATATGTTGATCCAATTACAGGGATGGGTGCCTTGTAATTTGTGTATTACCTCCACTGGTGATCTCCTGGTTACCATGTACAGTGATGATGCTACCCAATCCAAAGCTGTCCGTTACTCGGGATCTACAGTGAAACAAACAATTCAATATAACGATGAAGGTAAACCACTGTTCTCATCGAATTCTTACTTTAAATACATAACTGAGAACAGAAACCATGACATCTGTGTAGCTGACTGTGGGGCTGGTGCATTAGTGGTGGTTAATCAGAACGGGAAATTCAGATGGAGATACACCGGTCATCCATCAACTACCAAGAACAAGCCATTTAAACCCCAGGGAATCACAACAGACAGTCAAAGAAATATCCTGATAGCAGACAATGGCAACCAATGTATCCACATTCTGGATCAGAATGGACAGTTTCTCCGTTACATTGATAACTGTGATCTGAAGAATCCTTACAATTTAGTTGTGGACAATGATGACAATCTGTTTGTGGGCGAATGTTACACAGGCAATGTAAAGAAAATCAAATATTTAAATTAAACACCAAGTTGGATGACATTTTCTAACGCATTGTGAAATGTTCAAACAGATACATACACATAGATACATTTATTCATCACTTTTATATTCATCATATTAGAATGTACATATTATAAGGAAGGAACATTTATTTAAACACATTATGTAATGTATTCTATAAATAAATATACAAGATTCGTTTTATTTCTCAATTAATCAATAAATGTAATTAACATGTGGCATGAAATAGACGGATTTAACATAATTGCACGACGTATATGTTCCAACAACGGCGATTGGCATTATTACACATTAAGTAATATTGTGTATTTACAATATATATTAATAATTACAAAATATCATTGTGGCAGAAATGTAAATACAGATAATAACTGACAAGTTTGTTTTAGCTGTTGCAGGTCAGAAATCGATGGTTATCATATGCATAAAGGCCGAATACTTCGTATATATGACCGTTCTACCTATAAACAAATGAAGAATAAATATTTTTAAAATTTTCAATGTCATAATAGTGAATGAAGAACGAACGCTACTCATATGAGTTTTATGTGATATCATAATGATGTTGTCCATAATATTAATCTAAGAGCCAATATAGAAACTTTTGTCGCCGCTGTTTTATGTATTTATACAGAAAATACTCAGAGTGATTGAGTTTTTTTTGCATATAAATATATACCCACTATCCGTAAATAAATAATATTTATTGACAGTTTTGCAATTGCTTGGCATTTTTCAACAGAAAATGAAAAAAATGTTACCATGGTTACCAATCCTTTAGAAGTTCCCCTTTAACCTTTGCCATGACCCAAACCATGGACCCCCCCCCCCCTTTTTGAGAGAAAATTAATTCCTAGATGTGTTCCTGAGTATCAACGCAAAGCTGTATGGAATTTAATTTAGGATCCCGATTATCAACATGAAGCTGACCGAATTTTAAAATGTCGATTTAAGGTTAATGTTCAATGCTGATTTTCAGGCAAATTTTGCGTACAATGTACATGTAATTAATATATCAGTAGTTTCACAGTTTCACGCTTTTTGAGCGCTTTCCTTTTAAATAAACGTATACAGTGTATCTATATAGTATCTATATAGTACGTTCGATTATAATCAAAACAATCACACATAAAGAACATCATTGGCACTAATTGCTAATTAACTGCAATAAAAAGTTGAAAGACATGGGTAGAGTTGTTGGAAGGAATGTGTATATTTACATATATATTCTATATTGTACATTGTCAACCCGTCTGAGATATATATATATATATATATATATATATATA
This sequence comes from Magallana nippona, assembly GCA_033439105.1. Taxonomy (NCBI): domain Eukaryota; kingdom Metazoa; phylum Mollusca; class Bivalvia; order Ostreida; family Ostreidae; genus Magallana; species Magallana nippona. The sequence goes on from CM065921.1 coordinate 20,676,617, forward strand.
TATATATATATATATATATATAAAGCACTGAATATAATCAACAACACTAGGCATCTATAAAGTGTCTGAATATAATCAACAACACTAGGCATCTATAAAGTGTCGGATCTAATATATAGATACTAAGCCAGTAAACTGAATAATTATATAAAAGCACTAAAAATGGCAAGCGACACGAAGAAGGACTGGTTGTCCCGAAAATTTGACAATTTGGCTCCTTTGGTCAAAAAAGAATAAAGGAAAGGGGGAGTGGGTAAAATTGAGTATATCATGGAATATCATTGATTATACTACTGCAGATCAATTCCAAGAGATTTTTTAAACATTTCAATAGAAAGCAAACTCGGCAATTATAAATCATATTTACACATATTGAACGCGCACACAAGATTCACAAAAAAACAAGATTCATAAAAGCTTGATTTTTTTTTATTAGTTTTTCTTTCATCTAAGCTGTAGACCTAAATGAAAGAGACGAAGTATCACAGATAGTTTGACATTGTGAGATCTCCAAAACAATACAAAGAGAGATAACTCTAAAATTGACACCGAAAATGGAATGTACATGTTATGCTAATATAGCAGAAAATTAAAAAAAGAAAGAAAGATAGGACTATATACCCTTTAGAGAAATATAGGAGTGAAAAATCGCATACACCTTATGTCAATTGGACATAACTATATCTTATAAACTGGGCCAACTTTATATTCTATGAAACGTTGATTTTATGATTTCTGTTTTAAACAGGATATTATAAATATTTATACATTAGGTAATGCAAGTGGATTTTATCAAAAAGAAATCGAAATATACAAAAATAAGCTTAGGAAAAAAAAGGAAATATCAAACCCATGATATTATGCTACACAATATATTTTGATGTGAATGTAGACATCATTTATGTTTTGAATAAATTCTACATGTATATACATGTCCACAGGACTTAACTATCCATCCCCCTTTCCCCGAAACTTCACCAACAAGAATAGACCCCCGAATCTTTAGTCCATTTTTCATAAATCATTCTTTTATGACATATTTTTGATTTAATGAATACAACTTCACTTGGAAAATTTATCTAAACAAGCATTTTATGAAAATTATTCCATCTATATAAAAAGATGATTCAGGAAAAAAGAATAGTAAAGACTCAGGGGTCAATAATTGGGGGTGGGGGTTGGTCTTGTCTTCAAGGACAAGTGATGTACTCAAAGCATTATGTATGATGTATAGAGGCAGAGGTTTTTCTCACTGTGATCTAACTGATCTTTCAAATATATCCATTCTCTTTTATGTACATCATCAACTACATGATTTCAAACAATCTTATAACAATACTCATATCTAATGGAAAGAATTAAAACTTCACTCTCGTATGACACCAGAAATTCTTTACATCATTCAACTTTCAAAAACAAAAACAAACATGCATGGAACATGAGACAGATTCAAGAAACTAAGGTTCATGTATTTTCTACTTAAAAAAAAAATGTAATGTTATGTAACAATTAAATACCCTTCCCTGATGTAAAAAAAAATCAACAACAATTAAACAATCCCAACAATCTGGAGTAAATCAAATCATGATATGCTTGAATAACTTGATTTTAGTTTTATAGTCTTATTGCCTGCTTTGTTGTTCTTGATGCAGTCTCTCTATCACCAGATTTGTCTCCCTTGCTCCTTGAATATCTCCGCTCTGTTGCTGAGCATTTTGCAAATTTGCCCAAAATGGCAGCAAATCTGGCTTCACTTCTGTTCCCTGAAAACAATCACTTATGTACTGTCTATTGATACAAAGGTATGCTAAGATATATATTATATACAATCTATCTGATTGAAAAACACATTGGAACAGTTCATTTTAACCAAGAGTTTGTCTATATTAAGATTTACCTTTTTATACATATGCACTGCCTCTTTGAATCTTTGATTGTTCATTAAAAAGTCTCCATATGTGGCATGTATGTCCCACAGTTTGGGGTTCATCTTAAGGGCAAACTTCAGAATTTCCTCAGCTTTCTGTTTTTCATTTATCTAAAATATTATGTCATTTGATCAAAAATATCATATATATGTACAATATGTGTTTTATTTTTCCTCATGTTGATTTTCCTTATAAAACTAACATTATACGGATTTCAAAACTAATTTAATTGAAAAGAAAATATATTATGTAAATTTTTAATTTTCAAATATAATGATTAACTCTATTAAGTGTATCATTTTTTTTAATTGATAAAGTTCTACCATAAAAACTGTCAAGTCAAAATTCAGACTGAAAATATTTTTCCATTTGAAGTATCTAAATGCTTAGTTTTAGTTTATGTGAACATGGACTGTCTACCTTATGTGTATTAATTACAGGTGTATATCTAACCTACCTGGATATGCATCTTGGCTTTGTTCAGGTGAGCTATCAGAAAATGTGGGTCTTTATCAATAGCTTGTTGAGTGAATTTCATGCCATCTTGAATCTGTCCAGAATCTGCTAAAGCTTGTCCCAGCTTCATCATAACTTCTGTATTATCTGTAAATTACATGCAATATATGAGCATATGGGCTGATAAAGATACACAGTAAAATGCAATTATAACAACTTATGGGAAAATAAAAAGTAAAACAAATGAATCAAGAGGCTGTTATATGCAATTATCATTATGTAACTGAAGGCCAAATTATATTGCTGACAAGCAAAAAATGGAGAGAACTCTTAGCAAAGATGGGAGTGCACAAGAGTAGAAACATCTACCGTACAAATTTTCATCAGTTACAGCTAATGAGCAAAATGTTTTGTTACCTGGTAATATTCACTTAAGCAAATTCTTAAAAAATCACACTATTTTTCATGTTGTAAAAGCTTAAGCAGTATCTTAAAACTTAGCGTATTTATACCTGGTAAAAGTTTGTGTAGTTTCTTAAAGATCTTGATCCTCTCCTGCAGGAGTTTGTCTCTGTTGGCGCCGGGGGCTGCTCTCTCTAGGTTGAGCTCTGTAAAACAACAAAATATATATAGATTATAAGACCTTTGTGTATACTACCGGGTACTTTGTCGTGCATGTTATTGACAATGCTAATTCCTGAAGCATATTTTTTTTTTTTTATTTACAGTAATGGCACTCAATGATTAGATTCAGATCTTCAATTTTCACTTGAAGGTTCTCCAATCCTCAGCCTCAAAGTATTTTTTTCACCATAAAAATGTTATTTGTCCTTTGAACTTTATAAATGAAGTGAAATATAAAGAAATATATTGATGGTATCCATGCATTATACAGTTATTGCAAGTTTGCCCACGATAGATATAATGGAATAAATATACAAGTTGAAATCAAATAAAATTTTTTTTTATATCAGTGCATCGGTGGCTCGAACCCCTTTACTTATATGTAGGTAGATCTCCGTGGACCCACTAAGCCAAGCATTTTGTTGAATAACTGCTCATGATATTAACACTAGAAGACTTATTACATTTGTCTATATAAATGGCAGACTTATGGTACGAATAAAAAATATCCGGATAATTTAGAGTTATAAAATATGACTGAGGATCAGAGATCGTTAATTCGACAGACAATTTTATATACATATAATGGTTCAGTAAAAATTTAACTATTTCACTGAAATAATGGAGCCCCGGGAGGCTTTTATGTATAGGATGTCTAAATTTCTGTCAAATTTTTCTCTTGCTCTGTAGGGCATGTATCAGAAAAAATTTTGATGATCCCACTTTTAGTATCGTTCTTAATTTTGCATTTTACATGTACAGGTAAATTCTTTTCAAGACAAAATGAGCAATAGAGATTAGAATACACAGGAAAATGTATTGGATCCATAAGATTCAGTTATTTGGTTTTTCAAAAACTGCAAAAAAGCTCATAAAATTTATTTTGACCGGATTAGAACAAAACTCTAATCACTGTACAGTGTAATGCTAGGATCTACATAAATGTTGAGCATTTCAAAATATCGATACCAAATTAATGATTTTAATTTTCGAATTGATTACCAACACTGGCGAGTCCATTTAAAAATATGTAACAATATAAAATTGTTTATTATATGGTTGATTAATTTCTAGCATTTACTTAAGTATATGCTTAAAAACTTATGACAAGTAAATACCACGCTTAACTTTAAGAATATATTAAGCATATACTTAAGAGTTAAGAAGTTTTATGCAACATTCTTAGCAATATGCTAAGTCAAATTTCAATCTGTTAAGTACAAATTCTGTACTTAAGAATATGCTTAAGCACTTAAGAATTTTTATGCATACGACCCCTGATTGTCTGATATCCAACAATCTAGAAAAAATAAAATGTTATATTCACCTGTACGTGACCTGGGAGGTCAATATAACATATGATTTTATCTACATTGGACTAAAAATAGATCGTCCAATGAAATATCAAGTTTCTCAATTTGTTCCGCTATGGCTTCAAACTAAAATCTTTGGTTGATAACACTCAATTCGATAGGTCTGTATCAATTCATCGCTGAATCATTTAATGAAACAATTATTGCTGTTTTTTCGATCAATACGATGATTTAGCTACCCTCAAAGTAGAATATTCACCTCGCCTTCGGCTCGGCGAATATTGTACTTCCCGGTTCGGCTCGGTGAATATTGTACTTCTCGGGTAGCTAAATCATCGTTTTGACCTCAAAAACAGCAATAATTATAATATATTATCATATGCTGTCTGTGTGAGCTAATGTTACCTTTGTAGAAAAGCTTCTCTGTTTCTATGGCAGCCAGCTTCTTCTGTATTCCTATGGCAACCGTGTCTCCTAGGTTAATTGTACCATGGTAGGTCCCTTCTGGCTGAAAAATACAAAACCCACATCAAATGTTTTTATTTTATAAAGATAAAAATTTCTTTCTATCAAAGAGAGTAAACTATTACTGTACACATATTTTTTGAAATATTTGAACTCAGCAAAGATAGATCACTTTACTGTCAGTGAATAAATATTTGAAGAACAGTGAATTTCAAAATTAATTGCAAAATAAATAGCTTATATAAGATAATATATCCTGTGTTTACCAAATACAGAATTTCTCCTGCCTCCTGAACACACTCCATCGGGGCGTCGTCCTCAGTTAGGGAGGGGTAAATCTTATTGTACCATTCCATCTGTGTAAATCCTGGATATACACCTGTAATTAAAGACAGAGAAATCCAAATTAATCCATTTTAGAAACTCTGGAATACATGCTCTCTCCTACATGTATACAATCATATGATTGAGAGTAAGAAAAATTAAAGTGTATCAAAATGGAAACAAATAATTCTTTGAACATTTACATGTAATAAAAGCTCAATTCCTGTATAAAGAAGGATTTTTCAAACATCAAATATTTGAGAACACAGTACGTGTTCTGTCCGGTAGGTCTGAATATCAAATTCTCTGTTGATGTGAAAAATGTTACCTGGCTATCTATGTAAATGACATTAAATAATTCTGTATAATGGAAAATGCAAAGTACAAAAACTTCAAGATTTATGCAACAGAAGCACAATTATATATAATAAAGTATACACATGAATGATAAACCCATCAAAGAATATTTCTAACTTGAATATACAGGAGTTGTCCCCCTTATTCTACTGTACAATGTACCTCCAGGTGGAGTATGTGTTGTGGGGTAGAGGAACCACCGTTTCTGTCCGTAAATGACCCCATTCCAGGCATCAGCATGTTTATGGAAGGATACACCACTACTGGAAGCTCCCAGGAAAAAAATACTGTCATCAATTCCATCCTACAGCACAAATGTTTACAATAACGGAGTGTTCTAGGAAAAATATTTTTGCATGCTGCAAATTTCAGATATAAACTTAGTACATTGAATGCAGATATTCATTTTTGAAACTCTTGAATTTTGAAAAATGCATGAATATCATTATAATTTTATATGGTGAGGTTGAATTCTAATTACATGTACCTTGATTTCGAAGTACTTTGGTGGTTTAAGAGTCCTGGGAAGACTAGAATCATTGTAGAACATTCTGTCAAATATGTAACTGAAAACAAAGGAGAATTATGAAATATGCTGTCCTCCAAAAAACATTTTCCACAAATATTTTCAATGTATATTACATGAATTTTATCTACTATTATGAAATGGAACACCTTTATTTTGAGATATACATGTACTTTCATATAAATAAATAAAAAGATTAATCCTACATGTAACTTTATATCATTTCACAATTTCATTGCCTGAACTTATGTTAACCCAGGAGCAACGAGCACATGTCCATTTGAGTCTATCCTCACTTTGTGAGAGTTACTGAATCCACTCACAGACATAAAATGAGCGTAATTCTCAGGACTCCTGACATTGTGAGGAGGATAAAAATATTAAAATAAACCTTTCACAACAGAAGCATCCCAATAAATGGATAAGCAATATGTTAAAATTTTACAACATGATTTTGAAAATTGGTTCCCATTCAGATACATCATGAACATAAAGCACTCATATTGTAGGGAACCCAGTGCATGCATTTACATAAAGGGCATATTGAAGAAAATATGAAAAATATTTCTTCTCATCATATGAATTCTATTAAACCTGAAATCATATGCTCTAATACTTTGTAGTTTTGAAAGGAAAACAGCTGCCTACTAGTATTGCGTACATTTTTATTGGTGTAACTTATATAAATGTATTATCATAGCTTTATATACGTACAATGGTTCCCCAATTTCATCTTTATCCTGCATCAACGAATCTACAAATTCAGTGAACGACGATTGCACATCCCCATTTCCTCCCTTGCGAACAATTTCCAGGGAATTCCCTGACAAGACATACCACTGTCCATACTCCTGCTTCAGGCTGGATAAGGACCATTTCCTGGGATTTGTCCACTCTTTGGCTCCATTAGGAAACCTCACAATCACAGGTTTTTTAAATCTATATTCTTCCTCAAACTCTTTCAGTGTCAAATCACTGGCGTCTCGCCTATCTACCGTACATTTCGTCGACCCGTACAGTTTCCATGCCTCCTTACTGGCTGGTCGCCAGTTTGAGGAATCTGTCTGCATGGAATTCTGGGATGCTTTGGAATCCTGGGAAGAATCGAGGGACGGACTAGAGTTTTGCCCTGATGAACTTACTGAAGAAAAGTCTGTCCTATACATGATGACAAAAGCGATGATTATCACAATGAAAGCACTCATTTGCACAGTTTTTGTAACCGTTGTGGAATCTTCATTCTTTCTCCTCTTGTCAGTGGACACTCCATTTGACATTTTGTTCCCATTCTGCGACACCGTCCCATTGGATCGACTCATCTGTTTCTTTTTGGATCCCATTGTCATAGAAGTTCTTTAAATAAAGTAAATTTTAAAAATATATAAACAATAAAGTAGCAATTACCGAGCAACATAAATTTTAATATCACACGTATACATGTGTTTACTGGTAAACAGCCATGCATTAGAAAGAATATCATGCACAAGTACTGTATCAAATGACAGATAATATACAACACTATAGTATGACTTGATCTTAAGTACAAGTAATTGCACATAGCCTTACTCTTTTAAGATACATAAAAATGTCCAACAACTTTCAGATCCTAGCTGAAATCCAAGAGAAAAACCCAGCACATATAAGCTTACATAAATTCGCTTGTGCCCAGTCTGGCTTAATCCCCTTGAATACATTCAAATCTATCATCCACTTGCAAACTAACACATCTGTCTTTCTCACAACAATACAAGGCTTAAGGAACCTTAATTGATTTTCTTTTTTCACTGAAAGCCCCCCAAAATTTTCTTTACCTGGTCACAAAATTTCTCACATCTCGTACATTGTGTATGTCCCAAGTGTTATGGGTCCTATGTTCTACAGCTGAGATCAGGATATGCTCCTAACATCTTATACTGTTCATTTTAGGAGGAGGACATGGAGATAATTAAGGAGATGCTTGTGTTTGTTTTAAATTTTTGTTTTTAAAATAATCTCTTTATCTAGTTACCTTTATTCTCTATGTATAGATATTATAAAATGAAATATTTAACCTGGAATTATTTTTTCTGTAAATGATTGAAACTCATGCAGTCAGTGTTCTATTTATAAATACATTGGTACAACCAGTAAATGCTCAAATATCCTATATTGGAGGTAGGATTATATACACTTGTATTAATGACAATTGCTCTTAAATTTATTATGCACGATGATGTTCACAAATTCCTGGACACACACAGACACAGGAGATAGTACTTGTCCACCAGTAATAACCGCACATTGAGAGGTCTTAATCTGTGTCAAGAAGATTGCCGCTGACATATATAGTGTGATGACAAATTAAATGTCCACTCTCATTATCATCTCAATATTTTTTACTAGCTTTGCTAGAAGAGTTAGTAGTCTATCTTTAGAACATTATCTAATTGCTCACTGTCTCCCATGGATTACAGTCATGTAGAAGTGCCCATGAAACATTATCAATATAATATTACCTTATTTTAATATTAAAATAATTACTACAGATATTATACATGTATTTCACTCATATTTACTCAGACCAGAATAATTCATTCAACTGCCAATCTGTGACCTTTTCTAAAAGCTGTTGACTTAAAATAGTATATTTTTGGAAAATATATACAACTACATGTAGGTCATGTAACATATGTTGGCTTGTACAGGCATCATGCAATCACTCCAGTACATGTATCTATATCAGTGTTATGTTTCACCATGAACACAGTTGTAAAACTTATATACTTACCCATCAGAAAAATAAAAAAAATATATTTACCTGTCAACATGCAGAAAAAAGCATAACAGGTATTTTATTTCTAATATTCATACAAATGCAGCTTTCAGAATTTGGATGATTTCATATACATGAGCATTGCTTGGAGTCTCAGAGAGAGAGAGAGAGAGAGAGAGAGAGAGAGAGAGAGAGAGAGAGAGATGATTTACTAATACCTATTTGATTTGACAATATAACATAAGAGAACTTCAAAGTATTTGGAAGCTTACTGCCGTGGGTAAAATTGAACCCATATTTCATGTACATAATTCTCCCATATAATCTCCATTATTCTACATTATTATATTTCATTTTTGAAAATAAACTTAGTTGTTAATTTAATCTAGAAAGTTTCAGCCATCTCAAAGTTAAAATAAATAGGATTTCCAAATCTGAACTGTCAAAGATCCTAAACACCTTTTAAATTACAGCCCAAAGTCATCTCCTTCAAAATACACTGACAGAGACTTCAAAGGCGGTGATGGATTAATGGTAAACTGTGAATTTCTTTAGATGTCAGTGAATTAAAACCGCTCATGTTTGTGTGCCCAGTATCCCAATAACACTGATGTTTGTTTGAATATCTATGGCTGGCTTTGTCATAAATGACACTTTGTGGGAACCTGATGACTTCACCATGACCACTAACGGAACCTTAGTAGACTTTAAAGGTCAGGGTTTTGACATTAGTTGACCCACTATCTGATGGTTGATGACATTGCTGAACTGTTTACTTACTAAGTTAGTTCAGACATGATGCTCTAAAAAAGCTAGTCATTACTAATTACAGGGCAAAATCTTGCTTATTTCAGCATGCAGAGAGAGAGAGAGAGAGAGAGAGAGAGAGAGAGAGAGAGAGAGAGAGACAGAGAGAGAGAGAGAGAGAGAGAGAGAGAGAGAGAGAGAGAGAGAGAGAGAGAGAGAGATGGGTTAAGGGTAAGGCAAGGGAAAGAATTTTTTTTCGGGGGGGGGGGGGGGGTAAAATGAAGCTAATGTGGACAGAGAATGAGACAAATGAGGAAAAGGAAAATTTTTATAATATTTGAGAGAGAGAGAGAGAGTGAAAAAGAGAGCTGACAACCTTAAAAGCTAGGTGTGACATGTTTGATGGAATTTCATGGACAGATAATACATGTAATAATTAACATTTGCACTTGATTTTAGAATTTTTCAATTTAAGGGCATCAATGAATCTAACCTGAATTGCATATTCATCCAACTTAATTTGAGGAGCATTATTTTATTGATCAAGCTGAACAAGAGACTACAACACCCAGACTTACCCGCTGTCTACACATTCTATACTCTGTTGAAATTAGGCTGAATTAAAATTTCAGAGCCCATGATTGGGGCAATTAATTAAAAGCAGATATGAATCTGTAATTGTCAAATACATCTCGGGAACACCGAACTTGTCGAGAACGGAGATAATAATCCAAGAGACACCTTACCTGTTTAAGTTAAATATAGGACAGCAATGTACACAATCATCCAAATCCCTGCTTTATAGTTGTAAACACTTGGACACTTAAAAAAATTTGTCTTATCTGTGAATGTGGGATCAAATCATTGATTTTTTTTCCCTCGTCCACAATTTTGTCTTGCTTTAAAAGGGGAAACAAAATAAGTTTAGTCATTCAAAACTTGCAGACTTTCATTTTATAACGCAAAGAGTTTTTTTTTTTTTGGCAATGCATTGAAGTCCACTCAGGTACTATACAGAGAAAAGAGCTAAGGCTAATCCTTATTATGGACCAATTTGTATTATAAGTGCCAATGAAAATAATGCTCAAGAGATTATAAACAGAATTGATTTTTTTTTCCCTTATACGTACCTTGGAGGTTCAAATTTTAAAGTCCCATTTGCTTAAGGTCAGCTTGATCAAATGTCCGCATTAATACAGCTACATATTAAGTAATCCAAATGATAGAATCACATTTAGTTGACCACTGGTCGATCAGTATGGCAGATAGTACATAATTAATAAATAGGTATAACAAAGTTATCCAACCATTATTGAAGTGGTCTCTTTTTTTTTTCACCTGTGAGCTATCATTCACTCAGGTGAACAAAAGGTCTGAAGCATCGGCCTTACGACCCCTCATTGAATTCCATGTATGTGATCAATCTCTGTGAAATTATCAAACAAATGGCATCAATCAATTCCGTAACACATAAAAATGGAAACTATATCCAAAAACAATCATCTCATCATGTATGGGAGAATTTAAGACCCATTCAATCTTCCAAAGTAACTTATAAACCTGTTTTAAACATTTTTTCTCCAAAAAAAAAAAACCCCAAAAAATAAACACGAAAAAACAAAACCAGGATTATTTCTGTATAAACACACAACCACCACAGTTTCACTGTGATAGCTCTTGAACATGCAATTTTAAAAGTCCGTCAGCAGAAAAAAGTAGTTGAAGAGGGATTCTGTTGCCTCAAAAATACCCCAAACTATATAATCCTATGCGGAATTTTGTTTGTTTCTTTACAAATTGTCGAATTTTAAATGTCTGCTACATTTACATTGATGCATTCGTGCATTTTTCAAGGGGAGTTAGATTTCAACAATTTTATCTATAAATCATCAAGTTTAAGATATCCTTTTCTCTAAATGGGTGTATATATTAAGGCAAACTCATTTTTTATATTCAATTATATGTTTCAACAATGCTATTTTAAGCATGATAACAATGAAGTCACACTAACTAGAAGGAAAAGAAAATTTCACAATTTTGCTTCCATATTATATCCTAGGTTATTAAAATTCTGGAAAAATTAAATGCAAACTTTGGGCAAAAACTGATACTACAATTTCACCGCTTTTTCAAGGTTAAGCTATCAGATAAGGACTTTTCTTCGGCAGTTTACTTTTAGTTATAGCCAGAATACAGATTAAGATCCCGATCAAATAGATTTCAAATTTGTATGACAATAAATAGTCTGTTAAGGATGAATTTAAATAAGCTCTCCATTATTGTTGAGATAAATTTTCAGCGCAGACTTTATTTCATTTTAAGCACATATTTCACAATAGATAGGGGTCATGCATGCTTTAGCTTTTTGAGACTTATCAGGATAAAAAATTCCGATGTGACTTCTCCGATATCGAAGAAAAACGTTTTATTGCTTAACGAGGGAATAAAAGGCGGTTTGTAAAGACCAACCATTTGAAGTGGTTGCTGTAATTTCATGTTCTTTTAATGGCTTTATGAGATTCTAACCACAAAATTAAAGCTGTTTGGTTAAACATTGGCTAGAAAATGAAGTTCCCATGTAAGGTAGAATTGAAACTATGTAAATTAGATAACAACTTTCAAAACATTTTTTTTCAGGTTGAGAACATGGGCTTTATCATGTAGGTGTTATATATATATTACACTATTAAGTAAGTCTTTAAAATGCAATTACCTCAATAGACTTGTTGGGAGACCAGGAGATCTTGAACCCTCCTGGACAATTCTTCAAATTTCTTAAATTTACATTGTAAAATTGCCAAACATAGGCCTTAAGTTAATTGCCCCCTCTCAACCCCCTCCCCCCCCCCCCCCCCCCCCCCCCCAAGGCAAACAGATAACCCTCGGCCCATCCCCCCCCCTTTACCTAGGTAACATTTTCTGGATCCATGCATGATACAGTGTAGAACACCTAATACATTCTTTGTATTTTCAAAAAAAAATATTAAAGAGCTTGAAGATTTGCCATATATTATATTTTAAGTTGATTAAATTGTTAACATGCATTGCATGCTAATTCCAACACATAATTATAACATAAGGGAACTGGGTGCACATGTTTAACTCGGTTAAATTGATTGATTCATGATTGCATAGAGCATAGAGCTAATAAAATAACTGCCCTATTTTCCTGGATCAAATGTCATACTTTGATATTATGAATGACAGAATGCTGCACATACCATTGATATTTTGATCAGGTATTGATAGCTAAATCTTTATAATATCTGGAAACCTCTAAGAATTCAGAGGTCAACCATTCTCTTGATCTGATTGAGTTTGAGCCGTCAAGATTTTACTGTTATCATAACACTGTATAACGGGTTAACTTGATGGGGTGCTAATTTTGGCACTTTAAATTAATTCCGATTAAATCACCACATTTGAATTCACGCCTTAATTAAATAAGTGATTACTTAGTACATGTGTATCCAAAAATATGAAATTTCTAAAACTCATGTGTTAGCATTATTAAAAATTTCACCAGCTGCTTTCATTGGCATTACTGGGTGATCGACTACTAGTAATCTACACTACTAATCTCTGTGTTTTAACAAAAAAAGACATTTTTATAGATATAAAAAGATATAGTGGTGGGTTGGAGATTGATATTATCTATTAAATTTTCTGATTTCACACTATTTACATGTATCATAACTTAAAAGGTAAGTCATTTGTAATATGTGTATTACCAGGTATATGTCATTGATTTATTTGATCCAATATGACTTCTTTGCAAATTAACTCAATTTTATATTTAATTATACACTTGCATCCATGTATATACATTCAATCATTTATTATTTCATGTCAACCTTAAACTAGAATATTTCTTTCACCAAAGTTAAACAAGAAGTTTGAGAGAAGATCTCGGGACTTGATACATTATAAATAGTTACATACCTTTTTCTAAAACGTTAAAAATGGGCATTTTTCATGGATTATTTACAGAGATGATCTTTTTTCTTTAAAAGGATCACTCTGTTTTGATGGGGTCTAAGTGGAATCTACAGACAATGTTAAGCCAGGCATGATCCATCAAAATATGCCGATAAATTGGATTGAGAAGCAAAACCTTCTATTTTCCCATTATGGTGACCATAAAAGGCCACTTGTCAAACAGGGAGGGGAAGAGGTGCAAAGTTTCGCTTTGTAGAAGCGTTAGGTTACCATTGATCACAAAATTACCCTGCCTGTTCCGTTGTACAAAAATGATTTTTTCAAATCTGACGGCCTTTAAAACTGGCATGCAGGTGAAAGAAACTTAATTACAGTTTTAGGAAAGAGGGAGTACGCACTGATCATTCAGAGAGTTTCTGCTCTCATGCTGCATTAGTTTTGCATGTCATCTGTTAAAAGTACTGCAATTATCTAATTTAGATGCGTCATAAGTTTCACACTTTTTTTTTGGCACTTTGCTAAATTCTAGAAATTAATGATACTTTTAAAATGAACAGTAAACTGCATCTCTGAAAATCATAGAGAGGATTGCATGTGCTTGTATGAAGAAATTTATCTTGCAGAAAAACAAGTTAACCATGAAAACAGGAGTGAATTAATAAAGTGAGAACTCTCCTAACAACTTAATTATCAGATGGGTTTCCAAAATCATCCTTCTGTATGCACTTGATGCCTAAGTTCAAAGTGCCTTCTGTTTTCTAAATGTGTACAAGAATTCACAATTTTTTTCATCAGTAACACCCTTGCACTCAATATAATCAAGCATACTTCACATAATAATCAATTTGGAGGCAATAGAAATCTGCAAATTGAAAACTGCAAACATTTTTTTTTATAATCATCTATAATTACTTAATTAAAGCATGTGGCATGAATAACTTGGCTCATGTATGTGTTTCCCTCATTTCATCTGTCTGTCTGTCTCTTTCTCTGTATCACAATTATCAGCATATTCTCACTCTCACTCAGATTTCCTCCCCTGACGTACATATATCTTTATATCTGTCCATCTAGAATATTTTTCTTTGTCACACACACAGAAGCATCAACATCATCTTTCTCTCTCTCTCTCTCTCTCCTTATTTTTGTTTCAGACACATCATAATTCTCTCTTTAACCCACCCCATCCCTTCTCTTAACCCACCCCATCCCTTCTCTCTCTCTCTCTCTCTCTCTCTCTCCCTCTCTCTCTCTCTCTCTCTCTCTCTCTCTCTGAGAGACACATTTTAGCAGCACGTTTAAGAATAAAAATTTCAGTAATTACATAGGACATAGCTTATAGGGAATAGCTTTGATGCTCTGTAACATCATTTTGTTAATTAAGCCACCTGCTGTCTTTCCTAGAGCAAATTAATTAGTGCATAATGTTGTAAATCTTCAGCAAAAGAATCTCCATCTCATGCTTTAGTTTTTCTAACAATTCTTGTTCTCATTAGAGGTGTTTTGACTTACTTATATGATTCAAAAGTAAAAAAATAAACTATCATAGAAATGGAATACTGTTAATAAGTAAGGAGTTGTTTCCCTTGTTTCACACTTCACAAATACTTTAAATGGATGTATTTTAAGACTGATATTAAGATGATTTGAAGAAAAAAAGTAAAAAAAGAAGACATGTCCATCCATACTTTGTGTTTAAGTGTCAGAGGTCGCATACAAATTGCCCTGAGAAAAATTTACAAAAAGGAAAACAGAAATTGACTTTTAAAATTCATTAAGATTTAGATACAAACTAGGATGAAAAAGGTTAAACAAATATGTTATCAAAAAAGCAGTGTTACACAAAAATGTTAAGAAAAAAAAAAAGATTTCCCCAGTGAATCTCAAAACTCCTATGCAATTTGAAATATAATCATTTCATAAAAATGTGTTTAATGATTCACAGATTATTCTATTGAATCATAAGTTGTAAGGGCAATTCAAACGTTTGTGAAGCATTTTGATTTTATGACTTAATATGAGCTAATTTCTTGGATAAGATCTCTTTGAAATTGCAATTATATCTGCATATATTTATTTGTCAACATGAGAGTTATGGGAATTAAAGGGGTAATCCACAAAATTCATGAGATAATTTTTTTTTTACAAAAAAAATAATGACTTAACAATAGCTTACAATTACTATAGAATTTGATATTAAAAAAAAATCAAAATAATAAAAAGGCCAAAGAAAACCCCAACAAAGCAGATGAATAGAAAAATAAAATGATGTTGGGGAGAAAGCCAATTAAATGAAGAGAACAGAAAAGAAGCTGCAAAGAGTGGTATATGTACAGAGTTTTCTGGTAGATTTTTCAGAGAGAGAGAGAGAGAGAGAGAGAGAGAGAGCGAGAGAGAGAGAGAGAGAAAGAGGGGGGTTGTATTTAAAAAAGAGACAGCCAAATGGAAGCTGTCTCTATTAGAGAGTAGGACAGACAGGAAATGGTTAGTATAAAAATTCTTGAAGATAGACAGAAGGATTAAAGAAAAGAGGGAAAGAATGTGAAAAAGAGGAGATGAAGATAGACTTACTCTTCGCCACTGTAAAACAGGCCGGTGTCGCTGGATCTCCTTGCACTGGACGGAGATATCTGCTGATGTCCAGTTCCCGGAGTAGAACCGATTCTGCCGCGGGCAGACAGCCTAGACCCAGTGGACCGAAGTTTCAGAGTCGGGGCGAATGGCATCTTGGCAACAATAATCCCTCTGACAATGCAGATTACTTAGATTACAGGCACGTTAAAGGCCTGTTAAAGAGGAGAAAACAGTCTTGTTGATTACAAAGCGTCATAATGGGACTTGTGTTGATTGCAGGGGATGGTAAATAATGCAGACAAATTGATAGGAAGAAATAGTCTGCATTTATCGCCATGAAATGTCACATCCACTCAGTGTATTGATTCTGATAATTCTACAAGTTTACGCAGGATTACATATGCCTTTCTTTGTTTATTACAGTACGTGCTACTGTCTTTTCATATCAGACAAATTAAGATACCGTGAGATTATTTACTCTGAGCTTTAACAATGCTGATGAATTCATACTAATTTGATCTTTCCCAAAAAAAGAAATTATATGGAATATTCTCCACTCTCTATATTAACAGGTAATTTAGGTCCTCTTTGATAAGTTGATCCACAGGCGCCTGACATTAAAAATATTTCTTATTATATTAAGATTATCCCCAGTGTACTATAATAATAACATAGCACTGGGATAATTTTATTATCAAAAGAAATATTTTCAACGTCAGGCACCTGAGAGTTTATCAAATAATGAAAAATGTCGCTAATAAGAATAACACATTACTTGGAACATCCATCATGATTTAGCCACTGGCTGGATATATACTGGGTATGTTGTGTCCGACTGTTGTCTTGGTTTTCTAATTTCTACAAAGCCATTGTGAGACTGCAGCCTTTTTAATTCTGTGTCTGAAATTTTCACAGCATGGATTTATCAATAGACAGATAAGACTGAGCATTGAACTTCCTTATTCAGAAATTACTTCAGACACAGGTATTCCTACACTGTATCTTAGATAGACCTTTCATGTACAAACATGTAAAGGTTGAATTACGCATTTTTTTTAAAAAAAATTTCCGTCAGTACAAATATTATTACATGTAACCCTCACCCATAATAACTCAACTATCCCGATAATTATGATAACATATACACTGCAAAGTGCAACAGTTTTTATTATCATATCCCCATAAATCTCCTCTTACATGCAGATAAAATTATAGTTTCATATGCAGGAGATGACTAATACAGACTGAATATCTTTGTATTAAGTTGTAAAACTTGAGCTACATACCGTGTACATGTTTATCATACTCTAGCTGTTTCTTGAGCTAGTGAGTAGTGAGTGACACTCGACTGATAGTTATGGCCATGAGTTATGCATGTGTCTGCATGAGCATCAAGAATCTTATAACTGACATAATGCCTGTGTTTACCCTTGCCATTATAAGCTATTATACCTATTATAATAATAGACATTCTGGCAAGTTACATGTTTTGTACCAGGCAATACATAAGTAGCATTTAAGTATGATAAGTAAAATATAACTGATCAGATACTGTCATTAGAGAGGTTTTTGTCCTGACTGAAACAAATAATCAAGAATCATTGATTTTAATAACTGACATATGACATTAATGTGTCTACACCTCACATATCAACAAGTATCATATAACTGAGGCATTAGAGGTTTGTGTCTTAACCTCCCTGATATCAAATAAGTAGAAAATAATTGACATATATAAGGTTTAATGATCAACTGTTACACCTCAACTGCCAATAAGTATCATATAACTGACATGACAACCTTATTCAACTGCCAAAACTAGAAACTGACATGAGTTTTGTCTTTCAAACACCTCAGCCGCCAGTAAGTACCATACATCACTGAATGAAAACTTCTGAAGTGTCTACAACCAAGCTCTCTTTAAAAGAGATTGCACATGAGCGCAATAAAAGGCTTTAATATTTACACTAGCTAGTGTCTGTCGACTGAATTATAAATGACACAAAGCCGTCTATATACATGTATAAGGCTGTTCCAATTATGCATTGTCATAATGACAAGGTTTAATAATAATATTTAATAACTAGGTAAAAATGATGAATTAAATTTGTCAAGCATTTTATAGAAAACTAATGAAAAATGGATTTAAATTTTGGGATTACAGTATAATATGTGATCGAGGCCTTTCATGTTCTAAATGGAAGACAAAAAAAAATTTAATCAATCTGAATTTTAAGGACATAATCAAGTTACCTTTAAGATATGGGTCCAGTAAAAGCCATGCAGTGTTAATTTTGATCACCACAAAATCTGAAGAGTGAAATTCGCCATGAGTAGAATTCTCCACTTTAACATCAGGTGAACACAGCTAATCTATGTAGCCAGCTCAGAATGTCTGCTCATCAAACTGCACATAAAAATCTCCCCTGACAGGCCTGGCACAACGAAACAATAGAAGTGAACAATATAATTACATTAGGTGCAGGTATTTTACACACAAAACATTTTACACCTAAATTGTTTCAACTTTTTTGTTCAATTAAACATTTAAATTGCACAATTCTGAAATGTATAACTTGCTAAACTTACGGTTCACTTGCTGCTTTTAAAGAGAAAAAAAAAGAATTATCACTGAATAAACAAACATCATTCAAGTCTGTGTAAATAGTATTGAGGATATTACCTTACCTTAAAGAAAAACGGAGCTACATATACCACAGTGTTGTGTTCAAACCTTTTTCCAGCGACTGAAAAAATCAATAGTTCTTTGGTTCCCTGATTTACTTAAGATCTGTTATTTCCGTAATAAAATTACGATGAAATTGCGTCAAAATACCTTTTAGCTCCTTAAGGTATGTTTGTTTATAGTTCATTACAAAACATCACAGTTAATGGTCCAATTATTGGTCGCATGAATTCAGCTTGATCCTCTTTGAACATTTTCAGTTTTTCTTTTAAGGACAATTTGTTTTCATGCAACTAGCTCATCTAGAAAAGTATGGATAATTAAATCTTAATTTGTCCGCTAGCAAACATTGTGTTTACTGCTTTCAAGAGAAAAATGCTGGGAAACTTTTATAATTAATTTTTTTTTTAACATTTGGATGGCTCGATCATGGTACAATTTTCCGACTTTCATGTTGACACATCAACTCTAATGGAAGTTTACTGGGTATTAAAACTGATAAAAATCTTAAACCATAACATTTACATGTAAATATGAATAAACTTTTATCATTTTTCAAAAATCCTGTTACTGTAGTATAACTCAGTATAAAAGCACTTCAATTATACTGTTTCAATAGAATCCTACTAAAATGAGAAAAACAAACATTTTCCTTAATCGTGAGAAACATTACACCATCATGGATTTTAAAATCTTGCTTTATAAGTTTTTTTTTTTTCTGACAGATGTGAATTATAATGATAAAAGCCCAGCATTCACAATTTTATAATCTTGTGATTTGATGCAAAACAACAGAATTTCGAAATTAACTTATTTGTGCAAAATAAGGAATCTACAGAATTAATGCACTGGTATGTATATACCTGTATGTACAGGAGTATATTTAAAGTGTATGTACCAGACACACATACATTAAAATATATGCATGTATACTCTGAAATTGTTAATGATTAATTTATTTAATTAAGTGGGAAATCAGAACCCTCTCCTCTCTTAAATGTATTTTTAGCCATATACAGTTTGACATCAATGTTAAGTTTCCATATAAATATAAAACTTTAAATAATCATGTACCGGATATGGAACTCACATTGAAAAAAACCATGATGCTATCTTTAAAATTGTGGGGGCTGGGGCATAAAATGCATTGGACATCTTCAATGCCATATCAGTCACTGTTCATAAATTGAACTCTAATGTGTTTGACATATATTATCCATAAGTCATTGTAGGTCCACACTGAAAGGTACTTAAGCTTACTGGTATCAATTTTCATCCCTCGAATCTCTTTCTCTGTTTTCTAGTTATACAGGTCTAATTAACCCTCTGCATGCATGCATATATATATATATATATATATATATATATATATATATATATATATATATATATATATATATTACATGTATTTTAAGTTACATAGAATAATTTGGATGACAAACAAGCTTATATTTTCCATGACAATGTGATATTTTATAACTAATTCTGCTCCATAATTCTCAATTGTTGTCCAATATGTTACGAGGTAATTCTGATCTGAGCATTGGATTCCTGTTGTCTATTACCATTAGGCACACATTAACCATCACGATCTTCATTGTAAGACTAATTCAAAGCTTTATTTCTCACTCACATTGTATGTACCGGAGTATTAATTTCCTCCTGAGATCTTGACTGAATTTCAATAATAAAACGTTAAGAAGAGAGTCTATTTGAGAGAGAGAGAGAGAGAGAGAGAGAGAGAGAGAGAGCATATATGTGAAAAAGCATTTTAAGTTAGAATACTATACAGTACCTTGTATATCTTATTTCTTACTCTTTATTTATAAACCCTTGCAAACTTATTCATAAATCGTCTTTTCACAATATCTGTGATGCTATATCAAGTATGTTTACAAAACAAATGGAGAACATAATCGAGTTTCATTTGAAAATTATTATATAAACAATGTATAACGGACCAAAATACATGGTTGCTCCATTTATGAATGTTAACAGTATACATTGCTTTAAGTAGGGGACACCTTACGACACATACGCTCTTGTCTTTGTACTTCTTGATAAGATTATAATCACAACTTCTCGAGCCTTTCCAGCGGAGCTCGAAAAATAACCCACCTTCAATGTATTACATACGGGTCCATGACACCCCTACCTCCTTCTCCGATAAGAAATTGTAAAACCCTCAATCTATTTCAAACTCATGACTTATAATATTATATATGAATTTTAAGTAATAGTTGACTTCAATGCTTATTGCAGAAAACAGTACTCTTCATCAAAAAATGGAGGTATCCCATATAACATCTTTCAAAATTCCCTAAGAACCTTGTATCTTTTTTTTCTAAAATAAAATTGGGGATTGTTAAAAAATACCAGTATCAACATGCATTAAATAAATGATTCATTAATTTTTCATTAACATAACAAAACAAATTGTGCCATTTTTTACTGTTACAATGTACTATATATAATAAAACAACAATAATCACTGGTAACAGGCAAGTCAGTTCATTGATGGACAGATAAACTTATCTCCCTGACAAATCTTTAGAGAGATACAAAACAAATTGCAAACACTAAAATTTGAATCTCTCCCAAGTAACAATTTAAAAAAATTAAGTCTTGATACACAAAATGTTTACTATATGGTCTTTAATTTTGTATAAATAAAATTCTATATCAAAATCACACTGCAACTCTTCTCTTAGAACATAACTATTATTGTTATAGAGAAATATGTACATGCATCACAGCCAAAATATGATAGATTATCATGCTCAAGTAACATAAAAATCATTTATCAAAATAAGTGTACTCTTTTAGGAAAAATGTCCATGTATATAATTATTCAGACTATACACACTTAAATTGGTATAATTAATACTTGCCAAAGACCTGTGGGTTATAGTAGAGGAATAATAAAAAGCTGTTTCTATCTGTGATGATAAACACATGGTTTTTTTTAATTTTGGTAATAAAACTATAAAAAGTTTCTTATGTATCAACCACGATAAAATAGCCTCGCTATCATAATTAGGCTATAATTTGTGTGCACCTCTATCAGTAAGAAACCAAGTAAAAAAATCTATTCTGTTAATTAATGTGTCATTTTTTGTAAAAACATAGAACCAGAGTCCTTTAATAATAAGGTTCAAAGCCATTAACTCAGGTGGAATGAAAACATTAATTAATGGTATCTCCTTTGAAATACGATTGGATGCCTTACAGAGTTGAAGCATGTAATATCAAAGTCTACCATTATCTTGACCAAATTTGAGGAATAAGAATAAACAAGTCTGGACCTTTGCCTAGAGAGAGAGAGAGAGAGAGAGAGAGAGAGAGAGAGAGAGAGAGAGAGAGAGACAAAATATAGGCAAAATAAAATGTACTGTTCCTATACAAAAAACATGAAAAACATCAATTGATTGCTTTTCGCCTTGGAAAGTCAGTTAGAAGGGATCAATCTATTAGAAATAAAAATATTTAGTCAATATATGTATCAGTACTCATGAATATCATTCACATTACTTGCATTTTCACAACTAATATAATAAATCATTGATAGCAAACAGATATTCCTGTATATTATCCCCACAGGGATATTTCTAAAAGACACATCTGTTAGAGTAAAGAGTTTATCCTATTAATTAAATTGTAAGAATGAGCAAAAATCTGAGTGAGCACACAACAAACAACAAATGCTACACCAGTATAACTGACAGAGCTAGCATTTGAGTTACCCCAGACAAAAACAATAAACTCTCACAACAAAATGTGACACTAACCCTGCAGATATGAAAGAATGTGTTGAAAACTACATGTCCATCTTTATATAATTAATATGTACTGTATACAGGGAAATATTCGCCCCCGTTTTATTTTTGCCCCTTTCGCCCTCATTGTCAGCGGGCAAATTTAAGACTGGGAAATTCCAATGTTTCAAATTATCTCTCTTTAAGCACAAAATTTAAGACGTGGCGAGAGTGTTTGCAAGTGTAGAAGGGCGAAATATACACCGAGCGAAAATAACCCTGTATACAGTATTTTCGTTTTCAATATCCCCCTTCTCCACATAAAAAAAAAATTGAAGACAAAAACAAATACAGGTATCAATTACGAACCAAATCTATACATAATTCGAATTCAGTCTGATAAATGTACAAATATAATACATGTATGGATGTATACACATAATTTTATCTAGTTTTTTTCACAGACTAAGCTAAGGACTAAGAAAAAAAATATGGCACGTGGATTTTCAGTTTTGATGTAAAACTTCATAACAACATCATAAAGAAATAATGGATTTAATTTCTCTTTAAACATATAGAATGTATATTCTTTTTAAATCTGTGAACAGTCTAAAGTGTATCCATTTCAATTATGCACACTATTTTCAATTTGGTAGTGATAACAAGCAAATTGAGGCAAAGGTGCAAAGTCAAATACTTCATTAATATCACAACAATAAGAAAATTATGCTTCACTTCTGCAAAACATACATGGACATCCATCTCGGACTTTATATACATGTATCTAGTAAGTGAATCAGAGTGGTTCAATATGACACCTTAATCAGGATGATTGAAAATTAGTCTACAGTTATAACAATGTTTTTATATTTAAAAATTATCACAGAAATTTAAAAAACAATAGCCCTATTAAGGAAATGAATACTGAAAATTCCTAATTAAAAGCGAGGAATTAATTTCTGCGTAAGATCATGAGAAGCACATCTCGCAGATTTTAAAATCTTGCTTTTATTTTTCTGATAGATGTAAACTAAATGAAACTATGATAAAAATTTGATGTTTATGATTTTATATATACTTACGATTTAATGCAATGGAAATTGTTGAATTATGGAATTAAGTACTCGCAAAAAATAAGGAATCAACAGTACTCTATGTATCCATTAACAAAGTACAGATAGAAAACCCCATGCCCGAACAATGATGTTCATTCCTCATTATTAAAAGTTCTAGTACCCTAACAATGATGTTCACTCAAGTTCTGGTAACCTCATAAAGAGGTTCACTCCTCATTCACTCATCAAAGAGCATAGACAGTAGTTCTGGTGCCCTTCCAATGAGGACCTTGTCCTCACAGATTTTGCGATACACAGCGTGGTACTCCTCACTCATTCCTCGGAGCTTGGTCAGTAAGCTGATGAAGGCAGAGAACTGGAGCCCTGCCTTCTCCCTATACCGCCTCTGGAGTAGGGACATCATGGTATTGACTAGTGTAGCTTCAATCTTCTGTACCGATTCTGGGGATTCAAGTTTACAACGATCTGCAAAATACATTGTATGGTTACTGATATAATGCTTCATTAAATTTAGCTGTATTCAAAGTCTTTGACCTTTGGGAAACATCTTTATTTTTAATAAATGACACTCCTTTTTAATAGCATATCTGTTTGAAATAAATAAGATACTCAGCATTTTGTTTCCTGTTTTTAAGGCACTCTTCAAATTCTACATTTCTAATAAAATCATACGACTGTGATCCTGTAAGTACTGGGTTAGATGAGGAAATGACTAATAAATGTACCAATATTTTTTTTTAAAGTTTGTACCTGGACTGAACGTGCTCAAGTGTTAAGTTATTCAAGGAACCAATGTTACTCATGGGTCTATTACTCTATTATCATCATTATCATACATCATCATCATCATTATCATCATCATCATCCATCATCATCATCATCATCAGCATCATTTTCATCACTTAATTTTTATCAACATCATTATATATATACAGTTAATATTAACCTGCTGACATCAGACAAAGGGCCAGTAGTGTGGCATGCTCCTCCGTTGTCATCTGTAGTCCTCGGAGATCGTACGTGAGTTTCCACCAAGATCTCAACATATCCTGTGGGAGGTATGCACAGGCATCAGAGAGATGTGCAGCTCGACCAGAGTACGAGATCATCATCTCAGTCTCGGGATCTTTAGCTCGATACTCAAGGCTAAGGAAAAAGTCTAGTCGAGATACTGAAAATTAATACGAAATGCATCTGTGTAGCCCATGTATGTTAAATGCAAAGAATTTTCTGCTTTTGCGAGTTATTTCTCAGCTGTATTAGAAAACATAATTATATAATTATAATGATCATTATAGTACATATGTACTAACCTTTCACTAACGTAGCCTTGTCTATGGCAGAGAGCTCGTTAAACCCTGGAATCTCGTTACTGAAGGCAACAAAGTCTGCCATGGCTAATCCGAACTCTTCTCTTCTTCTGCTCGAATTCTGTGTTCGGCTATCCACATCCAAATTTGTCTTCTCATAAATCTCATTGTAGTCTTTGGTTGGAATCGGGTCAAGATTCCCAAAAAGGTTCACTTTGTCTTGATGTCTTGCCTACATTAATACACAAATTTATTTTTGACAACTAAGATCCAATGGTTTGAGACAGAACTGAGTTCGGCATTAAGTAATCTGTATTATTCAGTATTGACAAGTCAATATTCCTTTCATTAATGGAAGAACATATGGATATTGTTAAAACCTTTTTTTAGAGACTTGAAATTCTGATATAAAAATAATTGAGTAAATTCCAGTTTATCAATTGCATACAAAACAAAAAGGTCAAGTCAATTCAGATTCATAATTTATGTCTTGATATTAGACCATCCCTACAAGCTCATGCTTTCGTACATGTACATACCAAGGTTATATTTACACATAAGGAATCATGCTATTTCAAGGATCTTACATCATCTGTTTTTATGTTTCTTATGATCATTTTTACCAGTATACAAAATAAATGATAATTGCAAAATTAATTAACTGTATCAGAAATTTTCACTGATTACTCACAAACCCTATATCTAGCCTTTTTCTGATCTCCTCATCACTTAGACTCTGTGTGATGTGCTGCAGGTGTTTGTAAGCCTTCATCAATGCACCAACCACTTCCTGAACATCTGCACTCAACTCCAAGTCCCCGGGGGAGCCTGTATTTCTGGGTGTCCCTTTCCCCTGGGGCGAGTCCTCGGCACTGCTGGATGTGTATTCAGTTGGACTGTCCCCTGTGTGAGCTGTTAAACTGGATAGTTCAAGCAGCATAGACTGTTTACTAGAGCAACTGTGTTCCAAGGAATTTTGGAAGCACTCGCTATAAAGCATGTCCATTTTGCTAGACGTACATGTATCTTCACTAGAGTCATTTAAATTGTGTTCACTGTCATTCACAGATTCATCTGGATCATATCCAGTTCTTCCCTCAGTTTTAATGGATTTATCTGGATTATATTCTGAATTTTCAAGCACTGTTGACGATTTCTCAGAGTTATCACAAAGTCTACTGTCAGTTTGGAATGATTCATGTGGATTGTGTTTTATATCCGGACAACTCCATTCATTAGTTCTGGATTTCTCAAGTCGTTTGAATTCCAAGATCCGGTTTGTCCTCTCTGTCAATGTGTAGCGGCCTTGTCTAACTCCTATAATAACAATTCACACATAATAAGTATTATACATATCATATCAATAAATAATTCATTATCAAAAATATTTGTAACACATATAATGTACTCTACAATTAAAAAAGAATTTTACTTTAATCACGCATGAGTGAATGTATTTTCTCAATTAGGTCAAAAGGGACTTATCTTTGATTTAAATAAAACATACCCCTATAAGTTACCCCGTATAAATTTAAATAATAATTTTTTTTTAGAAAATTTAAAATAAATCAAATGATATTACGCAATCATTGGTCAAGTCTGTACTTGATTGATTGATATATATTAAGAACTTATTAAGTAATATCCAAAATATCTAGAAATATCCAAAATATCTTGTACTATAGTCTTAAGTTAGATACTTATTCAATCTAGACTACATCTTAATTTTAAGTTTGACAGAATCTGGAAATACAATATTCACCAAGCTGAAGGTGAGGTATATATTGTACCGGTACTTCGAGGGTAATCAGCTAAATCATCGTTTTGACCTCAAAAACGCAAGTGCGCAATAATTGTTTTATTATTTGATTCACGATGAATTAATACAGACATATCAAATTGAGTGTTACCAAGAAAACCTCATCACCATTTAGTTTGAAGCCATAGCCAAACACATTGAGAAATGCAATACTCTATACAAGGAAATATTCACCCCCGTTTTATTTTCACCCCTTAATTTCGCCATTGTAGTCATCTGGCAAATTTGAGACTGGGTGAATTCAAATGTCTCAAATTATCTCGCTTTAAACACAACTGTATCTGGGCGAATTCAAAAGGGAAGACACTGTTTGCAAGTGCAGAAGGACGAAAATTACAGCGGACGAAAATAACCCTGCATGTACAAACAGTATTTCATTGGGCGACGGGAATAATGATAACCAATGATAACATTTAGGGAATTCCCAATCTTTTTTTAAGTCCTATGTAGAAAAAATCAAATGTTATATTCACCTTATGGGTCACATGCAGATAAATATAACTTTTCATGTTTTCTGGATTGTTGGATATCAGCCAATCAGAGAACTTATAATTAATCATAAATAATACTAGTAATCAATGAAATCCGCAACTGTGAGCTACAAGACTAACCTTCTTTTGACATTCCCAGAGTAAGACATTTTTTCATGCGACACGCTGAGCAGTGTGGACCCTTAGATCTGATGTCAAGGTCACAGTTCCAGCCCTTGTCACAAACATAAGGCTCCTTCCTCTTCAGATATCTTCTGAAGAAGCCCTAGGTTTTATTTATTTTAATGAAAATAGTTATTGCAAGTACCTGTCACAGTGAATTATATTTAGATTATTCTGAATCATTCTTATTTTACAAATATGTGTACGGTACTACTACTAATTTTTGTACGCATATAAACTATTCATAATTGCACATAACAACAAATATAATGGCTGTACCACATACTTTTATAAAACACATTTCTGTATATTAAATTAAATGCATTGTTTCGAGCTCCTATCTGGTGTCCACATTGGAAGAGGATACCTTACATTTTGGCGATGGTTTAATTGTGACTGTGTTTTATATGTTTTCAATGATATTGTACTTTTCTAAATTTTAAATCCTCATATTGTTTCATTCCAGAAATTGTAAATGTGATATCGATGTTAATTTTTCCTACTTAAGATTATATATCAATCATTATTCTATTTGACTGTACAGCACAGTACACATTGTGCTCAGAACACAAACTTAAGTCACTAAACAAAATACAATATGTATGCATCATGCATTAAGTGGGAACATACAGAACTTTGCAGATTAAAATCATTTGTCAATGAATTTTTTTGCTTTTTTTAACACATCAACATTTAGATGTCCTCTGACTACAACATATATTATTTTCCTGGCCACTTTCTTACCTTGCAAGGGAGATATTTTGATAGGAATTGCCCCCCTTTTCTTGCTTTTTGAATTATTTTTGGCAATTTCAATTTTATGCAATTATTTATTCATTTGATGGAATTTATTTTCAAGGCAACTTTCTTGGCATTCAAGGGAGATACTACAATAGGATCGAATCACCCCTATACCCCTAATTCTGGAGTTATGACTTTTTGTGACAATTTCTGTTTTGAACCATCAAAAAAGTAATACATTGTATGTCATTTCTTAGATTTATTTATTAACACGAACAGAATAATAATCAGAATATATCTATGATTGTATCAACCACTGATAATGATATGATTTTGTACATTTACATTTCTAAAATTAAAAACGTTAAATTTCCCACAATACTCATGTACTTTTAATTGAGTGAGGACATTTTACATTATACAACTGTTCAAAATATTTTACCCTACTAAAAAAAAGAACTGAATATTTGGGTTTTTGGGGACATAAATAAAAAAAAAGAGATGTATATTTTACATAACTATAGATAATATATATATACATTAGATTCAAACAATTTGACGTTCACAATGCTTAATTACATTTTACTATATGTTCTATAATAACTGTCATGTGATCAATAAAAGTCACATGACCAACGTCCTGTCTCCCCTTAAAAAAAGACAAACAAAACTGCTATCAGACTGGGAGATTCAGGATCAGACACAACCTTAATGCCTAGAGAAACAAGTATGGCATAATGACATCATGGACCTTCATGAAAAATACAGCGCAGATCTTTTTATAGATTTTCCAATAACCTTGATTTTTGTGAATACAATCACATGAAAAACTAATTCATGTATGGTACTACGGTACTTGTAAGCTAGCTAGTTCATGCTTGAAACCAGTTTAGTAACATTATCTGACAGTTAACATGCATAGGAAAAAACTTGTTGCATAATATTCAATGTATATATATATAATGTAATATGGTAATCATATAATGATCAAGAGGGCAGAAAGAGTATCACCCATTTATCAAATAAATTTAAAGTAGCAAGACAGTTACAGTTATTCTCCGCACTTTCAAAATGTTAGAGCCCACCAGTGAGAAATTATTAAACTTAATATAGGTTTGAACTGCATGCATACATATATCCTCATGGTAATTATGAAATTCAGCCCTTAAAAAAAACATTAGATAATGAAGCTCTGGAGATATCAACAATATTATTTCAAGTCGTGATATGAGATATCAACAATATTATTTCAAGTCGTGATATCAAAGATCATGTGTGAAATTATTATGCAACAGTCAGACACCAGGTGGCAGATATCAGTTCTCAGTCAGGTTGAATTTAATTAGCAACCAGGTAATTTTATAAGTATATGTACAAGTATATCCGAAATCTTCCATTCTGACATACGAAACAAAATCTTTTATTAACTCACCTTGCAGGCCTCACAAGTGTTGACCCCATAATGTATCCCCGAGGCCTTCTTCCCACAGATCTTGCAGGGGGGCAGGAGGAGGGGGAGACTCTCGGGCAGGTACTTGTCCCGCTTCTGACCCAGCCTCTTGCTGACCTTCCGTTTGACCTGGTTCTTGTAGACCGCAGGGCGAGGGTCCTTGGACATGTTGAAAGTAGTCCTAAAGCAAGTGAGGTGAAGTATTGTAAATCCAATAGTGTGTCAGGCTAGCTGATCTTACAAGACTCACACCAGTCTTATCAACATCAGGTTATCTCACTGGGAAACTACACCTACGTAGATTATATCTATTTATAAACAGTTGAATATAGTACAGCTAGTACACTGCATTGTCCTTCTTTGTGAATCAGATGTTTTCTTGATTTTTTCCTTCACGGGTTTAAATTAAAACACAAACTATTGTTTGGTTTGTAGGTTTTGTAGTAAGTACATCTAAAGAAAAAAATTGAGAACTAATTTAAGTTCAGTGTGGGTGTCAACATACCAGTAGACTTTCCATTGTGCATGTAAACAAAATAATAAGCGTTTTATATGTACACATGCCTACAATTTCAACACAATCCAATAATGATTTTAATTTTCAAAAGATCTCATTTGAAAGTTTCCAGGGCTTTACTCAAAAGATTTATTTTCAGCTAATGTACGAATACACAAAAGAGCTTATGCATTGGGTAATCCTCCATATGATACACTGCAAATAGCACTCTAAACTAGACAACATTGAGATGGTGACCATTTTTAAGGGCCCTGCATAAATAATGGACATTAAGATATAACAAGCATTTCAGAAGACTTGTTAATTGACCTTAACCTATGATTTAGAAATTTTTGTATCACCTTCAAATTTGACCTAGAAACATGGTTCAAGGTCATTGCAAACCCTTTACCTAAAAGCTCTCTTTATGTGAAGTATGAGCCAGATAGGACTAAGGGGAGAGATTAATCATACATGCTCTGGACAAAGATTATTTAACATGGTTCAACATGGTTTGAAATGACCTTGACCAAGAAAATTTGTTCAAGGTCACTGCACACTCTTTGACGAAAATGAACTCTGTAGGTGAAGTATCAAGTAGACTGGACCTTGGGGAGAAATTATATGATCTGATAAAGATTTTTCACAAATTTCTGCTATGACCTACAAATTTGGTTCTAGGTCACTGCACACCGTTATCCAAAGGAACTCTGTGAGTGAAGTATGAGCCAAACTGGGCCAAGCAGAGAGACAATATGCTCTGGATATATGATCTCAGATGGACAGACAGAAGAACGGACTGACTGATCACGAAAGGGCGCCCTCTGAATGAGGCCCTAATAACAATGATCCTCTCGCTACTTGAGCCAAATTAAAATGAACTGGTGACAATTGGAATATTTTTTTGGAAATTTTATTACATGTACCAGTAAATGAAGTTTCATAAAATTATCTTATACAATACCAACAACTTTATTTTTTTACAAAATAAATGATAGGGTAGGATTCATGCAAGGTAGGATGGAATTAATGAACGATAGAACAGTATACACACGCATGATAAAATGGGATTGATAAACGATAGGAAAGAATTAATAGATGTTCACGATATTCGTATAATCCTGTTAAATCATCTTCACGATTATCCTGATAATAGCATAATTTGAAAATGAACATACAAAAAATACATACACAAAATTCTTTTCATTAACAAGTGCCGGGTTGTTAATCCTTGCTGTCATTTATATAAAATACAAAAATGACCAGTTAAAAAAACAGTTAGCCGATCACCGTGAACATCTCAGCTCGACATCAAATCACACGAAAACATTGGGCTGAATTTAAAAACATCTCCTGTTCTGAATAAATATAAAAAGTATCATGAATATTTTATTTTTTTTGTAAAAATAATGCATAAAATGACAATGTATATTACATACAAGTTAATGTTTACGCAGTTATTCACTCTGCGTACGATTCAACATATTCGACATACAGGTAAATATGTTACCTTGTTCCTAAGAACTTTGACTGGTTACAGTAATCTTTCATTTCCATTATAGAAAACTTGATAGAATGGTACATTATCTGTTCGATAAATTATTATATATGGTGCACTAAACAACTTGTAACTTCGAATAAAATTACTTGCTTTTGAAAACACACGATACAATTTACATAATAGGATAAAGAAAAAACTGATAAATTGAATGATAAACTTGAAAGGATTAATGCATGATAGAATAGGATTAACGCATGATAGAATAGTACAAAGCCCAACTCGTATACAGGTCAACTCATATACAAAAAGCTTTTGTGTACCACTACAAAATGTACAGAAAATGAAAGTCAATTCATATACAAGACTCTTTACCATTACATCTGATCTATCCCTCTCCCTAAAAAAAAAATATTTATTTTGTGATATAATGTATATAATTACATACTGGATATTAAAACATACCAATTTTAGCTTTGATGAATTAAATATTTTTGTAATTTGCTTCTTGTAAACACACATATATATGTGAAATTTTGGAAGTGACATATAAAAGCGGAAAGTTGGAGATATTTTTTCCAAACAATCTGATTTAGAGTTTCTTTATTAGCCTTTAAGAGGTCATCATTTTGGAGAACCAAGAAACGCCACACTTGATGTTTTCAAATAATGTTGTGATGTCTAGAGCTAATACAGAATTATAATAACTGGATTAGTACAAATTTATCATTTACAAATGTATCGTTTAAATCTTTGTGCAATTTCAGATCTTTTGTTTAATGATAATGTAAACTTATAAAAGTATGATATAAATATTTTGTTAATAGCGAGCGCAGCTGTGCGCCGGCGAGCAAAGCGAGCTCTAATAACCAGTGCACGCGGGAAAAAGAACAAGTTAAGAACATTGTCCTGTGCGAAGAATGTGGCAATTACATTTACAACAACAAAAATTGACAATAGACCAACTAGAAGTGATATTGTGAACTATCGATCATTATCAGATGAAATAATGAACAATGTCAATAGCTCAATGCCAAAACGTGATCATATTGTTACTATGTAACGATATTGATAAATACTGTGAATATGGTATATTTCATTTAGGAGGAGCTTCTTCAACAAATAAAGGAGGAAGATTAACTTCACTTCTCTGTGTTTCCCTTGTTCCAGGAACAAAGAATTCAAAGCTTGGTTTTAATGGTTAGAAGAGCTTTAGCCTGCTCTTGAGATGTGGAAACCTGTTTCTTCAATGCTTCACTGAGACATTATCTTCCTCCTATTTGTATTCATTGTGAATCAGTCACAGACTTTCTGTATTGTAAATTTGGTCAATATTTTGGATTTTATTATTTTTCTAGTTGTGATCACTAACTACATCTATAATCCTTTTGAATAAATAGTTTCTTCTCATCCTATATTTATTTAGACTTATTTTTTATATCACAATAATCCACAATACTTTTACATTAAAAACAAGCCAAAAAAAAGGGCAAAATTATCATAAAGTCATGTATGTAACAAACAATATTTGCAAAAGTTGAATTCAGTGCAAAAAAACTGTCAATCGAGATAATTAATTTAGGTTGTATATATATTGTTCATCTACAATAATTGAATGCAGATAGATGGAAATCATTAAATGTTTGATATTTTACATGATTATTTAACTTAATTTATGTAGATTTTTAGTCCTTTTTACTCTACAAATGTAAAAAAACAAAAAAATATAACCGCTCGCTCCACCTATTTTATGTACCGCCTGGAAATTATGTAAAAAGAAAATAATAATATCATAATTATCAAATCGCTCGCCCGCCCCTACTTTTTTAGGTCATTCGTCCGAAGAACAAGAAATTATACTGGGTGTGGCCTTAGTTGACAATGATGCAAGGTATGTGTAATTCTTGCTTCTTGCTGTTCTTGCCACAACGGTAGTACCGTAAAAACATATTAGAATTGATAAATATTAAATTAATGAGTGCACTGTGTTTCGCATTAAATTTCATGTATACGATTTGACTTTCTTCATACAAAAGTTCGTAATGATATAAAAAGATTCCTGTATATGATGTTGACTTTGGTTTTCATGTATACAAGAGCCCCTACCGATCTACTTTTTGTATATGAGGTGACCTGTATACTTGTTGGTATGTGTACGACTTGACTGTAAATCATTGATACACCAAAGGAAAGGATAGGACGGTAAAAAATAACATAGCAGATATATATACTGTACAGCTGCTGTACCACAGTTTCACAGAAAGTCTCTCAAAGCAAAGGAGGGTAAAGTCAAATTGATGGGAAGGGTCAAGATTAAAAATTTACAAAATGGTTATAATTCTCTAACTCATCATGCTCATAACACAAGTATATCTACATCTTTGTCATACTTTTTGAAATTTGATGAATAAAATCATGCAGAGTGTCTTAGAAAACTAAGCTAAATGTAATAAAAGGAAAATGTGAAGTCAAGGTTTTAGGAACAGTCAAGGTAAAAAATCTCATTGGTAAGGTGTTTGCCTGTTTTGGAAATTATTTCAATAAATATTTTTAAAAAGAAAACATGTAATCTACTCCTATGTGGGTAGAAACTGCTCCTGCTGCGCGTGACCGATTGCCACGCCGTGAGACATGTTACTTAAAAAATCTTACACAAAATAAATACGCTTCACGTGAAGAATTTATGAAACGAACTTACGTCTTACCAGTTACTGAGTTAGTTTTCTCCGACAACCCTCAATCGCAGTTTACGGGTTTCTTTAGTGTGTCAAAAAACAGGAAGTACATTAGATAGAACCAAAAATAAAACTAATACCCGTCGAAATTAAATTCCCGGGTGAATTATAAAGGGGGGGGGGGGGGGGGGGGGGGCATGCATGTACATGTAAGAGAGATAAGTTTTAAATTGAAACATATTTAAAATATCAACATGAGAGTTTTATAAAAAGAATTTTTATTTTATAATAAGTGCATGCCAACGTATTTGGTGAATCAGTATTGAAAATAGGAACACATATGCATGCAGTATGTGTTACTAAAATGCATTCAATTTATCAAAAGAAAATCCAATAGAATAATTCTACATCTTATTTTAAGCAATGTTTTTAATAAAATGACTTTAACAGATGATTTATTACGAAGGTATTTTTTCCCCTAATATACATGTAGTTAGTCCGAAAATCATTAATTCAATATTCAACAATCATTATAAATAATTGTCTTTCAGATATTCTAACTATTTTTCCTTGTTTTAAACAGTCGAAATTAATATTAATATATATATATCACATGTAAATCATATTACAAATATTATTTGAAATAACAAAATAACATCAATCATGCAAATAGTTGTGTCGTGTACACTAAAACTTTTTATTTGGTTTAATTTACTACATGTACACATTCAGTGAACGTCCACTGATTAATTAGCGTAAGTTTTCATGATAAAAAAAATCATAACATTTATTTTGACATTATCTACGTGAATAAATTACCCCTATCTGTTAATCGAAACCAAAATTTAACCGGATCACATGCATGACTTTGATAATTATTATTAGAATCAAAAGTTTGCAGGGATTAGGTCTAATCATTGGCTTATACATGTAACATTTCGGCAAAACTCAAAATTAATTATTTGATCATATTTTCATTTCCGAAAAATATTATAGTCCCTGTGCGTACATGTAGTTATTATAGAAGCTAAGTTTTAGCTGACACAGTATAACTTCATCAAAATGCAACATTATGTTACATCTTTTAAAAGTGTCATTTTGTATAATTTTTACAAAAAAAGAATCGGTATTTTATGAACTATATATATTCTTTCAAAAGGTACATGCATGATGAAGGGATAACAGATAATTGGTTCAAGCTAACCAAGAGTGCTAACTCTCTCGAACACAGTATCTAATAGTTTACAAATATTGGTAAGTTGCATTGGTTTATGTTTGTGACATTGAACAGGGTTTCAAATTTTACAACATTTGAATTTGTTATGAAATATTTTGGTAAACATATAATCCTTGAATTGGATATATATTCATCAGTGTACTTGAAAAGATATTAATAGTGAAATTCACACCCCCCCCCCCCCCCAATTTCATTGCAAGCACATAATTTACAAATTCTGTTTTCTCTAGGAATATTTAACCATCTACCTGTCTCAATAGGTAATTTATCATTACCCGTTCTAAAATTACAATATTTCTTACATAGTTTTGTTGGCAAAATCAATAAATATTTTTCAAAATCCAGTGATTTTTTTAAAAATCCTATAATTTAAACCTTTTGGAGAATTTTGTACCTCACTATACCATGATTGCTTAAATTGGTCTAATAAAATATTGTATACTTTAGATTTTAACCAGGGCATGTTTATTGTGTTTTCATACCATATATATGTCAATCCACATTGATTTAATATTTTCTTAATAGCTTCGCACCATGGATTATTAAAATTCTTTAATATATTAAAACGTTTTGCTGACAATTTTGAGTTCTGGAAATTAAATAATTTACCCCAGAAGGAATTCATTCTAACTTTGACATTAATTGTTAAGGAGTATCTACCAGGTTCCCTATATACCATAAAGTTTGGTGTTGAGGCTCTCAAGTTCAATATATGTTTACAAAATTTTAAATGTAATTTCTCAAGGAGATTAGTGTTATGAAAACCCCAAACTTCGCATCCATATAATAATATTGGTTTGATAATTTTATCGCACTCGAACATGTCTATTTTACAGTTAAATGCTAAATAATGGATTCTGCACTTCCCAATAACACCGTACATTGCTTTTGTAGCTTTGTCAAACAGTTCTTTAACATTAAGATTAAAAGAATTGCTTTTACAAAATGTAACACCTAGGTATTTAAAGTTGTTAACTATTTCTAATTGGGAACCTTCAAAAGTAAAATAGCTGGTTTGTTCACCTCTACCAAATATTACAACTTAAGTTTTTTTTACTGTTAACCTTAACACGCCACTCTTTACAATATCTAGAACAAAACATTGAGTAAGTGTTGAAAATCTTCTGGATTTTCTGACAATAAGATGGTATCATCTGCATACAATAAAACAAAAAGATTTAAATAAAGATTAAGATCTTTTTTAATGTTCTCAGACAGGCGTGACAAACCTCTGACATTGTTTGCATATAGGTACTCCTCAAGATCATTTAAATATAGTGAAAATAAAAAAGGTGATAAATTTTCCCCTTGTCTTACTCCAACTGTACATTCGAAAAATCCAGAACTAGATCCACTGACCAAAACTTTTGACTTGATACCTTTATACATATTAGTGATACTTTTAAAACATTTTCCATCAACATTGTTCAATAATACGATTAATTTTATTTATAAAAAATAAATCTAATTATTATAGCGATGTTTCCGGTGTTGCTGTAGTTATGATCCGCGCCTAATTTTTTTTGCGCCTAACGACATACCATAGATGACGTTTTTTTTCTGTTAGCTTTGACGTCATTACATTTCAAGCAGTTTGGATTGTAAGGTGGGTGTACTTTGTTTTGTAGTTCAAAATACAAAAATCCCTCCCAATCCCTTAATTTCTATGTTACATGTAAAAAAAAAAAAAAAAAAAAAAAAAAAAAAATCATTATACAGGTGTCTTGTTACACACAATATATGTACAATCATATTCTAAAAATCAGATAGATAGATAGATAGATAGATAGATAGATAGATAGATAGATAGATAGATAGATAGATAGATAGATAGATAGATATGTTTCTTGTTCAATGTTCTGCCGAAGTTTTCCTAATCGTTTCAGAGGGGCCTAGCAGGGAATAAGTCTGAGACATTTGTGTTTTATGAGACATTGGAGTTGTAAGAGACATTCGAGTTGTGTTCAGAATTTCAATGGTCAAAGTTCTATCCGTCACGGCCTACACGAAAAGACATTTGGAAAAGCGCTTATTTGAGACGCCTGTTATTAGATTTAAGTATTTTAACAACTTCTGCTGATTATCTGCTCACCCAGTACCAGTATGAATGTTGTCACTGTTTATAAGGTTTATATGGATAAGGATTTTAAGGATAAGGATTATAAGGATAAGGTTTATTTGTAATATGCATAAAGGGATAAGGATTATTTGATCATAAAGTTTATTATAAAATCATAAGTATTTATATAATATAATATGTTTTACGGTGTGACCATTTGGGCGAGCGCAGAAGGAACTACACATCTCTCATCATTGTTAAATGCAACCCATGGACTTGCCCCAACCTAAAACTGAGACTTTCTCTCGGAAACCTTTACCCCGCAAGGAACCCGAAGTTATCAAACATTTATGTCCCGCCCTAGGCTAATATTCTTAAACAAACTACTGATGAGCATTAATTAAATGTAAAACAGACTTATCGAAATATTTTGATAAATACAAAGCCGTTTGAGGTTTTTTTTTTATGCAAATACAACCATATATGTATTATCATTCCTTTACTTTTTATTAATGATCCTTAAAAACAGTAAACAATAAATTGCTTTTCTGGGTTATTTCTCATTTTGTTCCTTGTTGTTATCTGAGTTTTAATTATATCTTATATAATATTATATTATATATTAATTGGTCTATAGTTTTGGGGTTCTGTACTGTCCCATTAATTTTTATAAACAGGTATACTGTGTGGGTATCACACCAGAATCAAATATTTTGTCAAACAATACAGTATATAAATTCAACATACAATCTTGGGTACTTTTGATATATTCATTAAAAATTCTATCATCACCATAAGCTTTCTTATTTTTCAACATATTATACCCTTAAATATTTCTTCATGTGTTATTGGTTGATTAATATCATTATTTTAAAGATCAACATCAGCTAACATATTGAGTTATGGATTGTACGCACAAATAATATTTTGGGGACACATAATTTCCCTCATACAAACCTCTCTTGTGCCCCAACAATGTATCTCTATTTTTCAAGTAATGCACCCGAAAGCAACAACGTAAAGCTTTTTTTTTTTTTTTTTTTTTTTTTTTTTTTTGCACACCACTGCTGTATAAATTAATTTGTAAATTATAATGGTACTCTTATCTCCTGGATAAATGTAAAGAAAACTAACTCTTACATTTATCTATCAATCAATGGTATCTAGGCCGTCTGATATCCGCCATTTAAACAACACGTAAAAAAACACCTCTTCTTTAACAAGGTTTGTCTGTTTTGTATTCGGCTTTTTTTACCTAAATGTTTGCTGCCGAAATGTCGTTAATTCATAATATACTTTTATCACTCTATTCATAATAATTAACCGTCGAATCAATTATCAATCTTGATTTACTTTCCTTTTTGTGAGAAAATATCCCAGGAAGTAGAGATATATTCTGATAGCAACTGTGTTCTTGATTGATTTCAGATGGAATTTATCAAAGGTTAAAAATCTTTTGAAATATGTCTATAAATATATATGTATAAATTTGTCTATAAATATGCCTATAAATTTGTATTTGCATTTTACAGGAATTATCAAAGTGCCTAATGAGGAAAGACTTTGTCATTAGAAATCCATATCATAATGGATCCCAATCATAGTGCCCATGACATGCACCGATGTGACCTTTGTGAGACCACCATAGAACACAGCTACTGTGACTGTTGTCATGTCAACCTATGCAAGTCCTGTATTGGTAAGCACATCTCAGATGATTATGAAAAACATAAAATAGTCCCTTTTCAGCTTCAGAACACAACCTTAATCTATCCTAAATGTGAATTACATCCAAACCAGAGTTGCGCTTTACAGTGCAATGATTGTAACATTTTTGTTTGCACATTCTGTATGGACTCTAAGCAACACAAGGGACATACAATTTGGGTACTTGATGATGTTTTTAAAACAAAGAAAGAACATCTTAAAAAGGATGCGGAAGAGTTACAAAACTTAAATTCTTTTTCGTATAAGGAAATGGCCAATGATTTAGAAACGCAGATCGCTAATTTGGATAAAGGCTACGAAAATCTTACAACTGAAATGTCCAAGCAAGGAGAGGAATGGCATCAAGAAATTGACGTCGTTCTCGTCAAGATGAAAACAGAAATCAGCGAGATAAAAGTGAAACACAAAGACATTTTACAGAAACAATTGAATGAAATCAAACAGATACAGTCTCTAATACAACAGGCTTTACAATCTATGAAAGAAATTGAGGAATCAAATGAATTATCAATTGCGTTTGAATACAACTCTAAAAACAGAGAGTTTAGCAAGCCTCCAACTAAGGTTAAGGTATCGCTGCCAACATTCATTCCAAAACCAATAGACAGAGAGAATCTGTATAGTTTATTTGGGAAGATCACACCATTATCTACTACGATAGAACAAAATATTTTGCCACCACAGAAACCACCAAACATATCCGTTAAAAAGCTATTGGATCAACCGGAACTGGATGTCAAAATTCAGATTGTGCATTCTATGCTGGGCAATGTTGCCTATGCTGATGATGAAAAAATATGGACAAGTGGAGAAACAGGAGAAATCAGATGCTTCAACATTAAAGGTTTACTTCTCTATACAATCTGGACAAAATCGGGTGATTTTCCATACGATTTAGCCGTAGACAGTAATGGGGACCTATTATTTTCTGATTGGAGTACAAAGTCAATTTATGCATCGAAGAATTGGCAAACAGAAGAGTTGATCAGATTACAGGAATGGACGCCTTGTCAGCTGTGTGTCACTTCTTCTGATGATCTCCTGGTTACCATGTATAGTGATGATGCATCTCAATCCAAGGTTGTCCGTTACTCGGGATCAACAGAGAAACAAACAATTCAATTTGATGAGGAAGGTGAACCTCTGTACTCAGGTAACAGCCTCAGCAAATACATCACTGAGAATAGAAACCATGACATCGGTGTAGCTGACTATGGGGCTGGTGCAGTAGTGGTGGTTAATCAGGACGGGAAACTTAGATGGAGATACACTGGTTATCCCTCAACTACCAAGAACGAACAATTTTACCCTTGTGGCATCACATCAGACAGTCAGAGTCGTATCCTGACTGCAGATGGTGAAATCCATTGTATCCACATTCTGGATCAGAATGGACAGTTTCTCCGTTACATTGATAACTGTGATCTAAAGGATCCTTGGGGTTTATCCATGGACAATAATGACAATCTATTTGTGTGTGAATACGAAAGTGGAAATCTAAAGAAAATCAAATATTTCAAATAAGTGTTATGAAATTGCATGCATGGGGTGGATGTAGCATATAATAAAAAGATTGATTAATGCTATAAGAATAAATATCAGAAACAATAGAAATATATAAATTTGGATCAACTGTACCCATCGTCTCAACCACGGTCTGGAGCCCGCAAAGCACTCCCATGCCCTTTGCAGTTTGAACACATACCGAATGGTTAATCTGAATGCCATATTGACGTCAAGTTTAAATCTGATTGAGTGATATAGGCTATGCGATGTGACTTCACCATAAATGAACAATTGGCAATAGCCTTTGTTTGCATTGATGAACTGCACCATTATTTAGCTGGATGATCCTACACTTGTTAACAAACTCTAACAAAATACGCTATAGAATTACACTGCTTAAAAAATTGATATATCAAAAATACAGGAATAATGTACTGTGGTTTTTTTATATGGATCGTCAATTGACTTAAGATTGTTGTTGTGTTTGGAGGGGTTTTTAATTATTTTTAGTAAACATTGTGTATTCATGCATAAGCTGAAAATAATATTGAAATATATTTAACTTATAACACTGTGCCAGATAATTATGCCAGTGCCAAGGTGGCATTTTTGCACCGTCAAAGCTGCATGTATCGAAAAATTCAAATATGCCATAAGGTAGACCATTGCTTAAGGAGTTTATAACCACCTTTGTTATTAATGTATCTCACCTGTCAGGTGGGATATTTGAGATATTTACCTTTTAAGAATTCCTTTTTATATATTTTTTACTATAGGAAAAAGACATTTTTCCTATAGGATATTCGGAATTTCCTATCGGAATAAAAGAACTTCCTATAGGAATTTAAATTCCGATAGGATTTGATCAGAACTCCCATAGGATTTTAAAATCCGATAGGAAATCTTATTTTCCTAATTCCTCCAGAAAATACATTTCTCCTATAGGAAATTTAATTCCTATAGGATCTTTAGTAAATCCTATAGGATTTTTAAAAATAATTTCTGTAATGTTTCCTATAGGAATTATTGTTTTCCTATGGGATATTATATTTTAAAGGTAAATTTCTCACCTGCCAGGTGAGACACACTAAAAACAAAAGTGGTTATATACTCCCTAGACAATGGTCTATGAATTGGTATATATTGATATTTACGAAACTGCATCTTAAGCGGGTGCAAAACTGCCACCTTGGCACTGGCATGATTGTACGACACAGTGTTTTATTCTATTTGATTTGACGAAAAAAGGACAACGAATAGCATTGCTTGTCAGAACATTTGTTTTAATTCTTAAGTTTATGACTTCGTTTGAAAATATTTTGTAAGCAATGTAAAACAAAGGTTGAGTAGTTGCTTTGTTTGACTCTTTACTCATTTGACGGAAACATTATATTTCCGTTCCTAATGAAAAAAAATTATAAATAAGGGTTATGCAGCTATATTAATTTTTAATTCTTGTATTCTGTAAATACTATTCCCATGGTTCCTGTGTCGAAACATTATGAATAAAAGTTGATCACCTCAATTGGATACTAAGAAAGGAATCCATAGGATATATAGCTTATAGCATAATTAAATACAAAGTAAAAGAAGTAAAGTGTAACCCAGACTATTAAATAGCCAAAAGATCAAAGATTTATAAAGTTATATTTACATTCTACTGTGTTTTTCCATTAAATTATGTGATCTTCAAATGCCTCTAAATGCAACAACCGAATAACTGCGTATGAATTTACATAAGTAGTTCCAAAACATTGGTTTCTATGTTATCGGTTTAAAAATATATTTCAAACATGTTGTTAAGACTTTATATTTTACAATTATTCAACACTAAAGTTAATTCTATTGTAAAAAGCTAAATCTTCAGTTGTTTTCATGGATTACTTTTTCCA
The DNA here is from genome assembly GCA_033439105.1 of Magallana nippona. NCBI lineage: Eukaryota > Metazoa > Mollusca > Bivalvia > Ostreida > Ostreidae > Magallana > Magallana nippona. The sequence continues at coordinate 20,719,203 of CM065921.1, forward strand.
GGCTCATCTCAACAGTCTGTGTGGTAACCAGTTTAAACCGATTTTAGAGAACAGCTGTTCTACACGCGTTATTCAATTTGCCTGCTCACCTGACGGCAGTTTTTGACACGACGACGTCAAAAATAAATCAGTCAATGCTATATTAGTAAGCAACATGTAAGCTTTTTCTGTTCGCTCATTTTTGGCGAGACCATTGCATAAGTATGTAACAGTAAGTGATCCACAATATAAAGGTAAATAACTCTTACAAGTGCCTCCTTATCTGACGAGGTCCGCAATTTTAGACTGGATTTTTTAATGGTTTACAGAAAATTGAACATTTAATTCTTCTTTTATGGAAGTTTTTTATGTTGTATATTCGTTTTTACCAAAATGTACATGTATACAAGTTTTTATTCATTACGATACATTATATATTGTATCAGTTACGAAATCATTACTTACTTTCTTTTTTTGTTTGTTCCCCACCACCAAGTATCTAGACCCCGGGATTTTACTCCGTTTTTCATTAAATTATACTTTTATGACATATCTTTAAACTAATGTGTACATTTATTGCACAAAATTACTTGAAAAAACATTTTGAAAAAAAAATTCATACCCCCTCTGTGTGCCTGTGTATCATTATGATAAATAAAGAAATTAACATGCTTTACAAATTGATGAAACAAAATAAATGCAATGAAAATGAAATACAATGACCTTTTTTTAAGAATCATTAAATTCACGCTCCAGAACAAAAGCAATACTTTTTCAAATATATGAGGATTGGAGAACTCTCGGATACAATGTCGTATAGATGATATTAAACATTTTGACATTCTGTGCAGAGTTCGACCATTTAAAAAGTGATTGTAACATCAGAGATCACTTTGACATTTTAGGTTTTATAGTGTCGTCTGGTAAGATTGATTTGTAAAACCTCCAATGAGAACCATGTGTCGAGAATAACAGGATTTCAGGATTTGCAGAAATCACCGGAATCCTCTCAAAATCATTTGAAGGTAAATCACGCTGTAGTTACAATGGGCCTTTCTTTTTTTAGACCGGGGGGGGGGGGGGGGGGGGGGCATGTTTGCCAAGGGAGGACCCCTTCTAGATCCGCGCATGAGGGGTACATGATTGTTTGCCAACGTATTTGGAATATCAATATTAAGTAAGAAGTAAGTAATTAACACTGTGCCGGATAATTATGCCAGTGACAAGGTGGATTTTTGCACCCGTCTAAGCTGCATGTATCGAAAAATACGAATATGCCATATGATAGTCAATTGCTTAAAGAGTTTATAACCACTTTTGTAATTAATATATTTCACCTGTCAGGTGAGAAATTTACCTTTAAAAAATAAATTCCTACAGGAAAATATTTTTTCCCATAGGAAAAACAATTTTCCTGTAGGATTTTCGGTATTTCCTACCGGATTGAAATAACTTCCTACAGGAATTTAAATTCCGATAGGATTCGAACAAATCCGAGAGGAAATCTGAATTTCCTATAGGAAAACCACCAGTCTGAATCAAATTCCCACAGGAAATACCTTTTTCCTATAGTAAAGATAATTCATATAGGATTTTTAGAAAATCCTATAGGATTGTCAATATTTCCTGTAGGAGAATTATTTTCCTATGGGAAATATTATTTTCTTATAGGATATATCAATTTTCAAAGTTAAATAAGTCACCTGTCAGGTAAGACACACTTAAAACAAAAGAGGTTATATACTCTCTAGACAATGGTCTATCATATGGTATGTATGGATTTTTACGAAACTGCATCTTAAGCGGGTACAAAAATGACACCTTGGCACTGGCATATTATCCGGCACAGTGTTAATTGTTTATTTAAGTTTCACATGCAAATATTACAAGTAAAATCTCATATAGATACAATACATAAAATATTGACACCCTGCCTTAAAAGACATGAAACACTAAAAATAGGACCGGTTATGCCCCTTTGCATTAAAAGTACTCATAAAGCAAAATTATAAAATATCTGCGTTAAGAATAGGATCACATGCAGTATGTCTTACTATGATTCATTCAATTTATAAAACAAAATCAATAGAATACTTCTAATTCTATGCAATGTTTTGTAATAAAATCACATTAATTGATGAAAATTGCGATGGTTTAAAAAGATTTCAAATATCGTTACATGCATACATGTATAGAAGTCCGGATCGAAATTTAGGTACTGATTTTAGTATGGCGTCTGTAACCACTGATTTGTCATAAATTTAGAAAACCAGCATGAATATTTAGAACTCTGCATAAAGTCAATTGATATTCTGAACCGTGATTTCTTCAGGCAAAATACAACAACTGCAAGTGTAAACAGAGTGTAGTGTTATTGAAGAGATCTGTTCATATTGGATGTCCTCATATATCCTCAGAATACACAAAAGATTAATAGTTACATGTAATTTAAACTTTCTATTCTTATCATTGTTTAAGTGAAAGGAAAAAAACTACCTGGTGGAATCGATCCAACAACCGCAAAATCAAAAAGACATACGCTTTACCACTACACCACGCATACAACACATTTGTAGAATGTATTTTCAATATATGTGGCTATATACATAAATGTATAAGAAAATCATTAATTGAAGTATTTGTCCAATATTCAGTATAAAGACGACCTTAAACCAAAATAAATGCAATGTAAACCTATATCACAATACATGTAGAACATAATTTTCATCGGATTTTTTTTGGTTTAAAGTGGTTCAAATACCCAATTGTCCAACTTTTTATTGCATACTAACTATATTCTTATATATTCCTTACAAAACCTGAATATTTTAACGATGTCGTGTAAGATAATTAAGACATTTTTAACCCGGTAATTGTGTAATTTGTGTTTCTTTGAATATATTTTGCAAAAGCGGTACACTGTAGGCGAAAGCGTATATTAAGTCCACTATACCTCTTTATATTAGATAGGTACACCATATTATAAATCATATTGAAAATAACAAAATAACAATCATGCAATAATTTTAAAAATTTAGACTTAAATATGTTTTATTTATACCACATGTTCACATTCAATTAACGTCCACTGATTAATTAGCGTACATTTTCATAATGAAAAAAATATGTCAGATTCCAAATTCATAACATCAATTTATAACTAGCTGACATTATCTATGTGAATAAAATACTCGAATATGTTATTGAAATAAAAATTATTATCATAGCATACATTTGTACAGATTAAAGGCTTATAAAATTTCGGAAAAAAACTCACAAATTTAAAATTGTTCATATTTTAATTTCCGAAAAAAATATTGTATAGTAGTGCATACATGACTGTATTTATCAATGAAGCTAAGATGAGATGTAAGCTGATAAAGTTATTAACTTCATAAAAAATATAACATTATTTTACATCTTAAGAAATGGTATTTTGTAAATTTCATATATTCTTTCTTGAGTAAATGTTAAACTTCTGGATTATAATGATGAATGAGATGGTTCACATTACATGTATATTTATAAGAAAAAAGAGAGGCTAGATATTGAAGAATTTATGAAATTTCTAAGAACAAGGAATCATTCTTTGACTTTTATGGGGAGATCATGATTGTTGGGTAAGTGATCAATTTCAATAAAGCCAGATGGTATATGATTCCTTTATAACTTAATGATATCAGTTAATCAATCAATATTTCTACTATCAGTTTTTCAAATATTGTATGCACAAATATTTTTATTTTCTTTTTGGCGGGGGTGGGGCATTTTTACATTATTTTCGTTGTGCAAACCCCTCTCGCCTCTCAACAATGTACGCCATTTGACATTTATCGACTTTTTAAATATATATTATTAAGCTGTAAAACATAATGATACTCTAACGGTGTAAAGAAAAATAATTCTTACATTTACTTTTTAATCGATGGTAACTAAGGAAAACTTTCAACCAACCGTTTGATATCCGCCATTTAAACTCGTAAAAAGAAACTTCTTTGACAAGGTTTGTTTGTTTTGTATTCGTTAAATTTTTTCACTGTAGAGCTGTAGTTAATGTATAGTATACTTTTATTACTTTATTCATTACAATTACCTGCCGAATCGATTAATATCAATCTTAATTTACTTTCTTTTTTGTGAGAAAGTAACCTAACAAGTAGAGAAATATTCTGTTAACAACTGTGTTAATATACGATTTTAATCATTGATTTCCAATGAAATATATCAAAGGTAAAAAATGATTTTAAATATGACTTTAAATTTGTATTTGCATTTTTACAGGCATTATTACAGTGCTTAATGAGGGACGTTTTTGTCATTGGAAATTCATAACAAAATGGATCCCAATCATAATGCCCCTATGCATGATATGCACCGATGTGAACTTTGTGAGACCGCCATAGTACACAGCTACTGTGACTTTTGTCATGTCAACCTCTGCAAGCTCTGTATTGGTGAACACATCTCAGATGGATATGACAAACATACAATAGTCCGTTTCCAGCTACGGAAAACAACCTTAATCTATCTTAAATGTGAAGAGCATCCACAAAAGAATTGTGAATTACAGTGCAAGGATTGCAACATTTTTGTCTGCACTTTTTGTATGTGCTCTAAGCAACACAAGGGACATACAATTTGGGTACTTGACGATGTTTATAAAACAAAGAAAGAACACATGAAAAAAGACGCGGATGAGTTAAACAACCTAATTTCTCCGACATATGAAGAAATGGCCCAAAATTTAGAAAATCAGATTGCCAATTTGGACCAAGGATACCAAACAATTACAAATGAAATATCGAAACAAGGAGATGAATGGCATAAAGAAATTGACAACATTAAACGTGCGATGAAATTTGAATTAAGTGAGATTAAAGAGAAACACAAAGACATTTTAAAGAAACAATTGGATGAAATCAAACAGAAACAGTCTATCATACTGCAGGCTTTACAAGATACAAAACAAATGGAGGAATCAAATGAATTATCAATTGCAATTGAATACAACTCTAAAAATAGAGAGTTTAGCGAGCCTCCAACTAAGGTTAAGGTATCGCTGCCAACATTCATTTCAAAACCAATAGACAGAGAGAAGCTGTATAGTTTATTTGGGAAGATCACACCATTATCTACTGCGTTAGAACAAAATGTTTTGCTGCAAAAGAACACATCCGTTAAAATGCTACTGAATCAACCGGAGCTGGATGTCAAAATACAGACTTTGCAATCTATGTTGAGCAATGTTGCCTATGCTGATGATGAAAAAATATGGACAAGTGGAGAAACAAGAGAAATCAAATGCTTCAACATTAAAGGTTTACTTCTCTTTACAGTCTGGACAAAATCGGGTGAATATCCAAACGATATAGCTGTAGACAGTAACGGGGACCTTTTATTTTCTGATTGGAGTACAAAGTCAATTCATGCATCGAAGAATTGACAAACAGAAGAGTTGATCAGATTACAGGAATGGACGCCTTGTCAGCTGTGTGTCACTTCTTCTGATGATCTCCTTGTTACTATGTATAGTGATGATGCATCTCAATCCAAGGTTGTCCGTTACTCGGAATCAACAGAGAAACAAACAATTCAATTTGATGAGGAAGGTGAACCTCTGTACTCAGGTAACAGCCTTAGCAAATACATCACTGAGAATAGAAACCATGACATCTGAGTAGCTGATTATGGGGCTGGTGCAGTAGTGGTGGTTAATCAGGACGGGAAACTTAGATGGAGATACACTGGTTATTCCTCAACTACGAAGGACGAACAATTTCATCCGTGTGGCATCACATCAGACAGTCAGAGTTGTATCCTGACTGCAGATGGTGAAAACCATTGTATACATATTCTATATCAGAATGGACAGTTTCTTCGTTACATTGATGACTGTGATCTGAAGGATCCTTGGGGTTTATCTGTGGACAATAATGACAATCTATTTGTGTGTGAATACGAAAGTGGAAATCTAAAGAAAATCAAATATTTCAAATAAATATGAAATTACATGCATGGGGTGGATATAGCATATAATAAAAAGATTGATTAATGCTATAAGAATAAATATCAGAAACAATAGAAATATATAAATTTGGATCAACTGTACCCATCGTCTCAACCACGGTCTGGAGTCCGAAAAGCTCTCACATAAACTTTGCAGTTTGAACACATACCGAATGGATAATCTAAATGCCATATTGACGTCAAGTGTAAATCGGATTGAGTTCTATAGGCTATGCGATGTGACTTCCTCATAAATGAACAACATTTTGGCGATAGCCTTTGTTTGCATTGATGAACTGCACCATTATTTAGCTGAATGATCCCACACTTGTTAACAAAATCTAAAAATTACGCTATATAATTACACTGCTTAGAAAGTTGACATATCAACAATACAGAAATAAAGTACTGTTCTATTTTTATAAGCTTGGTAGGGTTCGTCAATTGACTTAAAGTTGTTTTTGTGTTTAAAGGGGGTTTTAATTTTTTTTGTGTAAACATTGTGCATTCATGCATATGCTGAAAATAATATCAAAATATATTTTTATTCTATTTGATTTGACGAAAAAGGACAACGAATAGCATTGTCCATCAGAACATTTGTTTTAATTCTTAAGTTGATGACTTCGTTTGAAAATATTTTGTAAGCAATGTAAAACAAAGGTTGAGTAGTTGTTTTGTTTGACTCTTAACTCATTTAACAGAAACATTATATTTCCGTTCCTAATGAACAAAATTATAGATAAGGGTTATGCAGTAAGATTAATTTTTATTTTTTGTATTCTGTAAATACTATTCCTATGACGATACAAAATGATTATGAATAAGTTAGTCACCTCAATTGTATATTAAGAATAGAAGCCATAGGATACATGTATATAGCTTATCTGATGACTTGTATATCGACTAGTATACATGTATATCTTTGTAGAAGAAAAAAAGATTTAGACATTTCATGCTGACTGTAATCAGAAAAGACACTGTTCAAAGAAAGCAATGTGCATGTGAGTTTATATTATAATTCAACATATTTTGGTTGGATGCATACGCTAAATCAAAGAAATTTGCTTTATATGATCCTTGTGATGCTTTAGACAGTCTGTATTTATATATGATCATTGACCAATTGGTACTGCTTCCTGTCATTGTATATGTTTTAAAAAGGAAAAAAATATTGAGAAATAAATGTAACATTATTGTTGAATATGTGAAAATACATGTATCATGAGACTGCTATATAAAATTGCAGAAATGATTATTCTTGATGTTTTTTTTTATTATTCAATCATACATAAGATGGAACCATTTGTATTCATGATGGCTCAATTTTGGTTGCTTTTCTGGGTGCCTATTTACCCTGAAAAATCAATGATTATAATAAATAATGAAATTTAATATATGAACTTATAAATCAAAGTATATCATTAATTTTGGCGGATAAAATTTTGGTGAATCCCTTTTCTTTTAATGAAAATCTACCTAGCTGTCAGGTATAATCATAGGTACATGTTTTTAGCTCACGGTCTAAAAAAATAGGATGGACTACCTAGGAGCTACAGTTCCGTATGTGTTAAAAAGTTTCAATTAACGGCCCAAAAACTCTGATATTCTTTTTAACACCACCACAAGCCCCGGAAAGTGAAGTGGTACAGCTTGTTTACATGTAAAAATGGCGACCCTTAATCTGCACGTGAATTTAACATACTTCATTTTTTCTAGATGTTAAAGAGAAAGTTGAAGGCAAGTAAATTGACAACGATTAGTAGTAACTTGTCTGAAGAATTTAATGGTACTAATTATTTTCACAGAATTTGTGTGGAAATAAGATCAATTAGTCCAAAACTAGCAAACGTTTTTGTACGCCGTAAATTGCAAGTTTTTAACACAAACGGAACTGTAGCTCCCAGGTCGTTTATTCGATTTTTTTTAGACCGGGAACTAGTGTAATTGCTGGTCATATGCTAGGACCATTTATCAGTAAAAATGTTTTTAAAACAATTTCTTTATTATAGGATCATATTTTGCAATGGATCCTCGCAGCAATGCTCTGGATGTATACCGATGTGACCTTTGTGAAACCGCCATAGTACACAGCTACTGTGACTTTTGTCATGTCAACCTTTGCAAGCAATGTATAGGTGAACACATATCTAATGGATATGAAAAACATAAAATAGTCTCTTTTCAAGACCGAAAATCAACCTTGATTTATCCAAAATGTGGAACACATCCACACAAGATTTGCGATTTGCAGTGCAAGAATTGCAACATTATATTTTGCACTTCCTGTGTAGGATCTAAAGTACACAAGGACATTATATTTGGGAACTTGGTGATATTTACAGAGAAAAGAAAGAAAATATGAAAAAGGACGCAGAGTAGTTTAACAGTCTAATTTCTCCGACATATGAAGAAATGGCTCAAAATTTAGAAAATCGATTGCCAATTTAGATAAAGGATATCAAACACTTACAAATGAAATATCGAAACAAGGAGATGAATGGCATAAAGAAATCAACGCCGTAATCACCAGGATGAAAACTGAAATAGACGATATAAAAGTTAAACATAGAAACATTTTACAGAGCCATTTGGATGAAATCAAACAGATACAATCCCTTTTTGAGCAGACTGCGCAATTATTAAATTATTAAATGAAATAGAGAATTCAAATGAGCTGTCAATGACCATTGAATACAGTTCCAAGATCAGAATATTTAGGAAACTTCCTCCCAAGGTTGAGGTATCACTGCCTACATTCATTCTAAATGCAATTGACCGTGAGAAGCTGTATAGTTTCCTTGCACAGATCACCCCATTATCTACTGCCACTGTAGAAAATGTCTTGTCACTACACCAATCCAAAACTTCAGACAAAGAACTACTGGATGAACCGGAGCTTGTCAAACAATACAGACCAAGTTTAATGAACTATTTAATGTAACTTTTGTAGATAAAAAAAAATATGGACAAGTGGAGAGACAGGCGAAAGAAGATGTTTCAATACTAAAGGATTACTCCTCCATACATTCAAGACAAAATCAGGAAATAGGCCTAATGGTATAACGACAATCAGTGATGGGGGATATACTGTACTGTGACTGGTCAACAAGGAGAATATATGAAGTCAAAAACGAACAGACAGAAGAATTAATCAGATTACAGGGATGGATGCCCTGTCAGCTGTGTGCCACAGTTACCAATGATCTCCTAGTGACGATTACATTCAGTTCAAAGTTGTCCGGTACTCGGGATCAACAGAAAAACAAACAATTCAATTTGATGATGAATGTAAACCTCTGTACTCAGGGAATGTTTTTATATGAAATACATCACCAAGAACAGAAATCATGACATATGTGTAGCTGATTGTGGAGCCGGTACTGTAGTGGTGGTAAATCAGGACGGGACACTCAGATGGAGACACACTGGTCATCCCTCCACTACAAGTACGAATCATTTATACCATGGGGCATTACAACAGACAGACAGAGTCGTATCCTGACAGCAGATGGTAACAACCATTGTATCACCGTTTTAGATCAGAATGGACAGTTTCTTTGCTACATAGATAACCGTGATCTTAACATTCCATTGGGTTTATGTGTGGACAATGAGGACAATTTGTTTGTGTGCGAGAGTGAAAGTTGAATTATGAAGAAAATCAAATACATAAAGGAGATAGTAAATATAATCTTTCATTATTACGAGACTCAGTGTGAGATGCCGACCCTCCCCCGAGGTGGTTTTTTTTTTTATCCCACACAAATATATAATCAACTAGAAACGAGCTCGTTGCAAGCAACGACTAGGTCTTCCGTCGCAGCTGCGTCATAATTGTGACGTAACACAAAATTGATTACCTGGCCTTGATACAATGTTAGATGTATAGACCCTTCGTAAAAGAAACAAATGCTTTCGATATACATATTAATAGTTTGTTTCATGATGATTTGTACGTGAAATACAATTGCTCTAGAGCCATAAACATGTACATTAAAGTTCATTGTTATGTTGTGTTACAATATTTCTAATAATGCATAAAGCCTAATTAAGCTAATATCTGTAGAATTAGTCTTAGATTGTATGAAAATAAAGCCATCCTTAAAAAAGATGTATGTTTGGAATTGCCGCCTGGGGGGTTTTAGACCCAGGAGGGAGGGAGGTAAATTGGAAATTTATTTTAAAATTGATGACAAATAAAATTCTCAATAGAAAACAGTGAAGATGTTTATTTTTTTTCTTTGTTCATATCAAACGAGAAAAACACATACAAAAGGGTGCTAAAAAATAACACATTTAGTGAAAATAAATCTTTACCGAATAAAAATATATTCAATGGTATTAACGATACGGGTGATTATGTCGGAATGACTGCACAATTACGGCATTCTTTTTTAACGAAAAAATTTCATTCTCGCAAAGGTTTTGTATATCAAATCAAAACATGTGGGTTCAATTTTTACATATTTCAAAGATATGGTCGTAATGATAAGAAAAATGAATTTTGTCCGAATGAAAAAATGTTAAATGCTTTTTGAGATATTAAGTGTTTTATGAAGATGACTACCTCATTCCGGCACCTGATTTTTACGACCATAGCTCATTCCGGCAAAGGTTTTGCATATTAAACATTGAATTATCAAAAATGATTTTATATATTTCGATAGCCCTATATCCATAGATGAAAAAACCGAAAACCGAATGGCGATAGCTTATACATAACACAAGTTATCGACCTTTATACATGTCACTACGTCTATGATATCGCCATTCCGGCGAATAGACCTGCCCATATTATAAATATACTTCAAAGAAAACGTTTTATTGATCCAGCGTGTTGTTGAATTCTATGAGGAGGTCGAACCCGATTTTTAAAAAAAATTGACTAACGAACTATTTATTAACCTGTAAACATGGTACAACGAAACAAAACAATATAAAAAAGGTTCTTTATATTTTACCAATAATATGTTTTACGGTGTGACCGTTGGGGCGAGCGCAGAAGGAACTACACATCTCTCATCATTGATAAATGCAACCCGTGGACTGACTTGCCCCAACCTAAAACTTAGGCTTTCTCTCGAATACTTTTACCCCCGCAATAAACCCGAAGTAATCAAACATTTATTCCAATTGTCCCTTCCTAGGCTTATATACTTAAACAAACTAACACTAAGATTAATTAATGTAAAACAGACTTATTAAAATATTTTGATAAATAGAAAGCCGTTTGGATTTCTTAATGCAAATACAAACATGAATTATCATTCCTTTACTTTTTAATAATGATCAATAAAATCAGTAAACAATAAATTGCTTGTGTATGTTATTTCTCATCTTGTTTTTTGTTGTTAACTGAGTTTTAATTATTTTCCTCTGTAACATCAATTTTGTTTTTATTTTTGTATGCTATATGTGCGTAGAAGACATGTGCCCTCCCCCTTTTTTAGTGTGTGATATCCCACTATTTAAAGGTTTGACCATATATGCAACTAACAAATAGATATTTTAACAGTTTATTTTTTTCTTCACTTTTTTGTTTTAATTATTTACAAAATTACGTGGCTGTACGTATTTCTAATAATTAGACTTTTTTAAATAAGTTTTTGTCACCTACCTAACGTATGCATATATACGATTGGATCAATATGACAGTAAATTAAGCATGGAACTTGCAAGTGCATTTTACTAAGCAAAAAATATATATATCAAAACAAAAATAATCAGCCGAAGAGTCGCCGTTAATACTGATACTGAGTACTTACTACACGTTACACCCAGTACAGATGCTTGATCCACCTCTAAATTTATCGCGGGAAATTATTATAGCGCGAGATCATTATGACGTCATATTTGACTTTCTTTTGCTCTCGACAATTCTCGTAAATTGTTGGAATTCGGGGAAGGAAATGACGTCATATGTTAGCAAAAGTTCAGATAGGTACATTTTTTTCGCAAGCATATGTGTTGTTTACTTTCGTGTTTTTTAAGGATTTTTTATTGTTAAATGAAATAGATGTATGCGATTGAGGGGTAAGAATTTTTCTTAGAAACGCTTCCTGTTCCACCATGTTGCTACTCACCGCAAAGGATTATTGGGATATGTAGAACGTTTTCACGCGGGTCCACAAAAATTTCTCCGAACAATGTGCAGATTTCAACTCGAATTACCTCCGTTCGTACACGTTGTCTATGGAGCTCGCTACGCGAGCGGCGCTTCGCGCCGCTCGCTGCGCTCGCTATAATTTTTTCAGCGGGGGTATTTAGATGAGGCGGGCGGCAATTCCAAACAAACAGTAATTTCATTATGGCCTAATGTCTTGGGCATAGGACTCTTAGCTCTTAAGGCTTAGTCATTTTTATCAATTGTTTGGGGATCGTCTGGAACTTATATATAACATTTTTATCTAGTATTGTTTTTGTTTCAATTAACTATCTTCACGTAACATATCGGTAGCGCATTTCAGCATTTCATTATTTCTAAAGCAGCATCACTTGATTGGATCTTTAAAAATCACAGTTGTAATTTTTTTTCTATTATACTACAGTATAAACATCTGTTTTCTAACTTCTGGAACACCCCCCCCCCCAACTCAGTTTTCTTCGAACAACATAGTACTAATATTTGTGCATCTTTGTCAAGGCAATTGATGAAAATAACGTGTCTACAAAAAGTACTATACGATATAAGCAAACAGAGATCTTTAAAAGTTATCTATAGTTTGAATCTCCGCTTGTTTTTTTTTGTTTTGTTTTTTTTTTTGTTTTTTTTGTTTTTTTTTGCATGTGCAGTTTATTTTGAGAAACTTATTTAATCATCATAATTGTCTAAATATATTAGACAGAATCACATAGACGACGACTTTATTTACACAGTGGGTATACCCGATATGAAGTTCAAAAGACATGACATTTTACGCGTATTTTAAAAAACAAATAGTTTTTGTCGGAGATCCTGAAAATTTTTACCGGGGGTTCTGAGGAATTATTTTGTTTTCCGGGGAGGGGGGAGGACCGAAACCTTGTTCCGGTAACTTTAAGAATTTTTTAAATTAATAATTTTCAAAATTATCGGAATGCCAATGTTACCTTTTAATGCAGCGCTAAAAAAATAAAATACGAACAGTTAGTCTCAGTGAGTACTCGGCCAACCTGCGTACGCGTAAGAAAGAAATGGCAATATTCAAGATTTTGTTTTCAGATCGAGAGCTACAGATCTGCAGCTAGAGATCGTCTGCCTCTTATTGATCATATCAATTTATTTTTGTTTCAAGGAGGCAGTTTTTTTTTTTTTTTACATCAATGAGTTTTCCCTGTAAAAAAGCAAGAATCGGTAACATTTTTCAGTGTTATCATTATAAAATTCATTTAAGGCTCTAATAAAATTCTATATGAAGTTTCAAGATACAACTCTGCATTGCTTTATTCAATTTTTTATTAATTTCAACTCAATTCTTGAGAAATATTTAAAAGTAAAACAGAATTTGAGAATTTTTATTTTGCTCAATTTTGTTTATGGCAGTGGACGAGTCTGAGAATTGGGGAGTTGAGAAAATTCTCAGACTTGAGACCATTCTCAGATTCAAGAATGTTTTATGGCGGCGGACCCTGGCGTATACATGCATGCATTGAAGTTTCAGCATTAATTAAGAAAATTCACCACATACCGTTAAGATATATTGTAATCATGATAAACTTAAAATTAGCCGGCGAGATTTCGTTTCTCGGATACCCGACTGCACCTACTAGGATGAATGTGTAGTATGTTTTGGAGGTTTATTTCAAGTAACATTTATCGGAATCAATTTTGTTTGTTGGTTTGTTTTGTTTAATGAAAAGGGGGGTAATGAAAATGTGTAATTTTTGATATGAAGTCCTAGCATATTTTCTTAATGAATATCATACGCCAAAAGCATGTTGGAAAAAAGAAATATGGTATCAAGTGGTTCATATGCGCAGATCACGCATTCCTCTATGATTTGCACAATTATCAAATACTACTTATGAAAAAAGAAATACATTTCCAAAGAGATTACTTATAGTTGACATTGAGTTCCAGCTTGTTTTCTGCCTTATGCAAGCACGTGTGTAATCCTGATTTAAATATAGATATCATGACCGGGGCCGGGGGATGTCATCGCAACAAGATAGTATGAACATTGTTAATGAATGATTGATATTGAATTGCTATTAATGAACAAAATCAAAAGTTTAGATTGACATACAGTCTGGAAAGTCAACAGGAAGAACTAAAGTGCCAAGGAGTTTTGTTTCAGAAGCCAAGTTTTCTCTATCTGCTGAATGATTTCATTCGTCTTGAATAGGGTGTAAGTTGCGTGTCTTACTAAATGTACACGCTCACACACTTCAACCGATTAAAGAAAATGACTGTATGTTAGATTTATAAATCGTTTCTAAAACATTTGACCTGTTAACAAATTCAAAACTTTGAACGATTAAATTGATTTAATACCCCCACCCCGATATGGAAGAATCCATTCTAACCAATGGAAATTTCATTGATACGAAATCGCGCCAGAATGTCTCATTCATAAATTTTTACGCACCGTTATAGTGGATGAGTCCAAAATGAGAGACACATCATACAATGTTAATAATCTGGAGCATACATTTACCATGCAGGCAGTTTACTTTGCGTTTATTTTCTCGTTTTTAGAGTCCTTTGCTTAAAAATGATGGAAAGGCCTTGAATTTTGCTATATTCATGCCATGATATCTCATGTAAAACTATTTTCAGTTCACGTGCAAGCTTAAAATAATGAAATAATTTTATTGAAAGTAATATAAATGGACGTTTTAAATCCTATGTCAAACGACTTGTTACTTGATTCTGCACGTCTCTTTAATGAATTTATGAACAGCGGCAAATCTTGAAATGTATACATTTTTTAAGGTAAGCTACAAGTCTGTAGCCTCCGGTCTAAAAAAAAATGGGATGATAGTCAATCTGAATTTTTTTTCTGACCGAGAGCTACATATATGCAGCAAAGGTAACTATTACATGCTTCCAATAGAATAATTTTGTTTAGTCATGCAAGGCTGAAGCTTTTAGGAAAGCTATTACTTGTTAAAAAATAACATATCTACACTTTGTCTGTTCATTCGCTATTTGTAGAACAAGCAGAATCAGTATCAATCCGGACCTCACCATATACATTGTTCGACTTTAATAGCCATAGCATTGTAAAAGCATTGCTTTGCATGTACACAAAATCTTTAAAAAATTCTAAGTATACATTTTATGCATAGTGTACACGCGTGATTCAAAATACTCCAAACTAAAGAGGGTTAAGAATGCAGTCGTTGATTATACATTTTATAGAATTTGTAAAAAAAAAAAAATACATTGCAGGTCTGAAAGATTGTTAATTTATCAATATACAGTTTGTTAATTTCCTAAGGCTACAGCGTAATTGATAAACATTGAACAGAGTTTTTTCCATGCAAATTTCCTCCACGGATGATAGAGAGTACATTAATAAATCACAATTATTTCATTACCTCTCTAAAATCTTGTATGTAAATAATTTATAAATTGCCGATGAAGGTTGTTTGATATTTTCGTTTGTTGATGTTCTATTAATACATATATGTAGTTAAAAAACACGAAAAGCGGGATGATTGAGTTATAATTAATATCCCTACTAACCGTAACTAAAAATTCACGGCTTTGTATTCAAATAGTAATATTGACAAGTATTATGTTCACTTTATAGAAATCATCTCCACAATGATATATATTATCTTATAAATCGTATTTTGTAATGTTTTAAAAGAAAACGTTCTATCGGAATTAATCCCGTGTTCGTTTAAATTTGTATGTCAGTAATACACATTATGCTTTATAGAATATGCCGTGTATTGTAGAAAATTGAGTTTAATTACCATGTATTGGAACCATTTTATTAACACATCTTCCAATAATGAAACAATTGAATATGTCTCCATAATCGTAAAACAGTGGGGCGTTTATAAACGTGTGTACTTGACCAGATCTACAAGCACATGCACTGTCGTCTGTGCGACGGCCTATATACAGCTAGCGACTCTGTTATTGATCGGTTACCTGAGTCTCGGAATGCATATAAATATAGAGAAGGGCACAGTTTTGAAACAAACAATTGAAATAAAGTCAAAGAGGTTCATTTGTATGAAATGAAAATGTACAAATCAATAAAAACATTTGGAAATTTTATGGTGAATCCTCTTTACGCGCCACGTTTGTCAGTTAGTAAATAACAAGAACCCCTTTCATAACTTCTTGCACGTGCACACCCCCACGGAAAATGGGTCAATCCCGATTAAATTGTTTCTGCTAAAACTGAATATATATTACAAAAACATCAAATTGAATACTACGGATGGAATCAGAATTAATTTTTCAACAACTTTGCTTAAATAATGCTTTAGACATTTTTCTTCCTTTACGAGTTATTGACAAAAACGTTTTGAATACTCTAACTCCCTAATAATAAGGGCCAGCCCCTTTTTCTTAATACCAAATGAAAGGTCTTGGTAAGACCCACAACTTTTGAAATACATCTTATAACAAATTATTATCAGGTGGAAAACTAGAAAGGAAAATACATTAAAATTTTTGCAATTTTTCATAACTTCTATTTCAACACCTATATCACTCCTTTTGTTTGCATTTAAATAACAAATGACATATGTCTTGCACCATTTCTATGTATCTGCTACCAAACCAGCCAATCTTTGAGAATCTGCCAGTCATCGTTAAGGCTAAACCCATCCGACAAAAGGGGTCGTTAAAATTTACTTAAAGGGGAATAATTCAAAAACGGATAGGAATTTTCATCAAGTAAAATATGTAACGATAACATTGCGCGGCATGTTATTATACCTGAAAATTTCAAAAGAATCGGTGAACAAACGAGCGAGATATTAAGGTTCAAAGTTGGCGTCTAGAAGAAAAAAAAGTAATAAGAAATCTGAAATTTTTTCAGAATAATAGTAAGGCTTTCCGTTCGGAAACGGAAGACCTTAATGATTATTTTCTCGCAGCATTTTATATTAAAAACCGATTACCCCCAACAACTCTCTCTTATGACGTTTAAGGAGGATGTGCGGCCATCTTGTACATTTGAGGATAAAAATGTAGACATTTCTTGACCTGGCTTGTTTCTGCCCAAAACTGATTAAAACTGTTGTCAAAAGATAAAAAAGCAATACATATGAGGTTCTGCATGTTGTTTTGTAAATAAATTACGCATACAAGAGCAGAACAATGCCTTTTTTTAATCACTTAGAACTGCGCAGCTGCAGACTTAAATTCGAGATTTAAAAATCTGACAAAATATGAAAGGATGTCATTAGTGTCCACTCTTCAACCATTTGTGTAGAAAAAGGTCTAAACTTGCTTATTTAAGTTGCAACTTTGTCCGTGTTGCTCTGCTTTGAATTTGTATTTCGTTTTATAGATTTTTGGGATGGTTGACGGTTTGTTATTGTCATTTTTTTCATCTCAAAAGAGGGTACCCTCTTCTTAAAATAGGTCTCAAAAACCATCAATTTGCACGAGATATTTTTGTCTGTATCTATGGGAGTACATTGAAGTTATATTTTCATTGAAAAATATATGTATATTTTTTATTGAAGACAATTAATTTTTTGGACCCTACCGTACTTCTAAAAATATTCAAATTTAATTTATACTTATAGAACTGAAAAAAAACCCTTGGAACTGGTATAGAGATGTCTGTTCACATTCAACACCGATTGTTTTGAATTGACATTTATTTTTTTTTCTATAAAAATATAATATCAATGTGCCTCCATAGACACAGGAGTTCTAAGTATAGACTGGATTTTTCTTGTTCTAAATATAGATCCCATGCCGACAGATAAAAATAGGGTACCCTATTTTGAGACAAAGTTACTACAATAATGTGCAAGATTAGATTTTTCTCAACAAATGGTTGTAGAGAGGACACCAATGAACCCCTTTCTTGTTTTTTCAGATTTTTAAACCTTCAAAATAAGTCTGCAGCTGCGCAGTTCTACATCTGTTCTAGATGATAAAAAGGCATTTTTCTGTTCTTGTATGTGTAATTTGCATACAAAACAACATGCAGAACCTCATATTTATTGCTTTTTCATCTTTGGACGACAGATTTTACCATGTTTGAGCAGAAACAAGCCAGTTCAAGAAATGTTTACATTTTAATTCTCAAATGTACAAGATGGCCGCACATCCCCCTTAATTTAAAGCTGAACAACGCTCGTAAATAGGCACCGTCACAGAGGTACTAGTACTTGGTATATAAACCCTTCGATTTCGTTACACCCGATTGCACGCATGAAACTCGTGGCCGATGTGTAGTATTCCTCTCGTAGTCTTTTGATTTTATGCATTTATTTCTTATTCAATATGCATATTCTGTTTATAAATAATGTATTGACCAATGTATTTATATCGTTGTCACCACATGTCATGACAACAAATTATGTTTGTTTACATTTGATAGCGGCGTTGTTATGCACAATGTAAGACAAAATCTTGCAATGCTGACTCACACTGGACAAACCGGTCTAAAGCCGGTGATAATGCGAGAAAATGGGTTTTTTTATGATGCAGCAAATCTTGTTTAATACAAAGTTTTAGCGAAATCACGGATACAGTTTTGTGGGGTGTCCGGGAAAACTCTGTACAAATCCTTGCTAAATTTTGCAAAATAATGAATTTGAACATAACAAATTTAAGGATAAAGTGAATTTATTTTTGAGGCCCTTTGAAATGCAAAATTATATTTTATACATATTTTAATAGTTTAAAAGTTAAAAATACAAATTAACATACTGGTTTGAATGAATTTATTTTTACATAAATTCTTTAATTCACAAATCATATTACTATAGGTTTCAAGTGAACATATTTTCAGTCCATGCCTGATTTAACATAAATGAAGTCTGGTGGAAGAAAACATGCGTATAGCGAATTCGCTTTACTTAATATTAACACGAATTCGTTATATGGATAGAACGAATTTTGAAAATAGGGAAGAAAATCCACTGGTCCCTAGGACTTTGTTATAACCAAATGTTACTGGTTTAGGACAGTGTGTTTACATACAATGTACTTTATATTCTTTATGATACACGAGGAATTAATATTCGCGTAAAATCGAGAGAAGCACATTTGGGGGACTTATAAAAAGAAATTCTTTTATTTTTCGGACCGATGTAAAAGAAATGATATTTTGGCGGTCGCAATTTAATATTTTCGCGATCTGATGCATGCAAAACGATGGAATTGCGGAATTAAGTGCTCGCGTTAAATAAGGAATATACATTTTGTAGAGAAATATGTGTGTGTGTGTGTGTGTGTGTGTGTGTGTGTGTGTGTGTGTGTGTGTGTGTGTGGTACACAGTCGCTAGATGTCACAAATTGCGACAAAAATAAAATCTAAAACACGCCATTTCACTATCTTGATCTTGCAATTACTTTAATGTGAATATAACATCTACATTGGTTGTTTTGCTAGAGTACGTATGCTTAGAATCACTAGCAGGAGTTCTGGGAAATATGCAGTTGCGCTCTATGCCTATTCGACTACTATGTGTGTCATCTTGCACTAAACGCTTGTTTTAGCTTTTCCTAACCCGTGCCACGTCACGTGGAAATAATTTAACAAATAGTTTGTTTTGTCTTTGACAATAATGCATTATTATCTCCAGTTGTCTAAAATGCGCCACACAATTGATACCATGTCACCTTTTCGTATTTTTTTCCAGCAGAGCTCAAGTGTCTTTTTTTTGTGAAGCTATACTTTTTTTATTTTGTTGATACATGTATATCAATCTTTTATACGTTCTTTGCGCCTTGAGCTATGGTAGAAATCTGTATTTTTAAAAATCAGATTCATGATATACTTATTCATGTATTACAAGACTTGAAACACTAGTTAAAGAGTTATTCAAAGGATTTGTGTGCTTTCTCCGTGCTTTTTCATATATATAAGGAGACAGACTTTAGATTTCATTACGCATGTTAACGTTTTGCGCATTATAGTTAAATACAGTGTATTTATATCTTTTATGAAATTGTTTCGATACCATTTATTGGATTAAACACAATAAACAAAATACAGATAAAAATAATAGCATTTGTAGGGAAAATTGATGTGTTCGGGAGGTGAGCGTTATCATTGTGCTTTTTGACGTTGTGGTAGATTGAAACTTTGTAGGAGTACGTTGTAGGAAATAACATAAAAGAAAAAGTAAAAATCGTAAGCCATTGAAATTTTATACACAGAATAATGTCATCCTCGGGGTTATTTTCTTAAATTTTGAATGAACCCATTTTGCCAATCGACATTTGTAATACTCCAAATACAAGCCAATTTTAGTGCATTTTGGATATTTTGAGATGACTCCTAAAAACCAGACGGTAGAATTTAATATATTTTACATATAAGGTAGAAAATGATATCACTAATTACATATTATAATTTGAAGAAAATCGTAAATGTAATATTTCTTTAACAATATGGTAGGTTTTTTTTTAAATTAGAAAATATACTAGACTGAATTACATATGTTTGAAAAATAAAGAGTTTAATTTGCTATTGTAGTTTTTACCCAAAAATACCCAAATCGGCCCACTTAACGAAATAATGTTATAGGTTTTCAGAATTTGGAACATAAATATATATCATATAGGTCTTAATCATTATTAAATTATTACATAAATACCATTTAAACGGACGTGTAATTATTTATATTTAATACGAAACACAATTTATTCCGTTTCAATTAAAATAGAAACCCGAACACTTCAATGCACATCATTGTACCACCGTACGCTGGCGTGATTACAAAGTGTTTCATTCAGAGTTTTGCCTTTTTTTTTTTTAAATAAAAGGTATGTTCGTGTTATGTTTCGTAGAATGGCAGCAACCATACTGTTATTATGCACATATCTATTGTTGATAAGGGGGAGGAAGCAAGCAAGTAATGAGAATGTTTTTGGTAACCAAACCAATTGTCTCGTTTATTCAAACCAAATAGTGAAACATACATACAACAATAGACAGGTCTTTTAGAATTAGTGCATGCAACAGTTCAATGTGCATTTTCGGGATGAACGAGATATACGATTAGTTTTGTAATTATTCTTCAAAAATATTATATACCCACTTTAATCTGTTTGCTATCGTTACATGTAATTGTTTTTACTGATAATATGGATATCATAGATTCAATCAAAATCGGATGGGAATTATGCTTTAACTTTTTTGGAAGGAAACCCATCTTTTAAAGAACATTTAATAACGTGTTAAGAGAGTTAACTCTTGGCTAGTGTTTATTTGGATACCATGATATCCGCCATGTTAGATGGTTAGTTACAACCAGTGACAAAAATGTATTCTTCACTTAACAAGGTTTGTGTGTTCTTTATTTGTCCAAATTACGGTATCCTTTACATTATACAAATAAAAATGTTTTTTTTTTTCTTTTTATAAATTAATTAAGGTACTTTCATTTTTAGGTGGAAATCCCAAAATAAATGTGAAATATTTGGATTTCAAAAAGGTAAACATCCAATTCTAATGTTAATTGAAGGATAAATAATAAAACATAATAAAAATTGTTTGTACATGTAGAAATAATAAGGTGCAGTAACTTTCGGTTATTTTTAGAATAACCTTTACTAAAATGGAAACCCCCAACAGTGCCCAGGATTTGCATCGATGTGAACTTTGTGAGACCACCATAGTACACAGCTATTGTGACTTTTGTCACGTCAACCTTTGCAAGCAATGTATAGGTGAACACATCTCAGATGGATATAATAAACATGCAATAGTTCCCTTTCAAGAACGAAAATAAACCTTGATTTTTCCTAAATGTGCAACGCATCAACAAAAATTGTGATTTCAAGTGCAAAGAGTGCAATGTTTTTGCTTCTTCCTCATGTGTGGGATCCAAACAACACAAAGGACATGACATTTTAGAACTTGTTGACGTTTACAAGAAACAGAGAATAAATATTGATAAGGATATAGAGGAATATGAAAATCTACTTTCTCCAACATATGAAGAAATTGTTCTCGACTTGGAAAGTCAGATAAACAACTTGGATGGAGGATATGAGAAACTCACGACAGAAATGTCCACACAAGGAGAAGAATGGCACAAAGCAATCGACATGATTATCACTGAAATGAAAACTAAAATCATTGAGATTAGAGTGAAACACCGTGAGATTTTAAAAGAACATTTGAATGAAATCAAACAGATACAGTCCCTAATACATACGACCATGCAGTCATTGAAGGATATTGATGATTCAAATGAAGTATATTTGACCACTGAATATAACTCTAAGATTAAAGATTTCAGAAAGATTCCGCCAAAGGCTCAAATATCGCTGCCAACATTCATTCCTCAAGCCATTGAACGTGAAAAACTGTTTAAGGTTTTTGGAAGGATTACACCGCTAACTACTTCTAAGACAGACCATTTCCGGTTACCGAAAAAATCGAACTATTTAGACAGGGAACTTTTGGATAAGCCAGTAATTGTTACACAAATGCAGACTTGGTATGATTTACTCTACTGTGTTTCCAAAGTAGATGACGAAACACTATGGACAAGCGGCGGGGCAGGCGAGATCAAATGTTTCGATGTAACAACAGGTGTTCCACTTCAAAGAATTAGAACAAAATCGGGAGAATTTCCAAATGATATAGCTGTAGACAGTAATAGAAATCTGTTATACACTGACGGGAAAACAAGATCAGTGAATCGAATAAAGATTGAGCAAACAGAAGAGTTGATCAGATTAAAGAATTGGACCCCTAATGCGTTGTGTATCACCTCTACTGGTGATCTTCTTGTGACCATGTTCAGTGAAGACCATTCTCAATCTAAAGTTGTCCGTTATTCAGGATCTATGGAGAAACAATCAATTCAATTTGATGATGAAGGTAAACCTCTGTACGCAAGTAATGATGAAATTAAATATATAACTGAAAACAGAAACCATGACATATGTGTAGCTGATTGCAATGTTGGTGCAGTGGTGGTAGTTAATCAGGATGGGAATCTCCGATTTCGATACACCGGTCATTTCTCATTTACCAAAAAGAACCCATTTGAACCGTACGGTATCACAACAGACAGCCAGAGTCGAATACTGACAGCAGACAGTGACAATCATTGTATCCACATTCTAAATGAAAATGGACAATTTCTATGTTACATTGATAACTGTGATCTGGCAGATCCATGGGGTCTATGTGTCGATAATGAGGATAATCTGTTTGTGTGTGAGTTGAAGAGAGGGAGTATAAAAAAAAATCATATATTCCAAATAGATATACGGATAAACACTGTTATTGCTTTTGGACCTCTGTATTTAACTTACTTGATCCTTAGTTTTTTCATGACTAATTCGCAATGTTCATGTTTCCTTCCGTTGACTACTGAGTTTGCTTATTTAAGAATTAAGTAAGACAACCATCATAGAGAACATTTTCAGATTGTAGATTGAATTTATATGATGAATACTTACTTTTGAAAATAAGGTTAAAGAAACGTTGCGAACGTATTGGACTTTTTACGGATTAGTAATGAAAATTTGGTAACAAATTAGTGTTATTTTTTTTTCTGAACTTGCTTCATTTGTCGACCACTCTTATAACAGGTATAACACACAAAAAACAAATTAATGAAAATTATGAGATACTTTATTTGTTATATTTATGAAAGTAATCTCGCAAATAGTGAATGATGCTTAAAATGTGTGGTCTGAACAGAAGCCATGCTAATCGAACATGTATTGTTACGTCGATTTTGATTGAAATGTGTGGTAAACGAAAATATTCAAACTTTAATGAAAAAAAAAATTATTAATATGATTTCAGTTCATATTGTAATTTACCAAAATTTTGAAACTTGTTTTCAGCATTTACGTTTTTGTGGTATATCAATTTTAATAAAACATTATAAAATCAATGTATTAATCACTGCAATAAATGTGGTGTCGGATATTCAGGTTATGTCTTGGATGTTCAATATGAATGTGGGCGAATCAATTAAACCTCTCGTTTGAATAAAAATGTACAATATATTTAATTTTTTCAATTCACCTTAAGTCTGTGAAGTTTGAAAGCAAATGTGTAGTGAGAACAAACATTAATGCATATATATCTGCAGATTAAATATAGGATTTTTCTTTAAGAAAGAGAAAAGTAAATCGGAATCGGTCAATCTTAAAAAGAAATATAATAAAAAACAGCAACTGTCCAGGCCTTTTCCCTGGTAAATAACCCTGGCCTAATCATTAATGTTAAGAGGCCTGGATGGTTATGGACATTTTTAAACTGTATTGATCTCCTTTAAAATAACTCTATATAAAGATAAAGAACATATTGAAATTGAAAAACTAAAATTTATAATTTTTTTGTAGTAAATAATACTTTATAGCTTAAAGCTGAACACCGCTCGTAAATAGGCACTGTCCGCCATATTTTCTCTTTCACCACTGCTGTCCCTAAAACACCTATATAAGGCACAGACGTTTAAACAGTGGTACTTTGCTGTATAGGTCTAACCTGTGTGGACGTACATCTTCCCTCGCCGTGTTACTCGGTTGCGATGAAATTATCGAGTTTTACGCACTTTTTTCAAGCCAGGAGAATACTAACATCAACTAAATTGGTCAATGCATTATTTACAAACAGAATATGAACATAGAATAAGAAATAAATGCATAAAAACCAAAGACCACCAAAGGAATACTACACGTTGACCACGTGTTTCAGGTGTGCAATCGGGTGTAACGAAATCGAAGGGTTTATATACCAGGTACCTGTGTGACGATGCCTATTTTCGAGCGGTGTTCAGCTTTAACAAATCATAGTTAAAGATTCAAGGTAGATCTGATGGGTAATTTGTTTACCACCAAACCGCCTTTAAAAGTGTCTTATATTAAAGCATTTGGTTTAATTTGAAATAAAAAGATGGAATAATAGATTTTATATTTTATCATCCTTTTTATACAACAAATAAAAACGATTGATGTTAATTGATGTATATCAATTTAAACATGCTTGCTGTTACATGTTTGCAGTAGATTTGAACTTGTTTAATCTTTTGAAAAATATTCTGCATGTTTGCAAACTATATTGATACAAAATATTACAATTTTGGATCAAAATAATATTTTGCAGACAAAAGAAATCACTGTTATACAAAAAATAAAAATAAAATAAAAATAAAATTTTACAAATGTTATTTATTGGCTGACACAAATGGACATATACAGGTACATGAATATTTCAAAAAATTCCATAAATACATGTGTATATTTATAACAAAAAGTTTACATTTAGATCCTTAACATCACACGTCGTGATCACATCACTCAGCATTCCAAAAGCAAGACACGTAAGTGAAGGTTGATGTAACATTCAGTGAACAAAATACTATAATATGTACAGTCTGGTAATCGTAGATATTGATGTATTGATAATAGTCACAATTGGACATAATGAAGAGTTTTAATATACAAATCCTAGTCATGAAATTCCCTGACATCGCAATGGAACTTTCCGACATTTTAAAGAGCGAGTATTATGGCATTACTCAGTTAAGCGAAAACTTGTTTAGTGGCAAAACAATACGCCAAACAGCATAACAATACAAAGCTTACTATACCAACAGCAATACCTCCGATTCCTTCTCTGCTTCTGTAATTAAAGTTAGACTGAAAGGCACTGGTCATTAAATGTAAATATAAACGTAGTTTATCCCTATTAATTATTCCTTTCAAACGTACAAATCACATTTGCCACATTGGCACAGTCAGTAAAAATCATTGCAAATCTTGTAAAATTATTTTCAGTTTTAAAACCCTCATTAATTTTACATCATTAAACTTTTCACGTCTGAAAAAAAATCTATAAAATGACTAAGACTTTTTTTTATTGAATTTTCCCACTGATTTTATTTCGCAATAAAGGGTCAAAATATTTTTTTTCATTAATCAGAAATGCAAACCTTCACCAATAACAATGTACTGGATTTTAAACCTCAGAGTTATATATATTATATATTATATATATGTTATCGATGATTATATAAGAGAGTGAAATATATATCTTCCCGCCCGAATAACCACTTCAAATATTTTTTAAACAAAATTTGAGCCAGTGTATGAGAAAAGGGGTCTTATGACATAAGAATCACAAAATCATGTTTTTAGTGAGTATTACAGAAGAAAACATGATAAATCAGATGATATGAAAATTATTATTCAAGCTAGGTTATAAACTCTCCATTTTGACACTGCAAATCAGTCTATATTTATCATGACGTCAGAATTTCTTGGGTTTAACGTCAAAATAATTAAAACCAAGACGTCAGAAATGCGGTAAGAATTATATAACCAAGGTTGCCCCATTGAAATGATATCATAATAAATTTCAGTAATTTACAAGGTTTCAGGAGTATTGTTTATGTCACACAGGTTGAGAATAAAACCAATGTGTTTAAATCATGTATATCTATTTAAGACCGCGGAACATGAACTGGCAAGATTGGAAATATACAGCTTACGTCAATTTCACCTGTTACAGTCAAAACGTTTGAAATGGGCGGAAACAAGTTGAAGCGGACGTCTGAGAAAACATTGAATTTAAACTTTTATAAAGAACAGAACATATGAAAGTATTGGTAATTCCGGTATAATTTTTGAAAACTTCAGATAGCTGTGCAATGTTCGTGAATTTTCTTAAAACTTTCAGTCGCCTAGCTTATATATTCAATTAATTTTTCTTGTTGCTCTTAAAGAATAATTATATTTTACTTATAATTATACTATTATATATTTATTTAATTAAAGTTTAGTGAACCTTATTTTTTGCTAGTGTAAGTGTACGTATAGTAACATGTAGAAAACAATGAACGCGCATATCTATTCGCATGTACATTAACTTTGCGAAAAAAAGAAAATTTTATCAGGGTATACTTTTAATCTATCAAACCGGAATCTGAATTATTATTCTCTGGGGATAAACCCCGATTCAACAATGGCCCACTTAATTTCTGATTCTCTGAAGTCATCAGACAATGCTTTGCCTTGCGTATAATCTCTCCCAAAAATAGATCTTCTCAAATTTGCTGATTATATACTTATTGGTGAAAGAAAATATTTTTCAATCGCTTTGCTGATATTAAATCAAATGTTTTTCGATCGCTTAACTTATTTAGCAAGTTAGAAACGCTGATATGGATTGAAAATACACTTCATATAACTATAGTTTCAATCCAATGTTTTCTCAGACGTCTGCGTCAATTTGTCCCCACCCATTTCAAATGTATTGACTGTAACAGGTAAAATTGACGTAAGCTGTATATTTCCAATGTTCCGCAGTCTTAACAGCATTTTGAAATTGGCGATTGGTTGTCTCTGCCAGATATCCTGAATGAATTGGTTGTCTCTGCCAGATATCCTGAATGAATTAAGTTAATGTCATTTTTCCTGTACTTCGTGATTGGTAGGACATTTCCAAGACTGAATTACAATTACATTTATATATTTTCTCATTAAAGTCTATTTCATCTCAGCAATTCATTCAAATTTTGAAATTTGGCATGGAATAAATAAATAAAACTATCAGATACATGTATTTTTGATAAGAAGTACTGACTGGGGTTATTTACTCTTTAATGTCAGTGATGTAGAAATATTAACATATTGTAATGGATTTTCTGTTGAAATAAAGAATACCTTAATTCAGTAATATTATTGTCAAAAACAGTTTTTGGATTTAAAAAAAAAAAAAAGAAATATTTTTTTCTTCACTGAAAACAATCTTTTCTAACCAATGTGTCAGAAAACCACCGCAACATAACATATAACTTATAATTTTATGGGAAAAAAATAAGATTAGTCTTAAACTCTTTGACAAGCTTCATTGCTCTGCTTTTGACTATTGATTGAATACCGAATTGTCCACGGATTTTTCTTCGTTTTTCCCGATCATGATATTTTTACCAAATTACGACAATTTCCCCGATAACGACATTTTTACCAATATGACATTGGGCGCACGGCGGGTGTGACCGGTTGGC
This sequence comes from Magallana nippona, assembly GCA_033439105.1. Taxonomy (NCBI): domain Eukaryota; kingdom Metazoa; phylum Mollusca; class Bivalvia; order Ostreida; family Ostreidae; genus Magallana; species Magallana nippona. The sequence continues at coordinate 20,747,316 of CM065921.1, forward strand.
AGAGGATGCTTACTTCTCCATGGCACCTGATCCTACCTCAATTTTCTTTTTTGAGGGGTCCGTGTTTGCTCTGCTCCTGTTTTGTAATTTTCTTTTGGACTTTTGAATTTGAACACTGTTCGTTATCACTAATGTCATTCGTAAAATGCTGTATAAATATGATGGATATTATACAAACGTATAAACGCATATTGTTTTTACCATTGATTAGCGTAATGTATAACTCGCGAGAATTTTGTTGTTTATATATATTTACCGGTATATTAACATCCACAATCTATTTTCAATCTATTTCCTACGAAAATTGATTGTAATTCATACAGCTCTAAACTGATAAGACTGAAATCTATGCGATCCTGTGAAACGATTTCAGCGTATTATTTTTTGCATTCCCTTAATTTAAAAAAAAAAACTGCTTTAAACGCGTCATTTAGCTAATTTAATGTCATCTTTATATCAAGATTAACATTGAGAGAACGGACCCAACGAACCTGCACGGACTTGCACGGACCTCTTGTGTAACGTTCTGATAGACAATAATTTTTACACACTTTACTCACTTTTTATGGATATTAACTGATTTAAGAATAGATGTAAATGAAAACAAAACATCCTTTTCTGGTTATAAACATGGACTATGAAGATAGCAAGCATTGTGTTGTTATTTAAGATACAAGAATCGCACATGATACCTGTGTATTATATCATTGTTTTGTTTTCTAATTTAATCGCATAATTTCGTTTTCATCACAGAGAGAGAGAGAGAGATAGAGAGAGAGAGAGAGAAAGAGAGAGAGAGAGAAACATTTTTTTTATGAAACTCGTGTTTTTCGTTTGCTGTAATGCAAAAACTTTCGAATTGGTTTTAAATAATTGATTGTTTACCTCAAAATTATCTTTAACATCTACGGGCGTATGCAAGCTTTTCTTACAAATTTTACGATGGCTGTGTTGAGAATGCCGTGCAATCATACAATAGTTCCCGTGCAATCTCTGTAATTCCGTATTAACATTAGTTATGCTTGATGTCCGATCAATGTACTTGTATCTAAATTTACCTTATCACACTAAGTTGACATCAAGTGCATTTTGAGCATCGTGTTTTGTTTCATAAATAGTGTTTTATTTCTTTTAAAGCATACATATATTTGTAGTTGTTTTGATTTAATAATAACTATACCGGTATAAATATGATCAAACATGTACATGTGGTTACCGTTAATTGAAAGCGTATGTGATGTTAGTTCAAAAACTGAATACCTAAGCTATGAAACGATGTATGTAATAATCGATTTCTCAAACAAAATCTCTAAAAATTTTAAATAGATTTAAAAGAAATTTTGAAAATTATAGAAAATTGTGAAATACCAAAATTACGTAATATACGAATGAAAAATGACAAAATATTTCTGGTTTCTGATTCGTGGTTATATTTTAAAAACATATTTATCCATTTTATTTTTCACGTGTTTTCGCTTAGCTGAAGTATACATTGGTTACACATGTATTCGAAAACACGTATCTTTTATTCATATTTAAATTACATGTTAACAGACCAACATTTTACATTCAACTTATCAATCATAATTTCTTATTCTTTCGTAAGAGTTTCAATGATGTAATGCGCCGACCCTTATAACACATAAAATAAATCCTTCATTACTCCGTCAAAGTTCAAATTTACCTTTTTTTTAAGGTAGGGGGGCATTGCATGCTATACAATTATGTACGACGTCATTTTATATTATGAATCATATATTAACTGTTTATAATACACTAACAATGCTTATAAACTCTTTTTTTTTTTTGTTTATTTGTTTTAATTTTTTATTTATTGATAAATTTAGCCTAGAAAACCAGTTCCCAGTAAATATAAAAACAACACAATTTAGCACATGGGTTTTTTTTAACACGATTTTGAATTGCAACACCTACAAGTTGGTAGTTCTATTGAATTTAAAATAAACTGCTTATAATTTAAGATATATTCATTGTTTAAATATAGAATCCAGCAAAGATTAGTATACATATTGCGGTAAAAACAACTTTGCAATGTTTAATTTTATACATTGCAAAACGAAACAGAGCGTCACAAACAAAAAAAAACGACGTCGCGAAATCTTGGCGACGTTTATGACGTTTTCTCTGAATTGTGACTTTATGTCATAAGACCCCTTTTGTCATACACTGGCTCAAATCATCATTATTGTGGGCCAAAAGGGAATACAAGGAAATTATTTTAAAGGTGAAAAAAAAATGTGAAAATCGATGTGCGACGTACACTTATATATCTGTCTAATGTTTGTTTGGACGACCTTTTGTATAATTTTTACAAAGAAAAAAATCGGTATTTTATGGACTATATGTATTCTTTAGAAAGTAAATTTAAAACTTTTGAATTGTAATCATTCATGGGATGGTTAACTTTAGATTTATAAGAATAAAGAGAAGCTAAATAATGAAGATGTTATGGAATTTTAGTTTAATAAGGAATCATTGTTTGACTTTAATGGGGAGATCATGACAGCTGGGCAAGTTATCAACTTTAAATAAGCCCGATGAAATATGATAGATTTGATATCTCACCGACCGTCATGATCTACCAAAACATCAAAAAAATTATTTCTTATCAATTCATTATATTAACTAATTATTTGAATATAATTTTTCAAATATTGTACACGCAAATATCTTTTTTGGGACACATAATTTTCATCATGCAAACCTTTCTTGAGCCTTTACAATTTATGTCGATTTTTCAAGTAATGCAGCGCAGATTGTGTATTACTTCACAGCGCAAGGCAACAACGTAATGCTGTTGAAAGCGCTAATTTCAGGCCATTTGCTAATGATGGAATTATTGAATAATAAACAAATTCTTTTGGCACAAAGACATTGGAAAATGTAAATATTTTGAATTAACAATAGTCTGTCAACGATTACCGTTTAAGTCACTCTTTTTAAGCAACCCGCAGCAAACTTTGTTTTGCACACCACTGCTGCATTAAGTTGTACAGCATAATGATACTCTTATCTCCTGGATTAACGATGTAAAGAACAATAACTCTTACATTTACTTATCAATCAATATATGGTATCTAGGGAAAACTTTCAACCAGGTGTCTGATATCCGCCATTTAAACACGTCGCAGTACTATAAAGAAGCTTTTCTTTAACAATGGTTGCCTGTTTTGTGTTTCTTTTTTATAGCTAAATGTTTGCTGCAGAACTATAGGTAATGTATGATATACTTTTATCCTTTATTCATTTCAATTACCTTAGTGTCGAACCGATTTTAAATCTTAATTTACTTTTCTTTTTGTGAGAAAATATCCTTAGCTAGCAAGTAGAGAAATATTCTGATACAAATGTAGCAACTGTGTTATTATGAGATTTTAATGATTGATTTCGAATGAAATTTATCAAAGGTTAAAACTCTTTTTAAATATGTCTATAAATGTGTCTATAAATTTGTCTATAAATTTGTATTTGCATTTTTACAGGCATTATTACAGTGATTTATGAGGAAAGATTTAGTCATTGGAAATTCATATCATTATGGATCCCTATCATAGTGCCCATGATATGCACCGATGTGACCTTTGTGAGACTACCATAGTACACAGCTACTGTGACTTTTGTCATGTCAACCTATGCAAGTCCTGTATTGGTGATCACATCTCAGATGATTATGAAAAACATAAGATAGTCCCTTTCCAGCTACGAAAAACAACCTTAATCTATCCTAAATGTGAAGTGCATCCACATAAGAGTTGCGATTTACAGTGCAATAATTGTAACATTTTTGTTTGCACTTTCTGTATGGGCTCTAAGCAACACAAGGGACATACAATTTGGGTACTTGACGATGTTTATAAAACAAAGAAAGAACATATTAAAAAGGACGCGGAGGAGCTACAAAACTTAATTTCTCTTACATATAAGGAACTTGCGAACGATTTAGAAACGCAGATCGCCAATTTGGATAAAGGCTACGAAAATCTTTCAACTGAAATGACCAAGCAAGGAGAGGAATGGCATCAAGAAATTGACGTCGTTATCGCCAAGATGAAAACAGAAATCAGCGAGATAAAAGTGAAACACAAAGACATTTTACATAAACAATTGAATGAAATCAAACAGATACAGTCTCTAATACTACAGGCTTTACAAGCTACAAGAGAAATTGAGGAATCAAATGAATTATCAATTGCGTTTGAATACAATTCTAAAAACAGAGAGTTAAGCAAGCTTCCAACTAAGATTAAGGTATCGCTGCCAAAATTCATTCCACAACCAATAGACAGAAACAAGCTGTATAATTTAGTTGGGAAGATCACATCATTATCTACTGCAATAGAACAAAATGTTTTGCTACCAAAGAAACCACCAAACACTTTAGTAACAAAGCTACTCGATCAACCAAAGCTGGATGTCAAAATACAGACTTTGCATTCTATGCTGAGTAATGTTGCCTATGTAGATGATGAAAAAATATGGACAAGTGGAGAAACAGGAGAAATCAAATGTTTCAACATTAAAGGTTTACTTCTCTATACTGTCTGTACAAAATCAGGTGAATTCCCGAACGATATAGCTGTAGACAGTAATGGGGACCTTTTATATTCTGACTGGTATACAAAGTCAATTTATACATCGAAGAATTGGCAAACAGAAGAGTTGATCAGATTACAGAAATGGAATCCTCTTAATTTGTGTGTCACCTCTTCTGGTGATCTGTTGGTGACCATGTACAGTGATGATGAGGCTCAATCCAAAGTTGTCCGTTATTCGGGATCTACAAAGAAACACACAATTCAATTTGATGTTGAAGGTAAACCTCTGTACTCCGGGAATAGTATGATCAAATACATCAGTGAGAACAGAAACCATGACATCTGTGTAGCGGACTGTGGGGCCGGTACAGTAGTGGTGGTTAATCAGGACGGGAATCTCAGATGGAGATACACTGGTAATCCTTCAACTACCAAGAACAAACAATTCGCTCCTTGTGGCATCACAGCAGACAGTCAGAGTCGTATCCTTACTGCAGATGGAGAAAACCATTGTATCCACATTCTGGATCAGAATGGACGGTTTCTCCTTTACATTGATGACTGTGATCTGAATGATCCTTGGGGTTTATGTGTTGACAATAGTGACAATCTGTATGTGTGTGAGTATAAATGTGGAAATCTAAAGAAAATTATATATTTCAAGTAAATGTAGTGAAATTGCAAGCATTGTGGAGATTGATATTAATGCTAAAAATGATGCTGTAAGAATAAATTTTAGAAATGATTGATATGTATAAGAAATTTGGATCAACAGTACCCATCGTCTCAAGCCAAAGTTTGGAGTCTGCAAATCTCTCTCATACACGTTGCTGTTCGAACACATAACGTATGGTTAAGCTGAATGTCGTATTGACGTCAGGTTTAAATCATATTGAGTTCTAGAAATCATGCAATGTGACTTCATCATTAATGAGCAACATGGCCTTGGTTTGCAATGATGATATACATTATTATTTAACATGATCGAACAATTGTTAACAAACTCTGAAAAAGTACGAACCTTAAAAAAATTAAGGTGCGTTAAATTTTCAAAGTCAACGCCTTTGATTTTTTCCAAAGTACATTGATACAATACTCTTATAAAAGGCAATTATGATATATAATAAGTCTAAACCTAGATTGATGACAATAAGTTTGAATAAACTAACGGCGATGACGTTCAGATCTAAGTTATAATAAAATCGGCTTATTTTAATTGTAACTATAAAATCATATTGCTTAGAACATTGATATATCAAAATAACATGAATATTGTAGGGGGAAAAGAAAAATAGCACAACTTCGCTATTTTTATAAGTTTGGTAGGGCTTGTCAATTGACCTAAAGTTGGTGTTTGGAGGGGGGAGGGGGTATAATTTCTCGGGGTTAACGTTGTGTATTCATGGATATATGCTGATAATAATATTAAAATGAATTTAACTTAATATATTTGATTTGACGAAAAAGACCAAGGAATAGCATTGGCCGCAAAAACATTTCTTTTAATTCTTAAGCTTAATATAAGACTTCGTTGGAAAATATTTTGTAAACAATGTGAAACAAAAGTTGAGTAGTTGTTTTGTTTAACTCTTAACTCATTTGATGGAAATATTCTACTTCCTTTCCTAATGAAAAAAAATATAAAAAGGGGCTATGCAGTAAGATTAATTTTTAATTCTTGTATTCTGTAAATACTATTCCTACGATTCCTGTGACGATACATTATGAATAAAAGTTAATCACCCCAATTGGATATTAAGAAGGGAATCTGATGACTTGTATATCGACTAGTATATATCTTTGAAAAAAAAATAGATTTAGACATTTGCCAGCATCAACTTTGATTTTAAAGACACTGATCAAAGTAGGAAATGTGCATGTGAGTTATATATTATAACTCAACATATTTTGGTTAGATACATACTCTTAATCAAAGAAATTTGCTTCACGTGTTCCTTGTGATGCTTTAGACAGTCTGTTTTATATACATGTATGATCATTGACCAATTCGTACTGCTTCCTGTCATTGCTACTGTATTTAAAAGAACACGATATTGAGAATTGAATATTACAATACCAAAAACAGAAAATTGGTAATTATTTAACACAGTTGAATATTCAACGATGTCGTTCAACTTCAATTAGAATTGGGGGTTTTTTTTGCAAGTTAATCTGACAAAATAGCAATACACCATAGTTGTTCTGCTGTATTTTCATCATATTGTATCTCCTATATAATTCATCATCAGAATGCTACAATTTGCGCTTTATTACTTTGGAAAAGAAATCCTATTTATGTTCGTTAATTCAAGGTTAATGAATAGAGAAAGCAGTGCTTAAAATGTTGGAAAATGATTTGCATTGATTATTCATAATTCACATTGAGATGGTGTTGTCTGATTATAAAGCATATGGACTGTATATTATCGATAATAACGGGTTATATCGGAATGCGATTGGATATTTAATTATAGGCTATAAAAGTGTGCCTCAACTAATTAGAATGAACTAAATATCTTATGTTACTGCATGAATACATATATAAATAGTAACATGTAAATCAGACTATAAAAAAAGCCAAAGGATCAAAGATTTATAAAACTTTTAATATGCAATATGTAAGCTTTTTTTGTTCATTTATTTTTGGCGAGAGCATTGCATAAGTATGTAACAGTTAATGATCCACAATATAAAGGTAAATAACTCTTACATATGTCTTCTTATCTGACAAGGTCAACCATAATAGACTGGCCTTTCAAAAGGTTTACAAACGTTGAACATTTAATTCTTCTTTTATGAAAGGTTTGTATGTTGTATCTTCGTTTTCACCGATATGTATACAAGTTATTAATCAGTACGATACATTATATATTCTATGGATTACCGATCATTAATTTCTTTCATTTTTTGTGAAGAAAAACCCTATAACAAGGGGAATGTTTTTGATAACAATTGTTTATATTTATTAGCTCACCTGAGCATTCTTTGTCCAGCGTCAGTTTGTATGTCCGTCTGTCTGTAACTAGTACATTTTCGACTTCTTCTCCAGAGCCACTGGGCAAATTTCAACCAAACTTGATCAAAAGCATCATTAGGAAAGGGAGATTCAAGTTTGTTAAAATGAAGGGCCACACCCTTTAATTAGGAATTATTGAAAATTTGTTGGTATCATTCACAAATCATTTAGCTTGAAAAACTGAAACTTATGTGGAAGCATCCCCAGGTAGTGTAGATTCAAGTTTGTTCAAATCATGATCCCCGAGGGTAGGGTGAGGCCACAGTGGGGGTAGAACTTTTACAAAGTAATAGATAGTGAACAATCATTAAACATCTTATTCCTCAAAACCACAACCAAGAATGTTGTAACTTTTGTGAAAGTATCCCCAGGTAGTGTAGATTCACGATTGTTAAACTCATGATCACTGTGGAAGGATGGGGCCACAGTGGTTTGTCGAATTTCAACATAGGGGTATATATTAGATAAAAATATTTAAAAATCTTCTTCTCAAACACCATTGGCTAGAAACTTGTGTGGAGGCATCCCCGGGTTGTTTAGATTCAAGTTTGGTCAAATCATGATCCCCAGGGGTAGGGTGAGGCCACAGAAGGGGACCGAATTTTTATATAGGAATATAACGAGAACATTTTTTAAAAATCTTTTTGTTCTAAACCAAAAGGTTAGAAATGTTGTAACTTCTGTGAAGTATCTCCAGCTAGTGTAGATTCAAGATTATTCAAATCACGATCCCTGGGGGTAGGGTAGGGCCACAGTGGGTAGTAGAATTTATACATAAGTATAATGTATAGACAACAATCTTTTAAAATCAACTTCTCAAAAACCGGCTAGGAATGCTGTAACTTGTGTGAAAGTATCCTCGTGTAGAGGAGATTCATGGTTGTCTAATTCGTGATCCCAGGGGTGAGGGTGGAGCCACAATGGGAGCTCAAAGTTTACTAACTATAGGAATTCATATAGAAAAATCATTAAAAAATCTTCTTCTCAAAATGCAATAGGCCAGGAATGCTGTTATTTGTGTGCAAGCACTTTCTTGTAGTGTAGATTCAAGTTTGTACAAATCATGATCCTTTGAGGTAGGGTACGTGTGGTTGGGGGTGGGTGTGGGGTAGAAATTTTACATGCAGTTACAAAAGGGACTCAACATTCAACATCTTGGAAAAATTTAAATACAGGATCTATTCTTCACATTGTTCATACATTTTGTATAAGACTCCATAAATCTGACTTTATTGTAGCTATTGTTGCTCAGGAGAGCGATGTGGCCCATAGGCCTCTTGTTGATCATGACATTATCTAAGGTTGAAGTATTTTTTTCAACCTATCTGTCATACAAAGTTACAAATGTACTTGCATATTTTATAACTGTATTACATGGATGGGTTGTTATTTTATAGAAATAATATTTCACAAACAAACCAAACCATTTTTCCCTATTATAACATTTTCCCGATTTTGACATTTACCTCGATCATGACATTCGAAATTGTGACAAGGAGCACATGGCGGTTGCGACCGGTCAACAGGGGATGCTCACTCCTCCATGGCACCTGATCCTTCCTCTATCTTTTTAGAGGTCCGTGTTGCTCTGCTCTGTTGCTTTTTGAGATGGTTGACAGTGTAATATTGTTTTTTTCATTTCACAATGGATCATTGAAACACTGTCCAGGATTTACATCGGTGTGATCTTTGTGAGACCACCATAGTACACAGTTACTGCGACTTTTGTAATGCCAACCTGTGCAAGCCCTGCATAGGAGAACATGCAATAGTCCCATTTGAAGAACGAAGATCAACCTTGATTTATCCGAAATGTACAACACATCCACAAAAAAATTGTGATTTGCAGTGTAAGGATTGCAACATTCTTGTTTGCACAGAGGACATGATGATATTTGGGAACTTGATGATATTTACAAAGAAAGGAAAGAAAATATTCAAAAGGATGGGTATGAGTTATAAAACTTAACTTCTCCGACATAAGAAGTAATGGTTCATGATTAAGAAAAAACAGATTGCCAATTTGGATGACGGATACGAAAAACTTACAATAGAAATTTCCAAACATAGGAGACCAAAGTCCAAACAGTTTTACATAATCAACAATATGTCAAAATGTTTGCATATAAGTAAAACTTAACTTTATAATATTTGAGTTTTTTGTGAATAATTAAAAAAAATGGTATCACAATAGACAGTCAGAGTCGTATCCTGAACATATAAGAATGGACAATTTCTTCTTCACATTTAAAACTGTAATCTAAACTTGCTTTGGGGTTTATGTGCTGACAATAAAGACAATTTGTTTGTCTCTGAGTATGCAGTTGGGTTTGTAAAGAAAATCACATATGTCAAATAGACAATGCTATGTCCATGCAAAAATATTGTAAATACAAGATATATGTTAAATCAATGTAAATAAAACTATTTCATCGACTAATAATACTGTGCCGGATAATTATGCCAGTGCCAAGGTGGCATTTTAGCAACCGTCTAAGTTGCATATATCGAAAAATACATATACATGTATACCATTGCTTACAACCACCTTTGTTATCATTGTATCTCACCTGTCAGCTGAGATATTTACCTTTAAAAAATAGATTCCTAAAGGAAAATAATTATTCCCATAGGAAAAACAATATTCCTATACAATTTGAAATTTCCTATCGGATTACAAGAAATTCCTATAGGAATTTCAATTCCGATAGGATTTGATAAAATCCGATAGGAAATCTTAATTTCTTATAGGAAAACTACTTGTCTGAATCAAATTCCCACAGGAAATACCAGAGGAAATATAATTCCTATAGGAATTTTAGAAAATCCTATAGGATTGTCAATATTTCCTGTAGGAGGATCATTTCTCCTATGGGAATCATCGTTTTCCTATGGGATATTAATTGTCAAAGGTAAATATCTCACCTGTCAGGTGAAACACACTAAAAACAAAAGTGGCTATATTCTCTCTAGACAATGGTCTATCATTTGGTATATATGGATTTTTCCGAAACTGCATCTTAAGCGGGTGCAAAAATGCCACCTTGTCACTGGCATAATTATCCAGCACAGTGTTTAATGTTTTAGAAGTATTTTGACTTCAGTTATAAATAGAGGAAATAATAGGAAAGGTGCAGATCTGCTGCACTTATCGTCGTATTTGACCGTGGTCCGTACGATTGTACGTTTGCCCTGATTTGCAATGATGAAATGCACTGTCATTCAGCTGAACGATTGAACCTTCGATACATCAAACAGCATGAGTGCAAAATGGTAACATAATTTACCAAGCATTGAATAAGCATCTCAATTCAGGTCGTCTTTATCCATATATCTGTTTGGGATATTAATATTCCAAATAAATATACGGAAAAACACTGTTATAGCTTTTGAACCTCTGTATTTAACTTACAATATCCTTAGTTTTTCATAAGGAAGTCGTTATTAGAATTTTAATATAATTATATGACTAACTCGCAATGTTCATGTTTCCTTCCGTTGACTACTAAGTTTGCTTATTTAAGAATCAAGTAAGACAACCATCATAGAGAACATTTTCAGATTGTAGATTAAAGTGTATATGATAAATATTTACCATTGAAAATAAGGTTAAAGAAACATTGCAAACTATGGGACTTTTATTGGATTAGTTATAAGAAATTTAAAAAAAAATCGATAAAAGATACGAAGTAATATATTTGTTATGTTTATGAAAGTAATACCGCACTGCACATAGTAAATAATGCTAAAATATGTAGAATGGAAAGATATTCATGCCTATCGGACATGTATTGATACTGCAATTTTGATTGAAATGCGTGGTAAACTAAAATATTAAATGTATAAATTTAATGTAAAAAGGATTCTAAATATGATTTCAATTAATACTGTAATTTACCAAAATTTTGAAAAGTTTTTTTCAGCACTTACATTTTTTGTGGTATATCAATTTTAACCCAAACATTATAAAATCAATGCAACAAATGCGGTGTCGGATATTCATTGTATGTCTTGCATATTCAATATAGATGTTGGCGAACTAATTAAACTTCTCGCTTTAATAACCATGTACAATATTAATGTATTTAATCTTTTCAATTCACCTTAAGTCTATGAAGTTTAAAGCAAATGTGCCATAAGAAAACATTTATGCATAGATTATAAGATACCTGCATATTAAATGTACGATTTTTCTTTACAAAAGAGTGAAGTAAATCGGAATAGGGTCAATCCTAAAAAATATAATTAAAAAACAACAACTGTCCAGGCCTTTTCCCTGGTAAATAACCCTGGCGTATTCATTAAAGGGGCTTGGTCACGATTTTGGTCAAAAATTATTTTTTTAATGTTTACAATGCTTCAGTAAGGAATTTTAATTAGGCAACCAAAATCTGAGAGTCATTCGTTGAGTTATAAGCGGGTTACAGAGCTTACAATTCTTTACTATGTAAACAAAGCTTTTGTTTTTACAATTTGAATGTTGAAGTGAAAATTCCAGTTTTAGAACTAAAATTAATGTGTTGAACGTTAGAAACTGTTTATTTATGCTTAAAATGAATAAGAAGATAGACAAATCAGATTGAAAAAGATATTTTACTGGTATATTGAACCTATGTGAACAAAAACAGGACACGAACCTTGTTTACATGACAAAGAATTGTGAGCCCTGTATCTTGCTTATATCTCTACGACTGACTCTCAAATTTCATTTGATCATTAGAAATGCATTCTTGTAGCATTGTAAATAATAAAAACAGAACAATAGAATTTGACCAAAATCTTGACCATGCCCCTTTAATGTTAAGAGGGCTGGATGGTTGTGGCCATTTTTAGACTGTATTGGTCTCCTTTAAAAGATTATAAGATATAATATGTATAAAGATATAAGAACATACAAGTACACAAAAAGCTAAAACTTTATGGATTTTTGCTGTAGTAAATAATACTTTATAGCTTAACAAATCATAAGTAAAAAATCAAGGTAGATCTGACCGGTAATTTGTTGACCTCCCAACCTCCTTAAACAGTTCTTAAATAAACGTGTTTGGTTTTATTTGAAATAAAAAGATGGAATCATAAATTTTAAAATTTATCATCCTTTTTATACAACAGATAGAAAACGATTGATGTTTGTCAATTTAAACAGGCTCGCTGTTACATGTTTGTAGTAGATTTGAACTTCTTTAATCGTTTCAAAAATATTTTGCATGTTTGCAAACTCCATTGAGACAAAATATTACAATTTTGGATTAAAATGATATTTTGCATTCTGCAACCAAAAATAAAACCATCACTGTAATACAAAAAAGGTAGCAATACTTTTTTTTCAAATGTTATTTATTGCCTGACACAAATGGACATATACAGGTACATGTATCTTTCGAAAAATTCCATAAATACATGTGTATATTTAGACTATAACAAAAAGTTTACATTTAGATCCATAAGTTCAAACGTCGTAATCACATCACACAACATTCCAAAAGCAATACAAGTAAGTGAAGGTTGGTGTTCAATTCAGTGAAAAAAATACTATAATAAGCATGGTCTGGTGATCTTCGAGATTAATGTACGTTTACAGTCACAATTGGACACAATGAAGAGTGGAATTTCCTGACATTGTAATACTACTTGCTGACATTGTAAAGAGCGGGTATTATGGTACTACTTAGGCGAAACTGTTTTAGTGGCAAGACAATACCCCAAACAGCATAACAATACAAAGCTTACCATACCACCAACAATACCTCCGATTCCTTCTCCGCTTCTGTAATTAAAATTAGATTAAAAAGCACTGATCATTAATTCTAAATAAAAACGTTACCTAGTATTTCAACTATCTATTATTATTTTTAAACGTAAGAGTCCCATTTGCCATATTGGAACAGGCAGTAAAAATCATTGTAAATCTTGTAAAATTATTTTCGTTTTTAAAACCCACATCATTTATACATCATTAATCGTTTTGGTAATCCAGTTTTTCCTCTGAAAATAAATCTATAAAATGACTAGACTCTCTAGTCTTTTTCTTGGATTTCAATATAGAATGGTAGAAATTAGACAAGAATTAGGTGTCTAGACTAGTTTCAATGAAACTTCGTTTGATAACAGAAGGTATGTAAGTATGTAAAATTATGATGAAACAAAACATATAACATTTCATAGAATCTATTCATAGTAAAAAAAAGTCTAGTTTAGTCTTTTATCATCATGACTTAGTTTTTGTCTGGAACTGGAGTAGTACTGGTGTACCTGCTGATGCTCAATCCAACTTTATAAAAATAAAATCAAAATGATTATCAAACACATATATCTTCAGGGGTTATGCAGAAAATCGCAAGACTATGAACTGACACACTAAGTCTTCTTGTTTTACTTAAAGGGGCATGGTTACGACTTTTTTTTTCACAAGTGAGTTTTCCGTTTTTAATGTTTAAAATGCTTTAGTATGCATTTATAATAGTCAACCAGAATTTGAGTATCTCTCGTCGAGGTACAAAACTCCCATTTTTTATATAAACAAAGCTCAGGTCCAGTTTTTTCCAGTGATTTTGTAAATAATTTGATGTAGCCTGTTTCCCGCGTACCAAAGCGTAAGCAACGTAATTTTACTTTAAAACTTACATTTTTGTTCATAATTTGGAAACAAACGGACAATGTTATTAGATGAATATTCAATTTCAAAAGAATTTTTAAAAAGTAACCTTTTGTATTTCTAAATATGTTTTTGCGAGTGGGAAAAATAAAAATAAAATAAAAAGCATTATCAAAATTAATGTACTTACCTAAACAGAAAAATATGAATATTTTGACTTTAAAATCCATTTTGCATAAATTAATGTCTATTCGTTACGGTCAAATCAGAAACCTGTAAAATTGCTTATATATACCTGAAAATCATCACAAAGGAGGAAGAAGAATTTCCGAGAACTAAAAGAGAATTATCGGAAAGAAGCAGTGAAGCAGAAGTAGTCCGTCTGTACATTTCCATTCAGGAAGTTGAATCAAAAATCTAAACTTTCAATAAATGATCCAGTCTCTTTTCCAGAGCAGGTATATTTAAATGGTGGTTGGTTCAGTATTGATCTTCATTTCATTTAATACTCTTATTTGTAAATAAAGCTAGACCGTTTGTACATAATAGTACAATTTCCGGAAGCTGAATTTGTACACTCAAATTTTATCCTTTAGTATGTCTTAGGTTACCGTTCCCGGCATTTTTAGTTGATTTTCTAAAAAATACACATAGTTTTCAGCAAAATGCAGTTAAAAGTGATTTATGGAAAGTATTCTTTTTTCACATGTTACATCTTTATACCGGGAGAAACTGACATAAACAAAAATATATTTCTTATAGAGATTAGTACTGGAAAAATTGGTCCACATCAGTTATTCTTTCATTCGTTTGGTAATTCCAAACATCTTGCACATTGTTTTTTCGCGTTATCAATTAAAAAGGGGCGTTTTAAAACATTTAAAACAAGGTTTCTGGACTTTTTTCATGTTAGTGAATGAATTTAGTTTGAACAAAAGTATTTATGAATACTAGTATCGAAATTGGGGGCAATCGTAACTTGGAACAATTGTAAATGTATAATACTCTGCATAACGATGATAGTTAATACAAATTTAAGCGCCAAATAATTCTACTCTCGAGTAGCGTTAAAAACACATAATAGGAATTATTAAGGACAGTCATAACAACTGATTTGGCAATATCATCAACACCCCTATATCTAACATGTTCTTAAACTTCCCTGGATATGCACCTGTTCGCAAATGTTCTAAAAACACAACATATTAAATGGGCATGGTCATGATTTTGATCAAATTTGATTTTTCTATCTTTAATATTTACAATGCTTTAGTAAGGTATTTCTAATAATCAACCAAAATTTTAGTGTCAGTCGTAGAGTTATAAGCAAGATACAGACTCGCGATTCTTTGTTATGTAAACAAGGGTCGTGCAATTGTTTTTTACATTGGTGCAATATACCGTAAAAAGTTCTTTTTCAAGCTGAGTTTTCTATCTGCTGATTAGTTTTGAACATAAATAAACAGTTCCTAGCATTTGCCACACTCATTTTAGGTCTAAACATGGAATATTCAAAATGTAAGCAAAAACATGACCTGGGCTGTGTTTACATAACAAAGAATGGTGAGCTCTAGCTGTATCTCGATCACTTATAACTCGACGACTGACGCTCAAGTTTTGTTGACTTTTTGAAATACCCCATTGAAGAATTGTAAACATTTAAACGGAAAAATAAATTTTGACCACAATTGTGACCATGCCCCTTTAAAAGTATTACTTGTAATTCATTCTGTGGCAGGCATCAGCAACAATAACTGCAGGGCCGCCGAACAACAGGGCCACACCAGAACCATGAGCAACAACAACGTTAACAGCAACCACAACAACAAAACTTGTTAAAATAACAATGTTATTATTATATTTGATTTCAATACTTTTATTGATTTTAAAAAAAGGTTAATGTGGTCTTGGGTAATATTGCAACACCTAAATATGTTTCTACTTAATATATTGTTGTTTCGTTTTTGGTTATTGGAAGCTTAAATCTCATGACTGTCACATTGCTTAATCTCTCTAAAGACGGGTTGAATTTTAACAGCTGATTCTGTACCTCTCTGCTTCCTTTATAAATGAATAAAAACACAAAACGACTATTTCTATTTTCATAGCTTTTTATTAGTATTACAGTGACGGAAAAAAAATATATATTAATATTAAAATTAGTTTTTAGTACATTGTCGTCTGAATGACCATAAAAGATATAACATGATTATCATAACAGAAATACGATATCCTAATGGCATTTTAATTTTTCATTTATACTAAAATATCAAATATTTATATCAATCATTTTTTTAAAGAAGATACAAATAGGTTACACAGAGTTTACAAATTTAAGATGATGAAAAATTGATGAACTATAACCATTGAGTAGGATTGGATTTAAATAAATTTGGAAAGCGTATATTAAAAGCAAAATACAATCAGGAAGTAGTTAAAATCTTTTTCGAAGAAACGTTTTAAATATTACCTCCACCGTTTGGCACATCGAGCACAATACTTTCTTTTTATGTTTGTAAATTAAAAATTCCTGATTGGTCAAAGGAATAAAAAGTCCATAAGCACGTTTCATTGAAACAAACAATCAATCCCCTACATCTCGCAATTTGACATTCTAACGTACGTATTTCTAAACTGATTATTCATGCTTAATGTAAAACTAGAATGTCTTGTAGTTTGCACTGATAAAATGTAACCATTAAATAGGTACAAGTCAACTTGAGGTATTGATATCGAGAAAAACACACCATTTTCAAATTTAAACACACTCCTCTTTTTTTATTCAATGTGTTTAATATCCTCCCAGAAGAGCTAACAGTTGTAAAAGCACTAAAGGGCCTCGAACACTTGATTTGCAGATCAGTAGTTGACACTTTTTATATTGTTAAAAAATTAAAAATCAAATGCCTTCTTTTATTTAAGAATCAGTTAGAATTAAAAAAATATATATATAATTTATTTCAATAAAAAAATATAAACTTAAAATTTGAATACTGATATGTAATAAAGCAAATAACTTAACACATAGATTGTGTATTGTTAAAAATTGGTATTTGCTTCGTGATAATTAGTAGTTAATGCCGTTCCAAATATATTTGTTGACATCAATTGTCGTTAATTTAGGAAAAATTACAGTTTCGATGGTACTTAAGAGGGCTGGATGGTCGTTGGCATTTTTAGGCTGTATTTACCTCCTTAAGATGAAGAGCTCTATACAGAAATATAGTAGAACGTTCAAATTTCAAAGATAAAATATTTGGATTTTTTTTCTTTACTAAAAATAGTTTATAGCCAAAAATATCATATGTCAAAGTTTAAGGCAGATGTGATGGTTAATTTGTTGACCACCCAACCTCCTTAAATCTGTAGCCAATGATTCGTTAAATACAATGGGCTTTTTTTTTTTTAAATTAATTTCAATGACCATTTGATTTCGTTGATCAACTCAACAACAAAATCCTCGGTATTCAACGAATATTGATTAAACCAGAGAAATGTACCAGATGAATGATTAATAGGCATGGTAAAACCTAAAATCGCGTATATTCATGATTTGACCAATTGTCCAAAGCAAAAAAAAAAACACCCAGCAAGGGTTTTTAAGTTTAATTATAAGTATATTGGAAGTTGAAAATTTCTTTTGAATGAGTTTGCTTGTTACCTTTGTTAAAAGCCGTTGGTTGGCAGATTTTTTGACCGTAAATGAACTTTAAATCACATACATGAAAGAAAATTGTGTGTAAATTATACGAAGCGCCATATGGGAGTGATGTTTTAAAAGACTCTTCGAAAAAAGATTTCACTTACTTCCTGTACCAGAATTTGTTTCAAATATTCGGTTATGGTTGATTCGTTTCCTATTAAATCAAATGTATGGTTAATTGCGGGGGGGGGGGGGGGGGGGGGGGGGGGAGGGGGTTCAGTGCTAAAAGCAAACTTGTTCACGCATGCTGTTAGATAATCAAATTCACTTTTTATATTTCATACCTACCTTTTTACGAAAAAATAAATACACTATCATAATCTTATTTTTAATTTTTCAATATACAACAATCATCTTTAATTGCCACTTCATATAATTATATGTGACAATAAAACTTTTTTTTATCTTCATATTTATAAACGAATATTTGAAAATGGATGAAACTGTAAACCTTTAAACTGTTTAATATATTGTCTCCATTTAGAAAACTTAAGTAATACATGTATGATCTATCATATTTTCTAAATGTATAATTAATTATCATTAATATTGTTATTTACATGTAGTTCACAATTATCATGCATGTACCAACACTCTCAAACCAACAGGAAGAATGTATACTAGTAAATCAATTTTTTTGCTCAACTTTCGCTGTATTCATGATAGAAATAAATACAGTCGTTTGAATTTTTCTTGTTCTAACCATTTAGTGTTTAATTCTAGAATTTCAACGACTAAATACAAATTTGATTTATCGGGTCAACAACCAGAAAGTGACGTTTGCTACTATTTGAATTGTTTTTCTTGATGAATATGTTTTCAACGCAATCCTTAAAAATAAACAATTTAATACAACTTTCTGCAGTGGAGAAGGATGAAAAATATGTAAAAATCGGTTTAAAATAAGACTTTTTAGACCATAAGTATCAATAATTCAGGTGAAATTAGAATTTTGCATGTAAACTGCTTTTAAGTAATCAAAATTATGTTGTCACTTGGAGTAATGAAAAATATCTGATAAAATCGGAAGCGTGGAGATTCAGTTGTCACAAATTGTACCCATCTATAAGGAGAATTCAGTGTGAAAAATATATTGGCTTAATGCACTGTTACTTCTAATAAAAGGAATCAAATAGAATCACCTTTGCTACGTCATTTTTCCATTTCGTTATCATAAATTGTATAGAATAATATCAATTTTAAATCTGAGAACTACCACATTTTATCTATATAGCTACCTGTTTTGGAAGAAAATATATTTGAATATACCGTTTTTAGGAAATCGGGATATCTACTTCCTGTACCATAATGTGCTCATGCAGGTTTCTTCTTTATTGCATCTTACCGACAATCCTCTATCGATGCTTAGAAAAACGTTTGTTTTGACTCCCTCCTTCGGCTACCTTGGTTGCGAGATTTTCAAACACACATATATAAGCGATAAATCCAAGCCTCCTGATCAAAATTATAAACGTACGTTTTATAGTGATATTTTCAAAATGGATTTCAAAGTCAAAACTTTCATATTTCTCTGTTTGGGTAAGTTTTTTTTAATATCAACTCTCTCTCTATCTCTCTCATTTTTAAAAAAAAAGATATTTAAAGTTGAATAAAAAGATATTTAAAGTTGATAAAAATGAGCTTTTTAAAATAAACATTTATGTAATAAAAATTGACTTTTGAGTTCACAGTTTTTTTTAAGTTCTAAAACAAAATCAAATTTTCAAGAAAAAAATCATTTTGTGTTTTTCCATCGATCGGAACTCCCTTCAGCTAATATTCATCTAAAACTCTTAGTGCAAGATATTTGTGCAAATTTCTTATTTTTTGTTGAACTCAAATATCTAAATTATTTGTATATATTTTTTTCTATAGCACGGTTCAAAAGCATTTGTTTAAATGATACTGCTAGAAACTTTAGGTTAATAAAATATTGTCATGTACATTGCGTGTGAACATGAAATTTGTATGTTCCATTTATAAATGTGAAAGAAATTGAACTGTTGAACACTAGTAATTAATAAAAGTACTAGTAACAACAATATAACAAATTTGTATGTTCCAAATTTATAAGTTATTTGTTAAAGTTATAACTTTCTTTTTCAATTGGCGAATTGGTGAAATAAATTCATTGAATTGAACAGAGAGAGAGAGAGAGAGAGAGAGAGAGAGAGAGAGAGAGAGAGGGGGGGGGGGAGTGGGAGCAATCGCACTGAATTACATGTTTCGTGGTTACACGGATTATACAGTCTAAATTAGGTTAGATATGCCTATTATGCGATTTAGCTACTCGATCCAGATCGAACATGCCTCATGTATATACACCCCAACCCCATCGCCCACCCCAAACGACATCAAAAACATTGTGACAAATCGGTTTTTAAAAATAAATACATATATTCTGATATCAAAACCGGACATAACGTTACATGTATTAATGAAATGACAGAAAACCTTTTTCCCCATGGAAATCACCAGTACAGCTGAAATATCGTGAGAGGCAATTTGGATTTCATACTGTAGCGTTTATTATTCTTTCTAGATATTCCGTTCTTTTATCTTTTGTTTCATATGATGAAACATCTTTATCATATATTTAATTATCTTTCTGTCCGAGACACATCCCCCCCCCTTTTTTCCGGAAATATGCAAGTTTACCGGAAACGCTCTATAAGTTAGTAAATTATTGTAAACAATCAACATGGCGTCTGACGAAAAGAAAAGAAGGACCGACAAGTTTTTAGACGAAAGAAGATACGACGAAGGAAAGTTGGTGCATGCAATTTTGACATTGTGCTATGACATGGACACAAAATCGCCTGTTCTACTTACTCCTCTGAAAATTAATGTCTGTAATGCTGCTACATCAAAAGGCACGATGTTTTCAAAAGCATTTTGCGATACGGAACAGTACGATGAGTGTTATATGTTTGGTGATATATTCCTGGACGGCATTGAAGTCTTAAGAAATTATATTGAAAAGAAGTCGTTGCCGAAGGACAAGCTATTGTTGTTTGTATTTCAGAAGCTACTAGATTTCCTAAATGGTAGTAAGTACACAGGTACATGCAGGTCCAGTACAATCACGATAGTCAGATAGTATAGATTTAGCCACGTACCTTGATTTACCTACATAGCTTTATTTAACTAAGTAGAGCTTCCTTTAAGCAATTTTTTAAAATGTAAAACAGACAAAAAGTCGCAAGGAGCCTGTCAACATATATTTGTACTGTGTAGTTTTAATAAAGCAACCCAGAACAAAAATATTTAAAACGTCGCTGATTTTGAGAAGTTTTAAGCAAAACATGCATTTCTATTGTTAGAGTAACTCTTTAACTGTATGACACCTTGTGTTCGATACAGCATGGATAAGTGTGATTATTTCACATTGTGCTGAATTATTACCAATCAATTATCATGTTGACCAGAGCTGTTCTTCTTTGTTATTCCATTTAAGAAGTATAGCTGTTTGGTAACACATAATTAAACAGGTATACATGTACACAGTCCCAAAACTTTTAGAACTTTGACTGAATTGCGCTGACACAGCAACATTTTCAAGGGATTTTTTCATGAATTGTTTTCAGATCAGATCAAAGTTGAAAATTATTACTGAACTTAAGTGCAACTTTTTGTAATGCCCATTTAAGAAAACAGTATGTTTGAGTAGCTAAATTAACCTACTACAGGTAAATCAAGCTACATAGCTAAATCTATTGATTGTACTGGACCTGACATGTACGTGTAGATGCTGTCAGATGTGTGATACGTACAGCATGTGTATTGAACACCTCTCCCACCCCTAGGCCACTCAAGCAGTGGTACGGATAAGGAAATGGGTATCATTATGACAGTGGCACGTCCTATCACATGGTCTATGCACCAAACTCAAATATCTTGCATGAATCCAGAATTTTTTTTCACATGGGGGGCAGGGGCGGGTCCTAAAGTTACAATAATATCTGTTGGCCAAGAGGGTCAGAGATGTATTTTAGGTAATTTGACCATGTACATGTAATTTAAGGAATTTGAATTTTATAGGCCCCCTTCCAGCCCCTCACTAAATCTGTTCATGAATATTATGTACCTATTTACTGGCTATGAGGACGATTGCAAGTTTATATTGTCCCCCAAGACAGCAACTATTTGACGAGGCGAAGCCAAGGGAAATAGTTGCTGTCGAGGGGGACAATAAACCTGCTATCGACTCGTCTGAATAGTCGGTAAATAGGTATCTTATTATACCGAAGAAAACTTTATTTGTTGGCAATGCAGATTTTCTTGATGATTAACAAATTAGAGTTATCAGACTTTGAATTTATGTAGCAACTACGTCAGAGGTGTTCCGGGTTTAAAAAAAAGGGAAATTGAATGCCTCCGGTGAATAGTTTCGATGACTTTTCACCATGGGCAGATAGTCCGGAAACTATTTCACGATTAGATAGAATAGCATGTTTATTCATAGAAAATATTTACAGAGGTATGATAAAATAATGTTTTATAATTTACAAAATTATATGTAACAACTATGTTAAAAGACAAATTGTTTCATTTATTTATGTCATTTTGATTTAGTGTTATCAGAATTTCTGATTCAAGGCTGGTAATATAAGATGCACATGATTGAATGAGCAGTACTGTACGTAATGTCGCAAAATTTATAGCAAGTCGGATGTTGATGAAGATCAGTCAAACCTAGATTTTCTAAATAAAGTTGCTCTAAGGTTTTTTTGAATATTCTCAATATTGATAAAGTATATCTTTCTTTGATTTCTATAATACATTTTATCTGAATTATAGTAATTTTTTCCTTCAAGTTGTATTTTTGTCCCCATTGTCAAGATGCTGCATTTAATGTACATGCAACAGGAATGAATCCAACTGTAGAAGTAATGACTGACCAGACAACGATTTGAACCTGGGCTGTTTCTTTCACACCAATTAGTCTCTATTATTTGGTATCATAAATATATATGTACCTCTTTATTTGGCCAATGACACATCTAGTTTACGCTTTTTCATATCAAATTTCTATGTACATAAAATTTTAAATTTTAATTAATTTATGATGCTCTTTCATAAATTTACTTTCATTTCATATACATGTATTCCAATATTTCATTGGCCAGGGAGGGGGGAGGGGGGGGGGAGAGAAAAAAAACACATGCTGAATGTTTGTTATATGTGCTCTAAACCCTTTTCTGATGTTAAATGAAAAATGAAAAGATCTTTAAAAGTAGTCCTTTGACATACAATTGCAGATAGGAGAATCAATTTTTCTGATACACAGAGCTTTGAGTCCATGACAAAAACTGAGCGAACAGTGACCGTAGCTAATCATTTACTCGGCAAACTCGGAACTTCTTCTTGCTTCATGATTGACAAGGACTTTGGTGGAAGAAAACAGGAGAAATGTTTTTGTGGTGACATGTCTTGTAAAATGACAGGAGAATATGGAGATACAAGTATTGGTAAGGAAAATATTTGGCAGGTTTTTTTTTTTTTATTTTTATTTCTGTTCAGACACTCTTGGTTTTTAATTACTTGCAAGTTTCATGAGTATAATCTTGAGGACTTATACCTGGTTCAGTTTGCCAATATGTTATGTAATTAGTTTGCTTATGATTTTCCTATCTACATGATCCACATTTTAACTCAACACTTCTGTTTTCATTTTATGTTAATATTAATGTATTTTACTTTTTATTGTAATACAAAGGTAAGATAATCCTGTACAATGGCGGAGCAAAAATTGTTCACACATTGTGCAACTATATTTGGTTCATGTAGTTCAGTTCCTATGAAGTCTGTTCAATCTATCACAGAGCTTTTTTATAGGCTGCATCAGATGCAGAGGGTTTGAGCTCTTAAATTGAAAATTTGTTTATTACTTAACTAAACACCCCCCCCCCCCTCTCAACAACAACAACAATCTTGAAAACTGTTGATATCCCTACATCAAACCATATATTTTTTTGTTCTTTATACATGTATCAACATGATCAAGATAATTTATTAGGTCAGAATGGTCCTAGGAGTCATGTCTGACCCTGAATTACCCTGAATTATCATATGTGTTACTATATTATCCAATTTCTTATTGATGCATTTTCATTCATGGGAATTGGATGATGAAGAGGTTGACTTTTTGTTCATATCTTTCAGTATAGTCACATTGTAAATCCCAAGCTACTGGCCATCTCTTTGAAGCAAAATGCTCAGGCATGTAAAGTAGCCAATGGGCGTCTTGTTCAAACATACATTGCTCTCAGGTGACTGTTAAGGCCCATCTGCCCCGTGTAGCTATAAGTTGTAACAGCAGGTGTAAGAAATTTAGTTTGGAATGAATTGTGTTTACTAAATTAAATTAAAATTATTTATTTTTAAGGAAATGCAGAAGTGTGGCATGGGAACTTGGATGTTATCATCAACAGTGATTTAGCAGTTGTGGAACCTCTTGATGAAGATTCAGGGAATAGTCTTGATGGAAACTCTGCTGTTGATATTTGCCTTCAAAGGAACCACCAAATCATTGCACAAACAATAGTTTTCTCTTTTCTGCAGAAGAAAAGACACCCAGAACGTAACAATTTTCGGACACCATGCATTGGTATTGGAAGTACAGAACTGATAGTTACGTTGTATGATTCCGAGCATGATGTTTTGCTGGAGAGTTCAAGTGTTCCTCTGTTCGAAAACGACTCTTCATTGGAGTTTTCTCTGCAAGCTATTCTTGTGTGTTGGCTAACAGTAAACTACAAGTATTTTAGTAGTGGTTTATGTGAAGAATACAAACATCATAAAAGCAAATTTTTTGTCCATGCCAAAGAAAAACTCCAAATTTATGAGGATAAACTATCATTAGGAAACGTTGGCAATTCTCAACTAAATGAACAGAAACTACTTCCGCGTCCTTCTCATGTGGTTCGTAGTAAGGAACTCTGTGATGCCACGAGTGACCTTTATATTTGTCTGGCGAGAGTGTCTCAGTCTAATTGCCCTGATAAAAGAAACTGTGGATTAGCTAATTAGGAAAAAAATCCAGATTTTTTGGAATTCATGGATCAATGAATAGAAAATTAAACCCCGCCTCCTAAACACCTGTTGCTGCAGCATCCCGAGCTTGAATAAAATACCTGCTGAGCACCCAATATCAGCAGGTTCTCTGAAGAAGAAAATGCTGTTAATATGAAAGATTTTGACTTACAATGTACATGACAACAATTCTGATATAAAAGATTACACATTCGGAACAGCGTTGTATATACTATTTCTGTATATCACAAATTAAGGGATTTTCAACAAGTAAAACTGAAATAACACGTTTGAGGAAGGATGTGAAATGTGGAGAACATTCAACTGAAGAATGATGATGTATTTCAATGTAAATTGTACATGTGCGGATCAAGAAATTTTTCCGGGGGGGGGGGGGGGTCTGAAGGATAATTGTGTTTGCCAGAGGGAGTCCGAGGCATTTTTGCGATAATTTTACTATGTAAATTTAATAAATTTTAATTATCCAGAGGGGAATCTGGACCCGACCCCCCCCCCCCCCCCCCCCCCCCCCCCCCCCCCCCCCCCCGCGCATGTTGTAATAGGAAAACGGGGCACTGCGTGAAAATGCTATTTCCATTTTTATGTAAAACTATTGTAAACAGGAAACAAAGAGATCTTGATTTTTTTAATTTCATAGAAGTAAACATATATATGAATTTATCATATATTGAAAACTTATGCATCTCATTTATTACGTAGACGCTAATGGGAATTTACTAAACCGTATGGATCACTTGAGAAATATCACTTGATATGCCGATTTAATTCTGTCGATGATTTTGTCCACATAACCCAGAGATGGATATCTGATCTTTAAAAAACTGGTTTATTTCGGCAAAAGTTATCGTTCTTAGTTCACCCATCGATTGGTTACTCCTCAACAGCGTCGCGTGCGTTGTCACTGTTTTTTTTAAACCATAATTACATACATACGCACATGTACATTAAATGTATCTTATCGGAGATTTTTTGAAAACAAATTGTACATCTTAGCTTTCTTGTTCGTTTGTAACGATAATAATACCTTTGAAATAAAGGATGATACTGATACCAGACTAAGTGTGGATCGGACTCTTTTCATCATATGTCAGACGCACAAAATTGGGAATAAATAAATGTAAGTATTGCTTTTTCAAAACATAGATTCTTGAGGATAGGACTGACCGCTGCATCTATCTCAAGTTTAGACTGACGGGTGTTACATGTAACTCTCTTTTTTCATAATTCATCCTTTTATGACATCATATATCAAATTTATCAATTCAGGCCAAAAATTACCAAAGACAAGCATTTTATAAAAAGCACCCTCTCTCTCTCTCTCTCTCTCTGTACAATTTCGAAAATTATATTAAACATCGTCCAAGCAAATGGCCAATCTGCCTAACAAAAGTTAATTTTTATGAACAAATATGAACCAAATAGCTTTAAAATTTGTCTCTAAAATTAGCTAACAGTAAATATTAAATTAATCCAACCAAATATTTTATTTCTGTTTGGCCCTTCCTCCTCGCCGTATCTTAAGATTTAATAATGGGAAAATGTGATATCATTTAATTAAATTATTCATATAAAATGGATGGTGAAGTGTGTAAAATAAGGTATTATATCGACCATGCAATATTGCATAGTCTTATTTGATTAAATCTGTATTGTTCTAACAGGTGCTAACATTTGGAAATCATATAAAACGCATAAAAATACTATCATAAAGATATGTGTATGATTTAATTAGTCTTTCTAGTTATCTTTACGTAAAGCACAAAAATTAATCTTCCCGCAATCGCAACTTTTCGGGCTTTTCCGGCATGTGTTTAACCGAGCCTGAGATGTTGCGACTGCCCATCCCAGATACAAAACCCAATAATGTGCAGCCATGTGCGCAAACCAATTGCAACCTTCTCTCTGTGTTTGATACATTTACATGTATGGGTCGAAAACAAGAAGGCAATCGTTTTTTTATAAAATACCTCTTAATTTGTTGATAGTTTTTCACGCATTTTTAATTGTAACACGCTTCTGTGAATATTTCGAATGGTTTTAAAATTCTTATAATTTGCCGATGTTTAGATCTTGATTATTTCCTCACAATTAATATTTGCTACGTTAAATACAATCATGTACATTGTAATACTGCATGTATACTGTATGCATGGAAGATTTCAACAAAAAAACAGAGAAAAACCAGGATGGGATCAAGGTTGTTTATTACAAATAAATTGTAATAAGACAGTTATTGGACACTGAGATTGACATATTTCTCCAGCCTCTCCATCTCTTTATGGGCGACTTCGATCTTCTTCTGGATGAGTGCCTCATCCCTTCTCTGTTGAGCCAGCTTCTGTTTCTGGGACTGGACCTTTTCCTGATCGTCTGTTGTAAAGAAAACGAGTTATTTAAAAAATTTAATCATAGTGTACGTATTTAATTTAAATAAAGTTTGTATATAGTGTATTAATTAGTTTTTCAATAAACCTGTTTATGTACATGTATAGTTGTACAGCGTATAAACAAATCATTAATATTGTGAATTACTGATACATATTATGGAAATCTTTGATAATTTGATTGTAGTAACTTACCCCTCCATTTTTCGAAGTCCTCTTTCTTGAGTTCTGTCAATCTGCGCGGTGGCATCTTTGGCTCCTCCTCGGAGACAAACGTCAGACCGAAGGCCAGCCCACCCTTCTTCTCCGTCACCTCCTCAGTGACCATTGCACGGCGCACCTTCTCGTACACCTCCGCCTCCTCCTTCATCACCCCCACCTTGTTATTTTTCGCAAAACAACTCTGCAACAACCCCATATCGATAAAGACAACTTGACAGTATCTATCGCTAAGGCTATTGATGATCAGACAATTGTGACGTCATAATAAGTTAACACGCAATTATGACGTTGCAATTATGTTTTGTTACGTACATATTCTTCCACTTTTTCTAAAGAAGGTGGGCATAGGGTTGGTTAAAACTTTGTACATGTACAGTAATTGCAGTAATGGTATAATCATCCATGCCCTCTTTCGTACATATCTCGGGGATGTTTCCCTGTTGTCATTACCGTTGTAAACCATTTGTTCATCTTTTTGACCAACCGTCAATATTTATGTGACGTAATAATTTACTTCAGGTATCATTTTCCTGGGATATCGTTATTTATCGTGAGAATAGAAACAGGCACTGCGTGCATGAAAATAACATTGTGCCGGATAATTATTCCAGTGCCAAAGTGGCATTTTTGCACCCGTCTAAGCTGCATATATCGAAGAATTCAAATATGCCATATGATAGACCATTGCTTAAAGAGTTTACAACCACTTTTGTTATTATTGTATCTCACCTGTCAGGTGAGATGTTTACCTTTCAAAAATAAATACCTACAGGAAAATAATTTTTCCAATAGGAAAAACAGTATTCCTATAGGAAATTTGAAATTTCTTAGAGGAATACAAGAACTTCCTATAGGAATTTCAATTTCGATAGGATTTGATAAAATCCAATAGGAAATCTCAATTTTCTATAGGAAAACTACCTGTCTGAATCAAATTCCTACAGGAAATACCTTTCTCCTATAGGAAATATATATAATTTCTATGGGATTTTTAGAAAATCCTATCGGATTGTCAACTTTTCCTGTAGAAGAATCATTTATCCTATGGGAATTATCATTTCCAATGGGATATTAATTTTCAAACGTAAATATCTCACCTGTCAGGTGAAACACACTAAAAACAAAAGTGGGATATTCTCTTCACAATGATCTATCATTTGGTATATATGGATTTTTCCCAAACTGCATCTTAAGCGTGTGCAAAATTGCCTACTTGGCACTGGCATTATTATATGTCACAGTGTTAAATGCTATAATATCCATTTTTATGTAAAACGTTATGTTGAAAAACATTTTTTCTTTTATATGAAACAGGAAACAAAGACATCTTGATTTTTTTTTTATTTTAAAAAATACTATATAGGCATTTTTTTGAAAACTCGATCTTGCATTTCATTTAGTTCGTAGGTACGCTAAAGAGAATTTACTGAAATGTACGTAAGGAGCACTTGAGAAAAAATTACTTTATATATGCCGATTTAATCATGTCGATGATCTCGTCGATATAACCCGGAGATGGATATCTGCTGGTATGTTCACGAAACTTTCTTAGGACTATGGTGCGTCCTAAGTACATCTTAAGATATGTCGTAGTCTTTTAAAGTCTGTTTCTCGAAGCTCTGCTAACTTTAAGAACCGCCATAACTTTGTCCTAACTTTAGAATACCTCTTGCCTTGTCCTAAGACCATCTTAAGGCACGTAATAGCACGGGTTTTTTTTATATGGGGCTTTTGTGAAGCTTTTTCTTAAGACCGGTAGAATAAAGCAATATTTTCTACAGCTCCAGCATTTCATTCCTAATCCGGGAGGGGGCATAACCATTTATTCTATTATGTACGTTTATTTTAAATAATTATGTGGAGAGGGACCTCAAACTCCCTCCCCCTTCTCCGTTGCTACATGCCTGTATGGGAGCATTCCCCCTTCTCCGTTGCTACATGCCTGTCCGGGAGCATAACCATTTTTTTTTGTAAATACTGTCTATGTTTAACAAAAGAAAACTATTCATTTGTTTTTAATATCTAAACTACATAAGTTTTACTTATTGTTTTGATTTCTAATACTGGCCAGAACATTATTCAAAATGTATTTGGCTAAAGAATAAATCTACTTCCGTTTGTGTAAGCCATGCGTGATCATTCTTAAATTTTATCACTTCATGCTGAAAAATAACTTTAAAAAATTCGTAATGTTGAATAAACTGTATTTATGTATTTTCGAGATAGATTACTACATTTCTTAACGTGTTCTTGTATTCTATACATTGGAGATTAAACGGACTTTGGTTGTGTCTGTACATGTAACGTTCAATTCTATGAAAAACGCTTGCAAATGTATTACCTGAATGGCAAAAATATCAAAATTTAACGTAAATTTACACTCAAAGAATGCACGTGAGCTTAAATCATCTGTCCTGATACATATTTTCTTTACACAAAATAGCAGTTATTTGATTTTTTGTTTGTTTGAACTAAATTGATCACTGATGTATATTTTAGTAAATGTATATTTTTTGAAAATGTATAGAAATTAAAATTACTGGTTTTATGCATGGCACGTATAATTTTCTCTGCATGGAAAATGTTTAACGAGTTATCCCTACACAAGTCTCTCAAATTCTATCTGTATGAATTGATGTGAAATAAACTGAAAAAAAAACCCGGTTAAACTTAAATTGAAATTGATGAGAAATTGAATATTTAATATCCTCTAGATCTATTCTTTTGCAGGATATAATTAATATGTATATAAATGGCAGATGTGTTGTTTCCTTTTTATCCAATACACTTTCTCCTAAATTCTATTATTCTGTATATAAACACGTACATTGATTAAGTAGAAATTAAGTACATCGTCATTAAAAGATAAGTTCATTAAAATGACGTTAAATAATAACAATACTAATTCAAAGACATTTATTCTTCCGTTCTTTTAGATTCGAACCAATTACTTGAATGTTTATTTTTCGCAAGAACAGTGACTGTAGTTTTTGTCACGCAAAGTACTTTATATTATGGCGTTATTGTGAGTACCCTTTACTGAAAAACAAATAAAATACAAATCTAACAACCATGTGTGTTAATGAAATACAAGCATATTTTATGTACTTTACTCATTTCGTTACATGTAAAAATAGTAACAGTAAAAGAACATGTAATGTAAAAATACAAAATACAGATTAGTTTCTGATGCTGTACATGATAGAAATTATGATGAAAGTGAAATTTTGGACAGGAATATGTACAATAATTATAATATATAGCACTGATTTTTTATTACATATAAATGGAGGTCACAATTGAAAAAAACCCAAACGAAAATGGGTCAGAAAATAATAAATACATGCATGGACATCATAATCATCTATTCTTCGACATGGTTTTTTCATCCTGAGACTTCCTACTATTACACTGATTGAAACTGTCGTTCAAATTGGTTTCACAGTAGTTTATACCTAGACTACATGTCTTTCAAGGTCGACAAATATAAAAAAAATATATATCACTCCTGATACTTCATTACAAAGTCAATAGCTTCCTGTTATCTGTGAGAGCTATCTTTGGCATCGTTTGTTGGTCTTCGTGATTCATGAAAACTGTCGATCTCCATTGACAGGACACATTAACAAACACAACTCTATTGAGTAAATTCGGAAGTAATCCGGAAAATGAAAACAAGTCATTTCCTAGTGGAATATTGCTTTGATCACATAATATGAAAGAAATGAAATCATCTTGAGTTCATTTGCATGTGTGCTTATCCAAAAGCGTTTCACATGTTTTACATTTTACGTAACAACACCAAATGAATTTGCATTCACACCGTTCCACTAATCGCACTACTTGAGTATTATAGCCTCGCCCACAGCACAAAAGGTCACAGCTGTCTGACCCCAATGACGTCTTGTTACATTCGCGTCCCTTTGTCCCCAGAATTCCCCTCTTTCTATTTGCTCTACAGTAATTAGGGGATCTATGGACGTAAACCAATTCCGTATAAGAAATAGGCACGCTCCGTTTCGTTTTCTCGGCTCTTTTCAATGTCCGAAGCGATCGCCTAGCTATTCGGATAGGGGATTCATATTTTTGTTTCAGCGTTTCTCCAATAGTCCGAAAATCGGAAAGTGATTTCCAGCAAGTCTGCACTGCGCATGATCCAGAAACACCATGGCAACGACATCTGAATTTCATGAGCTCCGCAACAATCTGTCGAAAACAAAAAAAAAAGAATTAATACAATAGACAGTAATACATGTACAATACATGCCAATGCATAACAAATAATACTATATTGAATTAATAAAAAACTAAATTGACTAGATGTGAGCAGACAAATAACGTTTTTTTTATTATTTGCTCATATGACGACCGTCTATAATTTTTTATGTATTCTTTTCAAAGGATATAGTTGAGGTTTTGGAATATTGGCCCGACATATCGACACCAGTTGCAAAGGAAATTTTCCCATTTGTCTGGATCAGCAAACAACGATAATTTCCGTTGTCTGCAATATGTGCGTGTTGTATACTCCCTATGGATCATAAAATTCTACAATATTTCGTGTTGAGCCAAACAACAAAGTTTGCTGTGGACGGCAACCCTTTGGAGCACACAACAAACGCTAGCTTACAACAATCTCGTTTTGTTCAATAATTAAAAGCGTTTTTATGGAGATATTTTCATTTGATCACGTGTTCACCCGTCCGTATTGCAGACCATAAACTGAAACGTACAAACAATGTCCAAATCTTTATTCCTTTTCGGCACCAATATATTTTTATAACTTATTAAAGCGACTTGAAAGGAATGATTGTCCCGTCCAGGAATTTCTATTATGATTGAAAGAAATTTATTTGAATATAGCGCCAATATGTCAATTGGTCATGAAGAAAATCGAGCACCGAGAGGACTCGATAAGGGTACTTTAAACCTTAATGGTTGCAATATCTGAAACAGCGTTATGAGGAATAAGGATCAAACGCATTTTGATCTTTACTAACCGCATTCATTCAGGAGACTGGACGCTCAACAAATTACACATCAGATATACCTTACATTTTACAAATGATTTTTTAACCATTGTTTTTTTTTTTACCATATTTATACTATATCATTTTGGAAAGGAAAAAAGCCCAACTATGTTAGATTTAAATATGTTCTTGCATGTATAATATCTTTATACAGAGCTAATAAAAAAGAAAATTTTTAAAGTGTATCTGAACTTTGATTTTTCCCCTGAAGGTTCCCAATTTCTCAGGCTTTATAAGACCAAGATATTTTTAAATCATTGCAGTGAATACATGGACATTTAATGACTGTTTATGATTGTATTGAATAGAAATATTTTTCCTTTCATGTTTTCAGTAGTTATCAAACGGTATTCCAACTGAGTCATATAAAACTGTGCCCTGCATGTAATCTTAAGTGAAATTGTGGCTGATACTGTACGTTACCGATAACTTTTTGGATTTATTTTTTTTTCATTCATTAGATATCTTTATGTCCTTTAGTCAAGAAAAGTATAGTTGAGAGATACACAGCATGACACAGGTAATGTTTATGGGTAAAATCATTTTGAATATGATTACCTTAATATCTATAAGATCTATTCAAAACGTGATTACAGAAATAGTTGCTCAAACAAAAATATGGATTTTCGTTAGAGAATAAAAAAAACGCAGCAAGATTTGTTGTTACAAATATATAAATTCTCACTTTTCATTGAATGACTTAGGTGTACTATTTTTCTAATGTGTGACAAAATCAGAGAGCCACGTGGTTAAGAAGACCTAACAATATGTTAATCAGAATAAAACATTTTTAAATGTGAAAAAAAGACTCCATTCAAGACGCAATAGATAATTCGCATTATCAGTTAAACTTTTGGTCCAAGAGTCTCTTATTTACATTGATGGTCAGAGATTTTAGTCCAATAATTTGTTTGCTGATAAAATCTACAGATCTTCAAACATCATTTTCAAATGTATCTTGATTGCAATCTGTTCAATTTAACACTAGGTGTCATGTTCTTGTCCCTTTGTTTTGCATTCATACGGGTTACGTTTCTTCTGATCATTTGTATAATGTTGTGTAGATGATGAATGCGACTAGACTAGCGTATGAAGACGATGAATTGGGAGTTGAAGTAGAGAGTCATGGCCGCGGTTATGTTGATTGATGTCATATCTTATTCATTTCATTCACTTTTCTCCGAAAGCAATGGTTTAGTTGAAAGAGAGAGATTGTTTGAAACAAAACAAAAAACTAAAAAAAAAAACCCTCTGAAAACATGCACTCGTCTAGATGGTGATAGCTTTTTTAAAGACTATTTTAACCTCCTGGGAAAAAAGAGCTCCGAATAAACATACAATGTAAGAAAGTACTTGAATTTAAAAACTAAAACGTTTGTTTTTTTCCTCTTAATTGAGAATCAATGACTAAGAAAATCATATTCAAAATTTGTGGTTGATCTTTTTGGTTGGTGACATCAAAATATCAAAACGGTGCTTTTTAACCCTCCCTCTTAAGTTCATCAAAAGGTTATAATACGTACTGCTTCGAACGTTGACTGAATCTACATTGAAACTCAAATATTAAGATAGTCCATTAATTTATTTGCTAGTTCATAAGTTCTGTTTATCAAAGAATTCGCGCGTAAATAGGACAATTTAAGTTCTGTATTTTAAATACTAAATAGTTGGCATTATTCAAATATATAGCATCAAATATCAAATGTTGTATAGCCAGAAAAAAGTAATATATTAAATTTGGAAATATCATATAATTATATAATCTCGAAAGATGAACAAAAACAAATTAGGAATTGTAACTCTCTTTTGTAATTTGTCAACATTAATGGGCGCAAGCTCCTTATTACCAGATGTGAATAAGATATCAGTTTCTGACACGGGGGATAATTATGTGTATCGAATTGACCCAGGAAGGGTAGCAAGGGGGGTGTCGGGTGTTCTTTAAAGAGATGTTAACGAACAATCGGAGGGTACCATTAGAATCTTTGTCATCGGGTCTTTTTATCTGTTCTTAGGGACGGCCTCCAAGGTATCAAATCCTCGTTTAATTTCATGGTTTTATTGTCCTCTTGTTCTCTGTTATTTATTGCCCTGGTTTATTTTTTCTCATGTGCAAGAAAGGGTTAAAATTTGCACTGAATGAAATTTGGTAAATATCGATATTCAATCCCCAAAAAGAAAAGTGATATGATAGTAGTTTATTTTTCTCTTTTTATGAATAGCAATGCTAGCGTTCGTTATAAACATCTTCAGAATAATTTGTATGACACATTTTTTTTGTTGTTGTAAAAAGTTTATTTATTTTTAGTTTTACAAAATCAAATTGAAATCTATAATGAAAGGTTGCATTTTTTACATATTAAAGCATGTTTAGGATGCAATTTCACAGATACCGATAAATAATATAATTATGAAATGCAGTCTCGGGATCTTACTTTTAAAGCAAAAATTTTCAACAGCAGATATCAAACATTTTCTATATCCCCTTTACATTTTTCCTGCTAGCATTCTATTTTGTTTACGTAAATGTACATGCATGCCTTTGTTTTTTAATGTCCCTTTTGAAAAATTGTCCACATAACAATGTACATGTACAATTCTCATATTGCAAACTTTGAATTTAATAAATGGTTCAACTAATTATGGCATTTACATCCATATAACATTTTCAAAGTTAATGAAAAAAAGTTATGAAAACGTTTATTTTTTTAACTATAATCTCTAGGAGAATTTTGCACTTAAATTATTGTATCCATTTATGATGGCTTCAAGTCCATTTGCATTTACATATACTTTTAGTAGTATCCTTTCCGATATATTTCATTTTATCAAATAAAATATACAACATGACTTAAATGAAATATATCGGAAAGGACAATTTGCAAAGTGGATGGTAATTATTGTAAGATTGAAGACCTTACAAACAAGGTCCCCGATTAGCATCTCCTGTTGGTGGGCTAATACCAACACCTGGCATTATCGTAATCTTACATGAATTTTAATCAGCTAAAAGTGATACATATAAGAAAAACAGTCAAGATGCGTGGATCCTATGTGGGTAGCGGGACCTGAGGGATGATTTATTTGCTGGGGGGGGGGGGGGGGGGGGTCCTATATTAATTTATTAGACTTGAATTTTCCAGAGGGTCCTACCCCCAACCCCTCTATATTTACGCTTGGGCAAACATGAGATTAGGAAAAACTTTTCCATATTTACCTTTCTTCCAACCTCGTTGTTGTGAAGATTCATCCTGTTCCGGATATTTTCGGATTTTTCCGATCGAGTCGATTCCGATGCGTCCACGAATTGTCGACTGAATTCAATTCCATATTTGACATTGTCACTACACCCACCCCACTTCCAGCCTTCTACCGTATGTTCACCTTCACGCGCACTGACGTCACACGTGCACGTGGTTAAATTTCCTGCCGTGCATGCTTGTGTCACTGAATGCACGACACCGGCACTTAAGATTGAGTATATAAATGCTGTTTCTCTTGTTCCTGAAAAATGAAGAAAACAAATTTAATGAACCCGAATTGATGGTAGAGTATCAAAAACATATAGTTTATTGCCAAGTGGTTTAACACATGCATTAGTAACCGTTCCTGGTTCAATTCTTTGATCATCCAAATAACGCATATCAAATCTGTATATTTTCAAATGGTTTTACAACTTGTTAGTTCGACAAGTGTCAACCATGTGAATAAACATAATTCGTACTAGTATGCTAAAAATTTACATTATGCAATTATATTTTGACACACATGAAATGCATATGGACTTTCAACAATTTTATAAATACTAGTAACAGGTTTTTAACTTTTTTTAAATTTTCAATTCATTACGTGTACTTAGCATCATAATTAGTGGCACGATTGATTCCTTAAACGGATAGATCACAGATTTCAATGTAATCCGAGTACGTTTCTTATTAGGATAAAATATATAAAAGATATGCATGTGTTAAGTGTTTATCTCATTTTTGAAGAAAACTGATTTTGAGAAGGCACTTAACCTACCAATTCACGCTCGCGCACTTCGACGCAACCCTGATTTGATTAATGGAATTCCTGAAACATTTTTGCCTGTAATTTCAGAAGTTTTGAAACGCATCACATATTTCAATATTTACTTTACAATAAATAACAACTGCATTAAACCGCTTGCACTCTTACGACCAAATGCACGTGTGAAAT
Source organism: Magallana nippona (assembly GCA_033439105.1). NCBI lineage: Eukaryota > Metazoa > Mollusca > Bivalvia > Ostreida > Ostreidae > Magallana > Magallana nippona. The sequence continues at coordinate 20,784,078 of CM065921.1, forward strand.
ACGAGCGCTGACTGAAAGCTAAATCTGATAGTTATCAAGATAAATTAAGATCACACCAGATAAAGATTCCGCATTCACAAAAGATTTACTTATTCTTTTAAACCAAGCTGTTCTCGTTAAAAAAAACTGGTTCGTAAATATATGCCAAAATAAAATTTCATATTACAGTAAAAATAAAGTAACTGTAGCACTCCATACAAAAAGTAGACCACTGGTAATCCCTAATCTCTGCCTTAACTGAATACAAACCATGTGAACCCTAGAGTCTGACACCTTAATTTATGTTAATCTCCCCTTATCCCCTGAACATGTCATGTATTAACTTTTTACCCCCTTTCAATGCCAGGCTTCGACGCCACATCCGCAAAAATGCAGTAGTTTATAAGTTGGGTAAACCGTGATAATTCCGAAATGATAAACAAATAAAATTAACATTTTTGATTTCAAAGTTTTCAACTTCAGTCGTTGGGTAGAGGATCCATCTTAGGAACTACGAGAATCAAATATTTGCACAAACTGGCTCAATCGTTGAGAGAAATTATAGAGCGATATAGAGAAAATTTACGAAAACTGTGGAATCAGATTTAAGAGGTCGAAATTTTTTTTTGATTTTCGGGGTCCCACTTTCCTGAAGAATCTTTACCCCATTTACATGCTGTATATACAATGAACGTTAACCTTTTTTCAGATCAATATTCTTTTTAAAAACCTGTTGCAGTTTTAGATTCTTCCTTCTTAAGTTACAGAAACTACCCAGCAACATTTGTCATATTGTAAATTTTGTATTTATTTATAATCACACCCACCTAATAAATACAAATTTACAACATGACAGCTCTATATTTGCTTCAAAGTAAAATGAACCAAAATAATGATTTTGAGCAAATATTCGAAACGTAATATACAACCTCTACATGTGTGTTTTTTTACAATATAATATTCTCGTGCAAAATTGTTTAATTTTCTATGTAAGCGTTAAGTTAATGTTCATACATAATTCTTATTGGATGTTAATTGAATATCATAATTATTTTTATATATGTGTACATTTGTATATCCCCAATTATCACTTTTTTAAACTTAAAAGGATCGATTCTTCATCAAATTTTGTAAAATTAAACGGTTGTGCTTAACGTGTATTGATGAGAGTCAAACAGTTTGTGTTACAATTGCATCTTTAGCACAATGTTTTATTTTGCCCCCATCGAAATGCAGCGTAAATGCATTCCGATAAATAAAAGATACTGTACAAGATTGCTATCGGCAAAATAGCTGTTATGGTGGCTAAGATAGTGCGTTCATCGTAAAAACCTCAAAAACCTAACACCAGAATCCATGCATACACGGAATGAAAAACCACAGTCATTTTAAAAATCTAAAGGGTTTAGTAATACATGTACATGTAAATCCTGGCATATGACAGAATATATCATCGAAACAATATTTTTCTTTTTAAAAATCCACAAACAACTTCTACTAGTAAACTACACTGTCTCTTAACACAGACCTACAATAATGAGAATAATACGGTTAATGATTTGGAAGGCTCCTTGAAGACTGCCCTTTATTGCAAAAAACAGAACCAACTATAAAGCCTTTGTCGGACTTTGACTTTGTTTTCCCCGCAAGTTTGGAATAAAATTACAAGCTTCTACGAATATTGCTTACAAAAAGTAAATTGGTTTTAACACAAATCGACTTCTCTCTGTACGTGAATATTTCTGGGATGTCGTATGCTCTTTCATAAATATAACAGTTTTCCGGATGACATGGTAGTCAAAAGGCTGCAGTCAGGATCGAAAAGGATTCAACGGTTTGGCACAAAAAATATGAAAAGGGTCGTTAATGGAAAGAAAGATGAAACAGAATGAAAATCCCAATTCTTTTTGTAATGGTTGTGAAACATGTAAAAATTACTGTGTCGATAGCCTTATACCATAGGATTAGAAAAGCCGTTCGACTATACAATATGGTGAAACAGGGCATCATGCGTCTTGGGATAAGGTGGGTGGGGTTAAGATATTTTATATATTTACTGCGTATCTTTGTGTAATTCAATTTTGGTGGACAGAATGCTTAATTGAAATATACTTCCTCTCTCTGCAATATCATTTTAATAATAAAGTGATAAAAAGTATATTATGTAATGGTTCCCTTTGTTATTGTTAGTGCAATTGCATAAACATTCTTTCATCTGTTTTAAATTGATAGTAAAAACGGGATTTTTTTCTTCACGGCACATTAAATTGGAATTTGCGTTGAATGAATTTTGCCTTATTTAAATCTAAGACTTAACAAAATTAAAATTTGTTGAATTTAAAAAAAAGTCAGACGTGATCAAAAGTCAGACGTGAGCCTAAATTCAATCAGTAAGGGTTCATATGGATAGAAATACGAACATGTTAATTGTACGTGTATGCATGACTATATCAATAAACGTGTACACGTTCAAATCTACTAATCCTTAATATCTCGCGAGATATCCAGACGATAATTATGATCCGCACCATTGTTCTACTTGTTTACATCAATAGAATTCTGAGATCCGCTCGCTATGATAGGCGTGTGAATTAGCAAAGTTGTGTTTGCTGTCTGATAGTGCCTCTGCTTTGGTTTCGGGGTGGTCCACTCTTTGAGGGCTTTGTCCTTAATCCACCCTAGCCGGATATCAGTGTATATCAGCAAGCTGGTGATTTATATCCAAACTAGGTTTCTTTCTGATCTTTTTGGGTAATTATCAATGTCGGACCAAAAGAGACACAGTTTTTGGTAACGGTATCAGTAGCATTATCTTTTTTATTATCTAAACCATTAAAAGATACTGTTTACAAATTACTTGTCAGAGATTAAAAGATATGCACTTTAATCCATGTACGTGGATTATTGGATTATACATATTAAACCAGACATTCTTATCTGATATTTCAATTGTAAAATCATGATTTTCTTCTGTTTCTTTTTTTTTTCTACAAATTTTATTGGTCTGGACTGTTCCTTTTTAATTAGATCATTATTCTCTCTCTCTCTCTCTCTCTCTCTCTCTCTCTCTCTCTCTCTCTCTCTCTCTCTCTCTCTCTCTCTCTCTCTCCCCTTATCTCCCAAGTCTTATAAATTTCATGAGATCATTATGTAATTTGTTCATGTTTAATTCACAGGCAGAAAATAGAACTGATTTTCTTTAATGTAAATCAAATAACCGCTCCTTCATTCCGTATTAACTTTTTTTTCTGTCGGAATAGAAGATGAAAATCAAATTACATGTCAAACGCTAACTTAGGTCGTGTAATTGGTACCACGTGCTTTGAAGGCTACAGCAAAGATAGTTTTGTTAAATCATAAGAAGAAGAGAGTTATGAAAGTTATGTCTGATAAAAAAACAAAAAACAAAACCTGCAAGATGAAATAAAAAAGAAAACTTTATCAAACTGCATCAAATTGATACCTGCTGCGCTAAATGTATAGAAATTAGATGAAATCAACATGTTCAGTCTTTTTTATGTTTAAAAAAATCAGAAGGATGTGCATATAGAAATATATGAAGTACGAAGCATGGAAATAATAGAGAAGAAAAGTTAGCAATAGGTTTGTTGGTCTTTATCGAACGTAGAACTTTTCCATTTTTGATCGCGACTCATTAACGAAAAGTATTCTTGAATTTAAAAATTCACATAGTTTTGGTATGGGCATCGCCCATTTTGATGAGATAAACCTCGCGATAAGTTTTATGAAAAAAAATCCAATTCATCATTTTTAGGAGAATATTGACTATATTAGATTGCTGAATTGATCAAATGATTTCTACATTCCGATTTTTGTAGTCCATTAAGATTGCTGTCTTTTGTTGTTAAATGTTAAAGAATTTCTTTTGATAAGAGAGAGAGAGAGAGAGAGAGAGAGAGAGAGAGAGAGAGAGAGAGAGATTTCAAAGAATTTTTTTTGGAAAAGTCTCCCCCTCCCACTTTTAAAAACGATGCTACTTCCACGGGTTAACGGTAAATATTTCTTTAGGCATCAGAAAGAAAGAAGGAAAGAAAGAAAGCGAAAGAAAAAGGAAGGAAGGAAAATATGAAAGAAAGAGAGAATGAAAAAGATAGAGAGAAAGTAGATATTAAGTATACAGTATTCTTTTACAGCTACGTTACGGAGAAACAACAGAGAAGGTTGTTTCTTTTATCTAAATGTCTTGTTGACGTTATGCAATAAAAGCTAAGATATTCTAGTCCACATAATGATTATTGTGTAAATCAAAAGACCGTTGAAAGTGATACGTTCTCCTTTCTTCTTGTCTGCTCAGAAGAGGGAAAAGCTGAGATAAATTAGAGGCCTTAGATTTAGATTGTTACCACAAATGTTCCCCCACCCTATCACTTCAAAATCTCTTTTAACGAAGAAAGAAAAAAGGAAGACCAAAAAGAACGAACCATCATTAACGATATTAACTTCATCTTTAGCAACTATTAAACAGATTTTTCTGTTTCGTTTTTACTAGGAGCAATTTTGAGGCGTTTTAATCTGTCGTACATCTTTTATAATTTTTTAAAAAAAAAGACATCTTTTCCAAAAAAGGAATAAAGGCATGAAAATACATCTTTAAAACAGAAGGAGCCTGTTAGCTCTAAATAGTATATATTACGTAGTTTTGAATGCATTTTTTATAAATGCCACAAAAGCAAGAATCATATTACGTATATCTTCATTACCATTAGACATTGTAGTATTTTGTAATACGTATATATAGAAACATTACATCTAGGCATTGTAGAATTTTGTATTTCGTACATGTGTATATATAGATACATTACCATTTGGCATTGTATGATTTTGTATTACGTATATAAAAATTCATTACCATTATAGGATTGACTGTATATTTTTTTTTGTTCATCGAGAAATGAATCAAAACCATATCGCAAACTTTATGAAAGCTGAAGGCTTTCATAAAAGAGTTTGCGATGCGGTTTTTATAGATTCATTTCTCGATGAGCAAAAAAATTTATACTGTCAATGCTTATAATTCAATTCTAAACACAAATAATGTATATTTGAGCTAAATTTATTAATGTCAATAACAAGAATCAACAAGAAACAAACAAGTACATGTTATTAACACGCGGAGTGATTATATTTAGGACTTGCTGATTTTAACACGTTGATTACTCTAGCTCCGGATGTACATTGACATTGGTCGAACAGTTGTGAAAAACAGAATTGTTGATAAATGATTTGGATGATAATTTTGTATTTTGTTCTTTGGACATTGATTGCCTTTAATTAGAAGATTTAAGAAAAAAGATTAAACAAATTTACTCGATATTTAATATTATAAAATAATCATGATGAATAATTCGTTAAAATGTCAATTTTTTCAGTTTTTGACAAACAAAAATTTAAAAACTACGAAGTCTAATGCAAATTTAATACACTACTCATCCATCTGTTTTGTTTTTGTACGGTATATATATATATTACTCGATAACACTGTGTTTTTGATGTGTAGAATTTCGGTTAGCGGTGCCCGTGTGTGGAAAGAAGTTCGGAAATCAAACATTCATGGGAAAATGAATGAAAATTGGTCAGTAGTGAGAGATGGGGAAAAGCAATGAAAGGAAGTAAAATTGAATTATTAGGCATTGTAGGATTTTGTATTACGTATACATGTATATAGATTTCATTACCATTAGACATTGTAGTATTTAGTATTATGTACTAGTATATAGAAACATTACCATTAAGCATTGTAGGATTTTGTTTTACGTATATATATATATATAGAGAGAGAGAGAGAGAGAGAGACAGAGAGACAGAGAGAGAGAGATTGGTTCATTACTATGATACATTGTAGTATTTTGTAATACGTATATATAGATACATTACCATTAGGCATTGCAGGATTTTGCATTTTGCAAATAAATCTTAAACTTTTCCGTCTTCCTTAAACTCTTTATCCCCCCCCCCCCCCCCCCCACCTCGGTTCTTACAACTTTCTCTCCGTCTTAAATGCACGAAATCCTCACTCGACCTTATTCTATTTCATGCATCGCTGTTTGGGAAATTAATACGTTTTATGACGGCATTTGCGAAGCAGGGCTGAATAGACTTTTATTGCGGGGGATTACCAGTTGTAATGTTCACACTCTAATGAGAAACAGATCGGTCCGAGAATCGTTTAACTTTTATATCTACACCAAAGGCAAGCCGACTCATTACCGTGTTCAATTTACCGCATACACATTTTAATGTCATTCACAGGTATGTATTTTTGGATAGAAGTCAAAGGGTTCCATCTCATTACAAAATGTGTGAATGGAAATGTATATATAAAAAAATAACATTTTACGATTCCCAAGACCACAGGTAGCATCATAGATTTTCGGAAGTGTCTTTGGTTCGAAGAATATCTTCTTATGATATAATTAAGAAATCGATTATGATAAATCTATCTTTTCGATCACCCAATAAAGGATACCTTTTAGAATATTGGTGGCCGCAGCAACCCCCCCCCCCTTTTCCAGATTTTTCCTTATTTATTATATGTATACTCTAGCGAGTATGCTTTTCTGTTTAGAACACCACCCCACTTCCCCTTCCGCCTGCCTGAATGGCATTATAACTCCTTAACTCCTCCTCAAATTAGCAAGTTTTATAATCACTAACATTCTAGGAGAAGCCGAAGAAGTATCATTTGTAATGTATATCATAGAAAATACAGTCATGTACAATAATTTTTCTGACAATTGTTTGAATTCATCACAAAGTACTCTCTCTGTGATCTGTGGTTAACTTACTCTAATATTCCCAAAGTGTAAAAACTAACTTTTACAATACACTAATAATTGTTGCACATCAACTAAATAAAGGCAAGCAATAGATTAAAGGTACGTTTGTACACCCATGCATCTCACTCCCCCCCCCCCCCCCTTTCTGAGATTCATTGTGGTTGTTAAGGAACTTGTCTGCATTGGGGAAACTTTTTGGAATTCTGTTTATAAATTTAACACTCTATGTGCGATTATTCGGCTACAAACTTTGTCAAACAGGGACAAACTCGTATGAAATCGAATTCCAAAAACACTGGCAATGTCTGGCGATTAAGATATCAATAAATTTACGTTTTCATTCTGTTTTCATTTTCTACTTTAAAATCTTGGTGATAATGTTACACGGTGATAAAAGGTAACAGTTTTACGATGTTTTGCGAGTTCCTTGTACACAATCGCGTCGTGGTGTGTTACGTCTGGTATCAGTAGCTACGAGAGATTAATTCCCGCCAAAGGACGCAGGTCGTCTGCTAGAAGCGAGTGTCGCAGGGTTGCCAGTCTCGTAAATTTACTTGATTATATTGAAGCGAGTCCTATTTACATAACAACTGATCCCTATATTCAACGAACTAGATAAATGAATTCCTTCAGCTTTCAATAAATAAAAAAAAATGTCCTACCCGAAACAAATACCCAAGGTGAATTATTTTCAACAGCGGAGGGATATGGCGACAAAGAGATGCCGAAAAGATGATCGAGCGATGACACAGGTCAATGAGTTCAAATTTATTCACACCTGATTAATTTATGCAAATTAGCTATTGATGATGGATAGGGTGGAAGAAAGTTGATGATTGAAATGCATAATATTCATCACGCTTGTTTAAATTCGAAGTGACGAGGTGGAATTCAAATTTTGATTCTCGCTAAGTTGATCCTCGTTTCATATTTCAGACTTCATTCAGGTGTTGTCTTTTTTAAACATTAATTCCAAAACTTTATATCTTAATTTCCCGCAAGGAAATATTAAGTCAATAAACATATTATCTGGGTATATCACGTATATTTAGCTGTAAGCCGTGCAAGTTGAGAATAGGTATCTCATATTGCACAGGCTTGTGAATGACATCTCTATATTCATTTATTTGAAATATAACGAACGAAAAATAGAGGGAGTAGTGCATGCATATCTATCTTTGTTGAGATTTTAAAGCCATTTGTAAAATTTCTATTGAAGATAATGAAAAACCAACTGCTCAACAAATTCCTCTGCAACAATTGTATACTTTATGAATCAAGAGACTCGGGCTTTGTTAAAAGAAAAATAAATTGAGAAATTGCTTTAATGGTCAATTTCCCGAGCTGTATCACAATGGCATGCAAATGTATTATGCATTTCCTACATGGCGCAGGAAACCAATATTTGGTTGGCACAAATAAAGAGCAAGTATTCACACTATTGCCCCGGCCATCTACAATATTCCCATTGTTGCGCAGAAGTTGTGATGTGGGCGACAGGTGCGCGGAGGGGGTGAGGGATAGAGAGAAAAGAAAGAGAGAAAGACAAGCCACGGTATTAGCATTTATTGTCCCTTTCAACCGACCCCCAATTCAACACAACAGCATTTAATGTCCGAAATATTTCACATCAAAGATAGTCAACATGGGCGCTCAAGAGCCGATGTTTGTTTTAGATGTCAGTGGAAGAAAAAAAGTGGCTAAATATGTTTTAATGGAAAGTTGAGAAAGTTTAAATAGCTGGAATAGTTTGTGTATTCGCAAGCAAATAAAAGTTTCTTTTATCCATGGCACTTGCGAATTTTCTTCTCTTTTGACTCTGACAGTTAGTATGTAAGTTTCTTGCTATGTTCCCCCACCCAGGAAGAGAAAGCGTGGGAAATGGTATCAATAGACTGATAAAATTACGTGTATAAATGTGCATTTATGTTAATTTGTTTTCCGTTATTTTTAAGAATCCTTTATATAACTGTATATCATTCTTTTAGTCAAAATGTCATCATCTCAATTCTCTTGTACTTGATAAAATCAGCATTTTAAAAAGAAGTCCCCACTCATATCCATAAATGAACATATTTGATTTCTTATCTTCTTTTACCCCCCAGAAGAAAAAAAAATCACTTTGCCCAACAATGCTATCTTCATTTTACACGTATATTAATGCATACAATTAAATAAATATGAATTAAAAAAAATATAACAATACATACCTTTTTTAAGAACATGTCCGAAAACAGAATAGTTTGAACTGAGGGTACAATTCCATCGTTCACTATTGAATTGCGCCTGGCATTCGTAGATGGCCTTTTTAGCGCCTTCTCTGACCCCCCGGAGCGCCTGGGGATTCTGTAGACACAGTGACTTCTGCTGGTCAACCAGACCAGGGAAGTTATTGCAGATATTGTCTCTGGGAGCTGTGATGGATGAGACCCCAAGATACCTGCAGCAAAACAGAACGATTTTTCTTGTTTTCTTTTTAACTCGAATATTTCCACGTTATTCCATCGCCATAAATAAATATACATCAGATAAATAGACAGCATTTTGATATGAAGCAAAGGCGTTTGTGGTAATGTGTTCGAAGAAAAAATAAGCACGCAATAGATCAATTTTTGAATTTTTGAAAAAAATGCAGTAAATTTAAAATCTTTTTTGTATCGTCAAAAATGTTTTGCGGATATATGATCAACTTACTTTTATATACTTACCAAATTCTGCAGTGTCATATTCTGTTTGTGTATGGCTGTGCGTGTTTGTGTGTTAATGTGATTTTTTTTTAACAAATCAAAATATACATTATTTAAGAAACAAATTATATTTCAAACGGACCATATTTGTGCAAAAGTAATTTCACACACAAAAAAACCCCCGGAAAGCCGAATAGATGTTGATGACGAAGACTTGAACATAATTGCCATCAATTTCATCAGTCCGTAGACCAATCCCCAGGATAGAATTATTTATTGCTGTCATTTTTATCATCTTACACCCTTAGACCGTGAAATCAAACACAATTGCGTTTTTGTTATATAACAAAAAGTTATAATACACATATCTGTTGAAAAAAAGTGAAAGTAACTAGGAGTGTCAATAGAAGAGAAAGATGCATAAATTTAAAGGAGAATGGAAATCTAATTTTTGTACTTTTTAATGCATTGAAACGAGAAATTTGTCGAAAACCCTTGCCATATAATAAGCAATGGTTTTCGATCATTTCGTATACAAGAAAGTGAATTAGCCGTGTCTAAATATGCGTACATATAATTAAAAGTTCCTTGTCACGTATTATACGCCACCATCTAAAACACTTGATACTATGACATATTTCAGCTGATGAATAAAGAGGTGAACGCAAACATCGGGGTGTCTAAATTACTGTATTAGGTAACCCCACAAAAGAAAAGAAGTATAGATAAACTTTACCATTAAACAAAGAGTCTAAGCAATCAAAAAACAAATACGCACTGCTGAAAAATTTATAAAAACTACCCGGCAGAAGTGCAAACAAACGTTGCTCAATGATCTGGGCGCATATTTGCATATTTTTTCTTTTACTTCATTCCTAAATTGAATCCTTCTCGCGTTCACGATGTCAAGAAAAGATACAAATTAGTCCTCAAGTGGCAATTATTGGCACCCGAGGATGTGACTTAAAATATATTAAGCCCTCACACGTTTTGTTCGTTTACCCGTAAATTGTCAAATTTATCAACTTGAAACTATTCATGTTAACGATAAATGTTTCTCTGTTTTGTCAGTAGCCCGAGGCCTGGGTGGGACGTTTTGATGGCCATCCTGAAAAATTTACACACGAGGCAAACAAACAGGGTACTCAGGGGAAAGAGCTACCCTACACGCGCTCACATGCTTTGAATTTTTTTTTGCTCCATTCCCTCGTTCTTTTCGTCCAAAGCCTTGCAAAATATGAAGTAAAGACTCCATGGAATACACCGTTTCTTCTCTGTAATCCATCTTTCATGTTTACTTTAGTTTTAATGATCAATCAAATAAGTCTATCAGTTATGATTATTGATTGTTTGTGCGTCAGTTCCCAAATGAACAATCGTCTCACAAATGATTTTTACATTTTTTGTTTTTTGTTTTTGTTTTTAAAAATGCAGAGTTAAATATTATGCGAAAATCTTAACTTCTTTTCTTTTAAAATAATAATTAATTGCTTTAATAATTGGTTCGGGAAGAGATAACATAAATGAAAAAGAAAAACTAACTTACATCCAATTTCCAAAAGTATGTGATGGTGAAATTAATATCCAGATAAAAAGACAGAACCTTGCAAAGCATAAAAATGGCTCGACTGAATTCCTTTTCATTGTCATCACGGAAATGAAATCCAATGCTTAAAACAAATCACATCCGTGGGCACTTCGTATCGATACATTGGAGAGGGTTTACTGTGTCACTAGTGCCGCTGATACACTACTACACCTTGGTCGTCATTTAGTATGCATGGAGGGATTTACCAAACTCTATAGTTAGGATACGCTGCAATGTTACAGGTGACGCGATTGGCTATTGTGCTTGTCACGTGACACTGCGACTGAACTTTTCAGAATAGGTAAACCAAAATTTGCTTTAAACTGTTAAAATGATGTATTTCATTTATGGGTGTATACGTAATGTGGTTTTGCCCACACAGGCGGGTTTTATATTTGTTTCTTTTAGTATTTTGTAAACAAATGTGTCAAATGTTTGAACGTTAGAATCAACATATCACTTTCGCGTAAACGCTCTCTGCTCGTAAATGTAGTTTCAAAACAAACATTTCTCATTATGTTTCAGTACAGTCGGGGTTATATTATTCCAATTTTGCTGTAAAATGAAAACAAATTTTTACGATGGTTTTGTCTAAAGCAGTTCATTTCGTGCAAGTCTGTGAGAGTTTCGGGGGGTAGTTCATGATCAGGCATAGCCCGGACGATAACACTTATCAGAGTTTCCTTTCATCTCGAAATTATTTTACGACGCAGGTGCGAAGTTTTTGCGTGCGATATTATCGTATAAGGTGCTCTAGTCGTAGAATCATTAAGAACAGTGACCATGCAAATGCGATTGATGTGCGATACATGTATTTGCTTAGACATTTGTTTACAAGTACACAGTCAAGCATTTTAAAAATTTTCTGCAATGCATAGCATTTGCTGTCACAGAATGCAAATAAAACCTCTTCATTCTTCGGATAATATTTTGCCTTATTCAAGACATCGGTAAGAATAGCCATCGCTATGGATATATTTGAATTTGAAATTGAAACAATGGAAAATATAAAGAAATTGCAAAATAAAACAAATTTATTAGACAAATTATTGCAATATTTGAAGTTTCCTCTTTGAATGATGTATATTTATTAATGCACGTTGAGTTGATGATAAACGAACGACATGAATTATATTTTTATCATTGTTCACATGACACTTTTCTAATTTCCTACTTTTAACACAATTAAATAACAAATACAAACTTAAATGAAAAGAAATCAAAAAATGATGCAATTAAACTTAGTTAAAGTATTTATTACGTCTTTTGAAAATCTTTATCCTTAACTGAGCCTTATTATAACACTAAATACTGATTTTTTGTATATGTGATATACATGACGTTTTAAAAAATGATTGAGATTGGGATTAAAACTGATGTTTAATGACAGAACAAATTAAGTTCCACAAGGCATGAGCATACCCGTGTCATTTGTACAGAAATTAATAAAAACAAGATGAAATTAATTACTGAAACATACTGTTAAACACGTCATGCTATAAACAACAAAAAGCGTGACCAGAGGCAATCCGGGCGGGCCAATTAGCAGCTTATCGTGTTTTGAATGTGTTCGATGAGACAGATATGATCGATCAATTGGCGGTCAGAAAGTGGAGTCGTAAATCTCCTGTGATCTTCTTTACGAGTGTGGTTTTACAGAACACACACGTCGCGGCTCTGGCGACAATGATCACGGTGTGTATAAAATCTTGGAGTATCTTGTCGTATAGTTATCACATATACGCCACTGGCCAGCTATATATTTTTATCCGATAGCAACTGTTGCATTATTACTCTTTCAGGTAAAGATTTATAGATTTTGTTACACCACGTGTTCGATAATGACAATATTGAACCATGCCCCTCCCCTCCCTCCAACCCCACAGCTGTGTAATGTTAATAGAGGCTATTTAAAATTTCCTTTTTAGTTGAAAAAATACAGTCAGGTTCTTACATTTCCAGCCATCTATGCCACTTAGGATCGCCCCTGTCATTACAAATCTCTCTCTCTCTCTCTCTCTCTCTCTCTCTCTCTCTCTCTCTCTCTCTTCGGAGTCTATAAAAGTCATATGTCACTGTAGGGATTAAACATCTTTAACATCTAGGGGCATCTATGTTACTGTAAGTTAGCAAGTACATGTACATGTAAGTTAAATTGTCATTATGATACGCATTGTCACAATTTTTCATTTAAAATTGTCTGATTTACAAAGAGTCTATGAATGGAAGCGTTTAAAAGTGAAACTAGTTCCATTGTTTTAAATGTTAAGCTTCACAAATTCTCATTTCATTATCCGAACAAATCAAATTCATGTTTATTGATGAGGAAAGCGTTCTAAAATGCTCTTCACAATTTGTACTTACTTTTCATTCACACAAATCCATAAATATATTTGCATACTGTACAATTTTGTAATAAGGAATTCACAACCAATTATCCAAACAAACCCCATATCTTTTTGCCTTTTCATAGACTGTGGATAGATACTAGTGTTTAAATAACCCCATCATTCATTGGACAGCACAGATGTTTCAATCAAACCTGTTAAAACTATTAAAACGTTTAATTCGACCGGTGTTGTCTGTATCATTTTTTTTATATTGCTACAATAAATCAATGTATTGTAAATGAAAGAAAATTAAATTGAACTACATTTACATATACTTACTTATTCCAAATAAAATGTACGCGCAAGTAAAATTTAAATTCCATTGCAGTGTTTTGCAATACATATGATCATTAGGGGCATGTATTTTTGTTCATTTTTTTTCTTAGAAAAATATTTCAGCTAACTTTGACACAAATTTGACAATGAAACGACCTTAACATTTGTTACATGCTGTGAAAGTTATTTTTATTTCATTATAATTGTAATTTATCTTACTTTATTTCATTTTATTTTATGTTATTGTGTGCATACGAATTCATTTCTATGCGAATATGATAAAGGGTGTTAAACGCCATTCGCGTAAATAATTGATAGTGAGGAAAAAAATCCGATGAAAGTTAATGATGAAAAGATATGTAGAGAAAAATAGATAAATTACTTGATTTTTCATTATCTTTCGATCCTTACATGTAAAGATGTGCTTTATTCACCGAAACGATCAAAGTAATGTTTTTTTAACAAGCATCTCGCTGTTTATCAATTCAATCTATGTGTTTTAAAAGTGTACCTGATTTCGATCAATTTCAATACACTGCCCTGTCTCCAAAAAAACCCATCAATTACCTGAAAATCAAGGTAGATTGATACACCTGATCATATCACCTGTCCAGGCTTTCTGCCTCGCTGCTCCCCTTTTGGTTAAAAATCCATTTCGGATCTCATTAATTTTTCGGAACAAATTCAATTTTAGTGTATTTTTTGTATTTGTAAACAATGCTTGACTTTTATTTACGAATGGAAGAAGCTAGCGTTTAAATCTCGTTAGATCGACTCGTTGAACATGTGATGGATTTGTTTTTGCCCCCCCCCCCCCCCCCCCCCTTTTCTGATTTTACAAACACTGCAATTAGAGTTATGCCTCTTATAACATAATACATGTAATATCATTAGCGCGTCAAAATCTCAATGTAATTAAATTTACCTGTAAGAAGTGACAAGGGAAAAGAAATTTAGAGAAGATAAGTTACTTTTCCCATTAAGCACATGTATTAAGACATCGATACCATCTACCTATTTTCATTTTAAGACAAATGCACCTGTCAGGTCGGTCTTTATGTACTTCCTTATTTAGATAAATGGATGATTTAATTAAACAATAAACCAAATTAAGCACATGTTATACTGGTAAGACCATTTGCACCTGTCGAATGCATGGCTAATTACCTGGAAACCACAATTCACTGTAAGACACATCTCAATGTGCGCATGTAGTACACACATGCAATATATGTAGCCTACATATACATATTATTTTAGTTAGTCGTTCGGCAAATTTTTATATTATGTACATGTATGTATAGTATGTACATTATTGATAATTTGGTAGTCAACATTTACAACTATTTGTATTTTTATTATAATTTATAAAAATTATGCTGTTTTGCAATCCGTTAAATCATCACCTAGATATTAATAATTTTTTGAATCTCACTAACTTGGAAGATAAAGGTAAAAAAGGACCTTCTTCACTGTAATACGGTGGCCAGTTTTTATCAAATATTATAATAGTAAAAATACGTTACGTTAAAACCCGAATCATCTCATTGTAATTGCAAACGTTTCATTCAGAGTTTTGAAACAGAAGATTACACATAGTTTCATATTAATCAGTGGTTGTTTGGTTGTGCGTACACACATGTTACATAAAATCTTTTGACGCTTGCGTCAATCTGTTTCTTGTTGGTAATTGATATCGCGATGGTTTATTCGTCAACGTTGAGAGATAACCAGTTTATCTCCATCTTATATTTTTGTCCTAATTAACCACCACTATTGCACCAGCCACACAGGAAGATTCTATCAAAAGTAACGGAGAAACTGTCCATTTGATCCCAAACGTGGTACAACGGTTGTCTTAAAAAAAAAATTGATGTCAGGCCACGACTCGACTATATGATGTGATTCCATATGATTTAAAGGTTTGTCCTTGGTAACTAAGGGTTGCACTGCGTGTGTGTACCTCCATCTAGATTTCCCGGTACGATTGACCACCATCATTGCATTAGTCTCACAATCAGCTAGATTTCACAGTTTCTGTTCTCAGTGATGTATTTGATATAAAGCATTTGACATCATCGGACAATCCAATAGTTCACACTGTATTAGGCAACATTATGACATTAATTTTCTTAATGTCCAGTCTGTATCATGGCAGCATCCATCCCCGGGCCCGTTCGGCATAATCTAAAACCTGGCCTGGCCTGGCCTGGCCCCATTGGCCTGGCCTGGCCTGGCCTCAAAGTTGGCCTGGCCTCACTTTTGGCCTCAAATTTGGCCTGGCCCCAAATTTTGGCCTGGCCCCAAATTTGGCCTCTTCAAATATTTTTGGCCTCATATGAAAAAAAGATTTTCTCACATTTTTAAAGAGTTTTCATTGAATTTTTATTGATTTTTAAATGTTTAAGAGATTTTTTTTTTATAATAGGTGACCTGGCTGATTGAGTTTTAATTGATTTTATTCAAGTTTGCACACACAAATACATAGGATATGCATGTGCAACACTGTCCTTTTATTGCCAAGGAATGGATTTTGCCCAATACTGAAGCTATCGGCATTAAAATTCAGAGATGCAACCCCCTTCCCCACTTCAAAAAGTAGAATAGAGATATCAGAATAAAAAAGTAAAGCATCATTTTAAAAGAGACTGACCTGTTTGATGGATAAATAAATATCTCAAACATTTGTAAACTGATTCATAACATCAAATCTCTATCCACATGCAATGCACTTTAAAAATGCCAGACTAAGTTCGCGTACATTACCTGTCAACACCAATCAAACCCAAATTTCCCTCCCGAGTAGAAATTCGATATCAGCCTCCTCTGTCACTTTATTGGGGTCAGATTAATTGCCTGCACTGCCGTTCAACATTTCACACGGTCTGATTTAATTAATGTCATTTGTGAATGACTGCAACATTGTATCCTCCGATAACTTGATTCAGTGATGGTCATTAATCATCACCCCTATATTAGAGTAGTTTCATGCATGTGTTGTTTGTATATTTAGGAAACAAATTTTTCCCCTATAGGGTAACATCGATATCAGATTTTGAACACAGCATAACATGTTGTGACCTTTAATGTTGGTTAGAATAAACAAATTGGTCTCTGTCATTATTTTTTTTTCTCACACAAGTATTTGATATAGGTATTGTCCGATCCTGATAGCAGTTTAAGTTAATTGAGTACATTGAAAAAAACATGCCATGGTGGAATACAATGGCAGTATTACATTCTTAAAGTACTTTGGAATTTAAAAACAGACTGTTTCAAAATCTGAAGAAAAAATTCAGAATCAATCACTCATACCTGTAGTCATATATACATGTATGTTTAAAAAAAAACTATCACTATAAGACACTAAAAGACATTTAGTGTGATATTTTAAGTGTATTAAACATAAATCGATAAAAAATCAATGCAATCAACATATGTGTAAAGAAAATAAAAAAATAAAATTGAGGCCAAAAATTTTAGAAGAGGCCAAATTTGAGGCCAGGCCAATTTTTGAGGCCAGGCCAAAATTTGGGGCCAAGCCAAATTTGAGGCCAAAAGTGAGGCCAGGCCAACTTTGAAGCCAGGCCAGGCCAATGGGGCCAGGCCAGGCCAGGCCAGGCCAGGTTTTAGAGTATGCCGGCCCGTTCATTGTGTAGCTCTTTCATTGAGAAAGTGTTTTTAAAAATGATATAGAAACGGCGCGTACTCAACTGTAGAATACTACGATGGAAATGAAATGTCTGAGGAAACTCTGCAGCCTCTCACGGTCTATTGATTTTTTAATGAATGTTGGTAGGGATGTTAACTTTTGTTTTTAACTAGTGAAAATGAGATGTAAAGACAACCCTATTGTCAGAAGCTGTAATTGATGCATCTGACAACTGATTCCAATTTACTAAACATAAATAATTCACATGTTGCATATCAGTTTTGGAATTGAACATGTGTTCAATATTTCAACAGAAAGTTACGTGATATTTGTTTGATAAGTACAATTTAAGTTTTTTTGTCCACCGTACATTACACGTTTTTTTTCTTTTTCACGTGTTTTGAAGAAGGTTTTATTGACTGTAGAACTACAATTCGTTTGTTTAACAGATTATTAAGCAACCTACAATTTTATTTGTTTTGGAGACCATACATTAATTGTATATTTGTATTTAATCTAACTGATTTGCATTTAACAAGACAATAAATATACATTGGCGGATCATCTTTTCCCCCAAGTTTATGTTCTTTCCTTTTTCTTTGACCATGTTAATATGGAGGGTGGTGCGATTAAAAACCTTATTAAATGGAAGTAGAAATTACTATTTCTAATGATGATCATTCTAAATTTTAGTGATGGAAAATATGGACATTTTGAAAAAGGAATAACACTGTATAAGCTGCGTATTGATAAAAAATTATTTACTCTGTGATTATTTTCTAATCAATCTACTGTATACAGTGTTATTTGATTTACGTGTAATTTTCGCCCTTCTACACTTGCAAACAGTTTCGCCCCGTTTTGATTTCGCCAAGACACAGTTGATGCAATCAGTTTTCAGCAGTTTTAATTAGAGTTACTTCCCGTTCCTCGTGCAAAATCTTCGGGAGTATTGAAATTTTTAATTTGTTTAAACAATTTATTTCCTTTGACATAACAAACTTCAACGAAAACGCGTTTCGCTTTTTCTCAAGCTACACCCCACAGTGAATAATCTGGAATTTGCATTGTTTTTAAGGCTCTCTGTACACTGATAAAATAATTTTGAAACCTTGATAAAATTTAATCGCATTGAAAATGTGTACGTGTATTTTCTGTCTCCTTAGTTAGATTTTAACGTTGGGTATTTGCCTTTTTAATCCCGGAAATCAGCGGAATCCCAATTGCTGCAATTAGGAAATATTGACAAACTTAATTCAACACGCATATAAAAATGTATGAAATACTAGTATAGAGAGTTTAGTCATTTTATTTCAAATATAAAACACAACTTTAAACTTAATCAAACTTATATCATAGTCACTGAGTAAAAAAAAAAAACAAACCCAAAATACAAAACAAAACAGAAAAAAATAAACCGCTCTTGAAACCAACCAATACATCAAAGGAAAGCGTTCTATTTTATAATAAAATAAAACGATAAATGAACAAAATAATAAATATGCCAAGCCTAAGTACATGTACGTCTTGCATATTAAAATGATAAAATTATTTTCGTCTTGAATTATTAATATCATTATTCCACAATACATGTATTTACATGTTCCAGTGTCTCTGTCTGTGATAACACTACGAATCGATTTTGTACTATACAACCCAATAAATTCAAAAGACGTATTGTTGGGGGGGGGGGGGGGGGGGGGGCTTCGGGCTTTATTGGATTTGATCACGCCCCGACCGAAATTATCACCTCGGTGATAATACTCAAAGAATGATTCCTTATTCCTTAAATAAAGTCTCAAAGTCTCTATTTTAAATAGTTGATTTTCTTAACATTGTCTTTGTATAACTCACAGACAAACACCATGTCGCTATTGTCAACACACAAACCGTAGGGATTCTTTAGATCACAGTTATCAATGAAAGGAGAAATTGTCCATTCTGATCTAGAATGTGGATACAATGGTTGTCACCGTCTGCTGTCAGGATATGACTCTGACTATCTGATGTAATACTAAAGGGTTTAAATGGTTTGTCCGTGTTAGTAGAGGGATGGCCATTGTATCTCCATTTGAATTCCCCGTCCTGATTAACCACCACTACTGCACCGGCGGCCTTGTCACTACACATATATCATGGTTTCTGTTTTCAGTGATGTATTTGATTTGAGAATTTCCCGAGTACAGAGGGTTACCTTCTTCATCAAACTGAATGGTTTGTTTTTCTGTAGATCCTGAGTAACGGACAACTTTTGATTGATCAATACTGAACATGGTAACCAGAAGATCACCAGTAGAGGTGACAGACAGTTTGCTAGGTGTCCATCCCTGTAATATAATCATATCCTCTGTCTGACCATTCTTTACCCTATAAACTGTCCCTGATGACCCATCACAGTACAATAAATCCGTATTTCTGTCTACAGATATATCGTTTGAAATTTTCTCCGATTTAGGTTTTATTGTTTCGAGAAGTAAAATTTTGACGCTGAAGCATTTAATACCATTGAACAATCCACTCGTCATCATCTTGTTTTCATTTAGACAGGTTACACTGCGTAGATTTCCATACCCAGTCTGTATTATTGCACAAGTTCCGGTTCATTTAGTAGTTCTCTGACCGAATTGTTTCGTGACAAGACGTCCCCTTTTGTGTCAGTTGATAAGGGTGTGATCTCTCGAAAGAAATTATACAGTTTCTCAAGATCTATAGGTTTTTGAATGAATTCTGGGAGACATACATTTATCCTTGGTGGAAGCTTGCTGAACTCTCCGATTTCCGAACTGTACTCAATAATTGTAGAAACTTCAGTAGAATTTTCGATTGCCTTCAATGCCAGTAATATTTGCTCTATGAGAGGCTGTGTTTGTTTGATTTCATCCAAATATTTTTGTAAAATGTCGTTGTGTTTCAGTTTTATCTCAATAATTTGAGTTTTCATTTTGTTTATAACGATGTCGATTTCTTTGTGCCATACCTCTCCTTTTTTTAGATATTTCTGATGTACGTTTCTCATACTCTCCATCCAGGTTGGCAAGTCGACTTTCCAAGTCAAGAGCACTTATTTCATATGAAGGTGAAATTAAGTTTTCCAACTCTTCCAAATCATTTTTAATTCTGTCCTTCTATATCTTAAAAACTGCCAAAACTTCTTCAAAGTCATGTCCTTTGTGTTGTGTAGACGTCATGCATGAAGAACAAACAAACGTTTGCAATCTTTGCAATGCAGTTCACATATTTTGTGTGGATGTGTTCCACATTTCGGATAAATCAAGGTTGATTTTCGATGTCAAAAAGGGACCACTTTATGATTGTCATACTCATCTGAAATATGTTCACCTATACAAAGCTTGCATAGGCTGACGTGACAAATGTCACAGTAGCTCTGTACTATGGCTGTCTTACAGGCGTCGCATCGTTTCAGATCCTGGAGACTGTCCTCAGGATCCATGATTGTTCTACAAAGTTTAAATATCAAATACTTAATTGTTCTTATAATAAACTAATCATTTCATTGTAAAACTACATTTTACAATTATTAATTTACAATTAATTACATTTGTGTAATTTTTATGTAAACTAGAATGTGTTCACTCTGTAACCGATTTATGCTCGCGACTGTTTAATAAGTATAAAACGTACATTGAAATAATGTAGCTATATGTAAGAACTAAAAAAAAAAGAATTGTTTTAAGTATTGTCATGAAACTGGTCAGTCGATTTTCATTAAGTGCAAATCATAAGTTTTTGTCGGAAGTCTATGTCAAAGTTGGAATGGCGGCCCTTATATACATTTTTTCGGATCGCCCGGCCGCGGCCTGCCATTGTTATACATATGTAGTACATGTATGTCATTAATTTAGCATATGAGACTTTGCCTACTTCAATATATGTATGCCATGTACGTCTGTCTTTTGATCGACAAAAAGAGTATAAACCTTTTTTAGTTAATATTTAATTGTTCTGGAAACCGTATTTGATCAACATTTAATTGAAAATATTTTTTTTCAATGACTGACCAAGTAGTTTTGCTTTTTCCTTGATTTGAAGGACATCAAACATAAAAGTAAACCAATAGTTTTTTTTCTTAAGTAGAAAAAGATGAATTGTAAAACGATTTAAAATTTGCTGAAGTAGATATATACATGTAAATTCAAAAAGAGTACATACCGTAGTTACTAGGAACTACATATCCTGGGATTTTTTTCTAATTAGAATACTAGGGCTACAATGTACAATAAGTAGTTTTTCGTTCCTATTTGTGGATTTTTTTTCGCCCCTGGGTAAACGTAATCCTTAAAAGGGCATAATTATGAAGGCACAATGACCACGCTTGATTGTTGGGTTGTTATTATTATAGCAATATCATAAAAATATAATTTTGACTTTGATTTGACTTTTCTTACATTATGAATATAATAACAGGAGATATAACTTCAGGTATTGAACTTTATAAAAAAATATTTTTGAAATCTTAAACCCTAAGTAAACGTAATCCTTAATCAGCAAATATTTTTGAAATCTTAAACCCTAAGTAAACGTAATCCTTAATCAGCAAATGATAACAAAAACAAAATAATGTTAGCAGTGGTGTTTCATAATTCTGATCTCTTTTTTATCGAAATATTAACGTAAACATTTAACTATGAAATCAGCGCTGAAAGCAAAGGTCCATCGAATTTAGAAGTAGTAATGCTGTGATAATAGAACGAGGTTAATTTTGCTGATTCATCAAGTTTCTTGTTTTTTTATATCTAGCAGGCTTTGGTCATTACCTTTTCTAATTTAAGCACTGGCAAAGAGAGATTAAAGCAAGTCTTTAAAATAGTATAAATTATTTTAGCAGTAGTTTCAAGAGGAGGTAAAACTACTACATTATACGCCTATTAAAAGCGAGTACTATCAGCAGTAATTGATCAGAGAGATCACCAAAATTAATAGAAAAAAAATGGCATAAAATAATGCAGGTAATAGAGGTATTGGTGTGTTTACCGTAAAAATAAACATCTAATTTAAAGTTAATCGATGTAAGCGACCCATATAAATGCAATGTTTTGTGATTTTGACTCTTTCATGAAGCCAAAGGAAAAAAAATAATTTTGAAAAATATTTATGTGTTATTGTTTTCTATTGTGCATAAAATATATTGCGACATAGGTCTACAGGATACCCGCTTTTAAATGTATAATTATTGAAAAAGCGTCGTGTCCTCATTTTTTATTTAGACCATATATTGATTTCGACTAGTGCAGACCAGGCCATTTAAATCCTTGATCTATAGTCCTTGGACATGGCTGTGTTTTGATTTCGGTGCAATGCATCGTTGGTCACAGATCGACATTTTTACGAATGCTGCAATCAGACACTTTACCCGTTAACAATGCAAACGTGATTCTGGAAAAATATGGGTTATTGCAGGTCAGAGGTATTTCGAAACAGTAAATTTTAGGAGGTAAATTGTTCTCTCAAGAAGACTAAAAATGGAGTACCACATTCGATGGATTTTAAGTACTTTGTTTATTATTTGTAAGTATATAAAGTATTTGTTCACCATAGTATGCACCCGATCGCATTAGTAATGAAAATGAAAACAAACATGGCTGCGGTTTTTGAACTTTCATGTTTATTGTAGGTCGTAGAATGTTAGTGATTTAAAGCTATATGCATGTAATACTGTGGAAAAAAGCAAAGTCAAATGTCAATATGTTAATCAGTATTCATGATTTTTAATACAAATTAAGAGCCAGTATAAATAAGTAGAAAATATTCAAGAAATCTTATTGTCGTAATAAGTACAAGAATAGATATTTTTATTTTTCACTGAAATAAAAAATATATTTTTCAAGGTATGGTATAGGAAAATTGTGATTCATATAAGCATCCATAAAAGACTGGTACAAGCAAGGTTATATTTTCTTACCAAATATCTGGTCATTTTTGTCGTTACAGGAAAAATGAACTAGTCTTGTCTTTTACCTGAATAGATTTTGTGTTCTATACATGTAAAGAAAACCCCACAAGGTATAGTTTTTAATTTCCAGTTATTTGGATATTTTTAGAGGGTATGAATTGTAATAAGAAGGTTGAAAGCACATTGCCACTTTTAGAATATAGATATAAATTTCCTTGAGAAGAAGAGCTTTGAAAATAGATATACAGAAAATTGATATGTCAAAGCTAAAATATATATAATCGTTTTCAACTAAATTATAGTCAAATGCTAATAAGCAAATCTACAATTCTAAGATTGATGCGATTGGTAAGTTGTTGACCATCAAGCCTACTTGAAGTAAAAATAATCATCCAGCAAGTCCATTTGATTTGTTCATTCAAATGTTGCGTACATGAACTTTCATCAGATTATCTCTGTACACTTTATACATGTAATTATTAATCCTATGAGCTCATTTAATGAGGGAAACTACTGTAGTTAAAAACAAACAGAACAAAATAAAATGATCAATTTATAAATTATATTCAAAATCATGCCATTATTATAGAATATTAAGATATCGGTACATCAGAAAATTATAACCGTAAATATTTTGACATTCTTTTCCATTGGATTTTTTCGCCTTGCTCAAAAATACATTATGCTAATAAAATAAAGTAAATATGTATAAACATACAATGTAAATTCTATTAAATGTATATATGGCAAATTTTAAAAGTAAATCTTTTAACTGGTAGGTTAAAACATGTCTGGTACTTATCTTTGACCTTTGTGATTTCAGGTTACTGTATACTGGGCAATGAAGCAGCATACAGATCCCGAAGAAGAACTACATCCTACAGCATGTAAGAATTATAGCTTCAGTTGTCATATTGAGAATATTTTCTCCTACGGTTTTTCTCGGTTCGGTTGGTTATTGTATTATAAGTGGTCGTTGGCATATCCCAATAATCTTACCGACATACAACTAATGGTAAGGCTAAATTTAAGATTTACTTTTAGAGACTATCAGACGATTCCACACTCAAGCTCAGTCATATGCATATTGTTGTACCTTTTATGAAGCTACGATAGCGTATGATTTAATATATGCAACAATACCTGTTTATGTTGACACTGAAGATTAAGACTTATTTCGTGTTGGTTAATCGCTAAAAGTCTATATTTGTTTGATCATTTTAAAACATTACATATCGAGAAGCGTTAGTATACAATCGCACGGCTTTTATATCACAATCTTAGTTCCCAGGACATTCAAAGAACATCGTAGTTCTCGCAACACTGCAGATGTCTTACTTAAGAATTACTTCCAGCGTCTAACCAGTTACTGTGAACCTCCAATTAGTTACTGACAGTATTCCTAAAATAGATAAAAATGTAATGCAAATGCGTATTTTGAGAATGAAATGTATGCTTTTGTACAATAAATAAATGAGCAGATTAATAACAAAAAAGGATGTTTGATACTCAATACTTTATCGTTTATATTTACATATTTTTTTGATTGAAGGGAACCCTGGATGATTGCAATGATCGTAGTGAGCTGCCTATCAATAATAGCTGTACCAGTGGTTATCATGATATGTATAAAATGTGGCTGTTGCAAAGTCCAGCAACGGGTACCTCAGACACGAAGTACGTATTAACATATTGGCTTTCATTACAACTGTAAAGTTATTTCTTAATACAAGAAACACGCTCAAAGTCCTTAATATATTAATATAGAAACATAATTATATATATATTGATGATAGCTTTATCAAATGATATGTACACCTTTTTAGTTATTCAAAATTGTGGACAGCAGATGTACCCTCCTCCTCCTCCTTATGGATATAGTAACCCGGCTGACAGCTCAGGAAATCCCGGGAACCAGTTTAATTATGCAGGGACTCAGGGGTTCTCTCAACCCATGCAAAACAACTATGGTTCTCCAATGGGAACATATAACACAGACGGAAAGTATTAATATACATAAGAATATAAATTCAATATCTAATTTACATATGGTATATTTTTTGTTTTTATTGCTTTTATATTTTCATTGATGTCACAGTGATGTACAGTGAACTGTATTTTCTCACATTTTGCCTTCCTATTTGTTCAACCTCCTACTTTTGGGAGTTTCGTTATTTTTTTTTCATTACATGTAATATAAATATATATTTATGTATTTTCAAAAGTGTTATAATGACAGAATAATACATTCTTATGCATTATACTTTTGTTACTTTGTGTGTTAAAAATACTGTGCCGGATCTTTATTCAAGTACAAAAGTGAGATTTTTCGACCCATCTTAGGAGTAGTTTTTAGAAATATATGCACTATGATAGAACAGTCCCTACATGGTTTATAATCACATTTGTTTTAGTGTATCTTAATTTAAATTCCCATGAAGACAAAAAAATTCCTGTTGAAGATGTTGAAGAAACATTTTGCCTATACAGGACGGATGAAATGGATGCAAATGATGTAAATCTATTTATCATGCAATTCATTGAAACAACATTCAAAGTCAGCAGTATTATTTAACATGCTTCATCCGTCATGTTTGATAACTTTAGTTATTACAGATACATAAGGCTGCAGTTTATTTTTCTGTAAATTATACGCACATTATTGTAAGTTATTTATTTCTTTTTAAGAATAAAAAGTTTCGATCAATATCAAATTATGAATTTAAACGAATCTCTTTTCTGACCCATTTTTGACCAATTGCTGGGATCAAATTACCGCAGTGCCAAAGTGTACATATACATAAGGACAGTTTAAAAGAGTATTTTTCTATTTTCTAAGTATAACTAACAAAAATACACCATATTGTCCGCCGTTTAGCATTTTCGCTTACAGAGGGGAACTCTTTGTTATCATTTGAACAGACGGGACATAAGGGAAAACATTTCCATGTACCTGTATATAATTCATCTTTTTAAATTACATCCGCTAAAATTCTACGAAACGATCATTTAATACAAATCGAAATTGTTACGGCTCCACTCTAAACACGTGTTTTGGCATCAACAATTTATAAACTGGAGTTATTATTCCATAGTAGCAAGAGTTTCTGCGTTAAAGGCATTTACTATGCATACAAAATAAAGAATCCACTTACCTAAACCTTTTTTTTTTTTTTTTTTTTTTTTTCTCCAGATATTTATTTACAAAAGAACATGTTACAAAACAATGTTCACATGTATATGTAGTAATAAATATATAATGATGATGATAATTATAATAATAATAATAATAATATTAATAATAATAATAATTATAATTATAATAATAATAATAATGATAATGATAATAATAGTAATAATAATAGTAATAGTAGTAGTAATGACACCTATTATATCTGTTGAAGTACTGTATATAAATATAAAGTTACAAAAATATTTAATACAAAATCATAGATTTTTTTACATTGATAATATTAATGTTAATTGATCAAGATATTCTGAATAAAGAGAAGTGTACAGAAATATTGAAGTCAATAGGTTGTAATGAAAAGCGTTTTGTAGGGAGGTAGATCCATCGGCATCACAGAGTCTATATTTTACCTCCCTATTTATGTGAAAAACCATGGGCCAGATCTCCCATGGCGACATAATAAAAATTAGCTACAGTTTAATCAAGAGCGTTTTGAAGAAAGAAGAATATCTAGTATTTCCAATATAATGTAGAATTTCTAAGTATTTCTTAATGCATTGTTTCAAATTACATACAATTCCTTCTGATGTTTCAACAATATTTTCTAATCTACAAAACATCTTATATTTGTAAATTTTTAATGCAACAAAAGATAAAAGTAAATTATACATGGCAGTGGTTTCATTTCTAACAGAGTAAAAGCCAATAACTATGTGTTTCCATTTAACATCAAAACCCAAAATATCACTCACTATCTTCCATGTATGTTGTACATTCACACACTCAAAAATAAGGTGGTGTGAATTTTCAACTTTTTCTGTACATATTTTACACATACAATCACAATTTTTATTAATCTTACTTACAAAATAATTATTTGAAAGTAAATTATTTAACAATTTGTAATTAAATTCCGAAATCTTTTTGTCTTGTAGCAAAACAATTTTATTCATATAAATATTTTCCCAATCGCTTTTGAGAATATCAAATTCTTTATTGTACTTTGATTGCATGTTTGGTATTTGAAATTTCTTCTTTATAAACTGATTATAGAAATCTTTTGTTGAGTATTTATTGTACGAGGGGGTATATAATTGTACTTGTTTCATATATCGGCAAACTCTAAGATCAAATTTGTTTTCATAATTCTTGAAAATTGTTTTAATTATTTTATATTCGCATAGCCAGTTATTTTTGTTTATCAATACGTTTGCTATTTCCTCAAGTGATTTTAAAGTTCCCGCCTCAGAGTATAAGTCTTTAACAAACAAAATATTACTTTTAAGCCAAGTTTTGAAGAAAATTGTTTTCCCTTTATATAAAAACATCACGTTTGACCATATCGGTTGCTTCAAAAATGTTTCCGGGCTTAGTTTGTTTTGTAAGTCTTTGCATGTGTTGAAGCAGGTGAAAGCTTGTTTATAGAATAGTGGCATAGTTTTTATTATTTCATAATTTTCAATTTTATTTTCAGTTGTATTAATTAAATAGTCCATGTCTATGTTGATTGGAGTGCAATAACTACTTACGTAATTCTTAATACAATGTTTTGTTTCTTTTAATCTAGGGACCCATGAGGCTTTTAACGCTTTAATCTTAGAATCGACGTCAGTAATGCCTAGTCCGCCTTCTTTTACATGGCCAATTAACGTATTTCTTTTAATCCTATCAGTTTTATTCCAAATGAAATTATAGATTAATTTATTAATGCTTTTAATATAGTCTTCATCGGGAAATTCCAAAATACTTGCAACATATATGAGCTTTGATAGTGCTAAAGAGTTTATTACGGTGCATTTCCCAAATAATGTTAATTTTCTTTTTTTCCAAGATTCGACCTAAACCTTAACATTAACAACAAACCAGTAAGCACTGCTTTTATAGATATATTTTGCAATATTTCTATGAATTGATAATGAAAGAATACATACGTACTTGTTTTAAATGTTCGTGTTATGCATTTAACGGTGCTTCTGACGAAGAGATCATATGGAAAAGAATTAGGAAATATGATGACAAGATTCGACAACATGGTACACAACGTAGGATGTGCAATGATACATTTGCGATAGAAATTAATAATTATTAAAAAACTTTAAAAAGTAGTTTGTTCACTAATAAGACCTAATTAGCATGCTATCAGTTTCTAAAGATTTGAATGCAGCTTTTTATGAACTATTGATGATCTTTACCATATAGCTGGACAAACATGTATTGTGAACTTTTTTCTGGATTATATTATAGTTGTACTTTAATTTATTAACAATTCATGTATATCAAAATCGTAAATGTAGTGTTGAAAAAAATCGATATCATGTTTTAATTGATTCTATTATTTTTTCCAAAATTTTGAGTAGATATTTTTCGTAAATAAAAATTTACAGTTGAATACATTACATCATAAATCATATTTGCAAACCAGTCACGTCCAGTTTCAGAGAGAACAAGCAAGTTACTGCAGATGCCAAAAAGAAATAACAGAAGGCAGAGTTAACAGATGATGTCAAAAAGATTTAGAAGAGAGTAATGGGGTGGGTTTTGTTAAATTTATTTATCTAATGATTAATATCAACTTTTGTTTTATAATGGTTTTAGGCAGTCTTGCTGTATAATAGGTGACATTGCGATAAGAATGAAATATGTTAAGTTGCTCGCCAATAACCGTATCTTCTAAACTCAGCTATACTACAGGGTGTTGTTTGAATATGCTACATGTAGCAAACGGTGTTAAATATCGTGAAAAAAGTCTTAGAAAGTGCACTGCATTCGTGATTTCATCGGTGCATTTATGCTTTAAGAGAATTTTTGACTTGCTTTAAAGGATACTATACGTAAACAAATCATAGATAATGCCAGATTTCTTAATTAATGAATACAAGTAATATATTCAATCACAGTAAGTCTTTGGCTTTTTATCGGGTTAATGTATCTAACCTATACCTTTATTAACGTCTTTTAAATTCACTGCAGGAGTGACAACTCGCGCATGCTTGTTCGCAATCAAGTGTTTTTGAGACCATGCATTTGATATGCATTGCACTTATTATCAAACCTCTAGTGAAACTGATTCTTCATAATCAATCTGCAGAAAACAACCGAAAGTCATTAAAGCCAAAGATTTATCTGCTGTCACCGGGCATCATGCCAACCCAAATCAAAAAAAAAAAAGAAGAGGGAATATGTTGGTGGTCTTGCAAAACACGCCTAAGCGCCAAAAAGACTAGTCGACGTAGGATCGAGGCGATGCCAAACAACGAAAATGAGCCAGAGGAACAATCTGTCACCGGCCTGGCTATCCCGTAGGACCAAATCACGCCGGCATTTTCTTCTATTGTTACTGGTCAACCTCTGAGTCATCTAAACGCGAGAGCCACAGGTACACCATTGATTTTGGGGTGAATTCGTCTGCTGTTGGAAATGACGGTAAATCAGTTTGGTCTTGGCTCAGGTGTTAGAAGGCAATGCATTGGGGACCTCTCGATTGGGAAATATGTGCGGGTTAGTCACCCAACAGCCGAGTCAGTATTTGTGACCCCATAGGCAGTCACTTGCCCCTAGCCATTCGCGAAAAATAACATGGCAGGGTCCTAAATGGACTAAGCATTGTTATTAAAGCAGGCACATGACGGACTGACCCTTATATTACAGGTGAGCTGATCATTAAAAATGGTCAACTTATTGTCGAAAAAACAGCACTTAAATTATTTAAACAAAATTAACAATTTGACCACGGTATTCATAATACATATGTCTATATACTTAGAAAAGTTCTTAGGGAAAGCACAGGAAATGTTTATGTACATGCACAACATCAGATTGGCTGCCAATAGGTAGGGCCTTTTAGGTTGGTTTATGTACGACGAGCAGTTTCGGTTAAAAAAGGAGCGGTATCCTAAATCATCACAGGGAGGAGAGGGGTGGTGGACTTTGCATTGTGAGTAATGCTCATTTCACCAGGGCAATATGAACAAGCACCTACAAGCACAACAGATATGGAGTTATTTGGGGGCAATTAAGGGGAAAATCACTTCTTTCGTAGTGGCCAAGGGATTCCAACTCGAACACAACAGCTTGGAACTAGCTCCTATGCGGGTTGGTCAGGATTCAGGTCGGGTCAGTACACCAGTATACCACAAAGGTCAGTTGGCAACTGCGTTGCATTTAATAGGGGTCCACATTTAACCCCAGCAAGTTAAGACAGAGATGCACCAACTGTGGTAAACTCTATCCTTAAATCAACTGCCTAGTATCCAGTCAAAAGTATAACCTTGTCAATACGCATATTCCTTACAATCAGCTGTGAATCGAATTAGATTCATTTCCAATTGAGGGTGACAAACTCCAACTGTTAAATGGTTTCAAATTTGGTATTCGACTTCATTATGCTGGTCCAAGAATTTATCGTGAAGCACAAAATCCGCTATTTAGAGAGGCTGATCAAGTGGTAGACCAGAAGTTAGCAAATGAAGTCAACCTTGGTAGGATGGCTGGTCCTCTTTTGAGACTATTCTATTTCCTTCACTTCTCGACGGACCACAAGACAGACACACGAGCCCATATAACGTTGGAAATGCTAGTGACGTTTATCCAGGCACTTGACAAAATCCGCACTTCAAATTCTGAAGCACACCTCTTTAAGGCTGCATTTTGTTTGGCAATTTTTGGGTTTCTTAGAGTAGGTATGTTGACCAGAAAATCACTCAACATTACACCCGACTCTTGCGGCGAAGCGACATTGACAATATTATGGTTAACGGACAAAGGCAAGTAAAAATGACAATTAGACAGTCGAAAACCGACCAATGGGGCCAGTCAACGACCTGTTGGAAACTGGGGGGCCTGGCTTGTCCGGTCTCTTCAGTAATGCATTTCAATGGGGTTTAGGCACGTGGTACAAGTGGACCAATTTCTGATTCATTTCGATGGTAATCCCCTGAAGTGTTATCAGTTCTCATCCCTACAAGCAAAAACTTTACAATTTTGTAATATAAACAATGGGCGCTGTAAGTCACACTCATTTCGTATTAAGGCAGCAAGGGAAGCAGCAACAAGGGACAGTCCTAACCAAAAAATCAAACAATTGGGCCGCTGGAAGTCAGAGGCCTATGCCTCATACATTTGATTTTAGTAAAGTTATACATTACTTTCTAGATAATAAATGTTTTACTTTCGTTCAAACACTAATAAATTCCAAGCTTTGTAGGACATAGGAGAGTTATCTGGGTTAGGGGATCATCAATTATTTACCGGGCTGCTTGAAGCGCCATCAATCATTATGGAGGAAAGCACCTCACGCTTCAAAATAAGAATATTGCTATATTGTGGTTGGAGTTTGGGGAATGAGATGACTCATTTTGGAAACCAAATTAAAGTCTAACCCATCACCTGATTACTTGATAGTACATCTAGGGTCCAATGACCTTGGCATCCTGCCTTGCCTCAAACTGTATCAAAACATAAAATGCTCATTCAGGGGCTAAGGTATTACTAGAGGACAAAGATGAATATCCTTTACTCATTTATTGAATATTGTTTCTTGTGTGTATAGTTGCGAATATGTATAAGTGGTTGGAAGACTAGGTGAGTGAAAATAATTTTACGACATGAATTATAACCCGTGAGTGACGGGTGAACTCGTGTAGACAATTTTATTTGGAGGAATTTGGGGATTACCACACTCTTGTATCTGGCTCAAAACTCTGGGTAATCTATCCTCAGTACTGGGGAATATTTAGTTATTTCAAGTTCATTATTTCAGCATGAATCGGAAATATAGAGCGACACTTTGAACCAGGAAATTTTTTTGTCAAGAATTAATCTTAGATAGACACATCTTTGATGAAAATAATTTGTTTGTTCAAGCATGCTTTAACTGTTTTCTGAAATAAAAACTGATTGAAAACAAGTCGTTTTATACTAAAAATGCAAACAATGGCTGGAAAAGCTAAGGTTAACTTTATGATGTCATATTTCCGAATTGTGGGCATTTGGATCAAAATGAAAGTTATGTATTCTGTACACAGAAAACAAAGAATTAAAGTAAAATGATTATGTTCATTATTGCGGGCCATTTTATGCCCTTTTATATAGTCCTTTGCTCTTAATATTTTAGTATAAATAAATACCAGAAAAGTTTGATATATGTACATGTAATATTGAAAATAAAATCTTATTATGACTTTTAGTAATTTCGCTTTTGATCCTGAATAATGAATGTTAATTTATTTGATCAATATTTTATATACAGCGGTATAACTTTTTTAACTTTTTGAATGAGTTCTAAGGATCATTTCATATATTTTTTTGAATGGGAAACGTTTAAAGTTCAGAGTTATTTCTAGAACTGAACGTCCTATTTTCATTTTATATTGAAATGCATATAGTTGTTATCCACACAATAATCAAATAATGTATTCAAAAAATACACAAAAAATGTGTTCAGTAACTCGGTATGCCATGTCAAGCAATTTTTAATATGATATTGCTCTTAAACTGTATCAATGAAACGAAACTTTATGTTCATGAAGCAGAACTTTCAATTGTTGTGTGTAATTGCTATGTAAGATTTGTAACACTAGTATTATGTATAAAATCACATCACGTGTTACAACAGTAATGGTGTATAAGGATATTGAAATTCGATATATGCTTTAAGCATATTACAGATCAAATTAGAGCTGTAAAATTGCACTGATGCGATGTACGTTGAGACTCGGATACGAATGACGTAAGGTAAGGCAATTGATAAAATTCTGAATGAATTCTGATAAAAGACAAAATGACAAACATTTCTTTTCAAATTAGGAGGAAAAATAAAAAACAAATACCATATATGTTCATATATGTTCATTAACATATGTTGTAGTAAAACATATCTAAATCGTGTTGAAGTGTTTTAAAACATTTATGAACAATAAAGATATAACTGAATCCTTTTTGAATTTTCATAACTCAGTGGTAACCATTTGTTCTCTAAAAAAATCTTAACACATGCAAATCTAGCAATTATCTGTAGATTGAAAAAATTATCATTGTAATATGTTTCTAAATGCTCCTTATTAAACCGAAAGTACAGATGTATATCAAACTAGATCTCAACCGCTTGAGTATTTGATAGGTTTTAAAAGTTATACTAAACGGTTTAATGCCTATGTTTACGTAACGTTCGAAAGAAATTCATACCATGAATCGGAACCTATATCTATCTCGGAGACTTTCAATCTATTATATAATACGTTCGAAATCTGCATGTTTATACGCATGTACTTGTTCCAATTAGATAAAAATCTAGCTATTTTTACTGACTTAAATATTTATTTGTTTTGAATGCACGCAGAAATATTTTTAAATTTTTTTCCCGATTTCAACATTTTATTAAATCCGTATCTGATGCATTACTTGTAAAAACAAATTTTACCGAATTTAGTACGTCTCCTGTGGTGCGGTATAAACTGTGCTTTATAACATAGTTTCTATGCTCACTGGTTATAATATCCAGATAATTATCTCATGAAACCATAGAGACAATTGTGATGTGTTCACGTTGATTGGTCAGTATGGTATGTAGATTTAGGTGCAAGGTGGCCAAAATGGTTATTTAAATTGTTTTTTTAAGGTCAAATGATCATACCCGCTTGCCAAATACCAATCATATGCGGTACATGAACCAATGGAAAGTGCATTGAAATGAAATAAACCTATTATCATACAATTAATTGAAATAATATTAAAAGTCATCAGTATTTAAGGTAATGGTCCATACCATGCTTTGAAAATATACAGCCTACAGATTTCTACCAAACTTCACATAAATATAACTGACTATATGTGCTTTCAATATAAGTGTCAAATTTTAGGTCAACCGGGCCTCATTTTGTTTGAGCAGTTACTAAAAATAAACATTGTCTCATGTCTATACTTTAGAGTTAAATAAGACTGCAGATTTTTCTGTAATTTATACGCACATTATAGCATATAAGGTATATATTTGTTTTGTTTTTTTAATTTAACGGTTCGATCTATATCAACAATAAAATCAATCTCTTTTCTGGCCCATTTCTGGACCGATTAGGATTGACTTATTTACCGTCATGTGTAAGTGTACATGTACTTAAAGACTGTTCAAAAGAATATTGTTCTGCAATAAAGTATATTAACTATCATTTATATGCCAAACCTGTCTTCTAGCATTTTCGATTACAAAGGTAAACCTTTTGTTATCATTTAAATAGACGGGAAACATTTCCATGTGCATTTACTTGCATATTTCCTGAAATAAAATGAAAAAAAGAAATTAATAATAAAACCGACAAAACATCTACATAACAAGGAATGTTGAAATTAAATCCGTCTGAAACATTTTAATTCAATTGTAACGCTATAACTTTATTAACGTTCTATCGAGTTTCGTTTTTTCTTTTCACTGAAGATTTTACAAAACTTCATTGTAATTTATTCGCCTAGTAAATATATAAAGATATATTGTACATATCTTTTCACGTGAAACGCAATACATTTTATTTTCATTGTTACGAAATAGCACACAATCTAAGAATTTATGTACAATAATAGGTCGTATTACATTCTTCAAAATTAGACATTTAAATTTCAATAATGCTCTGGATTTGCATTACATGAACAGTAATAGTTGAGTACACATATTGTAAATCAGAGATAGCGATGAACATACCATTGTAAAGTAAGTGTGCACTAAAAGATTTTTTTAAAAGTGCTAGATTGTTTGTTTTGTCTGGTGTATTGGTATGACTCCCTTCAATATATGTTTTAAAACAAAATCAATATTGGGTTAACGTATTGTTTTTCTTGTTCACTTTATTTCTAACGTGAACATTATTTTATCGAAGATGCGATCTATTTGTTTTCATTATCTTTTGTTCGAAAAATTGTAGGACAGAAATAATCATAGCCCTTTAATATGCATTTTTGCGATAAGGTTATATACATAGATTGGGTTATGTTATCGATATAAATGTTTGCATATTACAAAATATAACAAAAATATTTTGAAAATATATGTGTCGGTCTCAAATTTGTTACTTTGAAAAATAAAAAGGATAGTGTATCGTAAATTTATTGACTTTTCGAAATCAAATTAGACAGAAATGCTCTGTTTGAAATTAATATTGTAAATCTTAATCACCTGATAAAAAAGAGGAATTTTTGAAACAATTTATTCAATTGGCTACATGACATTGTACAGAACTCTAACAGTGTATAATCAACGATGCAAAAGCGTACATTTTGCTTGCGTCAAAAGCTGCAGCTATGTAACGACTCCTTTTAATGACTTTGCATCTGTAACACTGGCTTATGTCGTTAATTCTGTGTGACTAGGTTCTAAATATATCGCACTGTTATCGGCCTTATAAGATCCCGCTCGTTTCTAGCTACTTATTACTACACAATCAGAAGAGTAATGGTACACGCAGTTCTACCAGTTGTTAAACAAGTCAATGTTAACTGTAAAAATTAAAAGGTAATTTTAAAGGACCTGGGTGTGTCTAACTTTTTTTTTATCTGTATGTAACAGATGTGGCGATTGTTGCATCTGCCAGAAAAATATTTTAAATACGGTTGATGAGAGTTATACAAATAAGAAATTTGCATTGTAGTAAATTAGCCGATGCACATGGATATACTGTTCTAGAGTTATGTATATCAAGAGTTAGGCTTTTAAACCATGAAACGGAATATAAAGTGTTTTGGTACAGTGCATGTTTCAACATGCTGCAATTGTAATCAGGCCGTCAAAGCGTCAGTGCAGTACATCGATCTGTGCAACAAAAAAAAATGACCATTAGGCATAACAACAATGTTCTATATCCCGGTTTATACAAGGTAAGCACAAATGTCCAATATGTTAACAGCTGACAAACTGGCTATCATAAAACAACTTTTATAGGTATACATGTAGATGTATAAAATCAGTTGAAATATACATGTACAATAGTTCGTGTATTTTTAATTAGCTATTTTGATCGATAACCAAATAGAAAAAAAAATATTCTCTTGTACATGAAGTTTTCTATTTCTACAGAATCAATTTTCATAAATTTATTTCAAAAGAAAGTATTTTTAATTGCCATCAGTAAAATGCAAAAATATTAATGTTTTAGGATTAATAAACGCGATCACAATGAAATACATGTATATGCATGCTTTGACTGACACCGAAAGTAGGCTTATACTAATTTAAATCAACACAGTAAACCTAACTATGTAAAAATGCAATATCTTAAATTTTACAAAATATTCTTGTAACTTATGGCATTTTGATTGAAAACTGGTTTCGAATTTCTTTCTGACGAATAATTATCATAAACCAAATAACTATATATATATATATATATATATATATATATATATATATATATATATATATATATATATATATATATATATATATATATACATGTTACTATATTTATAATGGGGGTTTTCCTCTTTTACTTCATTACTTTGTCCTTGCTAATGTTAAAAATACCTCCTCATATTACGTTATATTCAAATAATGATATTGATACGGAAACATGATAAGTTTTAGCTCTCATAATGATCTGTCAGGGTTGCTGATGTACTGATCACACAGCATTATTGTCAAAATGTGATTATGTATGTATATTACTAGATTAATATACGTATACATACATGTAACTTATGAATTACAATATCATACAGCCACTAATAAATAACAATTATCAAAAAATTATATGAATTCCTATCATATTTTACAGTGTCTGTTAAATTTTCACTAAAGTGCTCGTACAAGTTGACTATGGCACTACTAGTATATCAGGTCCTATTGTTGGCGATTATACAGAGCGTTTATGTGAAGGTAAGATTTACATTTTAACTTTATTATCAGGTAGGTTTAGGTAATAGGAACAGTACATTTTATTTACAGTAAATATATTTAAAATTATAAGACGAATAAGTTCTCGGAAATCTGATTCAAGATACAAGCCCAGTGAGTTTACTACCAATGCATAGATGTATGAACATCGTGTATGTGATATCAATTGTCATAAAAAACGTAAATATAAAGACAAATAATGGCTATGCAGACTATTTTGCCTACTGACATTGTTTTTTCATGTATGTAACAAAATGTCGTTTTGGCGAACAAAATGCTAAAACATTACATAAAAGGACAGAGAATTTTCTATATCAACATTCAAATTGTATTACATAAGGTAAATATTAAGTAATTTTGTATTCTTTCAAAAGAGTAACTTCTCAAGGAATGGATATTATCGGGTTTCTTCTTGTCCAAAAAATAAAACTGAATGGGAAGAAAGGTCACTGAAGATGAGGTGTAACAGTACAAACCAGTATCATTGTAGTCCATTTAATACCTCTCAACTCTACGAGTTCTGCTATGAAAGAGAAGTATTCAGAGTTTACAAAGGTACTTTTTTTACTTGTTTTTCATTCAAACTTAACATACGGATCAAAGAGAACTTTTATTGTTCTGAATTAATATTTACTTTCTTTTTCTTCTTACTACCGTTTAATACGTTGACGGTAATACATCCCCACTTTGACATTAGTTTTCTCCACATACTTTAGTGTTTTATTTGTCTTTTGTTTCATAACAGATCACTGCCTTGGAATAGCTGAAAATGGCAATTTAAATCTTGACACGTGTAAATTCTTTGTGCGTGGATGTCCAACGGAAGATTACTACAGTAATGAATCATACAAATGTATGTATATACATGTTTATATCGAATAACTGAAAATATAGTAAAGGACTACAGACCCTGAAACGTGCTACTACACCAGTTGCACGGTTCGGTTCGGTACGCTTTTTGAACGGTAAGGTTCGTTTTGTGAACGTTACGGTTCGTTTTGTGAACGGTACGGTTCGCTTTGCTAAAGATAGTGAACTTTGTGAGCTTTATGAACGGTTCGCGCGCTTTATTAATGAGGTAGGCGTGGCCTGAACGCTTTATTTTCGATAGAATTTTGTTTAATTTCTGCCCGATTGACCTCAGGAAGGTGGTAATTATGACAGGCATTTTTTTCTTTATTGACATGATATGTTATATATGTATTTCAATTTAATTAAAATCAGGACTTCCATCTGCACCCCCCCCCCTTTTTTTTATACGTAGCATGAAACGTATACTCATTGAAAACCGGGGAGCGGAGGGTAGTTTTAAATTTGATTAATCTGGTAGTATTCGTATTTGATTTTAAATAAATGTAATTATGATAATTGCTTAAAAGAACTGTTTGACTTTAATCCGATATGTTTTTGTTAATTCAGCGATCTGTCGATAACTCTAGGAAGCATCTCTCTATTTCTATACATGGACTTGTATTGAAGTCATTGAATATTTATAATCCATTAAAATTGCTATGAAAAATCGCCCCGACTTTATTCCGATATTTCTTTAGTTTCCTTAATCTATAGTAGTCTTGCTTTTCCGCTAGTTGTTATTTTCAAAGGCATCTTTCTATTTCTTTATTCATAATTCTTATGATAATTCTTTACTGCGTACTAAGGCCAATTAAATTTCCCTGGTGCATTGATGATGTAAAAATACACGCAATTAATGATAAGATAAAGGATTTCAGCTTAGAAATATTGAAATCAACTGTAATAAAGTTATTCGACACGGATTTTTATTCATTCAAATATTGATTCTATGTTTTCCTGCACTTGTTCGTATACACAGGTCACACCTCACCAGTCGTCGTTTCTCTTACATGTACCTAAAATAACATCGTGTGTATAGTCAAAATATGACTATTGGTTTTTGTTATTCCTGTCTTATACATGTACATGTAACATATTTCTTACGATAGGTACACACTTGGATATACACAGTAAGTCAATAGCTTTTAATGGCGATATTTATCATTTTGTTAAACAAGTGCCCGCTCTTCACTGTATGCATGTGACTTAGCAGACGTTTTAAATGCAGGCATTTTTTTTTTATATATTTCATTTACCTTTTTACTTACATAATTGATGTAAACAGGACACTAAAAAATACCAGGATAAATAGATTAAGAGTTTATCTAGTAAAAAAAAATACGACAGCGAGGGAAAGGGACTCTGATCGCCACAGTACATGAGTTACAACCCCGGAGTTGAAGGAAAATGATTGTTGAGCAATTTCAAATACGAACACGCTCTTAAATATGGATTTAAGAAAACATAAATTTAAAACGTTTTCAATCGATAATTTTCTTCTAGCTATGTAGGAGGAGCCAAGTAGCATGCGCATGGCGTTATCTGTACTGTTATACTTAAACTGATTGACAGGCGAAGCACGTGAAGTCCTGAAATAAAATCCCACTCAAATGACCGACTATAGAAACCTAAATCAAAATAATTATGTTCACTGATAAAACTTTAATTTAAGTATCATAATTAACACACAAGTTCTCTCTCTCTCTCTCTCTCTCTCTCTCTCTCTCTCTCTCTCTCTCTCTCTCTCTCGACTCACTTAATGCTATGTACACAATGTTTAAAACATTTCATAAAAAAAATCAATATAGTATACGTATTACCACGCATTTTGTGAACATTTATATTTTACAATTTTTATGAAATCGGAGATGAAAGTTTTGTCGAAAGCCAAAGAAATGAAAAAGGTCTTAAAAGGGGGGGGGGGACCGCTTTTAAAAAAAAACTTTTAATCAAAATAACAGAGTGAAATTTAAGTGTGTGTTATTTAATCCCGTATAAAAAATTAGTAAAATATTGAACTTATCTGGTCAGCGATAATATCCGTCCGTATTAATCGAACGACATTGGTCAGTAAGTCGTATATGGAAGTTGCACGCTTCTTGCACGGTACGGTATTCTTTTTTGTTCGTTTTGGGGCGGATCTTGCATAAATTATCTTTCACGCTTTTTGCACGGTACAGTTCGTTTTGTGAACGGTACGGTTCGCTTTGTGAACGGTACGGTTCGTTTCTTGTACGGAACGGTACAGTTCGTTTTAGAGGTGTAGTAGTATCATTTTACTGTCATTTTTTGTTTTCTTTGTACATGTAAAGATTTTTCATAATATCCATTTTGATTCAAGTGCCCACAATTTAGAAATATGACATAAAGCTAACCTTTTCCCACAATTTTTGCATTTTAAGCATAAACGGCTTGTTTTTAAGCAGTTTTTCTTTCAGAAAGCATTGAGCGCATGCTTGAACAAACAAAATATTTTCATAAGAGATTTATCTATAATAATCTATTAATAAGTGACAAACAAATTTTGCTGGTTCAAAGCTGCGCTCTATATTGCGTATTTGAAAAACGATAAGAAAAATGTCAAGTTTTGACTGATTTTGATTAAATTATAAAAATGGCGGTACTTGTGACGTCATATACTGCCAGTTGTGCAAATAAATCAAATAAATAGGTGAAAAATATATATAATTACGTAAGTAAGAAGTTTAGTATTTGACTTTTGGATAATATGCTTTTATCATTACATGTAGTATCAGGCCTGGGGCAATAAAACCTAGATGCGCTCACTTTTAGTCTCACTTTTACGAAAGTAATATGCAGTGAAAAAGTGAGACTGAGATAAAAAAAAAAAAAAAAAGAGCCTTGTATGGGCCCAGGGCCAGGTGTTCGTTGGTATAATTTATTGAATAGTGGAACTATATAACACATAACTGCAACTGTTTTACATCTCAGTAAAAGAAGGTCGATTAAAGAAGCTTTTATTATATAAAAAAGGTAACTGAACCACTTATCTATTCAAAGATATGTGACCGAATTCAGAAACGGGTAAATAAAAGCGCGAAAAAGAATTTCTTATAGTATTTTTTTTTCATTTCCATGTACACAATTTAATAGATCCAAGTTGTTTAAGCATTCACGACAACTGCTACACGGAGGACTGCGTTTGTAACTGTCTGACAGCAAAAAAGCTGAATGTTACAGCAACAAAAGCAAAAGATACGTGTACCTGTAGGTAAGATTTTTTTACGATTCATTCAAATTACACACTCTCATAAAATGCATATCATTACCATGACATTTGTAAAAAAAAAAGTTGCAATGTAAATTCAAATTAAATTCAACATACTTTTTATAACTTTTATTATATACTTTTAATGCTTTTTTTAAAATTAAGTTTCGATGATAAAGATTAACATTTTAGGGGACCTGAGGCACTGATCAATATAGTAAAACATTTGGATCTTTTCTTATGAAACTGTGATCCAGGCTAATTTTTTATCACATTTGTTACATGCACGTATCATCGGAAGGAGGAGAAATCATTATATGCAGGAAGAATTTCGATTTTTTTTTTATCTATAAATGCATAATTATATTATACCTTACATTGCCTTAAGACACGGATGATTAAATCAGAGAGATGTTTAATGGTCTCGGAAGATTGAACATACACTTAACTATAAAAATAACAAATGACTTACTCACTAATGCACTAATGTAATACATATGTGCGTTTTACGTCTGTTCATAAAAATATTAAGGTAGCATGCAATGTAAATAACAATAATTCGATCATGCCTGTTATTATTGTTTTTTTTAAAATACTGCAACAGTTTTTACTGTAAAATCTCTTTGAACCAAACATTGATGTTATTTATATTTATAGTATACTGATTACCTATTCATATATTTATATATCTTATATACGTATAGAAAATATACCCTTTTCCCCCTGTTCGATGTAAACCGAAAATTCGGCTACCAATGTGTAATAAACCCTAGAGATGAGATATAACATTTATATCACACCGCTCTCCGGCAATCTTCGGTTGTTATATCACACCCCTTTCCCTTAATAATCGGCTACTATGGTGTAGAGTTCGGTTTGCGTCATTCGACTCCGATCTCTGAGTATGACGTCAAATAACTACGTCGACATCAACTTGGTATTCAAACAGCCGGCGGAGCGATTTGTTGACAATAATCATTAATCATAAGATGTTTTTATTGTTCCTTTAATATTTTCTATAAGTATATGATATAAAAATCATGATAAAGCATTTTATATATCGCTTCCTATATTAGCCCGAGGTCGATGTGATATCAGCCCTCGAGCCTGACGGCTCTCGAGCTGATCTTCAGCGACCTCGGGCTAATATAGAATGCGATATTGTAATAATCTATATAAAGTTATT
Source organism: Magallana nippona (assembly GCA_033439105.1). Classification (NCBI taxonomy): domain Eukaryota; kingdom Metazoa; phylum Mollusca; class Bivalvia; order Ostreida; family Ostreidae; genus Magallana; species Magallana nippona. Next base: position 20,826,688 of record CM065921.1, read on the forward strand.
GAATAAGCGTAAAATTGCAAGCAGATAACATATTTATTACATAGATAGAAAAACATCATATGTATAATGAACAATAATCGGATGTCCAACGTACATGCAATACAGGTAAAGATTGCAGTAGATGTAAATATGACGCCATGTGCATTTAAACATTTTCAATTCTTATATATGTATATTATTTAATCTGTTCAACATTTTTTTATTACCAGGAGCAACATGATTTCTGGTCCATGTGAAAGTCATAACCAATATCTTCCTGGTTATGTAGTTTTTGTATTGTTATTTGTCATCTCGATAGGATTGAACATCTTTTTTGCATACAACTGGTGTACATTAAGACGAAGTAAGCGCAGTGAGTACACAAACAACTATTAATAAATAACTGTTCAAACAGTATATTATCCCTTAAATAAGATTGTTTTAAAAACACATGCTATATGACCTTCTTAAATCGCATGATTTAACTATCAAACATAAGAAATGATTTTATTTTGTCTCTACAGATCTCTCATCTTTGTCCACAAAACTTATCTGTCGCTTTAAAACATGTACGGTATACATGTTTCAGGCTAGGCACATATGCATTCCTTTAAACTAGATTTCAAATATTTTCAGATTTTTTCAGATTAAATAAAATAATTTCTAAATGCTTTTCTAAATGTCCGTTATTAAGACAAGGATATGAAAAAAATATGATTTGCATATTTTGATCATACTAAAATGGGATCAACTTTTAAAAAAGAAAATAACTCCACATCATTTCTTGCCATAATTGTAATTCAAGTATTATGACATAAATAGTGTATTCAGGTACATTCCTTGGAATATTTGTTAATCAACTGGTTTTTACTGATATGTAAATATTCGTTGAATTTTTTTCTACAAACAGGAAAAAGTACCTTGACTTTTTTTAGTATAACATAACATGTTGAACTACACGTAGAATGTATATTGCTTTTAACTTATCTTAATTTAAAAGACTAATATTGAAAGTTAATTTTTCTTGCTACATGTAATTTTAAAAAACGGTTACATACACAAGCCTAGAATAGCCCCCCCCCCCCCCCAACAAAGTCACTCGAATTTAAATAAACTGTCACCTGCCACGGTGTTAAAATATATATAAAATTGGACAATCACAGTTTGAGGAAAAATCTAAATAAATTAAACTTTAAGGTGAAAAGAAACGAGAGTGTTGATACGATTTTCTTACAAAAAATCAAACAATATGTCATGTGAGCTAGAAGACAATTCAGAAAAGATGTATTCATACTTATTTATGTTTGATAAAACTGGATTTGTCTACATTAGCTAAATTTGCTTTGCATTATTGCATTTCAAAAGAAAGGATAAAGAAATAAAGATAATTTATTCAACACCTTGATCTTCGATCTTTCAATAGCACTAGTTGTATCAAGTTTCAAATAAATGTTTAAAATTTAAAAGGAATATATTTAAATTGATAATAATTACTGCATTTCTTTAGGAAGCGAGACATACGAACCTGCAGTCGAAAAACAGCCACTAGTACCTAAGGGGATAGGTATATAAATTTTCTAACTTCTAAAATGTAATTCTCATCTCGAGTTTATTATTCTCATGCAAAATTAGGAGTATTGCAAAGTACATTTTTTTCAACCAACACAAAGTAACTGACAAACCTTATAGTAAATCATGGTTTTCATTTTAATCTACAACAGTCTAATGATTTTCTATAAAACGCTTGTTTAATTTGTACAAAACCGCAATAATGTCACACTTGTAAATGCAAATATCTTGCACATAAAAACACTAAAGCATTTTTGAAAAACAAAACTTTAAAGTATTATAATCTGATTGAACCACATGTCATCAATATGTTCATAAGGTACAAAGTGTATCATACAACATACAATTGCACTAAGATTTTAAAGTTTGAGTTAAAAATTATTTTTTGTGTGCAGAACGTGATCGAAACCCAATCTCTGGCAGGCAACAATCAAGCAGATTTGAACCTGGTAATTGTGCGATATTTTGCAAACCATGACACATTTTTGAAACTTAACATTAATTAATAATCATCGAAAGCAAATATTGATAACTGTCTATATATTTCAAATATAACGAATCGGAGAATATAACAGAAACTTTCATTCTATATTTTTAAATCTGTTTCATTACTACTTAACCTATCGACAAATTAACGTGTACCTTTACAAAGTACATTTCTGATTTTTATAACCCTATTTGGGTTTTTTCTTTTATAGATGATATTTATAGAATGACATTAGTTGATTATACCATTGAAGATGAACAGCTATTTATTCTTTTGAAACGACAATGTCTTCATGGAATTCCGTCTGAATTTGAATGTCTTGTGAAAACTAGAGTAATACCTAAGGAAAAAGAATACATTTTCGAGCAACGAGACGAAAACGGATGCATTCTCTTGCATTATGCTGCGCAAGGAGGAAACACCATCATACTTGATGAAATCCTTAAAATTACATCTCACAAAATTCTTGAGAATAGGTGTATTCGGGGTCAGTACGCGTTGCATTTCGCAATAAAACACAAACATAAAGACATGACAGACCACCTTATAAAATTACATTCAGAAAAGAAGAAGCAAGACGCAGATACAACGGCGATACACCAAGAAACCGAGTATGATATACATGTAGCTAGAGGAGAGTTTTCGCCAGTTCATTTGGCTGCCTGGTTTGGTAATACGCGTCTGCTTACCAGTTTAAGGGAAAATGGATTTGATATTTTAACCAAAACCAGAAATGGTTTAAATATATTGGACATTGCGTGTATGAAAAATTTGTGTGGGGAATCGGTCGTGGAATATCAGTTTTGTGAATACTTGCTCAGTAATGAGTTCTTAAAAATTGATCCTTGGAAAACTGACATGTCGGGGTGGAATGTAGCACACTATGCATCTTTGTCCAATTTCAAATTATTTGAATATTTAGCGGATATTAAAAATAAGCATGACCTTATAAAGAAGCCAACCAAAGCATTGAAAACATGTATGCATATTGCATGCGAGTTTGAAAAAATAAAAATTGTTAAATTCATAGCTGAAGATAAACAATTAAAAACACTTATTCCTGATAAAGATGCACTTGGATGGAATGCCCTGCACTTTGCAGCAAAGGGTGGAAATTTAAAGATTTTAGAATACCTACTAAATTTAAAAGTAGAGGGTATGGGCATTGGTTGTAAAACAAATGATGGCAAAACCTTGTTACATATTGCATGTATTCACAAAACAACAAATATTTGCAAGTTTGTAATAGACAATTTTTTAGAAAAAGAAAACCTAAAAGAAGACCTACTCAATGCAAGAACAACCAATAATGGTTTGACAGCAGCACATTATTTAGCAGTAGAGAAAAAAGAAGACGGAAGCGAAAGGAAAATTTTGGAAATGCTTATCAATACTAAACAAATGGACTTTTCAGCAAAAAGCAATAGTGGACTAACTGTTTTAGAATTTGCAATTGATCATTTAAACAAAGAATTGATTGAGTGCATTGTAAGTACATACAGGGACGAATTCAAAATTAACAATGAGATTCTTGACAAATGTATAAATGATACAAAGGATGATAGTATCAAAAGAATTTTGCAAATAGCTGTGGATGAAATACAATCTAAGATAAAGTGACCGTATATAAATTTGAATTGATTTTTGCGTAAAACAATTATTTGGGATGTTGAACCAAGGCCGTCATACAAACAGCACTGGGGGATCAATGTTGTGAGTTTTTTGCTTTAAAAAAAAGTTTGGATGAAAATTTCATGTCACATGACCCTTGATTGCAGAGTGTTTTTGTATCCAATGTTTTTAAAAGGTTATAAATCTATTCGTTCGGATTGAAGGTGCGAGTTACTTTATCTTGAATAACAATTTCATGAAAATATAGATAGAGTATATTATTAAGGTCCTTCGTCTCAACGAAATCAAACATGGGTTTAATAACGTGAATGTGTACATTATTAACTCATATTGTTTAACTAAAATGGTTACTAGTATTTTTTAATGAATTATCTAATAAATTAATGTGATAGCTTTTGACATGGTAAGGAATAGTAACGTGGATCAAAGGGATTATTAATCATTAATTAGCAGTTGTTTTGCTAGTGAGACATAATCCCTGGTTTTGCTACATGTAATCCCGTTACAACTCCACCCATGAACGGGGTTTATTATTCAAACCTTGCCGATTGCATTCATACAAGTCCGTAAGTTTTAAAACATTGTTATTATCCTGCTTATTATCATGTAATAAACGGGCTGCCCAATGTGTGTTGATCAAAGAATTAAATTCATACGTGTAAATCGAAGTTAAATGTTGTACATATAGGCATTTTAAGAATCATCTTCAAGAATGAATAAGTCCTTTGGCTATAAAAACACACTGGTTTCTAATTTGAATGTATAAGATATCATGAATTTTAAAATTAAGCTGAGTATCAAAAACGCAATTCTTTAAAGGCTTAGACAAAACGATTCTCCTTGATGTACTTTTACAATCACATAAGAAATTTTATGGAATTTATATGAACAAACCATTCAATTCAAAATTATCAATATACGCTCTTCCTCAAATTTGTTCTGCCTTGGGTAATTGATGAGTGTGATTCAAATCATTTTCTTCAGACAATGGATCAAAATTAACTTTTACATAATATTAAGCCATTGTTTTGTGTATTTGAGAAAAAAATAAAGTTAATTTATTGCTTTAATGAAATAACGTTGCTTTATCAAAACTAAAACCAATGTTGTTCAAATCGGGTGTGGCACTGTGGATGCGCTACTAACTAGAAAGTGACACTATTGTTCTATCGTAGGTTCAAAACATGCTTGCGGCAGGTTTTTCTCCAAAATGTTTTCATTATCAACAAATGAGTTAATCGTCATGTTAAAAGATTGAAATGTAGACAAAATCCCCATTCTTTGTGCAGTGTACAACAATGACGAAGTTTTGCGACAGAGATATACAAAGGGAGTTGTATATTGGCGTATTGTGTAACAATATAAATGTATTCAGTAGTTCAGCATTCCAGAATAGCTTTACCATGTTTACGACATGGTATATTTACGACATAATTGCTGGCAATTTGAAATTATCTAATGGTTATAAGCTGAAAACTGCCTATTATGATACATGTGTAGATATTAGACGGTCCGAGGCGCGGAGCACCGATAATAGTCTTTAATTGGCAGTTTGAGGCTAAAAACTTACAAAAAACATTTTACTGTTTTCGAATCCTATATTATTGCGTTCAAATGTTACGCATGAATGACCTTACCTGGCACTGTCCCATCCCATATGTTCGCCTATTGTGTGTTGTTGTTTTTTTTTGTTTTTCGTGCAAAATGTACCAAAAGTGGAAATGGAACTTCTTTTGTTATAGAAATAAAACATAAATCCACTTGCTTGGCCTTCGAGTGTTGCATTTCGATACATACCACTCCCTCCCTAATCATGCACAGTAAAAATTCTGACAATTCATTTAGTGACCATTCAGATAGTGAGCTTGTCGGATTACAAGTTCGTTACAAAGAGTTCATTTTGTGAACAGAACTTAAGTGATTTTAATGATATACTGGACGAAATCATCACATGAGAAAAAGGAAACCAAGAAAATGGGAATTTTGATTTTTAATTTTTGACATTGAAGTCCAGAGATTACCCGGATGTAACATATTTTGACGACTCTGACGAAAAACTCGTGAAAGCTTCACAAGTTGCTGAGATAAAAATTTGTGAGTTTTAGTTGAGCAGAAAACACCTAGTTTATTGGCCCCTTTGTCCAATGTGGAATAAAAGAATCTCATGAAAAGCGCGATTCCAGAAATAAAGCTGCCTGGCTCTTTGAATCATGGCAAGCTGAAAGAAGTATACAAAAACCGGTCTTGGAAATGACAAAAAAGAACTTAATTACCGACTGTCTTCATTTGTTACTGAGTTGAAAACATTGAAAGGTACAAATTACAAACCAAAAACGCTTTATGATATAATTGTTTCAATACAACACCATTTACGCAAAAACGTCAAATCATTTCCCTTCTTGAAGACGCCGATGATTTCGACCTTCGTTTTGTTCTAGACGCTAAAATGAAAGAACTGTTCAAACTTGGTTTTGGGATTAACGAAAATAGGCTCTCATTATCACAGAAGAACAAGAAAACACACTTTGGGAAAAGAATATTCTTGGTTGCGCTAACGCACAGCAACTTCTTGATACGATGGTTTATTTGGTTGAACTAAATTTTACTTTGCGAGCTGGCCAAGAACATTGAAATCTGCGCATTGGAGAACATTCTCAATTGATCTTGAAAACTTCTCGTGTTGACGGAAGGCGATACCTGCAGTACAGAGAAGACATTTCCAAGTGTTTAACTGGAGGATTGGAAAGTCGAAAAACAGCTCCCAAAATTGTTAGTGCTTATGAAAACCCGACATATCCTGAGAGATGTATTGTATTCCTGTACGAGTAGTATATCAGCCTCAGGTAATATTAAATCATGGCACTATTCTAAACATTTAAAATAACGCAAACATTGTTCCCATGTAAACCTTAATATAATTTGACAAGACATAATAACATAGCTTCAACCATATCTTTTTCCAGGCCCAATAACGGAAAGTCATCGGCCTTTTATTTGCGCCCAAAGAAATATTCCACTGCAGACAAATGGTATGACGACACCACGGTCGTTGTTTATCCGCTTAAACAAACCGTCGCCATGTTGTGCAAGGAAATATTCCAGTCCAGACAAATGGTATGACGACGCCCCGGTTGGTGTCTATCCGCTAGTACAAACCGTCGCCAAGTTTTGCAAGATGGCGAGATTTGAACGTTTTTTCTCTAACCATTCCTTGCGTACTACGGCCGATACTCGGCTGTATTTGGCGGGTGTAGATGAACAGTTAATCAATGAGAAAACCGGTCACAGACCAGAGTCAGTGAGAAATTATAAACGAACATCTATGGACCAAGAAAAGCGCGTGAGCGATATCGTACCAAGGACGGAAATTAGGAAGTCCACCAATTATCCGTATGCGTTCAATAAGACACGTGTTACCATAAATGTGCAATTCAATTTGGAATGCTTCTAAATTTTAGTGTGCTTACGCTCATAGTGAATTCTGTGTTTCTTATAACTTTTGAGGGATAATTTAAACCTCTTCACGCAGACCTTGTCATTATTTCTTTGTAACTTACATTTACCTTTAGCCGTCCAATGAGTTGAAACTTATAAAACTTATTGGACAGCTAAAGGTGACTTATTGGACGGGATGCAAGACAACAAGAGATTTATTAGACCGGCCTTAACAAAAGATGATGTAACAGAAATGTTTTAATGAAAACTATGTTTGACTTACACGAACTAACTATAATTCATGCGAAGCATCTTAAATTATTTTATGAACTTGCTCTTTATTCACTGAAGACCAGTTCATTAGTATATGAGGTTCATTTTCAACGTAAGTATAATATGTAAAAACAAATTTAAAGGGTAAAGAAGGCTGAGGAAGTGTACTGAATACATTGTTTCATCGGTGCATATATATGCCTCTTTGAATATGCTAACTTTTTACTATTGCTATCAGGGATATTCCAAGTAAATATGGCAGTATTCACAATTTATGAATACATGTAGATGTAATATACAATGTATTCAATCAGTAAGTGTTCGACTTTTTATCCATATTTAAAGTGCTTTTATTAAGATTGTTAAGTTTAATTTTCAAATTTCTACCCTGGTATTTTTTTTAATTAGACCTTCTTTTAACATAATAATGGGAAATTTTTATGACCTTAAATTTACATTGATATTTATTCAATTCACTGCAACGAATCAATTTCAATGTATGCTTCGGTGTAAATTAATAACCTTTGACTTCGCTTGGTTTTGTTTTATTCATTTCAATTTATACGGGTAGGAAACGTGATTTAATCAACGTTTTAAAGGATGACTGCACTTAACGCCGTATTCGTGGGCCGTTTTTGGGTCACTATTGTTACGTTTATTCCTCTCTCAATTTTACTTCAAATCATTTGTCATATAGTTTAGTCTTTTTCCAATAGATATTTAATGTAATAATGGTTTTAAACTGCGTTGCAATAAGATAATTTGTTGTTTTCTTACCCTTACTGCTCTGCAAATATCTTGAATATAGACTTGTCTGCCCTTCATTGAAGATAAACCTCATAAATATGCATGGAGGGTTGATCTAATAATATTACAATGAGTGGTCTAAATTTAGATAAGCGGTACTATAATTGAACATCTCTCTCTCTCTCTCTCTCTCTCTCTCTCTCTCTCTCTCTCTCTCTCTCTCTCTCTCTGCATGTAGCCATTTAATTTGAAATGTTTTAAAAGGAAATATATAACATATGAAATCGGCCAGTATAAGTAGTCATTGATGATCGTAAATCAGTAGCTGATGTCAACGTGTTCGAAAAAAAAAACAACAAATAGATCAGTAACGCACAGTACCGATAATCTCTTAAAAATATCTCCGAGGAATGTAGAAACCATCACTCTATTGGAACGAATTGAAATGATAGATAAATAATATCGCCTACCAGTGTGTATGCTACCTAACACGTCACGTGACGGGGTCTTGTATCCACAAAGATACCTGGGGTTAGAAATCACGTGGTAAATTATAATACTCAACACGTCAAAGTACATCGTTAACAACAGAGAACGCGAACGCAAGAAGAAACAGTTCTGGTTTACCATGAGCGCATGTTTGTCTATTGATCTTCTTTTAATATAAGCTTACATGTATAAATATACAACTACCATTAAAAGGAGAGCACTAGACAAACATGCGCTGACTATGTATTAAGTCTGTAAAAAACTGGGCGTCCTCATTATCCTATGGAGATTCAAGAAGACGTAATGACCCCTACCTATGAAAACGACTTCGTTCTTTTGAAATATGAACTTTATATTAAGGTAATTACATGAAGTTACAGTTAAGACATTGGCAATTCCTACAATTTAAAGAAATATGCCCATTCTAAACACGTATTTTGTCGCAATTTTTAAATTTCCTTAAGTGCATTTATCCTTTCCATGTATTATTTTGGTCAAATTTGATTCTACATATTAGTTAACCTAATAGTAAAAATAAGTTCTGATGTATCCTTGAATCAGTACTTTCGCTTTTAAGTAATGCATGTTCATTCATTTGATCAATGTTTTGAATATTACTTCTGTTATATTTTATAATACAGAGTTCTCCGCTTAAAGGAGATTGATATAGTGTAAAAATGGTTACGACCATCTAGCATCTCAATATCATATCATAATTGTTTTTAAAAATGGGAAATTTATTTTATATTTAAATGCACATATCGACAGTCGTTTTCCAAACAGTATTCAAATACTTTATGTACAGTAACTTAGTATGACATGTAAAGCAAATTTTAATGACGTCGAGCAATTTAAATGCCACTCTCAAACTGTACTAATGAGAAGCAACTTAAAGATCATGAAGGAGAACTTTCTATTGCAGTAGGCGATTAATATGATATGTAAAATTTATAACACTAGACTAGTGTCATGTATAATGTCACGTGTTACAACAGTAATGGTGCATAGGGATATAATATATGCTTCAAGCATATTACCGGTCAAGCTGTAAAAATGTACCGATGCGATGTACTTCCAGACTCGGACTCAATTGATGCAAAGAAAGACAACTGTTCAAATTATGAACGAATTCTGACAAAAGACAGAATGACAAACTTAAGTTTTCAAGTTAGGGGAAAAATCGATCATATATGTCTATATAGTTGTGTAACATCTCTAAATCGTAGTAGACAATTTAAAAACTTTTAAGAACAATACAAATATATCTAGAATTAAATACTTTTTGAATATTCATAACTCGGTGGTAACCATTTGTTATCTATTAAAGAGATTTTTATCACATGCAAATCTAGAAATTATCTGTAGACTGAAAAAAATATCAACACAGTTACATGTTTCAATATACACTGTATAAAACCGAAACTGCAGGTGTATATCAGGCTATATCGCAAACGCATGAGTATATGATCATTTTGAAAGTAAAAATAAATTCTATATTTATTAAAAAAAATATTAGCTCAATTTATTTAATTTCTGTACTCTTCCTGACTTGACCCTGCATTTGTACATTTCTAAATACATCTGTAGTTTTTTTTTTTTTTTTTTTTTTTTATACCTCATGTACCATTGATATGGTTTGAGAGAAATAAACATTCATTCATTGTAAACGGTTTAATGCCTTTGTTTACATAACATTCGAAATTAAAAATTCACACCATGAATCGGAAACTATATTTATCTCAGAGACTTATTTTTACCGACAAAAATGTTTATTTGTTTTGAATGCACACGGAAATATTTTAATTTTTTACCTATTTAAGCCTTTTATTAAATCCTTATCTGGTGTCTTCCTATTATAAACAAATTTCACCCATTTTAGTAGGTCACCTGTGGTGTAGTATAAACTGTGCTTCATTGCATGGTTTCTTTGTGTATCTCATACATTGTAAAACCATAGAGACATTGATGATGTTCACTTTGATCGGTAAGTAAGGTATGTAGTTTTAATTCAATGTAGCCAAAATGGTTGTTTTTTATCAAAGGTCAAATGATCATACATGTACCCACTTGCCAAATATCAATCCTATGCGGTACATTACATGTAATGGAAAGTGCATTCATATGAAATAAACCTATTATCACACAAATAATTGAAATAACATTCAAAGTCAACAGTATTTTACATGCTTCATCAGTCACGTTATATACTTTAGAGATAAAAAAGGTTGCAGTTTATTTTTCTGGAACTTGTATAATTGTAATTTATTTAATTTTGTTTTAAAGAATAAAAGGATTCCATCAATATAAAAAAAAATAAATAAAAAGAATATTTTTTTTCTAATCCATTGATGTACCGATTAGGATTCATTTACAGCCGTTCATTAGTAAAAATTTACTTACAGACGTTCAAAAGAGTACATGTATATTTCTACCTCATAGTATAACTAACAATTATAATATACCAAACTGCCTCTTTGATTACAAAGGTGAACTTTTTGTTATCATTTAAACAGACGGGGAAAATTCCCATGTATCTGTATATTTCCTCACTTAAAATGATAAAGGAAATTGTAAATAAAACCGACAAAACAGTTACATTACAAGGAATGTTGAAATTTAAACAGCAAAATTAATTCATTTGTAACGTTTTAACTAGTCTTGAATAATAAATTCTATGAAGTTTCATTTTCTTTTCGCTAAAGATTTCAAAACGGCATCGTGACCTATTCTTGTTAATATATAAGGTGTGCATGTACATATACGAGTGTGCATGTATTCTCTTTTCACGTGAAACATTTACATTGTTACAAAATAACACACCAGTTAAAATGATATGTGCAACTCACGATTGTATTATACATTTTAAAATTGGACATTTGATTTTTACACTGATGCTCTGAATTTATTTCATACGCATGTGCACATATTTAAGTAGACGTCTTTTTAAAGAGATAATGAAGTGCCTCCCCTTTTAAAGACTACGCGCAGTGTAGTTTTTTTTTAACTGATATGATTGTTTATTTTTGTCAGGTTCCCTGGGCATGAAATGTTTTTTGTTTAATAAGAAAAAAATCAATATTGGATCAACATACTTTTTTTCTTGATTTTTTTAATTTCTTACGTGAACACTTTTTATCGATGTGACTTATTTGTCTTATCTTTTATTTGAAATAAATATTTTATGATATGCATTATTTCCAATTACAAATAGGCCATAAACAGTGTATATATAAAAACGATTTATTATCGATAAAACTATTTGCGTGTTACAAAATATATGAGTGAAAAGTCTGTGTTGGTCTCATTTTTTTTTATTTTAACGGGAAAAAAAACTGGTTGGTATCAATAATTTAATCAACTTTTCAAAAACAAAATAGACTGATATGTTCTGCTTAAAATAATATTGTAAATCTTAAATTGACACAGAACGATTTTTGAAGCAATTTATTCAATGGGCTACATGTACATATAAAGTTATGTAATCACCGAAAAATAGCACGTTTTACATTACAATACAAACATTGCATAATCATAGTTACGTAATTTGCCTACGTCAAAAGCTGACACTATTTAACGACTCTTTTAATGATTTTGCAGCTTTAACACTGTATTACTAGGTTCTAAATATGTCGCACTATTATCGATCGAGCTGATACCCCCCCCCCCCCCCTGCCCTTTTTATGTTTCTGTAGATATTTATTACTACATGATCAGAAAAGTAATAGTACACGAGGTTCTACCAATTGTTAAGCTTGTCAAAGTAAATTTCAGAATTAAAAGTTAATTCTGGAGGACCTGGATGGTGTTTTACTATTTTTTCAATGATGTAACAGATGCGGTAATTGTTGCACCTGCGAGAAAAAATTATATTTTAAATAATGTTTTGTAAGAGTGATAAAAATAAGAAATGCATATCATAGTATAGGTGCATGCACATGGAAATACTGTTTAAAAGTTAATAAAGTTAACTTTATTAAGAGGTATGCTTTAAAACCACGAAACGGCAGATAAAGCTCATTGGTACAGTGCGTGTTTCAACATGCCACAAATTGTAATCAGGACGGGGAATTGTCGGTGCAGTACATCGATTTGTGATAGAAATACTTGCATTACAAAAACTTGTTGAGTTAGATTTTTCATATACATGCTATTAAAAGGTAAGACAATCTATCAAATATATTACCAGCTGACAAACTGATTATCTTGAAATAACTTTTTTTTTATGATATATGTAAAAGCAATTTTAACGATAGCTTGTCTTTTTGAGTTAGATATCTGATTGATAAACATTTGTAAAAAAAATAACACGTAGTCATTTATCTAGTGATCTTTGTCTAGAGAATCAATTATTTATTTATTTATTTGTTTGTTTTTTTATTTAAAAAGAAAATATTTATTTTTGACAACAGTACAAAGCAAACATATTAAATTTTTGACAGCATTCATGCACATTGATTTATGCACGCGATTAATACATGTATATGCATGCTGTGACTGAAACCGAAAGTAGGCTTGCAATATATTTACATAGTAATGGTAATTGTGAAAAATGTTAACTCTTAAATGTTTTGTTTTGTTTGTTTTGTTTTTTTGTTTTTTGTTTTTTTTTACAATATAATCATGTAACATAATAACAACTCGTTTCGGATATTTTCTGACGACTTATAATATCCATATAAGGTAAGGCTGTATTACCTTAAAAATATAGGGTTTTCCCCTTTTTCGTAAATACCGTTCTTTTTAATGATAAAAATAACTCGTGGGTTCGCTTAATGTTCAAATATTGATCTTGATAAGGACTCCTTGTAAGATTTTGCGCACACCTTGGGATTTGAATTGTATTGGTTGTTTATGAACAGGTCAAACAACATGAATGTCAAAATATGATATCTATTAATGTAACTCGAATAATATATGATTATTATTATTATTATTATTATTATTATTATACAAAATTTATAAAGTGCCATATATAATTTATATTAAATTACTCTACAGCGCTGTGCATATAAAAGTTATTGGCATAAGAGCTAAGAACATAAATAATATACCTAAATACACTAAATTAAAAACTACATACGTATATACGAATAAACAAGGTGTAAGAAATATCAACGCATTGGAATATTTAACCTCAATTTACTTCACAAAATCGGCATCAACATATCGTGCATGTTTCAAAGATTGGCTTCGACGTGAACTGTTGCACAACAAACAAATTGATCTTTGTCAGATTGACCCTTTTTACAAGCATCAAATATGGCTGCTCCAAACAATTAGCCTCATTTTCGAGATATGGAAAAAAGCAACCGAACTTATCAACTAATTGACCCCCCCCCCCTTTTTTAGTATTAATTTCGTAATTAGCTTAAATTTGAAACAGAATTAGCCCTTATTTTTTGCAATTTATATTTTCCTTTCCATAAGGATGTATTTTTTTTTATAAATTACGTTGAATTTGTGTCAGAAGCTCTTGAGAAGAAGAATTTTAAAAATCCCCCCACCCCTTTTTTTATTTAATTTTTTTTTTTTTACAGTTTTGAGGTTTTCTTTGCTTTGAATACAAACTGGCCTTTTATTTCTGCAATTTATAGCAGAGGATGCTCACTCCTCTATGGCACCTGATCCTGCCTCTGAGGTTTTCCAGAGGTCCGTGTTTGCTCTGCTTTTGGACTATTGATTGAATACCGAAATGTCCACGGATTTTTCTCCGTTTATCCCGATTATGACATTTTCCCCAAATTACGACAATTTCCCCGATTATGACATTTTTACCGATATGACATTGGGCGCACGGTGGGTGTGACCGGTCAGCATAAGATGCCTACTGCTCCATGGAACCTTCTCCTACCTTTATTTTATTTTAAGAGGTCCGTGTTTGCTCTGCTCCTGTTTTTAATTTTCCTTTGGACGTTTGAATTTGAACACTGTTCGTTACAATCACATGTCATTCACCTTCCCATAAGGATGCTTTGTGACAAGTTTGATTGAAATTGGCCGATTGGTTTTAGAGAAGAAGTTCAAAGTGTGAAAAGTTTAAGACGGACGGACAGGAGGGCGGACGAACAGACGGACGACGGACAAAATGTGATCAGAAAAGCTCACTTGAGCTTTCACCTCAGGTGAGCTAAAACCAGAATTTCATTTTGTTACCTGCAATGTGTATATGATGAATATAATTGGTAATCAACATAACCCTTGATTCACGGTGTTATAATGTTAGAAAAAAATCACTTCATTATGTTTGTATTCAAGTTTTACAAGATAAAGTGGTGTCCTTCAGTCATTTGAATGGTAAAAGAAAGGTCTGGGAAGGTGACTGGATAGCAGAGCTCTGGCATCTTTTCAGAACTTTCAGTCCTCCTGGAGGTGTATGAATGTCAGAACTTCATTCTATGAATTACGAAAAAAAAATCTTCTTTTCCTAGTGCAAGGTGTAACAAGCTCATTAAATTGTGTTCTAGGTAATATAACGTATGAGTACAGTTTTACACGCAGTGCCATTGAGCTCGTTGTTGAAGCTTGCATGGCAGTTATTGTTGATCAAAAGTAGCCAACCGCCTTCTTGCAGCCATTAATACTAATACATGTATGCATGCACATGATGAGATAAGATATAATTAGCACTGGTTATTATTACTTTTTTATATTTACAAGTGTATGTTTTATCATTCTAGTATTTGTGAAGATCGACAATGATGCTATTTCAAGCTTTGCTATTTGGGATTATACAGAACGTTGAACTGAAGGTAAAATGATTATTAATCAAGATAGTATATATCTATAGATCTCGTAAATGCAACAATAACATATATGATTATATTGGAAACTTATTGCAATTGCAAATTTCGAAAAAAAACATTGAGTGCCGTATCCATATCGAAAAGATACAAATTGAATTTGATATCAATAACTAAATCATAATAACGTCGACATGTAATGTAAGAAGTTGTTACTAGGTGTTATATTAACCTATCGAAACTGCTCAAACACAGTTAAGACTGTAATGAATATTTTGTAGTTTTTTAGTGTTATTATTGTTTTCTAATAATGTTATGAATATAAATAACTAAATTTCCTAGAGATTAAGGAGGAAGCTAAGCTTTGACAACTAGATAATCATGTAAATGTATCTGAATTTTTAAGTTTTATGATTCTGTGCTATGTCAAATACTACTACTCTAAAATTATGTGTATTCTCATATACATTGCACAAAATGTTTTATGTTTATGACAATCTATAAGAATATTTTTTTTCCTTTTTTGAAGAGCATCTTTTCAGATCTTGGGTATCTTCCCGTTCATTCATGTCCAAAGAGTGCAAGGGAATGGGAAGAATCGTCACTGCGACTTAATTGTAACGATACACATAAGTATCATTGTACTCCATATCTAAATAAACATAACGTATATCAACTTTACGAGCTCTGCTACATAAGTTTCAAAGTTAGCAAAGGTAAATATTTATTTTGTATCTTCTTATATCTGAAATGAAATGTTATCTGCTTCAACTCATCATTCAATTTGTTGTGCCAAAATCAGCTGGTGCATGTACCATAATTCAAATAAATCAAATTATTAGTTCACTATGTTTTTCAGTTAAGATAAACAATAGATTTCTAAAACAAAAATTCTACATGTTTTTAAAAAGAACACTTTATAAATCTATCAAATGACATATGGTGTGTCGGGACACCTTTGAACTGTACATGGACACATTATAATAATGATACTGCTATGTTTTTTTTTTTTTTATCATTGTAAGGAATTAATGACCTATATTTTCAGAGAGTATTTAAAGTCCAAAACATTAAACTCAGATGCCTAAAAAATATTTGATATCCAGGAATTTATGATATTGAGCTCAATATGATCTAAATCAGATTTTTGATGCTCCCGTTAATTGATATAAAACATTAAGGATCTGATATTAATTAGATTGCATTATATCTGACATTTACAAAAAATGTATTTTACAAAACATATGTTCACTTTATGTAAGTTAAAAAATACAAGTGTTTGTCCTCGTAATGTAACTCTTTTTAACTTCTGTCTGCTATTTATTTGTTTTATTTTACAGAGAAATGCCTAGTAATTAGAGGGGATGGCAGATTAAATGAAAACAACTGTGAAAAGTTTTTATCTGGGTGTCCAAATGATGATTACAATAGTAGCGATATAAATCAATGTACGTACCTTTTCAATATATCTATTTCGTTGCTAACTAACCCATTTTCTTTTGAAATTTAGAGGCGTTCACTTGTTGTGTTTCAACTTATCAAGGGGGTAAGATGGTCGTGGCCAGTTTTAGACTCTATTAATTTCTTTTAGAAGAAAATATTTGTTTACAGATATAGAAATGCTTAATAAACATTAAACCTAAACTTTTAGGGATTTTTCTTCAATAAAACCCGATTTACTTTTGCTCATACGCCTTGTTTAGATTTAGCGTTTGTTATTTAAGAAATAAACAACATGTTTAAAAGTTCACTGGTATATGAACTCGGTTGGTCATGTGATCAAATCCTTTGAAGCCCGAAGGGCTTCTCAGAAGATTTGTTCACGTACCAACCAAGTTCATATCCCTGTGAACTTTTTAGCATGCTGTTTATTACTTATATTTATGTTTGAGAAAGGCAAATCGTTCATAATTCTAAACATAACCGTGTTGCGTTTTCAAAAATACACCGTCAAACGAAAGCGCGTGCGATTTTCATTGTGACGTCATGAAAAAGTTCACACAGAATTGAACGTTTTCGCTATTTTATAGGTAAATATTGAAAATTGAACCTCAAAGATATGTAATTATAACGCGAATATAACGCTTTTTTGAAAGACATAAGATTATAACGCGAATTAAGGCGTTATCATGCAAAATCCCTATTTTTTATTAGGATTGTTACTGACTGACTACAGAAATATATCGGGTGATCAATCTCATAGATGGCGGTGCGAAGCACTAACTAACCTAATAAGTAATATGTATTCCCGAGGACTATCTAGTGACACACTTATTCACAAAAAAGATGATATACGCAAACCCACGTACAATTGACGGCCATATTGCCTAATATTAATTCTAACCGAACCTATTTAGAGATATATGAGGCAGTCATGTGCCATGTTTAAACCAATGTTTAAACCAATGAAAGTGTGACATTTCAGTCCGAGGGAAAACAATAGTTATATGACACCTTTCAAAAAGGCATTATAAGGCTTTTCTTAAATTTCTAAAAAGCGTAATAAGTTATCGCCTCTTTTCTACGGAAGCGCAAATGGTACACTGTTTATGTTAAAACTAATATATAATTGATACAATGTTTGACGTCTTACTTACGTATTTAGTATTATAATGTCTTTTTATTCATACAAATACTTTGTAATTTATCGAAGTGAGTTTAAATATCATCATTCGGAAAGTCGTTATAATGCCTTTATTTGCGTTATTACGCCTTTTTTCCACATTGTTACGCCTTTTGAGACGGGGGGGGGGGGGGGGGGGGGGGGAGGTATTACACCTTTTTAAGCTATTGCGCCTTTTGTTTTATTTTTTCAAATCAGACTTATAGGTTTTTGTATCAAATGGTATGTACATGTATAGAAATTGAAGAATTGATTCAAAAGCGACCGTCACATTTCGACAGATATACAGCACAAACTTCTATCGACACATGGAATTAAAATAAGACAAATACACTGGCAAACTTTGAATGTGTTTTCAAGAAGTAATCAATACGCTAAAGAATGAATGTTTGATTTGAATGCAATCATACACGGTGTGCATGCATACATATATTTGAAAACTCAAGACACCAAGACACTCGCTCCTCCATGGCACCTGATCCTGCCTCTGAGGTTTTCCAGAGGTCCGTGGTTGCTCTGCTTTGGATTATAGATTGAATACCGAATTGTCCACGGATTTTATTCCGTGTTTCCCGATCATGATATTTTCCCCAAATTATGACAATATCCCGATAATGACTTTTTACCGTTATGACATTGGGCGCACGGCGGGTGTGACCGGTCGGATGAGGATGCTAACTTCTCCATGTCACCTGATCCTACCTTTACTTTTTTAAGAGGTCCGTGTTTGCACTGCTTCTGTTTTGTAATTTTCCTTTGGACTTTTAAATTTGAACGCTGTTCGTTATCACCGCATGTCAAACATTACATAGCATATACATGTACATGTACAGTGCATATTACACGTAATACCATTTCTTTGTTGAGTCCAAAATTAACAACTGGGTACCAGCATACATTGTTACCTGTTTTCATTATCACCCAAAAGTGCGGTTGCTATGGCAACGTCTGTTAGGGAAAATGATTCAGAAAATCTTACATTTCAAAACTATATACATGTACCAACAATTTTTTTTTCTGACATACTGTAAATCATTTCAATAATTTTTTTTTTAAGTTAAGTACATGCTATGTCCTCTTCATAAAACAAATTTAAAGTATCATGCTATTTCATTACAATTTTGGAATGGTTTTAGAAAGGTTCCATGAGGTTAAAACAAAAACCGTAAGAAATACGCATTGAAAGATTGTTATTATACAACGGTATTTTCTCAAATTATTAATTAAGACACAATTCTTTCTCTTTTTTCATTTAAAAATCAAATCAAAATTTCAATATACAACTTATCGTAGATATCTAAAAATGTTGAGATAGGCTAGAATTTGTCTTCAGATAAGCTTGGAATAATCCTGTTCTTTCTTAGCCAGGTACCGAAACACCATAACTTGCTGAAGTCCCTATGATTCTTTTTAAGTAACCTTTTCACATAGTAACATTCAAGTCGGGTAAACTGCATAATTTATATTTTAAAATATTAAATAAAACAAAAGTAAAATAAAAATAGATAAATAAATAAAAAGGCAAAGATACAAAAAAGAAACTAACAGCACCCTGTCTTTAAAAGTCTACCAGTTACCCTTGTAGATTGTACTCACTTGGTTTGAATTTTAAGTGTCCTTTTTTATTGTTGTTAGTAATGCGAAAATACATGTATCTGTGATGACTGTACAATCATGTGTATGCGTTTTAAAGAAAATTGTAGTTTTAAATCAGACATCAAAATGTGCTCCAGCACTCTAATCATGGATTACACATAATAATATAAAATAACCTTCAAGAATGCGATTCAAGTATAAAAAGATGGAGATAAGCTTCTGGCGTTATGTATGACTGTGCAAAAATAAGTTATTTTAAGGTTCTCCTATCCTCAGCCTCAAAGTATTTTTTCATCATAAAAATGTAATCAATCCTTCAAACTTTTTATAAATGAAAAGAAATAAATGGAAATTTACTGATGGTATCCATGCATTATACGAAGTTATTGCAATTTTGGCCACGATGAGTATAATGGAATAAATGTACAAATAAGAAAAAAATAGGTTATACCGGCGCGTCGGGGTCTCGTACCTGTTTACCTCTGTTTTGTAGGTCTCCGTGCACCTACTAAGCAAACCAGTCCGTTGAAAAACTTATCGTACTGTTAAAACTAGAAGACTAATTAATTTTTTCCATATAAAAGACAGATTTATGGTAAAAATAACAAAACTTGCTTAGGATCGGAGATCGTTATCGCTCACATTTTAACATCAGTTCTCTGTAAAGGCCAGAAATATGTTACCACATACCATTAAAATGCTTACATAAGGACACTACTCACTACTTATAAAGTAAACAGTTTATACACCATGTATGATTATTTTCTGTACGTCAGTTTAAGTTGTCTAAATCGTTGTAATGTGACAGGTCATAGACAACATTTAAATAGAATCTTTGAAAAGCATCGGTTTTTTGTGTTAACTTTGTTATGTTTTATTTATATTATTACAGACCCAAAATGTTTAGGTGTCCAAGGCGATTGCTTTACAGAAGATCGCTATTGTGTCTGCTTAAATGAAAAAACACAGAATTTAGCTGCTACACCACCAAATGATAAATCAAGACCGAATGTTACAACAAACTCAAATTGTACCTGTGCCAGTGGGTAAGCTGTTTACGATATATATTAATGCGAGCAATAGCAAACACCCTTCTTCACAGAGAAAATGAAAAATTTAGAATAACACAAACTTATCATTTATAATCATTGTTCTTGTTTATTTGTTTTTTTTTTGACACAATTTTATAAATCAAAGATATCATCATTCATTTGAAGAATACACAAAAAGACCTCGGATAAATATCAAATATTAGGCTGTGTCAGAAACGAAATGATTTTTTTCTTCTTAATGGCATTAATTTTCAAACGAAACGATTTAATGATTTATATCATGGAGATCAATCTATATGTAAGATATTTTAAATTGCTTATGAACAAACATGATAAGAAAAATATACATACCTTCATTATCTGGTATTAAACCTCTATGCGTTTCTTTTTATAGCCTTGCTAAAACAACCGGTTCTAAAGACAAGACACAAACACGTATTCGAATGAAAACCTAATATTTCCGGACAAATAATTCATTATAACACCAAGCAAAAATTGATTTCTATCTAATTCGTACCTCAAATGAAATAAATCATATTAACAAAAATTTAATTATTTAGTCAATTATCCATAAAAAGTTTGGAAAATTATGTAAATTATAATTATTATTGTCGATTAGAATGTTATACATAAGAACGGCATATAAGTGAATGTTACGATGGTAACTACAGCTAATAGGAAGTCAGTCCGTGCAAGTGAAGTTCGGTCGATCAAAAATAATCCACGAAAAATCAACAAGAAAAGTACAAAGAAAGCACTAATGAATGATTTGAAACCTATTAAATGTAGCTACTAGAAAAGCTTACCAATTGCAAAAAAGTAAAGTAAAAGTATTTTAGAATGCGTATATTGTTACGCCGATACCTTGATCGTTTCAATGGATCGCAGAGATTTCTGTTATGTCATATGCATGCACAGATGCATGAATTACGATATATTATTATAAAAATAGATCCGAAATAACGACTGAGTGTAAATATATAATTGCGTGAGTGTGCTTATGAAGGAGTCGTGTTCAGATTTAAAGCAGAAACAGTCATACAGTACCGATCAGACCCAACCTAACAGAAAGTAGACTAAACCCTGGGCTTACGTTCGGGGGTCTGCTCTGTGTTTACTCTGGGTTTATAGAGTAGACCCATCATAAACCTCAAGTAAATCCAGAGTGGACACAGATAGTAAACCCCGATCCGAAGTACATGTAGATCTCTAAAAGCAGAGCTGCATGTGTATTTGGGATATACAATAGTCAGTGATAAAATGATAAGATAAAAGACGGGTCCGCTTTACACTTCAGTGCGTAAAGTGGACCTCAAGAGCAAACTCCGAGTAAATCCAGACTAAACCCCGAATGGACCCAAAGTCAACCCAAAGTGTTACCATTATAAATTATTTAAACAATTTCTGTGTATCATAACCATTCATCTCAAACTATTGTGTTCGAAAATAAGTAAAATCTCATTGAAAATCATCATTACTTTTATAATATTTGCAGACAAAACACACGTGATCCACATCCAGAGATGTACTTCATCCCTTTTGTGATTTCCATCTCCATTTGTATCCCATCGTTAGTTTTCAATATTCGTCTTATCATAAGGAACCGGAAATGCTGTACACAAAAATCAAGACGAGGTACGTTTATATAAAGTGAATAAAATTACACGTAAATGTATAATTCATGCATTTTGTATGACATTTCTATGTATTTATTATAAAGTGCTAAAAACTATAAGTTATAAAAAAAAACAAAAGGAAAATACTCTTGAAATCGATAAGTTTTCCGGATAAAAACTACATGTATAATTTCCCTTTTGATTTGAACATCAATCGTGTTTGAATTGGCTCGCAATAAAAATCGTTTTATGTTATGAAAATATGTTCAAGGTTTCATCAGGAGGAAACTAGCAATCAATAGATAAATGTTTCGATTAAACTTTTAAAAAACCTCGGATTTGAGGATCGTGTTTGAGTTTTACCAGAATTCCCGAAGGACTCCCTCTCCCGGTTGTACTCAACCTGCATGAAAAAAGCAAATTTATTATAATGTCAAATATAAAATTGAGTTCACCTAAATATTTTATGTATTGATACAACATTAATTCAGGTTAGGACAGAAGGGAGAATATCTAATGCCATAACAATTTTTGATATTTATACGGTGCATACATGTTTCTCCTTGGTCATCTATCAGTTTCAAATGTATAATGAAAAATCATAAACAATAATCTTGCTGCTTATACGGAACAAAAGTTATCATTGGAAATTTAAAATTGTATTCAGTATTTGTATTTGTTATCTTCAACTCTGTTTTTTTCCTTAAAATAAACATGATTTTTGTTCATTACCATTTATTATATACGATTTAGAGACTCGCAAAGTAGAACTTTATATATTTATTTAAATACCCAAGAATTGTAGAGTATTTATCCAAAAACTAAAGAGTTGAGAAAATCCCATATTGGAGCTTCACCTCCGCGCCGGTGTAACGACGAAAAATGACCCCCGTAGAATATTGACCGGGGGTCATTTTTCTACGTAGAAAAATGACCCACTCGGTTGTAGAATACTTGGATTACATCATAGAAATTATGGTCTAAGGGTCATTTTTCTCCGTGTGGGTTGTAGAAAAATGACCTTGTAGAATATCGACCATATATTATTATTATTGTCTTTAGGGTGGGGGGGGGGGGGGGGGGGGGGGGGGTCATTGCCTGCTTGATACTAGGATTGTTCGAATAACCAGCTTGAGTACAAAGATATAGTTATGTTTCGTTAATTAAAGTTCACTGAATAAAAAAATGTTCCCCTCACATTACATCTTGGCAACAGAAAAAATAGACGCACCCTAGATAACAACTGAATTTTAATTTGAATAGATAGTTAAAATAGGCGCGAATCTAGAAAAGAATTAAAAGGTTGAGGGAGTTGGCGGGTAGGGGGAATGACGTATGTTTACATTGTCAAACCATGACTGAATAGGAATGATATCAATATGAATGAATAAAAAAGCTCGCACCAATTGTATGCAGAAATTGATACCAGATAATTTACAGGGAAACAAAAATTGTTCATCACGGTCTATGTCGCCATGAGAGATTTATTCCCATTGGATCTGAAATATGCACATCTCATCACACGCATGAATCCAGAAAATTTTATCCGGGGTGGGGGGGGGGGGGTCTAGGATTATTATCGGTCAATTTGATAAGTGAATTTTAAAAGTTTGAATTCCACCACTCCTTAAATCCGCGATTGCATGCATCATCACATTTTGATATTCCTAACAATAATTATTTTCTTGTAACAACAGGTTTAAGAAGAATATATATTAAACAAATACAATGCTTGAATTAAAAACAATAAACGTCACAAATTCCAAACCTTCGAATTTAGAATTGAACAAAAGAAACAAAATACTTTATAGATGATTCTGTGTGAGTTTGACATCGATCTCTATTGTAATCAAAATTAAAATGTACTTGCAAATTTCGGTATATAACAGAGATAGCAAATCGCAAAGTAACAATGACACTAAAAAGGGCTTTACATGTAGCATTGATTTGACTTCAACTGAATACAACCGCGGGTACTTATAAACGACATTTGAATCTAGCAATTAATACAGGCATATTCTGACATAACTTTAAACTTTCCTTTGATTTAACATATACATGTAAGTGTCCAGGCATTTATACTCATTTTTAGCAATTTCTAAAAGTAGGAAAAAACAGCGTTTATTTTATTTATATTCTCGAAAAAGTGATCTCTTAACTGAATGTTACAAAAGAATACCATCTATTGAGATATGTTTGTCGATAAGTAAATAATGAAGTCATCATCAACGTGCTGTATACTGCATATAGAAAGTTGGAAAGGGAAGTCCTTTAAAACATTGCATTGTATTTGACGGTTCGTTACAGATCAGATTAATTCTAAAAATTTATTTTCGACAAAATACATGCATCTGTCAGGTAAAAGGCATTCGGTCTAATACATGTATAATGTTTAATGGTTTAAACAATATTTTATGATGTAAAGTATTACATGTAAATACATTAGTCTAATATAATGTCATTTGTGAATCACTCCAACATTGCATCCTCCAATAACTTGATTCAGCGATGCCGTTAATCATTACCTTTTAATTAGAGTAGAGTTTCTTCTAGTGTGATGTTTCATGTGTATTGAACTTAAAATCAATAAAATCATCAATTATGTAAAGAAAATATGAAAATAAAATTGAGGCCAACAATTTTTGTTGAGACCAATCCAAGTTTGAGTCCAAAAAAGTCCTCATTCATAAAAAGTGAATGTGTACCTGTAATATAAGTATGTCGGTATGCCGGTGGGTTGTTCGGTTGTCAGACATTCACTATAGCTACATGTAAATAGAACAGATATCAATTTAAAAAATCCGCTTTATTCGTCGAATTTTCACATCTGTCTTCTGGGGTTTTTCTTCTAAAAATATGCAATGCATGTACATACATAGATCATTATTTAGGTTTGTCTATGAAATCATCTTCTATAATAGTGGGGCCTATTCAGCAGAACGAGCAGACGCGAGCTGTCGCATCATTACCGTCTTTAGTTATGCAAAAAGGGAGCGCAAGCGAGCGCATCATCATGCATGTACCTTGAGGGGGAGACACAACCCTAAAATGGCTTAGCTAAGGGGCACCATAAGGCAAGCTGACAAGTACTTTAAGGACGTTAGATCCTGCGATCAAAAGTCTTTAAGTTTTTTTCTAAAGTATTTTTTTAATAATCTACACACATAGCTTAACCTAAATTCAAAACAAAATGTTGGGGTCTATATGCTTCATTCGGTGCTACGGTGTATGTAATATGACATTTCTGCACTGAAAGTGCATATTGCACATAAATCGCTTTACTCTCTATAATTTTTTATCGGAATGAACAATGGCATCAACTACGAATTTACACTATTTAAAATAAATAAAATTAAAGTTATCATAAAGAAAAATGTTACAATTTCTTCACCTAATTGATATTTTGACCTTTTTGCACTGATAAAACGCTATTTTTTATCCATTAACGATTCAACATGCAATGAAATTATTTAAAAGTCTCAAACCTTTTCTCAAATAATGATAGACTTGTCATAAAAAGCTTATACATTCACTAAATAAAACCAAAAGTATTGGTCTATTATGTAAAATTTGAGATATGGCATGAAATAAGCTAATTTTAGGCAAAAATTAGGATTCATTTTTCCTTGACTTATATGAAATATAGGTTAAATTTGTCAATATGCGTCGATAGATATATTGAAAAATTGTAAAAATATGTTTTTCGTAACAAATTTTGGTCTGCACTGAAAATAAGGAAGGCAAAGTGACGGTACTCTAAAACAACTGAGTTATGAAAAATGTTCATTTTCTTCTTAAAAACCTTCCGCCACAAAATATAGTCCCCTTCTAAACTCTGTAAATATGAAAATTTTCCTTTATTATTTTATGTAATATAGTTTAATTGGCATTATAAAATATGAATTTATGAGTAGAATCAATATATGATGCATAATTTCCAGAATAGAGGTGACCGAAAATGGCTACCCAAAACAGAGGAACGAACCTCTTTAAGTTTAAGTTAAACACAGACATTGCTTTGTTCAAATTGATGTTATATATGTAATTAACAGGGTAAAACGGGAGGCGCATCCATCTTTTATATACTTTCGCTGCCCCCTTCCCCCCTCGCCAAACATGAATGCTACACGTATCACCTCTACTTTCTATAATATTTCGATGCAGTTTACTGTGTGAAGGGGGGGGGGGGGGGAGGGGTCGTAGATCTACAGGTCTGGAATAGTTTTCTACTATAGAAAAAGGAACCTACTTGTCATAGAATACTGACCCTGGGTCAGTTTTCTCCGAAGAAATTTGACCGCGGGTCAATATTCTACGGGGGTCACTTTTCGTCGTTACACCGGCCATGGTTGGACTCACAACATGCAGTAACCGCTCTGCTAGTGTAGTGTGGTCGGTGCGCTAACCACTAGGCCAACAAGACAAGGTGATGACGAACACAACCTAGACACACACTTGCACACTACGCAATCTTTGAGAAGTGAAATACAGCTAAACTACAATTTGAAAAGATTGTTACAATACATGTACATACTGTAAATAAAGATTTATACAGATTATAAAGCACGGGCATTGCAAAACGCAAATTAAAATAAATTTTACTAGCCAATTGTATACAATGTAATTTGAGATACATCAAGCACAGAGAAATACGATGCATTTTAGCATTATATCCGGTCTGGCCGAGGTATGACCGAGAGTTTTCACAACTAAATGCACAGCAATGGATGTTCGAACATGTTAAAAAGCAAACACTTCTTCGTATAAAAAAACCCTAAGGTTTGCAGTTACAGGGAGACAACTCACAGATTCTCATTGTGCCGTAACTCAAACTACCTATTATTTCAGATATGACGTCATAATTTATATGACTAATAATTTTCATTGTGCCGTAACTCAAATTACCTATTATTTCAGATATGACGTCATAATTTATATGACTATTAATTGATTTTTTTTTCTTTTCGCAGGGTTTTGTAGTTTACATTGAAAAAATAACAGGGCACAAACATTTCATCAATTTCCATAAAAACGAAGTCCGCAACATATGGTTTTAAATAGTATTCTAGAAACACCAGATTATACATATACTAAGATAAGTTTTTCCTAAAATAGGTGGACTTGGTTATAAATAAGATGTTTTCGATTACGTAAAAATATTCCAAAATTTTGACTTTTGATGGATATTTTTCTTTTAATAAATAGTTCATTAGAAATTAATAAAAATGAATTACATGTATGATATAAACAGTGACATTATTTTCGAACACTTTAAGCGTAAATAACCCCCATAATACATGTAGTCACATATAAAATGTACATATTTTCACGAAATTATTTACATTTCATTCACATGAGAGTTTTAAACCTTGAACTTTGACCTTTTATAGTTAAAAAACGGGTCCGGCAAAATCTTTTGAATTTTATGAGATAAGAACAAAATTGTATGTTAACTTTTGTACGATGACTAAAAAATGCAAGCCACAAACCTTACCTTAATATTATTTTTGTTTAAATGCTGAAAAAATATATTATGTTGAGTATACATCAAAATATTTTTAATTAAAATTTTTCATTTCCTTATTCGTACTACTATGTGAATTTTTTTGTTTTATTTGCCAATTTGAAGAGCAATAAAAACGTTGTTCTCTTAGTTCCTCAAATGTTTATTCGATTCATTGCAAAACACTAAACATATTGATATGGCGCTTATTGATTTAAAACCTGTATTTTAATAGGATTTGAAACAGATGTGTCTACAGAAGAAAATATACCACTTGTTCATTTACCTACAGGTAATCTTCTTATTGGTCCTGAATAAACGAGAATTATAGCGTTTAACCCAGCCTATCTTATTACATTTTGTAAGGTGTATTTGACTATCCTGTCTAACTTTGATACAGTACTGCAATATTTAGTGTATAAGTCCTTGATTTGATCTTCAAAAAATGTCAAACAAGCGCAAAACTGTTTATTGTGCAATGTTTAATATTAGGATGTCTCACAGATAATGATTAAGATATAATTTTAAAATGTTTTATTTTCTTATAAGAATATATTGATGAATCAATTTCTGTTATATGACATTGAAATACAACTGTCGAGTTACAAAATACTTGTAATTAAACATCCATTTGTGCGACTCGATTCTAATGTTCGCCTTTGGTAAAACAATAAAACACACAACTATTACGGGTCGCTCTCTCCCATACGGGACTATACACGTACTGGGCCCCGATAAGCCAACACGTGTTTTTGTTTTCAAACTTTTATCTAGAATTTGCATGGAGTAAACTTTTAATTGAGTTTGTTATGCGTCAGCACTGGTCTAATTCCAACTAACGATAGTTTACAATTTGAAATCATATATAGTGAACTATTGAATAACTCAATGAAGGATTAACATATGAAGAACACTACAGATGTAAGGAAACCAATTATCGAACAGCTACTGAGTAACTCATGACATTTTAAGCCCATTTCACAATTGATGCACGAGCGGAAGCGACGAAAAACATCGTGCGGCCGAAAAAATCAAATATGGTTCGTAAACTGTTGCCAAAATAATCGCATATAAAAAAGTACTCCTACAAAACTCTCACGATTCAGAGCGACCGTTGTCCGATGTAAAGCATTGAATCATGCGATATATCTTGTGTCTACATGCGACTGTTGTACAATGAAAACAAGTGTTGTAAGATAATGCGATAGGATCGCATGAAAGACCAAATGATTGGACGGTTGAACGTGCGCTAATGCGATAGGATAAGCGGCGCTCGTCCGATCATGCATTTCATCGTACGAATATTCGTACGTGTCAGAGGGGGTATATATACCGCCCTTTTTTGGACACTCAAGAGTCAGTAAATATAGTTGAATGCAAGAGAAGATACCACCCAAGAAGATGACAAAAGTAACAGCTAAAATCAAGGTTATTTGTGACATGAAACAGATGAAACGCCATTTTATTTTCGCTCATTTCGCTCTTTTTGTCAGTTAACAGATATAGACTTGGCGAATTCCAATGTCTCATATCATTGCTCTTTTACCACAACATTGTTGGGGCGAATTCAAGACGAGGCAACACCGTAAGTAGAAGAGAAAGTAACACGGGGCGAAGGTAAACCTGTATACAGTATATACTAGTGGCAAAACATGGAAATTGAAACCGATAAATCTTGCAATTATAA
This sequence comes from Magallana nippona, assembly GCA_033439105.1. Taxonomy (NCBI): domain Eukaryota; kingdom Metazoa; phylum Mollusca; class Bivalvia; order Ostreida; family Ostreidae; genus Magallana; species Magallana nippona. Next base: position 20,856,116 of record CM065921.1, read on the forward strand.
TAAAACGTTGCAGGATTACATGAGACACGTTGAGCATCAGTCTCAAGGTCGCACAAAACACTCAAAAACAGGTGCGATTTATCTTACGATCTTTTAAAATCGATAATCGCTCTTGCAAGTACACAAAATGTTGTAAAACATTCGTACTAATGTTTGTGCGTTGCATTGCAATAATTTGAATCGCATTCGTTCGCGTCTGAATAGTGTGCATGTCCACAATTTTGAGGAGACTTGATGCGACCACAAAAACGCATGCAATGAGTGCGAGAGCTCGTGCGACGTATGCGATAGCTCGTGCAAAGCCAAAATATTTCGATTGCAAAGTGTTGTAAAATGTTCGTGCGTAAATTGTGAAAGGGGCTTTAGCAGCAGGTACATAATATACATACATGTACATATACACAGCAAAGTCAGAAACAAACAGTCTTTCCATCTTCCTGTGGATAATTATTTTATTATGTTGATTAATATACAATTACATTCCTTACCTAATAGGTTGATGAAAAGCTATACAGAGTATTACCCGGTAAATTTGTTTTACATTTTAGATCGCAAAACTGACGCACGTGAAACTGATAGCTACCAATCATCGGCAAATATGGCAACAGGTATCGGAATAATTTTATTCCAAATATAATCAGCAAAGTCAGAAACAGGAAAACTTCCCATCTTCTTGTGGATAATTATTTTATTATGTTGATTAAATTACAGTTACTTTCCTAACCTGATCGGTTTTATAAAAGCGTTGCAAAGTATTACCCGGTAAATTTGTTTACATTTTAGATCAAAAAACTGACGCACGTGAAACTGATAGTAACCATTCATCAGCAAATATGGCAGCAGGTATCGGACTAATTTTATTCCAAATATAACCAACAAAGTCATATATCTGTACAACTAAACGATTTCTTTTTGTTAACATACATGTACCAATTTTAAAATTGCACAGAATAGTCTAAGAACTCTCTGAGTGCCTTTTTAATCATAGTATATTCAGATAGTATGTTGTTTTTCTTTTTCAATATATCATAAAAATATTAAACATTATACAAGCCACCATGATTATCAAGAACATCTTTGATAATATTCTATTTACCCACGACGCATTTGCTGCAGAAAATTTACACTCTATATCTATAATACCTATTCCACCTTGGTCTACTTTTCCGATTAGTGTATTTCTTTTGATTCTTTTTTTTTTCTTCCATATAAAGTTATATACAAGTTTTGAAACGTTTTTAAAGAAATCTTGTTTTGGATTGGACAATATGAAAGAGTTGTATACTAACGTAAAAATTGCTAAGGTATTTACGATTGTGCATTTTTCAAAAATTGTCAAGATTCGTCTTTTCCAAACGCTTAATAGTCTTTCTAGTTTCTGTAATTTCCTTGTCCAGTTTAATTCATAGCAAATTTCCTTATTATGACCTAAATATAGCCTAATGATTTAACATATTGATTGACAATTTTAACATCATGAATATGATTACCATTTACATACATATCAATGAAAGATCCGGTCAATAAACATTCTGTTTTTTCTAAATTTAGTCTTGGACCTGCAACCTTGCTGAAATCCCTAATTACTTCTAGTGCTTTTTTTAAAGACTTGGTATATCTTAACAAATTTGTACAATCGTCGGCATGTTGTATAATTTTTAGATTTTTATTTCCGGTGTTACCTGGCCATAAACCGAGTATTTCATCGTTATTTCTTATTTGCATTGCTAGCATTTCTAATACTAAATTAAATAAAAGTGCAAACACATGACACCCTTGCCTAATGCCTCTCTGCATTTCACATGATTTTAACATCCAACCATTATTCTTAACATTGAATTTTGGTTTAAAATACAATGTTTTCACCATGTTGATAAATGTGTGTCCAAAATTGAACTTTTCAAGGGTTTTATACATGACGTTATATTCAACAAAATCGAATGCTTTTTCGAAATCAAGGAATAGTAGAATACCATCCATATAATTATTTATACCATGTTCAAAAATATCTGAAATTATTCTAGCGTTCTCTCCTATATATCTACCTTTTAAGTAAGCAATTTGTTCGCGACTGATGATCCTATTCGCAAAATTTTGAAGACGACTTGCTAAAATATGCGCAAATATTTTATAATCAACGTTTGTGAGGCTAATTGGTATATTATAATCTTTTTATGTTTATTTTCAGATGACATTTACAAACTGACTTTAGTTGATTATACTATCGAGGATGCAGAGTTGTTTGTTCTTTTAAAACGACAATGTCTTCATCAAGCATATTTAGAATTTATTTATCTAGTAAATAGTAGAGTCAAAGGTAAAAAAGAATATATATTCACCCAGCGTGATGAAAATGGATGCATTCTATTGCATTACGCAGCTCAAGGTGGATCTACTGTGATATTGGATAAGATCCTTGAACAAGTATCAGAAGATATCCTTCAATTTACTTGTATACGTGGAGAGAATGCGCTACATTTTGCAATACGGAATGATAGAACAGATATGACCATACATCTTATCAAAATGTATTCCAAATCTTTAAAAAGAGAGGACGAGACAGAGAAGATGGAACAACGTCAAACAACCGATAACCATTTTACCGATGGCGTGTTTGCACCAGTTCATTGGGTTGCATGGCAAGGACAATCAAGGCTGCTGCAGGAATTCAAAAATGCAAAATTTGACATTTCCATAAAAACTAGAAGTGGATTAAATATTTTGGATGTTGGATGCCTGACAAAATTATCAGATAAATCAAATACATTTTGCATACATGTTCTTAAGAATGAACTAGAATATATTGATCCGATGAAAACTGATAAATCAGGGTGGAATATAGGGCATTATGCATCGAAGTCTGGTCGAACTGAATTATTAAAATTCATGAAAAAAAATGAAACGCTGCGTTCCCTAATAACGGCAAAAACCATGTCGCTTAAAACTTGTTTGCATATTGCGTGCGAGTTTGCAAACTTTGACGCTGTGAAATTTCTTGTCACAAAGTTTGCATCACTTTTTAACTGTATAGACCACCTAAATTGGAATGCATTGCACTTTGCTGCTAAAGGTGGAAGCTTGGAGATTTTAGAATATCTCTTGAATAAAGGTTTAGAAATTGGCTGCTTAACATATGATCAAAAAACAATATTACATGTTGCTTGTATTCATAAGAAACTTGATATCTGTAGATATGCCGTCAGTAATTTTTCCTATGATCTCTTAAATACTCGTACAAATACCAGTGGTCTGCTAGCATCACACTATTTAGCAGTAGAGAAGAAAGAGGGAGGAAAGGAAGAACACATTTTAAAAGTTCTTTGTGCCAGTGAAATGGACCTCAAAGCAACATGTTTCGATGGTTTCACTATGTTAGAATGGGCAATTGATCATTTCAATATAGAATTAATCCGGGCGATAGTCAGTGTTACTTTCAGAGAGAAATGTGGTGTAAGTAACGAAAGTCTTACAAAAGCAATATCCAGAAAAAAAGACGAAACCATCAAAGCTATTTTGCAAACAGCCTTAATTGAAATGAATGAATCGCAGTGATTGTTTTTACTGTCTGAATGTATGTTTTAAAACATTAGCTATTTTACCTTTTTTTTAAAATTGTAATTGTTTGCGTTTGTATTTATACTGTGAGCTTAATTACTTGGATTCTGAAAGATGTTGATTTTTTATTGAATTTGTTTGTGTTTGTATTGATACTGTGAGCTTGATTACACGTATTCTGGAAGATGTTAATTTTTTTATTGAATTTGTGTATGTATTTATACTGTGAGCTTGATTACACGGATTCTAAAAGAAGTTAATGGCATGCACAAGGTATTTACAAAAAAAAAATATGTATAGTTATTGTATCAAACTTGTCAGGACAATTGCAAAATAAATACATGATATTCTAATTGAAAGCACATTTGCAAGAAAGATAATTTAGGAAGCTCGCAAGAACAGTAACAAGTCAAAAAGGCTTATTATAAGCAGATTGTGCTTAAATCAGCACATAATATTGAAATATTTGAATGTAGTATTTGTACAGGTGAATTGTTGGTTGTTGTGTTAGAAAATGTACTGATTATATGAATGAAATTTTATGTCTAATTATCTCATGAAAGTGTACAGTGTATTTATTTTAGCAAACAAACTCCCTGTTTGATATATTTTAATTGGTTTTTTTTTTCATTAATATTTAAAAAATGTATTTTATTCTGTTTTGTACAAATCTATATAACTTAACTTTGGGAAGTTTATGCTTTATCAACCGCAACAAGCAAATTATGTTAAGTATACTCGTTTATTTTAGTCAGGATTATTTGATGTTATATCAAATAGCTCGGTATTAATTTAGGACCGGCCTAGTAATCGTTTAATATTCAATTTCACAAATTCAGACATCGCCAGCAAGTAGCGGTACAAGTTAATCATTTTCTCCACAACCGAAAGTCCTTCCTTTTTACCCCATTCAAAAAGCTAGCTACAGAGTGGCACTATACCAGAATGCAATATCCTACTTTCATATAATAAATGGCCATAAAGACACAACCAAACTTTCCAAAGTATACAAATCATTAGAAGGCTTGCGCAGATTGGCTGGGTAACAAAAGACACAGTTATTTTTACATCACATGAACTATTACCCAAGATTATTCATTCTTTATCCCACATATGTAACGTGGCATATGATTCGGCCTTGATTTCAGCACCATTCACTCTCGCATTTTTTGGCTTGTTAAGAGTCGAGTCAGTGAAACATTGGCCTTGCAATGTAAAGATATCAAGATCAAAACCAACCTACTCTGCCAGATAACAATACTAAAGTCCAAACCAAATGGGTTTTTCCTCTGTTTTGGACATAATTCCTCGCCCTACGTCTTCTACCAGTCCAATTAATAATAAAAATCAGTCATGGATTTTAGGCCGTAGGGAAACCTATTCCAAACTCACCGTTTGTTAACAAATTTAAACTCTAAATCTACTACAACTTCCAATCTGTGTTACAAAATCTGTAGATTTCAATCGGTCCCTGGTCATTTTAGGTCTGTTAGTTTTAGAATTGGGATGACAACAGAGTTAGCTAAACTAGGTTTGTCTGAATCTGAACTAAAGTCCAAGAAGAGATGGCGATCAAAATCTCATTTGAGTTACATTAGAATACATCAATAGCCCATTTTAAACTAAACAAAAACATTGTTAACCACTTTAAAGTTTTTGTAGGAACTCCAAATTAATTTATTTGGATTGTGGAAACTTCAATCCCCCTTTGGACAGGTCATCATGCTGCAACCCAAAGACAAAGGGGAAGTAACCTTAACTTACCTGCTACAAACACCTGGATGTAGGGGAATGAGTTGCGATGAACTGTTGAAAGCAGTCTCAGAATAATTAGCTCGGTATCTACCTCTCAATTATTTTTTTTATTAATTCACCTTGGCTCTAACAACTTCACAGCATCAGATTTAACAGACATACACCTGATCCATAGAATATTGTGCAGCCTGTCTCGCTGTAATGTGCTTCTTCCGGGTACCACAATATTTTCATCCAGTTTGCCAAGATTGTATTGGCATGGTGTCCCACTCTCAGCAGGAAGAAAAATAAACACCAAACGAATTTAAGTCAATAAGGCCATCAATAAGATCATTACTTCTGAAGTTAGTGGTTGTAACAACCACTAACTTCAGATACATTATAAAACAAGCATACAAATGCAAAAAATCAGCTATTCAGACATGTTGGTACACACTTGTAAAAAACAGACCTGGTTTACCTTAATAACTTACAATCATCTCTCCACATGTTTTTAAAAAAACACCTATGTATAACAAACACCCCTCCCCCTTTCTTCCTCAGCTAGCATGAGTTTGTTCTCCTGTATCCTGTGGCGGGGACTGTGGGATACTTTGGTGTATGTTGTGATTAAGTGGCCCTATAATCTGGTTGTCTCGCCCACCCTGCCACAATGCAGGGGCGGTGGACGGGATGTTATACATAATATATAACCCGATATGTTAATATTTAATTTACTGGTTCATAGCCTGTTATAACTGGTTCACCTCCACCTCGCTCAAGCGGGGGAAGCCACAGTCTGGTAAGTAATATATTAACCAAGTGACTCGGGAGACAGGGAGAAGGGCAGCCACTCATTCATCGGTCCAGAATGTGGTGACCGTTTGGATCGGGCACTTGTGCTTACACTCGGCCCCCTGAGCGCCCATAGTTGTCTTGGTACTCGTATAGGTATAATGTATCCCCAATCCCCCAACAATTGTGGACTTCTTCTACTTTTAGTTTTAAGTTTGTAAAGTTAAAACAAGTTGTGTTTGTGTTCAGTTGTTCCTTCAGTAACAATAAATGCATTTGACCTTAACACAAGTGTTATTATTCATGGCATGTTTATGCATTTAAAGGTCTGAATCGGGTTAGTTTGTCGGTCTGTGAGATGACCAGTAGATATGTGTTGTGCATAAACCCACTGCGTATTCAGCAGGTGACGGCCAGTAGCAAAGTGGCATTAGTCGCGCAGAGTAGACCCTATCTGTCTATTTATTATTTAATTTTCTACTGTTCGAAAATTATTCTTCATGTAAAAGGTGACTTTGATTCGTACAAAAGATCTAAATGTATTATAGCACCTTTTCCGTTTATTTCGTCTACACCCAAGTTTAAAAGGAAAGGAAAGGTGCATTTTCTGAAAATAAATATATATACAGGTACATATCGCAATATACTTTTTGAAACCTACGTTTTAGTTATTGGTTTTATTATAGTGTCTTTAATTATACCCGCACTTTCTGAAGAAAGTTCGGGTATATTGTTGTTACCCTGTTCCGTCTACTTGTCCGTCTGTCCGTCCGTCTGTCACGTTTTACTTTCATAAACTGCTCTTACATCTTATAAACCAGCAAACTGAACTCTTGGAGTTTGATTTGGGGGGTGGGGGGGTCATGTTGTTTTGTAAAAAGGTTTCAAAAATTCTTTGGAAGTCCTGGGGGTCAAATAATAGGTAAAAAATGACGTTTTTTCACAAAAAACCTTCTTCCTCGAACTTTTACATTTTCAACAGTAGACAAATCATCTCTTGGGGTATGTTTTGGGGTGTCCTATAGATGCGCAATAAGGTTTCGAAAATTCAAATTTTGACCTGGGGATCATTAAATGGCTGAAAAATGACCTTTTTTTTATTTTAGAAAAAGTCTGGTTTCAAAAAACGTCATTTTTTTGGCAGTAGCCAAATGATCTACAAGAATATGATTCGGGGTGTCATGTTGATGTGTAATAATGTTTCCGAATTTTTGTTTTTATCACGGGGGTTTGTAGGCATCTAAAAATGACGGTTTTTTTGCAAAAAACTATGGTTTCCAGAACTCGTCTTACAATTTATGCAGTAACTATGTCATATCTTGAGAAATGACAGGGGCTGTCCTATAGATGTGCAATAAGGTTTAAAAAATTTAATTTTATCCAGGGAGTCAAATCGTAGAGAAAATTAACGTTTATCACTTCTGAAAAAACCTACTTCTCAGAACTCCTCTCATGATTTAATGAATAGCCACATCATTTATAGGGATATACATGTAACAGGGGCTGAACTGTAGATATTCAATAAGGTTTTAGAAATATAAATTGGATTCTGAGGGTCAATACTATCTGCAAAATGATGTTTTGTCCCATACAAAACCTAATTCCTGGACCTCCTCTTATCTCTTATGATTGAAATAACGTACCATGAGATGCATAAGGGGGAATAATATATATGCTTTAGGGGTGGGGATCACAAGCATTTTTTTTCAAGTTAATTGATCATTTCTGATTTTGGGAGGGTGGGATTGGGTTAGGGTGACCCCCAGAGGCCATGGCAGGTGGGTTGGGATATTCAGAGTCTCCTCTCACATTTTTACAGTAGCAAAATCATTTCTTGACTGTTTTTTTTTGTATGATGTCAGATGTACATAAAGAGATTTTGGAAATTGCTTTTTAATCTGAAAGAAAAACAAAATGTTATATATAATTGTGGAATTTATAAAGTCAGTCAACAAAAACCTTGCTGTAAAAACAAAGCTGGGTCATCATTGGGCTAGGGATAGGAATTACACTACATATGAATAAGATAGGTTACTTGATTAGTTCTAACTCTGGAAAGTCACTGGGCGTCTCAAAGGGGGCAAGAACGAATATGGTTTAGGTGTGGGGATCTCAACAATTATTAACATGTAAGCTACTGACAAACAACTTGATAAAACAGGACTATCAACAGTTTGAAGTCATGTTTTCGTAAGTTCTATGGTCGATACAACGACCTTGTCAGCAAATACAATCATCCACTGGGTGGCATGCTGACTGACGTTTTTCACACTAATTGTTAGACCATAATTTATCACCTAATTGTCTACGGACTTTTCCGGTTTTTCCCTATTACGACAAAGAGCACACGGCGGGTGTGACCGGTCAGCAGAGGATGCTCACTCCTCCTAAGCACCTGATCCTACCTCTATCTTTTTGGAGGTCCGTGTTGCTCTGCTTTGAATTTGTATTTCGCTTTACGGATTTTTTTCCGTCGTCCGTCCGTCCGTCCGTCCGTCCGTCTGTCCGTCCGTCTGTAAACTTTTCATATTTTCGACTTCTCTAACACCACTGGGCCAAATTTAACCAAACTGGGTACAAAGCATCGTTATGGAAAGGGGATTATAAATTGTTAAAATAAAGGGCACAACCCTTTTTGAAAGGGAGAGAATTGCGAAACAGTGAGTATAGGGTGTGTGTCTTTAAAAATCTTCTACTCAAGAACCACTGAACCAGAAATGCCAATATTTACACAAAAGGCTGTATATATAGTGAAGATTCTAATTTATAAAAATCGTTACCCCCGTGCCAAAAATGGGGCCCCGGGCGGAGTTCAAAGTTTAACATAGAAATACATAGGAAAATTGTTTAAAAATCTTCTCAAGAACCACTGCACCTGAAATGCCGATATTTACAAAAAACCTTGTATATATAGTGTAGATTCTAAATTGTAAAAATCGTCACCCCCGTGCCAAAACTGGGGCCCCAGGCGGGGTTCAAAGTTTAGCATAGAAATACATAGGAAAAATGTTTAAAAATAATCTTCTCAAGATCCACTGCATTAGAAATGCCGATATTTACATAAAAGCTTGTATATATAGTGAAGATTCTAAATCGTAAAAATCGTGACCCCCGGGCCAAAACTTGGGCCCTGGGCGGGGTTCAAAGTTTAGCATAGAAATACATAGGAAATTGTTTACAAGATTTTTGTTCCATTTATTCAACTAAATTGTGCACACAAAAAAAAACAACTCTGTCTCCCTGATTATTGACAACTCATTGGATTAGTAAAGTTTGCTTAACCAAGAAATAGCGGATAAATACTATAATGTGTAAAAATGCACTAAATATTATTTTAGTTTATCGCTTACAGTTTATTTGGAGACCGTGCCCGATAAAAAATAAAATAACATGTCAATTTATTTGCTATCGGGCACGGTCTCCAAAATGAATGTAAGCGATAAATATATCTTGTGATTTTGTTGCAATGTTACAGCTAGTGTAGTTGAGCATTATAGATACGGCTGATCAACGCATGTGGTGTGGATTTGTTTGTAAACAACCATACCATAGGTAATCTTGTTTCAAACGGGAATTGAATTATAAATAAAAGTAGCTTTTATTATGTATCCTCTTGTTTCCTATCATCACGGGCTCTATGGTATCGCGGTATTTCTGTTTACGTATAGTAGCACGCGCTGAATTTAACATTTGTCGTCGGGATATTTTTAGACATGGTAAACAGAGGCACGCTAAACATCACTGAGGTATAATAGAGATAACTCACAAGAACATTAGATTATGGAAATATTTTCGTATTGATAGATTTTTCGACAAAATGATTTAACTACCACGATATTATAGGACCGGCTCATAATTAGGGAAACACTGTTAATGTGTTGTATCCTCGTATTCAAATTATGAACCTGTGAAATTTGTTCAAAGACTGTTTAAAGCAGAAAGAAAATAATTTGTTTTTGAACTTTGAAATTTCGACGATTTTTGTAACCATGATGAGTTATTGTATTACGAATGCATCACTACGCATTTTATAAGGAAATATACTGAGTATACATTCACATGGTGATGTTAAAATTGCAAATAAAAATATGTTTGGTTTCTTTTTAAAGCAGCAGGTGCATATGCACGAATTCAGTTAGACAAAGCATAATTCATTTACTTTTTTTATTCTGATATTATTTGATATACGACTATTGGTACAGAAATTCTAATTAATGATATCTATATTAAAGAAAATGTCACCTTGACGCAATTGTGGCTTCCGGCCTTTGATATAAATGTATAAAGTGTAAATTCTAAATTGTAAAAATCGTGACCCCTGGGCCAAAACTGGGGTTCAAAGTTTAAAAATCTTCTTCTCAACAACCACTGCACCAGAAATGCCAATATTTACATAAAAGCTTGTATATATCGTGAAGATTCTAAATTGTAAAAATCGTGACCCCTGGACCAAAACTGGGGCCCCGGGCGGGGTTCAAAGTTTAACATAGAAATACATAGGAAACATGTTTAAAAATTTTCTTGTCAAGATCCACTGCACCAGAAATGCCAATATTTACAAAGAAGCTTGTATATATAGTGAGGATTCTAAATTGTAAAAATCGGGACCACCAGGCCAAAACTGGGGCCACAGACATGGTTCAAAGTTTAATAACATATATAGGAAAAAGTTTAAAAATCTTCTTCTCGAGAACAAAATCTTACAGTTTGTCAGATTACTATGCAAGGATCCTCAAATAGTGAAGATTCTAAATTGGAAAAGTCGTGACCCCAGGTCCAAAACTGGGGCCCTGAAGGAGTTCAAAGTTTAACATAGAAGTATACAGGAAAAGTGTTTAAAAATCCTCTTCACATGATCAAGAACTACAATGCTACAGTTTGTGATATTACTATGTAGGCATCCTTAAATTGTGAAGATTATGAATTTTGGAAGCCGTGACCCCCAGACTAATACTGGGGCCCCAGAAGGGGTTCAAAGTTAACATAGAACTAGATGCTGTCATTAGACAGTAATACCCGCACCAAGTGTTAGCCTCTAAATAACACTCTCTTGTACCAGTTTTAGTCAAAAAGAAGGCCACATGCCATGTCCGGTACTTTTTAAAAATTATAATTTTCATAAATGATGAGTTCACATCCAATAATATACATATTGCCTTTATGTACAATTTGGGGTTGAACTGTTTGCATCTGTTTGTGATCTTCATATTATTTCCATTAAAAACCCGTTTTTAGATATGACACAAACAAACATTCTTAGGATTTTATATTTGTATTTGTGCCCTCATGCAGAAAAAAATATGATAAAATCAAAAAAAATCCCTACCTACCTAACCTAATTTTTTCATCTTTGTTACCCTAAACACACAATTTTTTTCTTAGGCCTAACTGTTAGGTAACATTATTTTGGGGGAAAATATTATATTTTATACACTTTATTTAATGTTTCGTTCAATAAGGAGTACATCACAATATGTGCGTGTCCCATACCACCTTAAAGCTGAAAATTGTGCTTTACATGGTTAATTACCTAATAAAATTGAGCAAGGGGTTTTAAAGAATAAACTTATGAAAATACATGCAATATGTTACAATTAAATGATCTTTGTCTGAAGTTACGTACACAACACAGGTCTACAGGTTGCATTAGCGGGTACTAGTTTTACCCAGGTCTTTGGTTTGATGAGTATCACATGGTGTACATGCATGTGTGTTTTCGATATGCAGAATAGGATTAATTAACATGAATAAACGTTTCTTTTGTGTTGATCAGCTAAAAGAATTCATATTGTGCTAGTTGGATTATCGTTATGATGTTGACCAATATAGGTAAGTATAATACATGTAGTAGCGCAATATTATGAGACACCGGTATACAAAACAGTTAAGTTTTACTTTCACTTTCTAAAATGTGATCTCCCTTTGCCAGCATACTGTATCATCATCTTTATTTAAATAAGCTTATCTACAGTTTCTGTCATTTTAATTGCAGTTTTTTTTTATTTTTTCATTTGTCAGACTTACACTATTGAGTTGACTCCATATTGACCCTATTTTGTATTAAATTTGGGTGTTAAATATCATGTTTATATGAGTTATAATAGGGAGGAAGGGGAAGGGGCCTGAACCGTTCCCCATCCCCAGGATGTGTGGATTAGATATACATTTCTAGTGAGAATGAAGGCATGCTGCAGCTTTTTTTCCCCCCATTATACCCCCTACCCCATCATCATACACCAGTAATAGAAAAAGAGTTAATGACTAATTTTCATTTATTTTAAATTGCTTATTCTTTTTTGTCAAGAGATATGTGGTATGTCAAGATTTATGACTCATGACAATTTGTGCATTTAAATCCTTATTGTTAACACACATGTATAATTATATATAAAAAAATACATGTGATATTTTACTAGGGATCATGCAATAAATTGCAGAATTGCCAATCGGTTATTTATAACTCATTTTGACTGATCAATTTGTTAATCATTTTGAAAATAATAACATTTCTAAATACATGTATAACATATTATCAATAGATTGATGTTGTAACTATTTAGGGCCCCACTCTGCAGATGCCCTATAGTGATTATTCTGTCCAATTCTGTTGATCATGTCAAGATACATTAGATACATTTAAGACAAATTGGCCCCTGCCCCTTGGGTTATTCTCCCACCCCCTGGAGTTGTTTTTAAACAACCATCCCCCCTCCTCTGAAATAAGAAATTATAATACATTCTAATAATTGTTGAGATCCCCACCCTAGACCATATTTATTCTTCATCCTTGTGTCATTGCACATCAATTGGTACATGTATATAGGTTATGCCCCCTTTGAGATGCCCAGTGACTTTCCAGAGTTGGAACTAATCAAGTATTAATCTATCTTATTCATATGTAGTGTAATTCCTAGCCCTAGCCCAATGTTGACCCTGCTTTGTTTTTTACAGCAAGCTCTAGTTTTTTTTTTGACTGACTTTACAATTTCTACAATTACATATAACATTTTGTTTATCTTTAAGATTTAAAAAGCAATTTCCAACATCTCTTTATGTACATCTGACATCATACAGAAAAATACCAATCAAGAAATGATTTTGCTACTGTAAAAATGTGAGAAGAGACTCTGAATCTCCCCACCCCCCGAAAACATGAATAGTTAAATATTTTTGAAATATCCTCAAAATCATCAAAATCCCCACTCCTAAACCATATATATTTCTGTTTTTTCAAACATGACCATGTCAAGGCAAATCTTTTTGTGGTATTAGTAGGTCATGGCCTCTGGGGGTCACCTTAACCCCACCCCACCCTCCCAAAATCAGAAATGATCAAATAACTTGAAAAAAATGCTTGCGATCCCCACCCCTAAAGCATATATATTCTTCCCCATGCATCTTATGGTACGTTATTTCAATCACAAGAGATAAGAGAAGGTCCAGGAATTAGGTAATTTTGCAGATAGCATTGACCCTCAGAATCAAATTTATATTTCTAAAACCTTATTGCATATCTATAGCTCAGCCCCTGTTATATCCCTATAAATGATGTGGCTATTCATTAAATCATGAGAGGAGTTCTGGGAAGTAGGAGTGATAAACGTCAATTTTCTGCTACTATTTGACTCCCTGAATGAAATTTAAATTTTCAAAACCTTATTGCACATCTATAGGACAGTCCCTATCATATCTCAAGAGATGACATAGCTACTGCATAAATTGTAAGAGGAGTTCTGGGAACAACATTTTTTGGCAAAAAAAACGTCATTTTTTGATGCCCACAGACCCCCGTGATAAAAACAAAAATTCTTAAACATGATTACACATCAACATGACACCCTAAAGCGTATCCTATTAGATCATTAGGCTACTGCAAAAAGAAATAGACGTTTTTTGAAACCAGACTTTTTGAAAAAAAAAAAAAACGTCATTTTTCAGCCATTTAATGAACCCCAGGACAATATTGAAATTTCCGAAACCTTATTGCGCATCTATAGGACACCCCAAAACATATTCCAAGATATGATTTGACTACTGTTGAAAATGTAAAAGGAGTTCGAGGAAGAAGGTTTTTTGTCAAAAAACGTCATTTTTTACCCATTATTTGACCCCCAGGACTACCAGAAAATTTTTGAAACCTGTTTACAAAACAACATGACACCCCAAATCATACTCCAAGAGTTCCGTTTGCTGGTTTATAAGATGTAAGAGCAGTTTGAGAAAGTAAAACGTGACAGACGGACGGACTGACGGACGGACAGACGGACGGACAGACGGAACAGGGTAACAACAATATACCCGAACTTTCTTTAGAAAGCGCGGGTATAAATATAGAGGGAAAATTTTTCTTCTTAAGAACTACACTGCAACAGTTTGTGGGATTACTATGCAAGCATCCGTGGCTATTGTAGATTCTAAATTGGTAAAATCGTGACCCGGACTAATACTGGGCCCCAAGAGGGGTTCAGAGTTTAACATTGAAGTAAATAGGGAAAATGTTTAAAAATGTTCTTCTCGAGAACTACAATGCTACTATATGTGAGATTACCATGCATGCAACATATGATAATGTAGATCCAATTTTTTTTTTTAAATAAGGACCCCTGGACTAGTACTAGGGACCCAAGACGGGTTCAAAGTTTAACGTAGAAGTATATATGGAAAATGTTTAAAAATCTTCCTCTCAAGAACTACAATGCTTCACTTTGTCAGATTACTACGTAGGCATCCTAAATTAGTGTACATTCTAAATAAAAAAAATCCGACCTAAAGTCGATCTAATACTGGGGCCCCAGAAGGGGTTCAAAGTTTAACATAGAAATAAAGAGGGAAATGTTTAAAAATCTTCTTCTCAAAAACTACGATGGCTCAATTTGCGATATTACTATGCAAGCATCCTTAAATGATGTAAATTCTAAATTATAAAAGCTGTTACCACTTGACTAATACTGGGGCCCCAAGAGGGGTTCAAAGTTTGACAAAATATATATAGGAAATATGTTTAAAAATCTACTTCTCGAGAACTACAAAGATACAGTTTGTGAGATTACTATGCAAGGCAAGGATCCTCAAATAGTGTAGATTCTGAATTGTTAAAGGCAACCCTATACCTCGGACCAATACTGGGGCCCCAGAAAGGGGTTCAAAGTTTAAAATAGAAATAGCATATTATGCTATGAAATAGAATGTTACAAGGAACTGTTGTTCAGGTGAGCTATGTGGCCCATGGGCCTCTTGTTTCATGTATTATCATTCCCTATTTCAGAGAAGGGGGTGGGGTGGTGGTTTAAAAGCAACTCTTGGGGGGGGGGGGGGGTGGGGAATGACCCAAGTGGCAGGGGCCAATTTGTCTTAGATGTATCTTGACATGATCAGCGGATCGCTATAGGACATCTGCAGAAAGGGGCCCTAAATAAGTTGTTAAAAGTTACAAAAGTCTTCAAAAAATATTGATAATACGTCATACATGTATTTAGAAATTTCTATATTTTCAAAATGATTAACAAGTTAATCAGTCAAAATGAGTTATAAATAATCGGTTGGCATTTCTGCAATTGCTTGCCATCCCTAGTATGGTATCACATGTATTTTTTATATATAATTATACATGTATATCTGTTAACAATCAGGACTGAAATGCACAAATTTTCATGAGTCATAAATCTTGACATACCACATATCTCTTGATAAAACGAATAAGCAAAATTAAAGAAAATTACAGTCATTAACTCTTTTTCTATTATTGGTGTATGATGATGGGGTAGAGGGTTTAATGGGGAAAAAACCTTCAGCATGCCTTCATTCTCACTAGAAATGTATATCTAATCCACACATCCTGGGGATGGGGAACGGTTAAGGCCCCTTCCCCTTCCTCCCTATTATAACTCATATAAACATGATATTTAACACCCAAATGCAATACAAAGTGTTACAGTTTGATTCAGTATGCTGAAAAAGGGATATCACATTTTAAAAAGTGAAAGTAAAACTTAACTGTTTTGTATACCGGTGTCTCATAATATTGCATGTACATGTACATGTATTATACTTACATATATTGGTCAACATCATAATGATAATCCAATTAGAGCACAATATGAATTCCTTTAGCTGATCACCACAAAAGAAACGTTTATTCATGATAATTAATCCTATTCTGCATATCAAAAACACATATGCATATATACAGCATGTGAAACCCATCTAACCAAAGAGCTGGGTAAAACTAGTACCTGCTAATGCAACCTGTAGACCTGTGTTGTGTATGTAACTTCGGACAAAGATCATTTACTTGTAACTTATTGCATGTATTTTCACAACTTTATTCTTTAAAACCACTTGCACAATTTTATTAGGTAATTAATCATGTAAAGCACAATTTTCAGCTTTAAGGTGGTATGGGACACCTACTATTGTGATGTACTCCTTATTGAACGAAACAAATAAAGTATAAAATATAATATTTTCCCCAAAAATAATGTTACCTAACAGCATAGTGATTTGGGTTAGAGCGTTAACTATGTGTCTGTAAATAGAGAGTTTGAATCCTGCTGGGGCTTATCTTATTTTTACCTTAAGTTACCAAAAATTTTAAAAACTTATTTTTTGGCCCAAATATTCATTTGTAAAAATGTTTAATTCTAAAACGGTGAAAGTAATTTAATTAGAATATAACTACATATAATATAAATAACGCACTTTTATCCACATAAATATCGACATGTGTTTGATACCACCTTTTAAAATCGTTAAAGCAGTCCTGCAGTGAAAAACATTGCGCAATATGACATTTATTTTGCAATATTCTTTATTGCAATTACATGTACAGGCTTTCATTGTTATAAAAATATTCTGATTTTTATTTATCTATGGGTGGGTGGGTGGGGGGTGGTTTAGAGTAATAATTGTGTTTGCAGGGGTTGTAGCATGTGATGGTGGCACACAAAAGCATAAATAAAGCAGGCAACCGCCGAGGGGGGGGGGGGGGGGCGGATGGGCATGCTTAAATATGTTTGTAATAATTATATAGACCATACTTTCTATGACATGAAATGTTTAGATTTTTGATTAATTTAAAACTCACATGCAAACAGTTCAAACGCAAATTTTACATAAAAGTAATATGTGTATTATGGGATGTGACCTCATCATTTATGAAAATTATAATTTTTAAAAAGTACCGGAAATTGCATGTGGCCTTCTTTTTGACTAAAATTGGTACAAAAGAGTGTTATTTAGAGGCAAACACTTGGTGCGGGTATTACTGTCTAATGACAGCATCTAGTTACTGATTTGTCAAAAACTCTGAAAATCTGCATACAGAAATGAAAACATATATAAATGTAAGTATTGTTATTGAAGAATCTGTTTATAATGGATGTGATAAAACTCAATGGGCATGTTCATGAAGTTACATTTATATTAAACTAAAATATGTCTCATATTTATCTTAGGACATATCTTAGTTTTTAAAGTTATATGTAAGACAGTTTCTCGAAGTAGTCCTAATCTACGATGCCTCTTAAAAATCATCTTACATGTAACTTTAATACATCCAAACATCTGTCTTATCCCTAATAAACTCGAAAGTAAATATGTAGGATGTGAACCGCCACTTCTAAAAGGAAGAGTAAACTAATAAATACATCATGTCAGAATACTTTGGGATAGAAATAAGCCCACAGTCGAAATATATACATGTACATGTATTTGGGTGTTATGTGAAGATACAGCATTTCTAAATTGCATGACTTAACACACCTAGCTATGTCTATCTGCTTTGGTTTTATTTGAGTCTTAAAAGTTATACAAAAAATATACGGATTAATTATTTACATTATTTACGTTGGGGGGCGGGGTGGGGGTACGAGGTATAATGCTTGCCGGGTGTCCGAGACCTATATTTAGTAACTTTTTAAATGAATATGTGAAGTTATAAGTTTAAATTTCAAACACCTCGGATAATTTTCAAGCACCCCGAACCCCCAACCCCCCCCCCCCCCCCCCACCCCACATCTAGATCCACGCATGCATGGATTATGTAACATTGAGTAAAAAAAAATCCAGAAGATTTTCCGTCTCAAAATTTTAATAATTATCTCTAAATCTAAATGAGCCTTTTGTAGTTTGTATTTTATTCAGTAAATAATATGCTGCGAATTATATCTGATTGGAATGTAACAAAATATCATTGATCATTGTGCGAGAAAATACATTTATATTTGAAAAATCTATCGACATTTATTTGATAAAAAAATTTAGGCACGCATATTATTACTGAACGTACATGTATAAACATGTAATGGGTGATACACAATCGGCGCGAATAAAATGAATAATCGTCATTGGTGGATCAAATACCACATTAGTAAAAGTAAATATGTATAAACTGTTACATGTACAATTATTGTCAACTGAATATACTGCTGAATTAAGTAATTTAGGAAAATATATTCAGTAAGCAGAAACACTCAGAAATGTGTTTGTAATAGAAAAATAGATAATACTTTGATGCACTAAATACGTGTATTGCTAAATATTATTTCTTACATTGCATATATATTATGTACTAGATGATATCCCGTGCAAGCGTGGGAAGTAACACTTTACACATTAATGGCACAATGCTAACCTGTTGAAACATATATATTTTTTCATTTTTGTTTACACCGTGTCCGATTTTTTTTACTTAATTGCTTTATTCATATATTCTTTGAAATTGAAATAAAAAACCAACTGCCTGACTGGATATTTAGATGACGGATGAAAAATCTCAACTGAATTGGATGATATACATGTACGTGTGTAACAACCGTTAATGATACAAAGCCGCTTAATGATATAAATAGCATTAAGCGTTGTAATTGCAACGCTTGATGCTATAAATTCTTGCATTAACAGTTGACATGTCCAAATGTTCATGATAAATCGCCGCTTAATGATAGAATTGTATCATTAAGCGTCACAAATGCAGAGCAGCCTTAACGCGTAATGAAACAAGCAAATATCGACACCCTCAACCGCTAATGATACAAACTTTATATCATTAAGCGTTGCAGTTGCACCCTTTAATGATACAAAATTGTATAAATGAATGAAATTGAATCTTTTCGTTTTCTTCAATTTGCTCAACAATCATAATTTTAGTTTTTAAGATCAATTCTATATAAAATCAAAATTGTATACAGGAGTTCCGGCACGCACAGTTTCCAATTATCTTTATATTGCATACAGTGATATATATTCATGTAATAAGAAGCTAGATAACATTATTTGGAAAACATATTTTCGTATTTTTTAAATACCATAGAAGTTATTACTATTGAACCAAACTCATATATGTATAGCTGTATTTAAAATATGCATGGCATATTAAAAAATTGCAACATGTTACTATGGTAACAAGGCTAAATATTTTAAAAATGAAGAAAACCATAGTGATTATGTAAAGCGAACATGATTATTTTAACTACAATTTAGAACCATTCTGTGTTGCTATTTGTGGGAAACTTTTTAAGTTTTATATCAAATATATTCAAGCACTATTGAGCATCGTTAAATTGCCATTGCTAAGGAAATATGTAAACTTAAGAAAATAATTCAGAAATTTTTAATTGTTCAAAACGTAATAGCGACTGCTATTTATTTTGCTAAAATGCAGCTTCAACTGATATTACATGAAAGTTAAGAACATGTTTGGTCATTCCAATCATTAATGCTATATGTCTCCAAAATAGCTTTAAACGGCCATTTTTCAATCTTTACCATCTGTTACCATGACAACCGGTCTCAATGACAACATTCCAAGGTTGTCTTGCATCTTTATATACCAATACTAAGGTATCAATGTAACAAACAGGTAGATATACCTGTAATGTTTCTGCACAAGTTCTGTAATAATGATATTACTTTATATTAAAAAAAGAACAAGCAAATTTATGATAGAATTTGAGAATTGAACATCACAACAAAATATGTCAGACATTGTACACATGTCAGTTAATATATCACTTACGGGTAGCAATGTATCATTTAAAGGAAAGTGATAGCTTGATCACTGACCCCCCCCCCCCCCTTTTTATCTACATCATTGCCAGAATAGAATCTATATTACTTCTCATATAAACAAATAACTTATTCGTCCGAACAAATCCTAATTCGTGTCTGCACAATTAGATAAATCGTCCGAATAAAAAAACTCACTAGTATTCGTCCGAACAAATAAGATTTAATTTTTTTTTTCATCTGGCCCTTCCACGCCGCCGTAATATAATCATGTCATGGACAAAAAAAAATTAAGCGTTGCAGTTGCACCCTTTAATGATACAAAATTGTATAAATGAATGAAATTGAATCTTTTCGTTTTCTTCAATTTGCTCAACAATCATAATTTTAGTTTTTAAGATCAATTCTATATAAAATCAAAATTGTATACAGGAGTTCCGGCACGCATAGTTTCCAATTATCTTTATATTGCATACAATGATATATATTCATGTAATAAGAAGGTAGATATTATTTTGAAAACATATTTTTGTATTTTTTAAATACCATAGAAGTTATTACTATTGAACCAAACTCATATATGTATAGCTGTATTTAAAACATGCACGTCATATTAAAAATTGAAACATGTTACCATGGTAACAAGGCTCAATGATTTGATTGCACAGTCTTGATATTTTTCTTTTGTATCATATAATTATTGCACTAAACTTAATTGCCGTTTGATATTTCTATCATGGTGTTCATACGTATAATGTCTAATATGCATGACAACAAAAATCCGATAAAATCTTAAAAGGGGATCAATTTTGCCTTTTTTTTAACTGTTGACGGCATGTGTACAGAACTATTCCTACGAAATTTCCAAACATTGTCTACATGTATATATCTACAAAAGTATATATCTACATGTACAATACAATTCATCATCGTCATATACAATACATATCTTCATCCATAAATTTTATTCATACATCGAACAATTGTATTGTAATTTTTTATTTACCGGTTGAAAGTAAAACACGACAGAACTCTCAACAAACTAATATTGTTTTACTGAAAACAAATAATAAAACGGACGTTCCATACTTCACCAAAAATCGCCTTGTTACACCCCCCCCCCCCCCCAACAAAATACCTTACTCTGGTGTGAATTAAATTTGTATCCAGTTGTCATAATGTAAATTTTCAATTTAAACTCGCCTATAGTAAATTCAAAATTTACAACATGAAACAAAGGTATATGGTTATTTTAATGATATAGAAATTCATAATAAGTCCGTGTAGCATAACGGGTAGAACCCCACCCCCTCCCTCCATCAAACCGCCTGTGGCTGAAAACCCAAAACATCGATCTCGCACAACAGTAAACACTTACATTGGCCTAATTTCCTGCGTAGACGTAGCCTCTCCCCACCCCCCACCCCTCCAAAAAAAGATAAAAAACTAGAAGATTAACATTTTTGCTTCTATATCACATTACAAAATGTTTCTTATTAAAGAGATATAGATGAAAGACTTTAGACCCTTCTGGGCCCCTAATATGAGGGGTCAGCCCCTTTTGCTTGGTGTCAGTTGAAAGGTCTTGTTTATATAAACTTTTAATGTTCTACATATGTTAACAAAATATTTATGACAAGAAAGATATTCGTGATCAAATCTCAAATTTCCCAAAAAACTGTCAAAAAAGTTAACATCAACATTTTCAGGTTCAGGCGAGCTTCCAGGACAATGACTTCTAGTCAAATCTAAAACAAGCATGCAAATCTACCATAACCACTCTATCTTGCACATAAATTTCAAGTCTTTAACTTTAACGGTTTTTGAGGAGATGCGTGAACAATATCATGTCCCAACATACATGAAAAAGGGAGATAATTCAGAAGCGGAGATGAATTTTCAGACAAAAAGTTGTATGCAATGAGAGGTTCACCTAAGACATCATCCCTGTAAAAATCAATAAAATCGATGGAGAAATGGCTGAGAAATTAAAGGTGTCTACCAAGAAGAATATTTAAATAATATAGAAGAATGAGAAACAGTAGAATAACAGTAAGGTCTTCCGCTGAAGACGGAAGACCTTAATAAAAATAAATAAATAAAAAAAGAGATGAATAAATAAACAAAGACTAAAAGATAACATTTAGTACTCCTGCTTGATAACACACGATCCTTAATTTAACTAGGAAAGCCCTGTCTGTAGCACTTTTCATTCCGCTTCCTTTAAGCAGCCGGTCTCCCAATCATGTGAAAGTGTATATGCATTCGCTTCTGTTTTTTTGATCACAGTATCATCTGCTTTTTTCATTCAAAAGTTTGTTCAATGTACATGTTATCAATATTATCAAACAATTTGTTACAAATGTGTTTAAGATATGGATTAATTAATAAGGGTACTGGTATTTCAGCTAACATTACAATTTACTTTTTCATGTAAATTTAAGAGAAATGTTTTTTGAAATATTAGACCATTCTTGTTTAATCGCATTACGTAAAATGATTTAGATTATACTATGTCTACATACATAATTTTCTTATACTAGGTTGAACACAGTATGGATACACAACTAAGTCATTTATTACTATTCTTTATTTGATCAAGATATACATCTTATTGCTTTATTAACAACAATGTTATTTCATTCATTTTTGGTTTTCTTCATTTTTAAAATGTTTAACCTTGTTACCATAGTAACATGTTTTAATTCTTTAATATGACGTGCATATTTTAAATACAGCATCTGCTATACATATATGAGTTTGGTTCAATAGTAATAACTTCTATTGTATTTAAAAATACGAAAATATGTTTTCCAAATAATGTTATCTAGCTTCTTATTACATGAATATATATCATTGTATGCAATATAAAGATAATTGGAAACTATGCGTGCCGGAACTCCTGTATACAATTTTGATTTTATATAGAATTGATCTTAAAAACTAAAATTATGATTGTTGAGCAAATTGAAGAAAACGAAAAGATTCAATTTCATTCATTTATACAATTTTGTATCATTAAAGGGCGCAACTGCAACGCTTAATGATATAAAGTTTGTATCATTAGCGGTTGAGGGTGTCGATATTTGATTGTTTCATTAAGCGTTAAGGCTGCTCTGCATTTGTGACGCTTAATGATACAATTCTATCATTAAGCGGCGATTTATCATTAACAGTTGGACATGTCAACTGTTAATGCAAGAATTTATAGCATTAAGCGTTGCAATTGCAACGCTTAATGCTATTTATATCATTAAGCGGCGTTGTATCATTCACGGTTGTTACATACGTGGCCTTATTTTTTTTTTTTTTGGTTGCAGCTGAGAAGAAAATGATAAGAAATATTTTTTTTAAACAAGTGAGTGGGTATTTAAGACGTACAAGAGAACAAATTTCACAATTTTTATCATACCGGATTCCTGGTCACCTCGTTCTGGAAAAAAAATCTTTCCATTAAAACTATAATCGCATCAAATTCTTCCATTTCATTTATAAACTTTTTTTTATCAACCAAAGAGTCCCATCTAAGGTATGACTTTCTGGTCGCGATGCATGATGAACCCGTCCTACACTTTTTGCTATGCCGTTAATTAGTCAAACCGCGTTCTCGGTTACCCCCTTCTGAAATGTTCTATTCCACTCTCTCGATAGAGGTAGCGCTTCGCTAGCTTCTATCTACATGTATCATAACTAAAATCGCGCATTCAAGAAACGAATTACTTTATTTCATTTATTCAACATTTGTAAAATCTTAACTTCTATGTATAATCCAAGTAAGTTCCTTGTAACTGTATTCATTGTTTACCTAATCATTCAATATTATTCATTGCAAGTATATGTTTTGATGCTTACTCCTACTGACTTGGATCCGCCAAAGCGTGTCCACTACCTTACTCTCATTTTGGTAAGTATGTGTTTAATTTATTGTACAATATTTACTTATCAGGTACAATTCAACTGAACTATCATCCGATCCTTACCCTTATCATCTTTTCTTAAAGGAAATCTATCAGGTTTTTTTTTTTAGACTTTTAGTAGGTGAAAACGGAATTCCGGACAAGAGACTTTTAGTAAAAGAACCCTGCTTCTGTATATGGGCCTAATGAGAAGTCAGCAAGACTTGGTAGAGTGCTGTTAGAAAAAAAAATTCGTGGCGGATGGACAACAACTGTTAGAGCCCGATTTTATATTGATTCAATATGTGATTTGTAAAAAAAAAAATATTAAAAAATGATATTATTCATAAATAAATTTCTCTATGATACGAAATACAAACAGGACCGCACCCCATTGTCTATATAGAACAACAACATTTAGGTTTTTATGAATAATTTAATTGAAGTTTTTCTAATGCAAAATACTTTTTTGAAAATGTAAAAAATTAAATAATTAGAATGATAAAAATATTAGATCTTTCCGCTGCTAGCATCTTGACTCTCCACTTTCATCTGTTTATTATTCTACCAGTACAATGTAGTCGGGATCGTCTTCCTCCATCTTGACCTTCAGATTCAGCAACGATCCTAAAAAGGTGATGCATAAAATAGTTGTTTAAACATATTTTCATGCATATAAAACATTTATTAACAAACTAATATCGTATTTAGATACAACTGTATCATATTGTTTACAAATTTGTGGAGGTTTAACGTTAGCATTTCTGTATCAAGATGGTTCAAACACATTGTAAATAAATCCGTCTTTCGGGAAATATTTGTCACTTTATTAGTAGACCTACACATTGTACATTTCATTCATTTATCATATGATTGGAATCCACGAGGTTAATTGGGACATTGACCGAATATGGCTTTGGTCTACTGAGTTACCTTTTTTTCAAACCGAGGGGTTTTTTAGGGATATAATCAAAGTACTATAAAGTACTGAAAGCCGAGCTTTTATGATGTGTCGATGCATATTGTGTAGTAAAAACTGACAACCTCTCTCTCCCCTATCTCTCTATCTCTCTCTATCATGCTTTTAATGTTGGCAAAGCATCAGAGAGCGACTAAATTTTGTAAGCGGTGTGTCTGTCTAGTAGAAAGAAATCACCAGTGCATTGAATTTTAAAACAAGTGTTATAAAATCAATCCCCAATTTCTTTAATGTGCAGCCGAATACAAATGCTTTGCAAAGTAGTTCATGGAAAATCATGCGCATTGTATTTGTCCAAAATGCATAGTCTTGTTTTTGAGGTCAAGATCTAGTAAATAAAAGATACCTACAGGTTTATGAAATTCAAGATATAAATTCTTTTTATGATGCTTCATAACAATAGCTTTGTTTGAAAGGGTGTATCGTGTTTTAAACTGTCAATTTCTGTGTAATATGAAGGAAATGATTACAAATCCCGGAGTTTTGTTTATTTTTGACTAATGAAATATATCTAGAATGCCTACAGTCTATCCCAAAACGGCATCAAACAAATTAAAAGCTCTTGGCCTCTGCTTTAAAATGATGTCAAATTGAATATATGTATCGAGATTACCTTTCCGATGATTTAATATAGAATGTCAAGAAACTGTTTCATTTTCTACATAATTCCTTTAATTAAATCTCTAAAGTACTGGAAATTGTTTTTAAAAATCAATTATGACGTCATAATGGTTCTAGCAACATAAAGACACTATGGAATTATTTACTGAATATTGACATGAAAATACGTAATTAGTAAGAATGAACAAAGAAAACAGCCAGTTTCAACCAAACTTGGTACAAAGCATCATTAGGTAAGAGGGATTCAACTTTAAAACCAATAGGCCAGGAATAAGCTGTAACTTTTGTTGAAGAATTCCCATGTACTGTATATTTAAGTTTGATTAAACCATTGTCCCAGGGGTAAGGGTGGAGCCACAATGAGGTGGGGATCAAATATATACATAGGAATATACATGTATATAGAGAAAAATCTTTTAAAATCTTCTGAAATACCATTTGGCCAGGAATGCTGTAACTTGTGTTGCAACATCACCAGGTACTGGTTATTGAAGTTTTTTGAAATCATGATCCCCAGGAGTAGGGTGGGGCCACATTGAGGGCGTAACATTTTACATAGGAATGTATATATAGAGAAAAATCATTAAAAATGTTCATCTTTAAAACCAATAGACTGGGGATGCTGTTACTAAATATGTGTTTCATCCCCAGATAGTGATGATTCAAGTTTGTTCAAATCATGATCCCTGGGGGGTAGTGTGGGTCCAAAATGGAGGGTAATTTTTTTATGTAGGAATAGAAAAAAATCTTTCATTTTTTTTTTAAACCAATATGATATGACTATAAAATCAGCTTGTTACCAAAGTGCTTTATATTTAACACGATAGAAAAATTTAAAAACTCTTTTAATAATAACTGACCTTTACATCTCAAATTTTGTAAAACCATATTGGATTTGAATAAGAAAAGTATGAACCTAATAATTATTGCTATACTGTCTGAACACGGAAGATATCCTCTACAATATGATATTGTCAACAGATTTCTGAAATATTGCTACAGATTAGAAAATTTAACAACAGATTTTCCTCTATTAAAAGATGCATTTCTATGTACCGTAGTAAAGAATTTCATTTCGCCCCAAAATACAACTTGGCATTCCTCTAGGAAAAGATAAAAAAAAATTCTTAATATTCAAAACATTATGACATATTCTCAAAAAGACTTTATTACTCTGTTACGTCTTTAAAATAATCTCAGACTAAAAAGATATTTGATGGATTGGCAGTACTCAAATGAACCACTTAAAGATGACAAACTGGTTACTTATTTATTTTTTAAAACCAACTTCAGACTGGCAAAGTATTTAACTTTATTAAGACCTGAATACAGAAGGCCAATCTGTAGACTGCGTATATCAGCACACAGACTTCTCATAGAATTGGCCAGATATAATATTACACCTAGAACAGAAAGAATATGTAAAAATTGTACACTTCATAGATTTGAAAATGAAGAGCATTTTATTATTCAATATGTAGCAAATTCACAAACGAAAGAGAGGAACTATTTGATTTAATTTTATCTACTAAAAGTTTTTACTAGTTTGCAAGATAAACAAAAATTACCGGTATTTTGGATTTTAAACTGTGTAGAATTAGATATTAAACCCTCTTTGTAAAAATTTACAAAAGACATTGCCTTAATTTGTATTTCTGAGTCAAATATTGGTTTTCAATCTTGTGATGAACTATTTCAGATTTGTATGTACTTTGACATATTATTGTATGGGTGTTTAATATGAATATTTTACGTCTACCGAGTATGATTCCCTCTATTTCTTACGGAAACTTATTGTTAATTCATGTCTCTATAGAAACATCCAGACTGAAATCTACACGACCCATTTATCGATTGGTCGAAACCTATATCTACTGAAACTGACAGGACTGAAATCTACACACCCCGTTTATTGATTGATGAAACCTATGGCGACCGAAGAAAAATCACGGACTGCATGAAATAATCATGATCATGTCAGACTCAGATTCACATAGGAGATGATTTGGCTGTTTCTTTTAGCTAACGTACTGACCGATGTACATTAACAGTAATTTAGTAAATTTTACTTACTTTTAATAATCCATCTATTAATTGGTTAAAAGACATATATGATCATGGTTATTTCGAATTTTTATAGTCCATGATTTTTGTTAGGATTAAGGTTTCGACCAAACGATAAACGGGTCGTGTAGATTTCTGTCCTGCCAGATTTTAAAGAGCTATGATTACAATCAATTTCCATAAGAAATAGATGAAATTATACTTGGTGGATCATGTAAATAGTATTGATTGAATTTAACCTCATTAATTAATTTAATCTTTTGCAAAAAATAAATAACTTCTAAGTTTTAATCTCTGTAGTCATTCAGGTAATATTTGAAAGCTTTAAACACGTCATGTCATGTTCTCTACAAATAGACTATGGATCATAACAACCTAAATATACATTATGGTCTCATTATACTATACATGACACTTAGGACCATTACAACCAATATACTGTAAACAAACTTTTATTCGTGTGTGAGAAATTTACATGAGGTTTTGGGAACCTAGTTGTCGTGAATATTTCTTGACGCAAATCAGTCCTTGTTGTATGGTTGTTATAACAGCATGAGTCTGGATAACGTTTCGTTGCAAACATAATAGTCGTCGTGAGCCAGTTTATCGAAGATAATCGCGAAATAAAGTCGCTGTAAATAAAAGTGGGTTTACAGTACAATTATATCTAAGAAGATATCAACTCACAAGATATAATATTAAAATTATGTTAACACACAAAATGTATTGGTATATCAATAACCTTTAACACACACATCATTTATCATTGTAAAATCATACTGTAAAATCATTTTCAAGTAATGCTAGTTACTATTGCAATCTGTGTTTGTCCATTGAGGTCAAGGTTTCTAATCAATATACTGTTACAGTATGTAATGGATATGTAGCCCTTGTTCCCTGAAGGAGAGAGTAGCATTCAGAAGGTCTTTTACAAATTAAATGAAAATGCTCTTAAATTTTTTAAATTGGTTACATACATTAGAGCTATCTTTTCATCTTCTCATGTCAATAAGTTGCGGGAAGGAAATGATAAAGATCCTTTTTCTTAACCAATATTTTTTATTTCATT
Organism: Magallana nippona; assembly: GCA_033439105.1. Taxonomy (NCBI): domain Eukaryota; kingdom Metazoa; phylum Mollusca; class Bivalvia; order Ostreida; family Ostreidae; genus Magallana; species Magallana nippona. The sequence goes on from CM065921.1 coordinate 20,884,833, forward strand.
TGTATTCAGAAGGAGAGGAGAAGGATATGGCAAACATATATGAAGCAAAGGCAAATGCAGGTTATGAGACATGGTGAAGTACCAGCTGACACATGTGGGACATCAATGCTCGATAGACAGCCTGACGGGGAGCTCAAAGTGGATCTTGATGAGAAGTTAGTTTTCCCCTACATCGTTGATTACCGGTAAACCTACAACCAGATGCAATACTAGTGTTCCAACAGTCAAACACACTGGTCGCAATATAGCTGACTGTGACTTTGGAAGAAAATTGTGAGGAGACAGATGAAAGATATATATAGCCTGAAGTATGCGGACCTGATGGCAGACTGCAAAGATGGTGCTCTTGGCTGGTTCTCATAGAGGTTGCAGAGGATTCCCAGCACAATCTATTTGGAAGCTGCTCCCAAGATTAGAATTATTGTAACAAGATGTAAGAAAGTAATAAGACTGGAAGAAGCAGCAGATAGGTCATCATGTAGGTTATGGTACTACATGTATCCAGATCTGTGCTGTATATCGGAGTCCATCAAGTCGTAGATTGGCCAATACATGGAAGATGAATTGTTCAGTGTCAAAACATTTGGAGATGTTAGAGACCATCGGATGGCAATCTGAAACAAGCACAAGAAACGGAACATATTTATGGAGATTGGCATACAGAGTGCCAAGCTGACAGTTAGATAAAAGAAATCCATATTATCTAAGTGTATATCACCTAACCCTTGTGGCTCAATCAAAACATATTTAAAGGCATTTGTAAATTGATGTCAATCAAACTAATTTTTTTTCTTACAGGTCCTAATGCCATTATTTGATAATTCATCATAACTGCCTAAACAGAGATTCAAGCAGTAAGAAATTCTTTGTTGATAGACTTTTCTGGAAATACCAGGAAGTTGTTTGTCGATATAAATTTGATCCTAATGCTAGGTAACAGTAAATGTTGGTGTTTTTTTCATATTGCAGATTGCAAAGAAGTTGTGAAGAATTTTACATTAAAATGGTAAAGAATTTTACCTGTCAAATACTCCTACTACAAATAACACACTATTCATTTAAGGTGTGATGCTAATGTTCTAACCTTTATGAAATTTTAAGCTATAAACCCATTTATTTGTCTTCATACATTTCCATAATTTTTTATAATTCCTGTCCTATATAGTGATCAGTCTGTACATCCTCTGTCCGTCCAATATCTGTTGTTTGGAGCATATCTTCTCTCCCATTGACTCAATCAGGCTCATACTTCACTCACGGAGTTCCTATGGTCAAAGGATGCACAGTGACCTTGATTAAACCAAGTTTCAAGATTAAATGTGTAGGTCATAGCAGAATCATATGAAAAATTCTTGTCTGGAGCATATTTTCTCTCCCAGTCACATAAACAGAGCTTTGGGGTTAATGGTGTGCAGAGACTTTGAACTAAGTCAATGTGAAGGTCATAATAGATCTCTTTATAATCAGTTTTAATCAATCAATAGATTGTTTCCCATTTGCTTAAATTATGTTGCTCAGATTGAATAAAAATGCCTGTATGTACGATAAATGGTAATCAGATTGAATTAAAAGTTCTATACCATCTGGAAAATTTCTATGGTAGGTTATAGGTCAAGTTCCAAGGAAAATTCTCTGAAATGCTTTTCATCCCATTGTCCGTTATTTGAGCAGGGCCCTTTGGGATGTTCACCATCTCAGTGATGTCTATACTTAATATTTAGTTCAGTATTGAGGATTTCTAAATTTTATATTTGAACTTCATTCATTGATGGTTTGAAAAATATATTTCAGGTTGCAGTGTTTCGTATAACATCTAATATCCACAGCTTAGTATTATATGTATTAACAGTAAAAGTGTAGAACTCCCTTTCATCTCAAAGATTCTGGAAAAGTTGTTCACGCACATAGAATATCATTTGGTGTCAAACAAAGTACTTGAAATTCACCAATCTTCACACCGGGTCAATTAATCCACAAAAACAGCTCTCCTAAAGGTGCATCATAACATCGTGTCATTGATTCCAACTTGTGTGCGGTACTCTTGATGTAGGAATTCCCAGCAGCCATATGTGGCAACGCTTTGCTTTGGATAAAAATGGATGAAAACCAATATGCTAAAATGAAATCAAGACAAAACGGAACATATTGACATCAAAACATATCCTTATCTATTTCTATAAAGTGACAAAAAGAAACATTATTTTGCAGATTAGGCCAGATACCAAATAGCCATGAATACATACGAGATTATGGAAGTTGGCAACATAACCGACCGGGAATAGCCTAAAAAAATCTTAGAAATAAATCCGATAACCTGTGTCCTGTATCATGTTAAAATCGAATAAATGTGAGCACCGTCTCCGGGATAATGCAGGGACTTTTGCAAACAAAATATGCGAACTTTGAACAAATATAATTTATAAGTAAATTTAGATGAATATTTGGTGTGTTTTTAATAAGGAGACAGTAAGAACTGACTTAATGTGCTATTCGAACACCACTCATTGACTCGTCGTCAAGTGAGTTAACATTTTTACGTTCGTACCGGTCAAAATTTGACGCTTAGCCATTTTCCACGTATCGTTAAGTAGAAATCCCGAATGTGAAAGGGTAAAACTCTGTATTTCATTGGATAATTTTCCACAGAATAAACAAGACGATATTCTCTGCTAACCCCGGAAATTTTTAATTAGTTATTGTTGGGCTGAATAAAAATCCAAGAGCGAAATTATTTCCCATTAATGATTTCTTCAATCATTTGATATATGTTTATCGGTGCTTCAATGCTTCAAACATACACGTACAACAATATCTCACTTAAAATGGATATGCCTTGAGATCAAGTCAGCATTTTGACAGCACTGCTAACTTGAATACTGACATTTATTACTATCGTGAATACTTCCATTTTATTTACAATAAATGATAGGATATATTTCAGGCATTAATAATTGTCCTCTTTCAGAAAAATATACATGTAGTATGGAGTGCAATTGAAGACGCAAGACATATCCACATTTGGCAATGCTCCCAAGGAAGAACTCCATATATCTGATTACTACAAACACAGAACAACATTAAATTCTTGCTGATTTATTGTTTATGTTACATATTCCATTATAGTATTTATGAGCACAGTCTGTAACTATCTGTTAATGAAATCCAATTAATTCTTTAGAATAATTTTTTTAGAAGCCATGTTTAGCCACATTAATATGATTTCTTGTTCATCTGACCCGTGCGCTCATATTTAAATAAAAACTAATATACAGGACTGGTATTAATGTCACGCATCCAGAAAATACTGCGCTGTTTTCTGTTCTAAATCTGCTTTATTTTTCGTTAAATTTTCATTCATGAATCAGAAACAAGAAGAAAAATATAATTCCCCGCACAAATTTGTTTATGTACCGCCTAAATATGTTGCCTACAAAAAATAATAATTTTTATTATGCAATCGCTCGCCCGCTTGTAAATTTTTTTTATTGGATGTCCGATGAACAAGAAATTATATTGGTGTGGCCTTAGTAATGTAGGAAACTTTCAATAATAATTATAAATCTAAAGCCAAAAGTTATGATAAATCAAAAAATATTTCCATTCAGCTTAGTTAACATGGTCACAAACTATTGATCTATAATTCATCAATATAATGGTGTGCTAAAAAAGCACAGAAATACAGCCCATCTGTATAAAAATCAAATGTTGTCTATGTACATGTGAAAGATCAGATTATAGCATACATGTGAAAGATCAGATTATAGCACATTTCATGCATGTACAACAAGCAAGATGATTGTAAAATATGAAAAGATACAAAGGAGGACTTAATTAAATATAAATACATATAGCATTTACATGTATGTAATCATTGTGTGTTTTCTGCTGCAATTGCATATATAAATATATCTTGTCTCTTTGTACGAATTATACAGCATTTGTATTTTTACGTTGGGGTTATTAGCGATACCTAATAGTGCTATCTTTGATGATGACGTCATCAATAAAGGTATTTGTATCACGTGCAGGATATACGTTACTTACAATTTATTCTTTGTAAACAGCTGATGCATCTAATTCTTTTCTGGTGAAAAAGGTCATGCCATCATATTGCTCCCTGTAAAGATTCTGTACTACCCATTACAGGTCCCATATTACACAAATTGGTACAAGGTATCGAGTCTACCAATAACAATCACCAACAGGGAATTCTTCTAAAGTCGATTTTCCTAGCAGCATTCAATGCATTCCTGCGTCATGGGGAATTAGTAGTCAAGTCAAAGGGTCTAGCAAACCTTGCAACTGGGAATAGGCCATATGCATGTTCACACATTATTATCGATAAAATTGTGTGCGTTTTTACAGAATATAGTTGGAAAAATTATGCGACTGTCTCAAATTGTTACTTAAACATATAAAAAGGGGTGGGCTTCGATAATTTTATCAAAGTTTCGAAAATAAAAGAAACTAAAATATTCTGTTTAAAATAATATTGTAAATCTTAATCTCTTGACACAGAAGTATTTTTATTTCTATTTATTTTATTGGCATATACATGTACATATAAAGTTATGTAATTACAGGAATAGCAATTTTTTACATTGCAATGCAGAATCATACATAATTTGCCTGCGTCAAAAGCAAACTCTATTCAACAAATCATTTTAATGATTTTGCATCTCTAACATTGGTTTATGTCATTAATTCTGTGTGACTAGGTTCTAAATATGTCGCACTAATATCGATTGAGCTGATAAAATCCCCCTTATGTTTCTGTAGATAATTATTACTACCTGATCAGAAGAGTAATAGTACATGAAGTTCTACCAACTGTTAAGCTAGTCAAGGTAAACTTCAGAGTTAAAATGTAATTCTGGATCGAAGGACCCGGCTGGTGTTCAACTTTTAAAAAAAATGTAACAGATGTCGTAAACGTTGCATCTGAGAGAAATTTAAATACTGCTGGTACATGTAAGAGTGATTAAAATAAGAAATGTATATTGTAGTGTAGGTTCATGCCCATTGAAATACTGTTTCAAAGTAATGTATATCAAGATATAAGCTTTTAAACAGTGGAACAGCACATAGAGTTCATTGGTGTAGTGCTTATTTCAACATGTCGCAATTATAATCAGGACGGGGAAATTGGCGGTGCAGGACATCGATCTGTGATAAAAATCATTAGGCATTACCGAAACACGTAAAGCTAGATTTTCATATACGGGTTTATATAAGGTAAGCAAATCAAACTGTCAAATTTACTACCAACTGCCAACTGAATATCCTAAACATTTTTATAATATTCATTTTTAAAAGCTGTTGAAATTAATAATAGTTCGTGCCTTTTTAAGTAAGCTATTTTGATTGATTTACAAAAATAACACGTGGCCATATATTTCTACAGATTCTGAATCAAATTTTATTTATTTTTATGAAAACTATAGAAAGTATTTAGAGTTAATATTAGTGCAATACCAGCATATCAATTTTTTTTACAGCAGCTACAAACTTATGAAAATTGACGCTTAAATACATGCATATGTATTCTTTGACGGAAACCGAAAATAAGCATTGCACACAAGTTAACATGTTAAACGGAATTGAATTTGTGTTTGCTTGACAATATGCATGTATCACTTAACATAATAATATTGTTATTAAACACTTGTTTTGGATTTCTTTCTGGGGAATATATACTTTAAAGTTACATATATGGTTAGGAAGTAAATATTGTTACTATATTTATATTGGGTTTTTCCCTTTTACGTGCATGTATACGTAATTACTGTGTTCTTCTCAATTGAAAATTCACAGTGTGTTCAAAAAATGATTTCGTTAATGACACATAGAAAGTTTTCGCATTCACTTCATTATCGGAATTGTTTGGGTTGTTAGTGTACTTGTGAAAAACATTATTGGTGAGATAAGATACTTGCTACAGTAACAGTCTTCTTAAAATTGCATAATATCACTTGATACAACTTGCCATATATAATATCGAAGCAAAAAAAAAATACACATATACCTAACAAAAGTTGGAGCATTTCATAATTTTTGCTAAAATCACCTGTCGGCAAAATGTTTCCTTTTCATATTGATTTTTCTCAAACAAGAAGTATTAACTTGCAATAATGTCCGTAATTCCACTATCCTCTTTCTAGTATTTGTTTTACTATACAATGATAAAACTTCTGTATTAAATCTTAACAGACTGAAAAAATTTCCCTGTATCTGAACTTTTCCTAATCAAATACAAATAGTTTTAAATAAAAAAAAAACAATGCTGTTACACAAATTTAAATCTTTACATTACACAAATTTAAGTGTTATTGAGAAAACAGGACACTCTTACACACTTAAAACTTGACGTTAAAACTTTGGGTTGTAGATAACAGATAGCCATGCCTGTATTTTGCATAGTTATTACGCATGTACCTTATTAGCTAGATAATCAACAAACAGGTAAAAGAGGCTTGCAGTGTTAAGAATATTTGAAATAATAATAAGTAATCCTTAATAATTATTATGATCCTAAGTCGTAATAAATAAGTGAATGTTATCTCGTACTTACTGCATACAATATCCTAGGCAATAGTAGGTACATGAATCTCATTTGTATTTCTCCTATATCAAATCTCTTTCAACATCATTATTTTTTTGTATTCCATTGCATAGCATTGTCACCAATTTCCATCACGTATCAATGCCTGATGCACTTTTGTGCACGATAAAGCAAAACCATCTTTGAGGCCATGTTTCCGTAGAATCAATGACAAATTTAAAAATGTTAAAAATATCTTATCAGTGAGTGTTTTTGATCTATAAATATGAAAACTCTTTCTGTAATAACATCGACAACGAAACAAATTTGAACATTTTGAGACACATTTAACCCAATTTCTTTGAAAAAGGCTTTCAGCAAAAAGAATGCTGTTGCAGCTGAAATTTTTATATGTAATGAATTCTGAATGATTGTACAACTTAATTTATATGACGGTCATTAGTCTTATTGAATACATTGTACATATATTCTGCTGTATTAGTTTATTGTGTTGTTTGTACGACTCAGTACATGTAACTCGAAAATGCGGCGTATTGTATAACGGCATGATATGTCGAACGTGCGACCTTATTTACTCGTAATTCCGTCTTACAGTATGATATCTCGTACGTGCGACCTACCTTAGATAAGTATTCATTCAAAGTGATTGTAAATAATGACTCATTGCATGGTCACTATGCATTTATAGCAGTAACGACCTAGAGTAATTAATATTGACTTCAGATACTTAGAAATAGGGACCGACGTTTTTTAAGTATTTGAGGTCAACATTTGTAACTCTGGATCATCTAAAATGCATGTTGATCTAAATTGTGTCACACTTCAAAAAGATATATACATTACAAACAAAGTATTCGAATGGCTTGTGTTCCGATAAAAGATTTTTATTATCTTGTGTAACTTATGCAAAAGGATAGCATCTGATAAGAAAGAAAATGTATTTAAGATAAATCTGGTAATGTTATAAAACAGATATGATATAGTAATATATTCGAGTCAGACTATTTATAGGTAGTACATGTTTTAACCTGCTGCAAAGAATAATACGACCATCTAGTTCGGCCATGATTATGTATCGATTTCTGTGGTATGGTTTCCTTATCCCTTAAGAAAGCAAGGTAAGTTAAACCGTCAAATAATATCCTATAATCATTTGAAAAATTGTTAATCTTATAAGTTTGTTATAAAAATATAATTGATACAAAGCAATAGTATATGTTGTCAATAAAGTATATCACAGACAGGTATCGATCGATAAGACATTTCGGAAAATAATCTTATATTATTTAACAGTGTCAATTAATTTTGTACAAAGGGTATGTTTTAAGTGACAATGATATAATTTTATCTAACTGACAACAGAAAGAATGACAGTAGTAACTTAACACAACAAAATTTAAGTAAATGTATGCTTTTTTTTAAAACCGAAAGTGACGCCGGGTAGGATATAATTAACATAATTTAAATTAGAAAAAACAAAACCAAATTACTGCAACATATAGCTTTAGAGCATTCTTTTACAAATAAAGTTGTCATATAGCATTTGCAACATCAGTTTTACAAATGAGTTATGACACCTTTTCCACGTTTATATTTAAATTATCGATATATAAAGGGAAATATTATTGTTACTATATTTATCTGAGGGGAAATCCTATTTTACACATTTATGAAGTTCGTATTGATGATACAAAGTGTCATTTAAACCCTAAATATATTTTATTTGGTTTTTTTTATTTTCAAATAACTAAACAGTTGGTTTTGTCTGATTATTTCTGCGACAGTCGTCCAAAATGATAAAAAAAAAACCCCGAGCATTTCATTTTATTACCTGTAATGTGTTCCAGATTCTTATATTTAGTAACCAATATAACCTTTCATTCACAGTGTGATAGTTTTTAATATAAATCACTTCATCATGTTTACATTCACAAGAGAAATCTGCGTCCTTCAGTCATCTGAATTGTATAAGAAAGGCCTGGGAAGGATTCAGAACTTTCAGTCTTCCTTGAGTTGTATGAATGAAAAAATGACAATAACAAACCGTCAACCATCTCAAAAATCCATAAGACGAAATACAAATTCAAAGCAGAGCAACACAGACCTCCAAAAAGATAGAGGTAGGATCAGGTGCCTAGGAGGAGTGAGCATCCTCTGCTGACCGGTCACACTCGCCGTGTGCTCTTTGTCGTAATCGGGAAAAAACGGAAAAGTCCGTAGACAGTTAGGTGATAAATTATGGTCTAACAATTAGTACGAAAAACGTCAGTCAGCATGCGACCGAGTGGATGATTGTATTTGCTGACAAGGTCGTTGTATCGACCATAGAACTTACGAAAACATGACTTCAAACGTGCCTGTTCATAGTCCTGTTTTATCAACTTGTTTGTCAGTAGCTTGCCTCGCCTTAGAAACTGTTCATACGAAAAGCATGTCCTTGCGTATCGAATTAACTGAGAGACAAAAACACCATATGCAGGTGATGAAGGTATATTGCTACATAAGTAAGGAAAGTTGACTATAGAGAAATTGAAGTCATCGCGTTTATCATAAAGTGTTGTTGTTAGGTTACCATCAATGTCCATTTCCAGTAAAATATCCAAATATGAAAGGATGACGCAGACTCTGTGGTATCTTTTATTTCAAGTTCACTGGGATATATCGAGTCAACGTAAGAATGTCAGAGCTTCATTTAATGAATTTACAAAAACCAACATTATTCTTTTCCGGTGGCAAGGTGTAACAAGTTTATTTTTTTACGTAATATTATGTACAAGTACATTTTTAAACGCAGTGCCATTAAATATTGTGCTCATTGTTGAAGTTGGACAGTTATGATTGTTGAAAAATAGCCAACCGCCTTCTGGCGGCAAGTAATACTAATGTGCATGCATATGATGATATGAGATATAATTAGGTTAGTATTACTTTTTTATGTTTCTAAATGTATGTTGTATCATTCTAGTGTTTGTAAAGATCGGCCATGGCGCTATTTTAAACTTTGTTGATTGTGATTATACAGAACGTTGAACTAAAGGTAATATAATTATAAATCAAGATAGTATCTATCTTTAGATCTCGTAAATAGCAACAATATAATGTATGATTAGATGGAAGAGGATTGCAATTACATATTTTGTGAAATAAAATAAAGTGCCATATCCATACAGAAAACAAACAATTTGAATTTAATATCAATAACTAGTCATACTAACGTCGACATGAAATGTAATAATGACGATTGCTATTAGGTGATATATTAACCTATCAAAACAGCTCAAACACAGTTTAAACTGTAGTAGATTTTGTAATTGTTTAGTGTTATTATTATTTGTTAATAATCATGTGAATATTAAATTTTTAGAGATTAATAAGAAAGCTAAGCTTTGACAACTACATTCATCAATGTACATTCATCAGAAATTAGGACGTAATTTCGTGTATTCTCTTATACCTACAACAGGAAATATGATTTTTGTTTACTATAATTTATTAATTCTTGGAGGATGTTAATTCGTGAATGAGAAGTACCCACGAACTCCACGAACATTTTGCCACCAGGAAATTTAAAGATTCCACAGTATATATTCTTATAAAAAAAATTCGACCCCTTATTGTGGCTCCACCCTACCCCCGGGTTATATATATATATATATATATATATATATATATATATATATATATATATATATATATATATATTATCATAAATATTAAAATAATTCAAAATATTTTTTTTAATCTATAAGTTTGGAAGTTCACCTCACAGGAGAAAACTCCACAGTCACTCTTTACATAAGTCGGTAGAAACACCAGAGAAGCAGTTACATGTATGTATATTTATAGTGCTACTGACACCATACAAATTAAATTCTCGTATAATTATATTAATAAAGAATTCGCGATCAACTGTTAAAATTATTTAAAATGTTGAATGTATTAAAACACACGTAACTAAAGGATTCGAAGAGTTTGAAAAATATTTTCACAATGTAAAAATGAGTACCAACGATACTTCATGTTTGATTTCGTGGAAAAATCCGATTTCAGTGACATTTTCATGTAGAGTGCCTTTAATAAAACTACCTTAATCTATATACCTGTACGAATGAAATAATTGTGATCATTTGAAAGCAACATCTTCTGTTCTTTTGTACAATTTGACAACCCAAATCCACGTGTCATGTGTACTTTTTGAGTTTATTTTTCGTACACAAAAATTGCATGACTTGATTTTCACCGAAGATTCATAGTTTTAGCATTTTCATATAATTATATTCATCTCAAATCAGTTATATACATGATTCAAAATTCATTAACTAAACTTTTCTGATATCAAGTCGATAAAATTGCCGTTTTATCACTAAACAAATTTTCATGTTTATCGATAAATATGAATACTACATGTCCGACATTTATAATATAAAACTAGATGATATCCCGCGCAAGCGCGGGAATTACCACTTATGCACATTTTAAATATGATACGATGCTTGATATGTTGAACCAGATTTGTTTGTTCATTTTTTGTGTACTGTGTCCGAAATTTTTCTTATTTGCTTTTCTAAACATATTCTTTACAATTGAAATCAAAAAACAACTGCATGGCTGAATATTTAGAAGAACGGGCAGTGATGAAAATGTATGTAAATTATTTTAAATGTGTACACATATTTATTTGCATAATATGTTAAACCAATTAAAATCGTCATCCAAAGTATCTGCCCGGTTGATTACATGTAACTCGCCCTACAGTTTCGGCCTAATGTTAATTAGTCAACCCGCGTTTTTTTCCACATCCCACAATCGCATATTCTCGGGCCTTTCCGGCAGGCTCGTAAAAAGGTCCGAGAAGTTGCGATTGCGCACCCCGTTCTCTAAAGTTCTTTCCATCAAAACTAAATTCGCGTCAAATTGGCACATTTTATTCAATAACTTTCTTTGTATTGACCAAATATGTCAGATTCAAGGTATCTGCAAGCGATTCATGATTAACTTGTACTACGTACACTTTCCGCCATGACGTTAATTAGTCGACCCGCGTTCTTGGTTACCCCGTTCTGGAAAGTTCTATCCATCAAAACTAAAATTGCGCATTTTATTTATTCAATATTTGTCAAATCTCAATTTCTATGTATACCCTAAATAAGTTTCCAGTAAATATATTCACTCTTTACGTAATCATTCAACATTATTTCTGAATCATTGCAAATACATGTATATATTTTGATGCGAATTCCAACTGACTTGGATCCGCCAAAGCGTGTCCACCACCTTACTCTTATGTTTGCTATTTCGGGTTGGTTTATCGAAAATGAAAGTAGGTTTTTAATTTATTTTACAAAAATTACTTATCAGGTTAATTTCAGTTATAGCTTACGGACATCAACTCACATGTGTTGAAATACCAAAGGTGTAAGCAGTTACTCTGGTACAGGCATTTCGTAGTTTATTGGCAAAATGTCTTAATTCATAAGTATAAATAACATGCATGGACGCACAATTTATCTTCATATATGATATTTTCTCATTTTATTGACAGAAAATGTTATGTTTGTTACAATGTACAACAATAAAATAAAAATTTCGAGAATTGCAAGATTGCATAAATCATCGGAATACGTTTTGCAACAGCATCCACAATATATACTCTTGCATTTTAATTTTTCAGATTTTATTACATTGATAATCACTTGGCCGGTATTTGTATTCAATGAGAGAGAGAGAGAGAGAGAGAGAGAGAGAGAGAGAGAGAGAGAGAGAGAGAGAGAGAGATGTTAAATAGAGATGTATTCATTCATTCATATTTAATATCGATAATAAGAAAATCAGGTTCATGTAGAAATGTAACTACTCACTAAGTATAAGCTACATCTATTGACACTCGCACTATCGATTAATGCAGAAAATGGATATAGGCCTAATTAGTTGTAAAAGCAGAAATCTTATTGATAGTCAAATTTGCATTTAAAAAAAAAAGAATGATGCTTAATTATTTCAATGATTATGGTTTATAAAAATCGCATCAGAAAAATACAATGGTACGTATGAACTAAAAAGCTGGAATAATTCATTTGTTATGTTAAATAATGAAAAGTAAGCAAATTTTGCAAAAATAGATATCATGTCTTAAAATATCCTTTATTGTAAGAGTCGCCATTAATCCTAATTCTGAGAATAGTTAATATATGTCTGCAATCCCTTTGCTTTTATTATGCTGAATAATCCCATAAGTATATTTTGAAAAAAATACAGAACAAATTGATGTGGCGCATATTGATATTAAACCTGTATTTTAATAGAATTTGAAACAGAAGAGTCTACAGAAGAAAGTATACAACTAGTTCCTTTACCTACAGGTATTCAATCTTCTTATTGGTCCTGAATACACGAGAATTATGAAGTTTAGCTCAACCCGTCTTATTACATTTTGTAAGGTGTATTTGACTTTTCTGTATATATTTGATACAGTACTGCAATATTTAGTGTATAATTCCGTAATTTGATCTTTAAAAAATGTCAGTGAAACGCAAAACTGTTTATTGTGCAAATATTTACCATGCAATAAAAGGTGTGTTTCCGTTATGCACACATATGATAATTGGGTATAAAACAATAGGTGTGATTTGTGTTTTGAGAACAATTTGAGAGTCTGCTTTCAATTCAAGATTTTACCTGGATTTATACCTGTGTTTTATCAGCGAATTAACGATCAAATAAGAATACATATCGTGTTGTGTTTTAGGATTAATAACCAATAACTATCAGCAATTTTTCATTTGATTGAATAAAAAGAATGATATCTTTATTCTTAAATTTCTGCTCATCGATAAGAAAAATAACGATATTTGATTTAACTTTTAAATTTTTGTCCATTTACGTTAAATAAAAAACTGAATGAATTGAGGAAAAATTGTCGGTCCCAAGGAAATTGAAAGCTGATTCAATGAATAATTATAGAATGAAGGGGAAAACTAGTCACTTTGGGTACTCAACAGACAAAAGACTATGTAAGGAAACAGATCTTTGTCACAAAATATTTCAATATTTGAAGTAGCGACTTTGACAGTAGTTCTTATGACATCACCGCGTTTAAATTAGTATATTGTAAAACACTTTCCGGTGTTTCAAAACATTAGCTAAACTGGTACAAAACATTCCGACAAAAATAATAGTTTCAAATTAAATTTGATTTTCCTTAAACTGGAAAGGGTGGAAATGCACGAATTATATCTACATTTGATAGGATTTTTGAATTTGTTTTTACAGTTCTTGAAGATGATAAAGCTGCCGATTAATCATTATACAGTTTGTCAATTTTCTTCGATTATTCAAGTTACAGCATAACAGAAAAAAATATTTAACAGCGTTTTCACTGGACAAATTTCCTCCATTAATGTCAGCAAAAAAAAACATGAATTAAATATTAACGTATGAAATTTTCTCTTCAAACTTATAACAGATAACATGATTGTTGGGTAGTTTCATATGTTAATGTTTTCTACATTGCATAGAAACACTTCAAACATCCGAAAACACGAAACGCGTGCGATTCAAGATACCCCCAGATGACTGTATCTCATTGAAGATTACTCCTCATCCGCGCTTGACATATTATCCAGGATAGAGTGTTCATCCAAATGTAAATTATCATTATTATCTATTTTTTGCATCAAGTATTAAGGTGACTATATTTTGTAGTATAAACAACATTCAGTATACAACAGTGTTACATACTTAGTGTTTCATCATGGCTAATGGTTTGCTTGCTGTTAATTTCTTGTCCAACAAGTTCGGCGGTTTACATCTCGAATTCAACACTTATCAATATATTGTATCATATTTTACATACAAACATTTACGTGTACTTCCTAAGGCAGTAAGTTAAAAAGCACTACATATACAAAATTTTCGCAATAATATTCATTGTTTCAAGAAAAAATGAAAATTCTTAAGATCAATTTTATGTTTGAAATTAAATTCAAGAACATGGATGTCAATTATTATGCTAATGTGCTTTTATGCAACTTATATTATAACATAAAATAAATGTAAATATCAATTGCTGCGAGAAGATATGTTTTATTTATTGTATTGTCCATTCCCTTCACAGGAAATGTGATACAAACTATAGCAATTAAGCAATCATCTCACCTGTTCAAAGTTCGCACACATTTTTTCGATACCTAATTTTCAAATGTGTGCAAAACAGGAACATACTATATAAACAGCTAGCGCAAAAAATGCAGGGAAGTATATAATAGATGGAATAAATAAACCCGGAGCAATTTGTTTACAATAATCATTTATCACATGATGTTGTTGATTGTATCTTTAATATTTTCTATAAGTATATGATATCAAAACCATAACATGGCAATTTTTATATCGCATCCTATTTTAGCCCTCGGTCGCTGTATATCAGCCCTCGAGCCTGACGGCTCTCGGATTAATCTACAGCGACCTCGGGCTAATATAGGATGCAATATAAATATTGCAGTGTAATAATCTATATATATCGCATGACCAAATATCGAAGATCAAATGTGTAATGATTTGATTTGTTCCTCTAGATCTGTCCTTCTCTCTTAAAAAACCTTATCTGCCGCTTTGAAAGAGTGTATGATACACCTTTTAGGCTAGGCACACATGTATTCCTTTAAATCAGATTTTATATCTTACATGATCTTTTCAGATTACATAAATATGTGCTTTTCTAAATGTTCGTTATATAAACACGGGTTTTGATCAACCTAAATTGGGATCGACACTTTCAAATGAAAATAATCGACTCGCATCTTTGCATTGCTATAATTATAATAAAACATTTTTTTCAATATGAAATCCAAATATTATGGCATAAATAGTGTATCCAGGTAAATAACTAATGTTTTCCTTATTTTGTCAATCAGACACAGCTAGTTTTTACTGAGATGTTAAGATTCATGGGAAAATGTTCAAGAAAAAGTAAAGCGTACATATACCTTGACTTATTTGTATGTAGCAAACATGTTGAGCTGTGAAATGTTTAATTTGTACAAAACCGCAATAATGTCACACTTGTAAATGCAAATATCTTGCACATAAAAACACTAAAGCATTTTTGAAAAACAAAACTTTAAAGTATTATAATCTGATTGAACCACATGTCATCAATATGTTCATAAGGTACCAAGTGTATCATACAACATACAATTGCACTAAGATTTTAAAGTTTGAGTTAAAAATTATTTTTTGTGTGCAGAACGTGATCGAAACCCAATCTCTGGCAGGCAACAATCAAGCAGATTTGAACCTGGTAATTGTGCGATATTTTGCAAAAGCATAACACATTTTTGAAACTTAACATTAATTAATAATCATCGAAAGCAAATATTGATAATTGTCTATATATTTCAAATATAACAAATCAGAGAATATAACAGAAACTTTCATGCTATATTTTTAAATCTGTTTCATTACTACTAAACTATCGACAAATTAACGTGTACCTTTACAAAGTACATTTCTGATTTTTATAACCCTATTTGGGTTTTTTTCTTTTATAGATGATATTTATAGAATGACATTAGTTGATTATACCATTGAAGATGAACAGCTATTTATTCTTTTGAAACGACAATGTCTTCATGGAGTTCCGTCTGAATTTGAATATCTTGTGAAAACTAGAGTAATACCTAAGGAAAAAGAATTGTAAGCCAATAAGACAAATCAAACGTCTTTTCCAATAGTTTATTTGGTACAGGTCCAGATCGTATGGAGGATCGTATAGTGGCTCCTCTAAATAGATGTACATCCTGGTTTTGTTTACACTGTCCTTAATCCGATTAACAGGTTGTTTACTACTTCGGAAAAGTCTTACACTTTCACATCCCGATCAGATTCTAGGTCAATGTACTTAATAGTAAGTACATAGTAAAAGGTCAATATATGATATCATAAATATATTATAAAAAATGATCAATATGTTTATTATCATTAGATTAAAATAATTGTCTCAAACCCTATAGGTTTACATTCGTCCCCATGTAATAAGAAATTTCGAAAAGAAATTTCTGAATGAAAATAAGACAATTATATTATTATAGATTACACTAATAGGAAATAAATTATATTAATCCTTCCTATATAGGAAATCACTAAAACACGGTTCACTGAAGTAATCGCATTATGTTCATAACGGTCATTGGTTGTAACTAGCGTTTCTGTGTTTTCCTCTTCTTAGTAGTCAATTTTCAGTGTACTTACTGATGAGAAGGAATAAAATTCATTTTGGATTACACAGTTATCATAATACATTTAAATATGGATATACACTGTTTCACTTTTTTCATGTCCCATGGATGTATGGTAGGAAATATTGTCTTATTCCATCATGTAGGTGTTGTTTCCATGCCAGATATTCACATAAGATATGTATATCTTTGTCAATTGTTCACATTGAAAGTTATTTCTTCAATTTCTGTAATGGATACAATCCCGGAGATTTTGTCGATGAGGGAGTGTATTTGTCGTCACTCCAAGCGGTAGTATCGCCCTTCAGAGTAGAAGCCATCAATGGATCCTGTGTTCTTGAATTCCGATCTGACCCACAATGTTGTCCCAAATTGTTTATAAAGTCCTTTTTCTCTTGGATATACTGTTGTACCAGTTTAACTTCTTGTCCCAATGTAGACACATCTCTCCAGTCCTTGGCATAAAGTTCTGTATCCTCGTCTATGGAAGCCGACTCAGAAGGTGGTTTAGACACAGAATTCTCTCTACCCTTAAACTTAACTGACCACTTATTTTTAGTTGTTTTGCATCGTTTACTTATTGTTTTTCGAAATTTAATAATAATACAAATCAAACAGAAAAGAGCCAAACCTATTGCTAAATAGAACCAAGGGGAATGTAACCATTCTTCATGGGGCATATACTTAATTTTCTCAAGTGACATTTCATTTATCAAATTTTGAATAGGAATTTCCTTAATAGGTTTTAATTTCTCAGGTAATGATACCTTTTGAACCTTTGGAAAATGTTCATTAAAAGAGTTCCACAAATCAATTCTTTTAAAATGAAAGTTTTTTTTACAAATTTATCAAATGAAGGTGAGAGATCAAACGTACTTTCCTTATTATAAAATGGAGGCAATACCAAAGAACCATGGAACGCAGTGCATCCCTGTCTTAACGTTAAAATATCAACTGGAGATTTAATGCTATATTGTTTAACTTTTGTATTACACTTGATGACAAACGATATTACCTTTGATGAGATAATTAACCATTTCCCATCACTTAAATAAGTTATTCTTGGATCATTTTGATTAGGTTCAATGAGGATGTTACAGTGTTTGTTAATATCTTGTTTTTTTCCTAAAAATAATTGTATGATACGTTCTTTATTAGCGGTGATAGGATACAATGGACTATTTAATGGGCAGAAATCACCTTCTTGTTTGATACATTGTTCCAATTCATTATTATTTAAAATAGCAAAAGTGGTGCGAATATCATCTACTGCAATTGCGTTACCTCTCGTCTCATATTCGGCCGATAAATTAGTTTGATTTGGTATGGGAAGAGTATGCATTTTATATAATTCAAACGTTTTTCCCCTATCTAATAACGGAATTGACAATACAATGACAAGACGATCGTATTCCAACAAGGTTGTACAAGGTAAAACTTTATAAAAAGACCACAATTCTTTCTCAGGACTAAAAGGTAACCGAAACTCAGTAGGTAAATGTTTTTTGAATATTCATTAATAATTGACGTAAATCTACTGGTGCTATAACCGAGGGTGACAAATGTCCTAGAGACAACATATTCAATTGTAAACGAATAAATTGTAAATGATCTCGAGCAATTCCTATTGTTTCAGAAATTCCACTGATCGCCCGGTCAAACTCAACGTAAACTTCTTCGTATTTAAGAATACTTTTTATTTCCCTGGAAATGGTTTGTTGATGTTTTAAAGTTGCATTTAAAGATTCAATTACTTTATTAATAGTATCTCGATTTTGTTTAGTATAACGTTGAGTAGCTTCAGTTATAGTTAAGCTATGTTTTATCAAATGTTTTATTTTTATTTGATTATTAGCAAGAGTTTGAATATCGTTTCTAATAACGGTAAGATCATCTTCATCCAAGGTACCAAATAAAGCTTTCCCTACTATAGGTAATAATGCTCTTTTTATACCCGCACTTTCTAAAGAAAGTTCGGGTATATTGTTGTTACCCTGTTCCGTCTGTCCGTCCGTCCGTCCGTCTGTCACGTTTTACTTTCTCAAACTGCTCTTACATCTTATAAACCGGCAAACTGAACTCTTGAAGTATCATTTGTGGTGTCATGTTGTTTTGTAAAAAGGTTTCAAAAATTCTCTGGTAGTCCTGGGGGTCAAATAATTGGTAAAAAATGATGTTTTTTGACAAAAAACCTTCTTCCTCGAACTCCTTTTACATTTTCAACAGTAGACAAATCATCTCTTGGAATATGTTTTGGGGTGTCCTATAGATGCGCAATAAGGTTTCGGAAATTTCAATTTTGTCCTGGGGGTCATTAAATAGCTGAAAAATGATTTTTTTTTTACAAAAAGTCTGGTTTCAAAAAACGTCAATTTCTTTTTGCAGTAGCCTAATGATCTAATAGGATATGCTTCGGGGTGTCATGTTGACCTGTAATCATGTTTCACAATTTTTGTTTTTATCATGGGGGTCTGTGGGCATCAAAAAATGACGTTTTTTTGCAAAAAAAATATGGTTCCCAGAACTCCTCTTACAATTTATGCAGTAGCTATGTCATCTCTTGAGATATGATAGGGACTGTCCTATAGATGTGCAATAAGGTTTTAAAAATCAAAATTTCATCCAGGGAGTCAAATAGTAGCTGAAAATTGACGTTTATCACTCCTAAAAAAACCTACTTCCCAGAACTCCTCTCATGATTTAATGAATAGCCACATCATATCTTGGGGTATGATAGGGGCTGTCATATAGTCATGCAATAAGGTTTTAAAAATTTAAATTTCATCCAGGGAGTCAAATAGAAGCTGAAAATTGACGTTTATCACTCCTGAAAAAACCTACTTCCCAGAACTCCTCTCATGATTTAATGAATAGCCACATCATTTATAGGGATATAACAGAGGCTGAGCTATAGATTTGCAATAAGGTTTTAGAAATATAAATTTGATTCTGAGGGTCAATGCTATCTGCAAAATGATGTTCCGTCCCATAAAAAACCTAATTCCTGGACCTCCTCATCTCTTGTGATTGAAATAACGTATCATAAGATGCATAAGGTGGAAGAATATATATGCTTTAGGGGTGGGGATCACAAGCATTTTTTTCAAGTTATTTGATCATTTTTGATTTTGGGAGGGTGGGGTGGGGTTAGGGTGACCCCCATATGCCATGACCTACTAATACCACAAAAAGATTTGCCTTGACATGGTCATGGTTCAAGAAACAAAAATATATATGGTTTAGGAGTGGGGATTTCGATGATTTTGAGGATATTTTAAAAATATTCAACTATTCATGTTTTCTATTTAAGAGGGGGGGGGGGGTGGTTGTTTAAAAACAACACCGGGGGGTGGGGGAATGACCCAAGGGGCAGGGGCCAATTTGTCTTAAATGTATCTTGACATGATCAGCAGAATTGGACAGAATTATCACTATAGGGCATCTGCAGTGGGGCCCTAAATAGTTACAAAATCAATCTACAAAAAATATTGATAATATGTTATACATGTATTTAGAAATGTCTTTATTTTCAAAATGATTAACAAATTAATCATTCAAAATGAGTTATAAATAACCGATTGGCAATTCTGCAATTGATTGCAAGATCCCTAGTATAATATCACATGTATTTTTTTTATATATAATTATACATGTATGTTAACAATCAGTATTAAAATGCACAAATTTTCGTGAGTCATAAATCTTGACATACCACATATCTCTTGACAAAAAAGAATAAGCAATTTACAATAAAAGAAAATTAGTCATTAACTCTTTTTCTATTACTGGTGTATGATGATGGGGTAGGGGGTATAATGGGAAAAAAAGCTGCAGCATGCCTTCATTCTCACTAAAAATGTATATCTAATCCACACATCCTTGAGATGGGGAACGGTTAAGGCCCCTTCCCCTTCCTCCCTATTATAACTCATATAAACATGATATTTAACACCCAAATTTAATACAAAATAGGGTCAATATGGAGTCAACTCAATAGTGTAAGTCTGACAAATGAAAAAATAAAAAAATTCTGCGATTAAAATGACAGAAACTGTAGATAAGCTTATTTAAATACAGATGATGATACAGTATGCTGGCAAATGGAGATCACATTTTAGAAAGTGAAATATACTTACCTATATTGGTCAACATCATAACGATCATCCAGTTAGCACAATACGAATTCCTTTAGCTGATCACCACAAAAGAAACGTTTATTCATGTTAAACCCATCTAACCAAAGAGCTGGGTAAAACTAGTACCCGATGCAACCTGTACACCTGTGTTGTGTACGTAACTTCAGACAAAGATCATTTAATTGTAATATATTGCATGTGGCCTTCTTTTTGACTAAAACTAGTACAAGAGAGTGTTATTTAGAGGCAAACACTTTCTGCGGGTATTACTGTCTAATGACAGCATCTAGTTTCTCTTACCAAACTTTCATTATTGGATATAGAGCGAAGTTCTTGAAACTCTTGTCGAATAAACTGATAACTATTTTTTAGCTGTTTCACATCTCTACTTATAGTATCACGCATGGTTAACATTCTTCCGAACTGCACTAACAATGATCCATTTTTAATTGCATGATTAGCTTCTTGACTCATAATATTATTCAATGATTTCCCTATTACATTTAAACCTTGATTTAATTGATTTAACAATTCGTCATAAGGATCTAAAGTAATAACCGTTGCCACTATCCATTTAGACCTAGTTGTAGCAGTATTTTTAATTTTTTCAAAAACTACATTCTGATTCACGATAATGGTAGTACTCATTAAGCCTGACTCCATTTTTCGTTGTTTGGAATCTCCCAACTCTTTACCCAATTTGTTCTACAAATAAAAAAAAACATGCTTATACTTGCAACATTTTCCCCAGTATCTTAATCAATTGTTGAGCAGCAAGTTTGTCACTTGTATCCCCATTACATACTTTATGTTTCTGAGACTTTCTTAATTTTACTTCTGGCTTAAACCTTTGTTGCATGCTTTCCATACATCCCTTATTTAATTTATTAATACTTGTTCTTGGTGTTATAGGTGGTTTTACTTTATTATTGAAGCCTATTTTCAAAATGTGATGATCATGAACATTCTTTACTTCATCAATTTCCATTTCCTGTTCTATTTCTAATTGTTCTGGTGAATCACTTATTTCAGCATCTACATCTAACCTATTTTGCCCGTCTTCGGAGTCAGAAGCAGTCGACTGTCGGTCTTTATCAATAGAAGAGTTGGAATCATATTCCATTTCGGATTGTAAATCTCGATCATTAATATTAGGTAACGTTAAAGTTTCATTATTATTTAGATTTTCTAGTGTGTTTTCAATATCCGCGTGGTTGTTTAAAGCACGAGCGCGAATTCTTCTTCTAAGTTCTTGCAACGGAATATCGTCCTCATCTGAAGAATTATCGCGTTCAACTCTCTTTTGACTTACCAGTCTCTGTAATGCCGTTTCTCCTTCGTCGTCCGAATTTTCTTCTTCGGACACATTTTCTGGTGGAACTACATACTGTGTTTGTCTTAAAACTCATCCCCCCAAATTTTTTGGTATTTCCCATTCGTCTAATTTAGCATGATGAAGGTGCCTAGCATGTGCTTTAGTTGTGGTACCATTAAGTTGGTTTTTAACTATAAAACTTACCGGTCCTGTTTGTTCAATTATGCGATAATATGGTACCCATCGTTTATCAAGCTTACCTGTTCTGCGATGATTTTTCAAATAGACAGGATCACCAACATGAAAAATTTCTTCCTTACTTCCTTTATCAGCTTGTATTTTCTGCTTACGTTTCGCTTCTTTCATATTTCTATGAACTTGAACAAATGATTTATGTTGTTGTTGTAATGCAACCTGATTCTGGTCTTCCCCCATGTACCTTCTTCGTGGTTTTAATATAGTATCTAAAGGTAAAACTACATCTCTGTTGTACAACAGGAAAAATGGAGAGTATTTAGTGGACTCATTTACATGAAACCTGATGGCGGCCAACGTTTGATTTAAATAAAGATCCCAAGTTTGTACGTCTTCTTGTACCTTTTTAGCCATAACATCATGAAGAGTTCTGTGAAACCTTTCTACCTTACCATTACCCTGCGGATTGTAATAAGAGGTAGT
Organism: Magallana nippona; assembly: GCA_033439105.1. Lineage (NCBI taxonomy): Eukaryota > Metazoa > Mollusca > Bivalvia > Ostreida > Ostreidae > Magallana > Magallana nippona. The sequence goes on from CM065921.1 coordinate 20,907,759, forward strand.
AATATGATGAATGTTTAATTCCCGGAGGGTGTCTTTCATTTTTTTATTAACATTTTCCGTACCATTATCTGTCAAAAGTTGTAAAGGACATCCATAACGAGGAAATATCTCATCCAAAATTATGTGAACTATATTATCAGCTGATTTGTCAGCTACACAAAATGCTTCCGGCCAACCTGAGTAAATATCTATCAAGGACACAATGTATTTATTTCCGGAGAGAGTGGTTGGGTAAGGCCCTGACAGGTCAAGTGCAATCTTAGCAAAAGGATAAGGGGGAATTTCCGTTTCTTGTACCGGTGGATGACTTTTTCTGGAACTTCTAGTTTGACAAATTACACATTGCTCAATTTAACGAATTAAATTTTTGTATAAATTCGGAATATAATACTTTTGTCTTATTGCATCATAAGTTTTGTCTACTGCCATATGTCCTAAGTTGTCATGATATTGTTTTAAAGTAATTTCTTCTAATTCTTGAGGAACATATAACCGTAGTCTTGGAGATTCAGAATCTCCGTATGCCAAATAATATAAGAGTCCTTCAATCTCTAAAAACTTTTGTTCTTCAAATCGAGTAGCTTTTCCTTTCTCAATTCTTTCTTTTAATTTAACAATTTGTTCATCTGATTGTTGTAATTCTTGAACATTGATATGTTCTGGTAAATCTAAAAATGGCTTAATCAAATCATCATGTACCTTGAAATCGGAGTTAACAAATAACTTAGATTTAATACGGTTGGAATTTATTGCACTGACTTCAAATGTGTTATCATTAACATCCGGTTCATTTTCATCCTTATCTTCTTTATTATCCGGGGTATTAGATGGAAGTCTCGAAAGCAGATCTGCACAACAATTGTACCTAACTTCAATATACTCAACCTTACAATTGTACCCAGCAATACTTAATGCCCATAGTTGTATTTTCTTGTTTTGCATAGGAGCATCCAATAGATATTTTAAGGGTTTGTGGTCGGTTTTAATAGTAAAAGTGGCATTATGCAAATAATGATCAAGTTTTTGAAGTGCATAGTGTATTGCATATGCTTCGCGTTCTATTGTGGACCATTTTTCTTGTGTCTTACTAAGTTTGTGGGAAAGATAATAAATGGGTTTCTCCTCTCCCTCATCTGTTTTCTGTGTTAAACAAGCCCCAATACAATTGTCACTAGCATCAGTATACAATACATACGGTTTGTTGACATCGGGGTATGCGAGTAAAGGTACTACTGTTAAACTTTCTTTAAGAAAATCAAAAGCAATTTGACATTGCTCTGTCCTTTTGAATCGGGAATACTTACGTGTAAGATCTATCAGTATTTCGGCAATCTTAGAAAAGTTTGGTATAAAACGACGATAATAACTACACATACCAATAAAACCTCTAACCTCTCTTACTGTACCTGGTGCTGGTAGTGTTTGGATAGCTTGTACCTTCTTTTGATCTGGTTTAACACCTTCTGAACTTATTACAAAACCTAAATATTCTGTTTTCTGTTGGAAAAACTTACATTTCTTTAATTTTAACTTGAGACCATGTTCACGAATTCGACAAAATATCTCCTGAATGTGCTTTTGATGTTCTCTGGCGGTTTTTGAGAATATAAGAACATCATCTAGATACGCGGTCGCGAATTTCTCACATCCCTGTAAAACAATGTTCATTAATTCCTGAAATACTGCTGGCGCATTACTTAAACCAAACGGCATTCTATTAAACTGAAACAAACCTTTATGACACGCAAAAGCCGTCTTTTCTTTACTTTCTTCATCTAACTGAACTTGCCAATACCCACTCTTTAAATCAAGTGTTGTAAAATATTTAGATATATCTAATAAACTTAAAATATCATCAATGAGGGGTAACGGATATGACGCAGGTGTAACAATTTTATTTAATGACCGGAAGTCTACACACATTCTCTGAGTTCCATCTTTCTTTCCCACAACTACTAACGGAAATGACCATGGTGACTGCGATCTGGTGATTATTTTTGCAGCCAACATTTCATCAATAGCTTTATCAACAGTTTGTCTTTTATTCAACGGAGTGCGGTACGGTCTATTCTTAATAGGAGGATGATTTCCCGTTTCAATTTTCATTTTAACAGTTTCAGTATGCCCCAACTCAATATCATGCTTTGCAAATAAATCTTTATTGGCTTGAACTATGTCCAAAACGCAAGATTTATATTCTTCCGGCACGTCAATCTCCTTAAAATCTTCCGAATAACTGGAATTATTTTTGGATAAATTAATGTTATTCATCTCGCTTTTGTTCGCAGATTTTACTTTTCCGATAACAAATCCTCGTTTCAACGCGTACCTTTGTTAGAGCGATTAACAACTAAGATTGAAACTTTACGCGTTTTCCTGACTCTATATACTGAATCTTTTATAAATAACCCTGGTTCATCATTAATGCATTCATCAATGTTTTGAATCTCGATTATATCACCATATTTTCTTTGAAAACCTGAGCTTAATTTTGCATGACAGACCACTGCTGTTTGTGGTTTAATTACAAGTTTTTTATTTATTCTCACCAAAGATGAAATATGAATATCTTCTTGTAATTTAACATATGTTTTTTCAATTCTTAAACACCCCAAATCAAAGTATATCCTTACTCCATTCATTCTTAACCAATCTCTTCCTAAAATGACGCATCTATTAAGCCCTTCCATTACATAGAAATTATGAGACAGTGGAAGCCCATTCATTTTAAAGGAAAGATTAACTCTACCTACAACTGAAAGTGATTCACCATTTCCCGCTTGTAAATAAGGTTTTTGATTTTTATTTACTTTAGGTGGAAAGCTTAAACTGTTGTACATTTTTCTACTAATTAGTGATACTTCAGCCCCGTAACAATTAAAGCTCTAAATTTATTTTTCCAAGACATTTAACAAGACAAGAACTTGGATTCCCAGTTAAACTAATTTTATATACAATTTTTTTATCACATTTATTTATTCTCTCTTCATCGGCTTCATCATGAAGAGAGACCCTTAGTTTTCCTGTTGTTTAGAATGTCGCCAAGAATTGTACGGAGGTTTGCATGCATTTTGATAACGAAAAGGCCTCCTCCCTTGATACATTTCAGGACAATTTCTACGAACATTACCGTATTTTTCACAATGCCAACACTGTAAATGACACCTTTCCCGTTCTAAATCATTTGAAATTTCTCTTACATGTACCCTGGATCTTTGTTAATTAGGATTTGATTTGTTCGCTGAAACTTTGCTCTGTGCCCAATTTTTCTACACCTGTGACATCTTTGATTTCGAAAATGATCAATTTCCATTGGTTCTTCTCTTCGAAAAATGTTTGATTTAATTTCAGGAAATTTTAATAAAAAATCATTTCCGACTGTACTAGTAGAATTTTGACTAAAGGACATGTCACCCCCGTTATCTTGAGATCTTAAAGCGAAACGTTTGCGCAAATTTTGCTCTCTCATTGCCACTTGTACCGCATTTTCTAATGTTTTAGGATTTTCTCTCAAAACTTTCATTCATTCTCAAAAAATCAAATGATAACCCATCAGTAAAAATGTCAACCAACTTTTTTTGAATAATTTCATGGTCCAAATTTTCAGACGTATATGCATCTTCCGCAACTTGTAAAATTCGTTCAGCAAATATCTGTACACTCTCGTTGGGATTTTGTCTCATCTTTCTCATGATTGCCAATGCATGCTGTGAATCTGTTATTTCAGCAAATCTATTTTTTAAACACTGTTTTAAATCATTCCAGCTAGGTAATTCACCCGAAGCTTCTATTTCTGTCAAATATCTTTTAATAAAATCTCCCACAGACCCTTTACAAGTTACATATGCTATTTTTGGAATATCTTTATGATTCATATCAGACATTTTTGCATATTTTTCTATATCTTTTATCCATTGTTTAAATTTTCCTGGATCCCCCTCAAATATTGTAATAACTTGATTAATAGGAACAGCAATTGCAGCAGTTACTGATTTAACCTGATTTAAAATAGAATTCAACCATTCTTTAATATTTGTATCCTCATCATCATTCCTTACATTTCCTTTTCCACTTGTAGACGGAAAGCAATTTGAACTCATTCCTCCATTACATTGATCATCCAAAATTTCAGTTTCTGACATTTGATTAGTTAAATCATCTATTGCTTTTGATAACTCATCCCCAAAAGATGGTACTTTCGCCATTTAAATTTTGACTTAAAAATTCAATTGTAAAAAAAATTAGAATTTCAATTAAAGTGGTCAGCTAAAATAAACTAGGTAGAACAGAAAACAGTATCTCACCTTTTTGTTTCTACAAGGTCTGTCTAAAAGCACTTCGCCAATCCTGGTCACGGCACCAAATTGACTTAGTAGATGTAAGCCAATAAGACAAATCAAACGTCTTTTCCAATAGTTTATTTGGTACAGGTCCAGATCGTATGGAGGATCGTATAGTGGCTCCTCTAAATAGATGTACATCCTGGTTTTGTTTACACTGCCCTTAATCCGATTAACAGGTTGTTTACTACTTCGGAAAAGTCTTACACTTTCACATCCCGATCAGATTCTAGGTCAATGTACTTAATAGTAAGTACATAGTAAAAAGTCAATATATTATATCGTAAATATATTATAAAAAATGATCAATATGTTTATTATTATTAGATTAAAATAATTGTCTCAAACCCTATAGGTTTACAGAATGCATTTTCGAGCAACGAGACGAAAACGGATGCATTCTCTTGCATTATGCTGCGCAAGGAGGAAACACCATCATACTTGATGAAATCCTTAAAATTACATCTCAAAAAATTCTTAAGAATAGGTGTATTCGGGGTCAGTACGCGTTGCATTTCGCAATAAAACACAAACATAAAGACATGACAGACCACCTTATAAAATTACATTCAGAAAAGAAGAAGCAAGACGCAGATACAACGGCGATACACCAAGAAACCGAGTGTGATATAGCTAGAGGAGAGTTTTCGCCAGTTCATTTGGCTGCCTGGTTTGGTAATACGCGTCTGCTTACCAGTTTAAGGGAAAATGGATTTGATATTTTAACCAAAACCAGAAATGGTTTAAATATATTGGACATTGCGTGTATGAAAAATTTGTGTGGGAATCGGTCGTGGAATTTCAGTTTTGTGAATACTTGCTCAGTAATAAGTTATTAAAAATTGATCCTTGGAAAACTGACATGTCGGGGTGGAATGTAGCACACTACGCATCTTTGTCCAATTTCAAATTATTTGAATACTTAGCGGATATTAAAAAGAATTAAGACCTTATAAAGAAGCCAACCAAAGCATTGAAAACATGTATGCATATTGCATGCGAGTTTGAAAAAATAAAAATTGTTAAATTTATAGCTGAAGATAAACAATTAAAAACACTTATTCCTGATAAAGATGCACTTGGATGGAATGCCCTGCACTTTGCAGCAAAGGGTGGAAATTTAAAGATTTTAGAATACCTACTAAATTTAAAAGTAGAGGGTATGGACAAAATGATGGCAAAACCTTGTTACATATCGCATGTATTCACAAAACAACAAATATTTGCAAGTTTGTAATAGACAATTTTTTAGAAAAAGAAAACCTAAAAGAAGACCTACTCAATGCAAGAACAACCAATAATGGTTTGACAGCAGCACATTATTTAGCAGTAGAGAAAAAAAAAGACGGTAGCGAAAGGAAAATTTTGGAAATGCTTATCAATACTAAACAAATGGACTTCTCAGCAAAAAGCAATAGGGGACTAACTGTTTTAGAATTTGCAATTGATCATTTAAACAAAGAATTGATTGAGTGCATTGTAAGTACATACAGGGACGAATTCAAAATTAACAATGAGATTCTTGACAAATGTATAAATGATACAAAGGATGATAGTATCAAAAGAATTTTGCAAATAGCTGTGGATGAAATACAATCTAAGATAAAGTGACCGTATATAAATTTGAATTGATTTTTGCGTAAAACAATTATTTGGGATGTTGAACCAAGGCCGTCATACAAACAGCACTGGGGGATCAATGTTGTGAGTTTTTTGCTTTAAAAAAAAGTTTGGATGAAAATTTCATGTCACATGACCCTTGATTGCAGAGTGTTTTTGTATCCAATATTTTTAAAAGGTTATAAATCTATTCGTTCGGATTGAAGGTGCGAGTTACTTTATCTTGAATAACAATTTCATGAAAATATAGATAGAGTACATTATGAAGGTCCTTCGTCTCAACGAAATCAAACATGGGTTTAATAACGTGAATGTGTACATTATTAACTCATATTGTTTAACTAAAATGGTTACTAGTATTTTTTAATGAATTATCTAATAAATTAATCTGATAGCTTTTGACATGGTAAGGAATAGTAACGTGGATCAAAGGGATTATTAATCATTAATTAGCAGTTGTTTTGCTAGTAAGACATAATCCCTGGTTTTGCTACATGTAATCCCGTTACAACTCCACCCATGAAAGGGGTTTATTATTCAAACCTTGCCGATTGCATTCATACAATTCCGTAAGTTTTAAAACATTGTTATTATCCTGCTTATTATCATGTCATAAACGGGCTGCCCAATGTGTGTTGATCAAAGAATTAAATTCATACGTGTAAATCGAAGTTAAATGTTATACATATAGGCATTTTAAGAATCATCTTCAAGAATGAATAAGTCCTTTGGATATAAAAACACACTGGTTTCTAATTTGAATGTATAAGATTTTAAAATTAAGCTGAGTATCAAAAACGCAACTCTTTAAAGGCTTAGACAAAACGATTCTCCTTGATGTACTTTTACAATCACATAAGAAATTTTATGGAATTTATATGAACAAACCATTCAATTCAAAATTATCAGTATACGCTCTTCCTCAAATTTGTTCTGCCTTGGGTAATTGATGAGTGTGATTTAAATTATTTTCTTCAGACAATGGATCAAAATTAACTTTTACATAATATTAAGCCATTATTTTGTGTATTTGAGAAAAAATAAAGTTAATTTATTGCTTTAATGAAATAACGTTGCTTTATCAAAACTAAAGCCAATGTTGTTCAAATCGGGTGTGGCACCGTGGATGCGCTACTAACTAGAAAGTGACACTATTGTTCTATCGTAGGTTCAAAACATGCTTGCGGTAGGTTTTTCTCCAAAATGTTTTCATTATCAACAAATGAGTTAATCGTCATGTTAAAAAATTGAAATCTAGACAAAATCCCCATTCTTTGTGCAGTGTACAACAATGACAAAGTTTTGCGACAGAGATATACAAAGGGAGTTGTAAATATATTGGCGTATTGTGTAACAATATAAATGTATTCAGTAGTTCAGCATTCCAGAATAGCTTTACCATGTTTACGACATGGTATATTTACGACATAATTGCTGACAATTTGAAATTATCTAATGGTTATAAGCTGAAAACTGCCTATTATGATACATGTGTAGATATTAGACGGTCCGAGGCGCGGAGCACCGATAATAGTCTTTAATTGGCAGTTTGAGGCTAAAAACTTACAAAAAACATTTTACTGTTTTCGAATCCTATATTATTGCGTTCAAATGTTACGCATGAATGACCTTACCTGGCACTGTCCATTCCCATATGTTCGCCTATTGTGTGTTGTTGTTTTTTTTTTTATTTTTCGTGCAAAATGTACCAAGAGTGGAAATGGAACTTCTTTTGTTACAGAAATAAAACATAAATCCACTTGCTTGGCCTTCGAGTGTTGCATTTCGATAAATACCACTCCCTAATCATGCACAGTAAAAATTCTGACAATTCATTTAGTGACCATTCAGATAGTGAGCTTGTCGGATTACAAGTTCGTTACAAAGAGTTCATTTTGTGAACAGAACTTAAGTGATTTTAATGATATACTGGACGAAATCATCACATGAGAAAAAGGAAACCAAGAAAATGGGAATTTTGATTTACAATTTTTGACATTGAAGTCCAGAGATTACCCGGATGTATCATATTTTGACGACTCTGACGAAAAACTCGTGAAAGCTTCACAAGTTGCTGAGATAAAAATTTGTGAGTTTTAGTTGAGCAGAAAACACCTAGTTTATTGGCCCCTTTGTCCAATGTGGAATAAAAGAATCTCATGAAAAGCGCAATTCCAGAAATAAAGCTGCCTGGCTCTTTGATTCATGGCAAGCTGAAAGAAGTATACAAAAACCGGTCTTGGAAATGACAAAAAAGAACTTAATTACCGACTGTCTTCATTTGTTACTGAGTTGAAAACATTGAAAGGTACAAATTACAAACCAAAAACGCTTTATGATATAATTGTTTCAATACAACACCATTTACGCAAAAACGTCAAATCATTTCCCTTCTTGAAGACGCCGATAATTTCGACCTTCGTTTTGTTCTAGACGCTAAAATGAAAGAACTGTTCAAACTTGGTTATGGGATTAACGAAAATAGGCTCTCGTTATCACAGAAGAACAAGAAAACACACTTTGGGAAAGGAATATTCTTGGTTGCGCTAACGCACAGCAACTTCTTGATTATCCGCTCAAACAAACCGTCGCCATGTTGTGCAAGGAAATATTCCAGTCCAGACAAATGGTATGACGACGCCCCGGTTGGTGTCTATCCGCTAGTACAAACCGTCGCCAAGTTTTGCAAGATGGCGAGATTTGAACGTTTTTTTTTCTAACCATTCCTTGCGTACTACGGCCGATACTCGGCTGTATTTGGCGGGTGTAGATAAACAGTTAATCAATGAGAAAACCGGTCACAGACCAGAGTCAGTGAGAAATTATAAACGAACATCTAAGGACCAAGAAAAGCGCGTGAGCGATATCGTACCAAGGACGGAAATTAGGAAGTCTACCAATTATCCGTATGCGTTCAATAAGACACGTGTTACCATAAATGTGCAATTCAATTTGGAATGCTTCTAAATTTTAGTGTGCTTACGCTCATAGTGAATTCTGTGTTTCTTATAACTTTTGAGGAATAATTTAAACCTCTTCATGCAGACCTTGTCATTATTTCTTTGTAACTTACATTTACCTTTAGCCGTCCAATGAGTTGAAACTTATAAAACTTATTGGACAGCTAAAGGTGACTTATTGGACGGAATGCAAGACAACAAGAGATTTATTAGACCGGCCTTAACAAAAGATGATGTAACAGAAATGTTTTAATGAAAACTATGTTTGACTTACACGAACTAACTATAATTCATGCGAAGTATCTTAAATTATTTTATGAACTTGCTCTTTATTCACTCAAGACCAGTTCATTAGTATATGAGGTTCATTTTCAACGTAAGTATAATATGTAAAAACAAATTTAAAGGGTAAAGAAGGCTGAGGAAGTGTACTGCATACATTGTTTCATCGGTGCATATATATGCCTCTTTGAATATGCTAACTTTTTACTATTGCTATCAGGGATATTCCAAGTAAATATGGCAGTATTCACAATTTATGAATACATGTAGATGTAATATACAATGTATTCAATCAGTAAGTGTTCGACTTTTTTTCCATATTTAAAGTGCTTTTATTAAGATTGTTTAGTTTAATTTTCAAATTTCTACCCTGGTATTTTTTTTAATTAGACCTTCTTTTAACATAATAATGGGAAATTTTTATGACCTTAAATTTACATTGATATTTATTCAATTCACTGCAACGAATCAATTTCAATGTATGCTTCGGTGGAAAATGATAACCTTTGACTTCGCTTGGTTTTGTTTTATTCATTTCAATTTATACGGGTAGGAAACGTGATTTAATCAACGTTTTAAAGGATGACTGCACTTAACGCCGTATTCGTGGGCCGTTTTTCGGTCACTATTGTTACATTTATTCCTCTCTCAATTTTACTTCAAATCATTTGTCATATAGTTTAGTCTTTTTCCAATAGATATTTAATGTAATAATGGTTTTAAACTGCGTTGCAATAAGATAATTTGTTGTTTTCTTACCCTTACTGCTCTGCAAATATCTTGAATATAAACTTGTCTGCCCTTCATTGAAGATAAACCTCATAAATATGCATGGAGGGTTGATCTAATAATATTACAATGAGTGGTCTAAATTTAGATAAGCGGTACTATAATTGAACATCTCTCTCTCTCTCTCTCTCTCTCTCTCTCTCTCTCTCTCTCTGCATGTTGCCATTTAATTTGAAATGTTTTAAAAGAAAATATATAGCATATAAAATCGGCCAGTATAAGTAGTCATTGATGATCGTAAATCAGTAGCTGATGTCAACGTGTTCGAAAAAAAAAATAACAAGTAGATCAGTAACGCACAGTACCGATAATCTCTTAAAAATATCTCCGAGGAATGAAGAAACCATCACTCTGTTGGAACGAATTGAAATGATAGATAAATAATATCGCCTACCAGTGTGTATGCTACCTAACACGTCACGTGACGGGGTCTTGTATCCACAAAGATACCTGGGGTTAGAAATCACGTGGTAAATTATAATACTCAACACGTCAAAGTACATCGTTAACAACAGAGAACGCGAACGCAAGAAGAAACAGTTCTGGTTTACCATGAGCGCATGTTTGTCTATTGATCTTCTTTGAATATAAGCTTACATGTATAAGTATACAACTACCATTAAAAGGAGAACACTAGACAAACATGCGCTGACTATGTATTAAGTCTGTAAAAAACTGGGCGTCCTCATTATCCTATGGAGATTCAAGAAGACGTAATGACCCCTACCTATGAAAACGACTTCGTTCTTTTGAAATATGAACTTTATATTAAGGTAATTACATGAAGTTACAGTTAAGACATTGGCAATTCCTACAATTTAAAGAAATATGCCCATTCTAAACACGTATTTTGTCGCAATTTTTAAATTTCCTTAAGTGCATTTATCCTTTCCATATATTATTTTGGTCAAATTTGATTCTACATATTAGTTAACCTAATAGTAAAAATAAGTTCTGATGTATCCTTGAATCAGTACTTTCGCTTTTAAGTAATGCATGTTCATTCATTTGATCAATGTTTTGAATATTACTTCTGTTATATTTTATAATACAGAGTTCTCCGCTTAAAGGAGATTGATATAGTGTAAAAATGGTTACGACCATCTAGCATCTCAATATCATATCATAATTGTTTTTAAAAATGGGAAATTTATTTTATATTTAAATGCACATATCGACAGTCGTTTTCCAAACAGTATTCAAATACTTTATGTACAGTAACTTAGTATGACATGTAAAGCAAATTTTAATGACGTCGAGCAATTTAAATGCCACTCTCAAACTGTACTAATGAGAAGCAACTTAAAGATCATGAAGGAGAACTTTCCATTGCAGTAGGCGATTAATATGGTATGTAAAATTTATAACACTAGACTAGTGTCATGTATAATGTCACGTGTTACAACAGTAATGGTGCATAGGGATATAATATATGCTTCAAGCATATTACCGGTCAAGCTGTAAAAATGTACCGATGCGATGTACTTCCAGACTCGGACTCAATTGATGCAAAGAAAGACAACTGTTCAAATTATGAACGAATTCTGACAAAAGACAGAATGACAAACTTAAGTTTTCAAGTTAGGGGAAAAATCGATCATATATGTCTATATAGTTGTGTAACATCTCTAAATCGTAGTAGACAATTTAAAAACTTTTAAGAACAATACAAATATATCTAGAATTAAATACTTTTTGAATATTCATAACTCGGTGGTAACCATTTGTTATCTATTAAAGAGATTTTTATCACATGCAAATCTAGAAATTATCTGTAGACTGAAAAAAATATCAACACAGTTACATGTTTCAATATACACTGTATAAAACCGAAACTGCAGGTGTATATCAGGCTATATCGCAAACGCATGAGTATATGATCATTTTGAAAGTAAAAATAAATTCTATATTTATTAAAAAAAATATTAGCTCAATTTATTTAATTTCTGTACTCTTCCTGACTTGACCCTGCATTTGTACATTTGTAAATACATCTGCAGTTGTTTTTTTTTTTTTTTGTACCTCATGTACCATTGATATGGTTTGAGAGAAATAAACATTCATTCATTGTAAACGGTTTAATGCCTTTGTTTACATAACATTCGAAATTAAAAATTCACACCATGAATCGGAAACTATATTTATCTCAGAGACTTATTTTTACCGACAAAAATGTTTATTTGTTTTGAATGCACACGGAAATATTTTAATTTTGTACATATTTAAGCCTTTTATTAAATCCTTATCTGGTGTCTTCCTATTATAAACAAATTTCACCCATTTTAGTAGGTCACCTGTGGTGTAGTATAAACAGTGCTTCATTGCATGGTTTCTTTGTGTATCTCATACATTGTAAAACCATAGAGACATTGATGATGTTCACTTTGATCGGTAAGTATGGTATGTAGTTTTAATTCAATGTAGCCAAAATGGTTGTTTTTTTTCAAAGGTCAAATGATCATACATGTACCCACTTGCCAAATATCAATCCTATGCGGTACATTACATGTAATGGAAAGTGCATTCATATGAAATAAACCTATTATCATACAAATAATTGAAATAACATTCAAAGTCAACAGTATTTTACATGCTTCATCAGTCACGTTATATACTTTAGAGATAAAGAAGGTTGCAGTTTATTTTTCTGGAACTTGTATAATTGTAATTTATTTAATTTTGTTTTAAAGAATAAAAAGATTCCATCAATATAAAAAAAAATAAATAAAAAGAATATTTTTTTTCTAATCCATTGATGTACCGATTAGGATTCATTTACAGCCGTGCATTAGTAAAAATTTACTTACAGACGTTCAAAAGAGTATATTTCTACCTCATAGTATAACTAACAATTATAATATACCAAACTGCCTCTTTGATTACAAAGGTGAACTTTTTATCATTTAAACAGACGGGGAAAATTCCCATGTATCTGTATATTTCCTCACTTAAAATGATAAAGGAAATTGTAAATAAAACCGACAAAACATTTACATTACAAGGAATGTTGAAATTTAAACAGCAAAATTAATTCATTTGTAACGTTTTAACTAGTCTTGAATAATAAGTTCTATGAAGTTTCATTTTCTTTTCGCTAAAGATTTCAAAACGGCATCGTGACCTATTCTTGTTAATATATAAAGTGTGCATGAACATATACGAGTGTGCATGTATTCTCTTTTCACGTGAAACATTTACATTGTTACAAAATAACACACCAGTTAAAATGATATGTGCAACTCACGATTGTATTATACATTTTAAAATTGGACATTTGATTTTTACACTGATGCTCTGAATTTATTTCATACGCATGTGCACATATTTAAGTAGACGTCTTTTTAAAGATATAATGAAGTGCCTCCCCTTTTAAAGACTACGCGCAGTGTAGTTTTTTTTAACTGATATGATTGTTTATTTTTGTCAGGTACCCTGGGCATGAAATGTTTTTTGTTTAATAAGAAAAAAATCAATATTGGATCAACATACTTTTTTTCTTGATTTTTTAAATTTCTAACGTGAACACTTTTTATCAATGTGACTTATTTGTCTTATCAATTATTCGACATAAATATTTTATGATATGCATTATTTCCAATTACAAATAGGCCATAAACAGTGTATATATAAAAACGATTTATTATCGATAAAACTATTTGCGTGTTACAAAATATATGAGTGAAAAGTCTGTGTTGGTCTCATTTTTTTTTTATTTTAACGGAAAAAAAACTGGTTGGTATCAATAATTTAATCAACTTTTCAAAAACAAAATAGACTGATATGTTCTGCTTAAAATAATATTGTAAATCTTAAATTGACACAGAACGATTTTTAAAGCAATTTATTCAATGGGCTACATGTACATATAAAGTTATGTAATCACCGAAAAATAGCACGTTTTACATTACAATACAAACATTGCATAATCATAGTTACGTAATTTGCCTACTTCAAAAGCTGACACTATTTAACGACTCTTTTAATGATTTTGCAGCTCTAACACTGTATTACTAGGTTCTAAATATGTCGCACTATTATCGATCGAGCTGATACCCCCCCTCCCCTTTTTATGTTTCTGTAGATATTTATTACTACATGATCAGAAAAGTAATAGTACACGAAGTTCTACCAATTGTTAAGCTAGTCAAAGTAAATTTCAGAATTAAAAGTTAATTCTGGAGGACCTGGATGGTGTTTTACTATTTTTTCAATGATGTAACAGATGCGGTAATTGTTGCACCTGCGAGAAAAAATTATATTTTAAATAATGTTTTGTAAGAGTGATAAAAATAAGAAATGCATATCATAGTATAGGTGCATGCACATGGAAATACTGTTTAAAAGTTAATAAAGTTAACTTTATTAAGAGGTATGCTTTAAAACCACGAAACGGCAGCTAAAGCTCATTGGTACAGTGCGTGTTTCAACATGCCGCAAATTGTAATCAGGACGGGAAATTGTCGGTGATAGAAATACTTGCATTACAAAAACTTGTTGAGTTAGATTTTTCATATACATGCTATTAAAAGGTAAGACAATCTATCAAATATATTACCAGCTGACAAACTGATTATCTTGTAATAACTTTTTTTTTAATGATATATGTAAAAGCAATTTTAACGATAGTTGTGTCTTTTTGAGTTAGCTATCTGATTGATCAATATTTTTAAAAAATAACACGTAGTCATTTATCTAGTCATCTTTGTCTAGAGAATCATTTATTTATTTATTTATTTGTTTGTTTATTTATTTAAAAAGAAAATATTTATTTTTGACAACAGTACAAAGCAAACATATTAAATTTTTGACAGCATTCATGCACATTGATTTATGCACGCGATTAATACATGTATATGCATGCTGTGACTGAAACCGAAAGTAGGCTTGCAATATATTTACATAGTAAACGTAATTGTGAAAAATGTTATCTCTTAAATGTTTTGTTTTGTTTGTTTGTCTTTTTTTTTTTTACAATATAATCATGTAACATAATAACATTGCTATTGGGAACTCGTTTCGGATATTTTCTGACGACTTATAATATCTTTATAAGGTGTATCAATATGTCAAGAACTTCAGACAGGAACGTGGAGATCTGCTATTTATTTAGAAGCACATGGTACATCATCATAACACAGCGCGCACAATCGAAATCGATGTCGCTTGTGTCATATACAAAATACATGATCTTTTGCGTGGCCGCTTAGGCACATTATCAAACGTACAACTATAAATAGTTATAGTAATATTGTTACATCTCCCTTTTTTTTTATCAAACAATATGAACAGCTACTTGTAAATATTGACTAGCTTGACAATATTATGCAAATATATCTAAAACTTTACATTTGACTAGACTTTGAAAATAATGCAAAGACAACAGTTCACAACATCAGACATTGTACACCGCTTGCACATAGTTCTCCAAATAACGTGGTGGTTTCACAACGCGGCCACAACGAGTGGTCGGAGCGGACTCTCTGTTAGTTGTTACTTCACTGCTCGTAATTACCATTGGTTGGTCATTTGCGTTTTGTTCCAGGTCAGCAGTTTCATCTATGGCTGGTTTTCGATCGTTCTCAGGAAGATCCTGGATAGACGGTGATGTGTATTCCGGAAATACCGTAAAGTCATTTCTTTCCTCACGTGTATCTTTTAGGTGAGATCGGTTTCTCCTGTACGTTCCGTCTTGAGTTTGCACGTTATACGATCTGGATCCTTCTCTTCCGATGATTGTTCCTTTCTTCCACTCCTTGTCTCGCAGTTGTGTTGGCTTCATTCGCACTGTGTCTCCTGGTTGCAATTCGCGTAGGTCTTTCGCTGTTCGGTTATAGTAGTGCGCTTGTCTGTCTTTTTCCTTCCTCATGTTCTTGATGCTAGCTCGATCACCAACAGATGAGAGTAGTGATTCTTTTACAGGCATCAGCGTTTTGGTTCTACGGTTCATTAGTCGCTGACACGGACTCTCTCCAATACCCTGGGATGGTGTGTTTCTGAAATCCAGTACAGCAAGCCATGGGTCTTGTCCACTGTGTTTAGCTTTTCTCATCATTTGCTTTGCTAATTTAACTGCATTTTCTGCTTTCCCATTTGATTGTGGGTAGGCGGGACTCGATGTTCTATGGTCGAATTCCCACATATGCTTAAAGTTACTGAATTGTTGAGAGGAAAATTGGGGTCCATTGTCACTGATGACTTTGTCTGGAATTCCATGCCTAGCGAAGTGTTGTTTTAACTTGTTGATCACTGCTGCTGATGAAGTGGTCTCCAATCTGTCTATTTCGAAGAAATTGCTGAAGTAGTCTACTGTGATGAGGTACTGGTCATTGGTGACTGGTGACTGGAAAAGGTCTACTCCTACGACAGACCACGGACGGTTAGGTGTCTCATGCGAGATGAGAGTTTCTTTCTATTGTGACGGTTCATAAGTTCTACAAGTGTCACACTTAGAGACTAGATCCTTGATTTCTGAGTTCATGCCTGGCCAATACACACATTATCTGGCTCTGCGAAGGCACCCTTCTGCTCCAATGTGTGACTGGTGAAGCTTCCTCATTACTTCTGCCCGTAATCCCTTTGGTATGACACAGCGGGTTCCTCTGTATACGATACCATCTTGGACGGAAAGTTCATCTCTCACATGAAAGTAAGGGTGCACTTCCATGGGTGTACTTTCCTTGGTTCTCGGCCATCCTTCAAGGATAGTTTTCTTCAGCAACTCGTGTGTTACGTCACTGGTTTGTTTAATCTTCAACATCCTTGCTTGTGAGATTGGTAGGTATTCCACCAT
This sequence comes from Magallana nippona, assembly GCA_033439105.1. Taxonomy (NCBI): domain Eukaryota; kingdom Metazoa; phylum Mollusca; class Bivalvia; order Ostreida; family Ostreidae; genus Magallana; species Magallana nippona. The sequence continues at coordinate 20,924,540 of CM065921.1, forward strand.
GTTGATATCTTCAAATATCTTGAACACTTCTTCTGTACAAGCTTCTTTGGATAGTTTCTTGGGATGAGCTCTGGATAGAGCGTCTGCCACGTACATTTCCTTGCCTGGCTTGTACATGATCTCAATTTCATACTTCTGAAGTCTCAAAAACATGCGTTGAAGGCGTTTTGGAGCGGAGATCAGAGGTTTCTTGTGAATTATTTCTAGGGGTTTGTGGTCGCTTTCCACAAGTACTTTTCTTCCATATGTGTACTGGTTGAATCGTTCCATTCCAAACACCACAGCCAATAGCTCTTTTTCAATCTGTGCATACTGCTGTTCAGCTGGAGTCAAGGCTCTGCTCGCATAAGCGATAGGCTGTCCTTGCTGTAGAAGGGTTGCACCAAGTCCAGTGCTTGATGCATCACACTGCAGTGTCGTTTCTAGCTTCGAGTCGAAGTATTTCAATACAGGTGCTTGTGATATTGCTTCTTTGATCTTGCTAAAGGCTTCTTCATGCTCATGTGTCCATCTCCAAACAACGTTATTGTGTATGAGGGAACGAATCGGATCGCACATGACACTTAAGTTGTTCATAAACTTGGCTAGGTAGTTCACTAGTCCTAGGAATCTATGAACACCGGCTACATCCTTAGGAGTTTCAAAGTCAATGATAGCCTGTACTTTATGAGGGTCAGGCTTCAGTCCCTTGGTTGTCAGTACATGTCCAATGTAGGGCATTTCTTTTAGTCGCAACTTGAACTTGTCCTTGTTCAACTTGATTCCTTGTTCACGGCAACGATATAGGAATCTGCTCAGCTTCTGATCATGGTCACGTATGGCTTCCTCTTCACTTTCTCCTTCTCCGTAGATGAGGATGTCATCTGCTACAGCTTTAACACCAGGTAAGTTTTGAATGGCTAGTTCCAATCGATGCTGGAATATTTCCGGTGCTGGTGAGATCCCAAATGGTAGACGACGCCAGCGATAACGTCCATAGGGAGTTTCGAAGGTTGTAAGATAGCTGGACGGCTCATCTAGCTCAACGTGCCAGAACCCATTCTTCACATCACAGAGTGTGAAGATACGTGCTTTTGCTAAATCCGGTAATATATCTTCGATTATCGGAAGTGGGTAATGACTGCGCCGCAGGGCCTTGTTCAAAGGCTTCGGATCTATACAAATACGTAACTTGCCATTGGATTTCTTGAATGCTAAGAGGCTCGAGACCCAGTCAGTTGGCTGGTTCACTGCTTCAATGACTTGTAACCCTTCCAGCCTTTTCAGCTCTTGCTGTAGTAGGGGTTTGATTGCGACTGGGACTCGTCGCAATGGAAGTTTCACTGGGGGAACCGTATTATCTACTTCCAGATGTACTTGTTCACTGAAACGTCCATTTCCAGTGAAGATGTCTCCAAACTTCTTCTCAATTTCTTCCATAGAGAGTTTCCGATCCTCAGCGGAGTCCTCTATGTTCATGATGTTATCATGCTGTACAGCAATTAATTTCATACGTTGACTTGTGCTTGAACCCAGAATGGGGTGTGACCCGCTATTGACAACGACAAAGTTCTCATCATAACTTTCTCCGTTCTTTGGATTGGTCAAGGTAATTTCGCAGGCATCAATGGTCTTCATCTCTTGGCCATTGTAGACTCTCAAGGTGTGCTGTCCTCTATGAACTCTCACATTTTTCGGGATAATGTCCTGGCTTAACACATTGCAGGTTGCACCACAGTCAATCTGAAACTTCACTAGTTTTGACTGGTCATTAATTTTCATACGCGCTAATAATTTCTTTGGATGTTCTTTTCCCGAGGTCTGTTCCACACTGAGAATTTCATCATCAGATGTAGAGTCAGAGCCGCAGTTCTCCAACAAATGTACTCTCTTCTCCGATTGTCGGCATACGGATTTAAAGTGGTTCTTGTTGCCACAATTTGCACAGACTTTGCCGTAAGCTGGACAAGCTTCCTTCTCTCTTGGATGCTGATATCCACAAAAGCTGCACGAGGTTTTCTTTGCTTGGTGAGATTTCCCTGATGCGTGATGAGGTTTTCCTCCGGCGTGATGAGGCTTTCCTCCTTTTCTCTGTTCCTTGTGTGGAGCGTTGGCCTTGAGAGGTTTTCTAGATGACTTGTTCAGTGCATGAACTTCATCTTGCAGGTTCATAGATTTAATCTGGGTTGCAGTCTTTTCAGCTGCTCGGCATATGTCAACGCACTTCTGTAATGACAAGTCAGCTTCTTGTAGTAACTTTTTTCTAACTGCATTGTCTTTTATGCCACAGACTATTCTGTCTCGTATCATCTGATCTGCTAACTGGCCAAACTCACATGTCAGTGATAGTTTCCTCAATTTCGTGACGTAAGCGTCCACAGATTCACTGGATTCCTGATGCTTGTTGTTAAAGACGTACCTTTCATATATCGTGTTTGTCTTTCCCACACAGTACTCCTCCATTAATCTTAGGATGACAGTGGGGTCATTTTTTTTCATTTTCATCTCTGAACGGAAGTCCGTTATATACCTCTAATGCTTCATGTCCGATGCAGGTAATAAACGTTGCCACTTGGTACGCATTGTCTTTGTCTGCAAGTCCTGTCACTATCACGTAAGAGTTCCATATTTGTTTCCACGTTTTCCATGTGTGAGAAATGTTCCCGCCTAAATCCAGTTTCGGGGGTAACGGAATGTGACTCTGCATGGCCGCTGCCTGGTCTCCCATATTGAATAAATGTCGTAAGGATTCACTAAAGTCAATCTGATCAGTGATGCTCATTGGCTCTTACGAATAAAGTCTACTTCAAACTCCAACGCTGCGTTTCTCTGCATGCGAGGAAATTCGGTCCACAGACGTACTTCGACGTTTTTCTCAATACACCATGTATGTTCCACAAAGCAAGTGTCTGTTACTTAAAACGTACTCACTTTTTTTTACTTCTGACACCATGTATCAATATGTCAAGAACTTCAGACAGGAACGTGGAGATCTACTATTTATTTAGAAGCACATGGTACATCATCATAACACAGCGCGCACAATCGAAATCGATGTCGCTTGTGTCATATACAAAATACATGATCTTTTGCGTGGCCGCTTAGGCACATTATCAAACGTACAACTATAAATAGTTATAGTAATATTGTTACATAAGGTAAGGCTGTGTTACTATAAAAAAAATAGGGTTTTCCCCGTTTACGTAAATACCGTTCTTTTTAAGGATAAAAAATAACTCGTGAATTCGCCTAATGTTCAAATATTGATCTTGATAAGGACTCCTTGTAAGATTTTGCACACATCTTGGGATTTGAATTGTATTGGTTATTTATGAACAGGTCAAACAACATGAATGTCAAAATATGATATATATTAATGTAACTCGAATATTATTATTTATAAAGCGCCATATATAATTTACATTAAATTACTCTACAGCACTGTACATATAAAAGTTATTGGCATAAGAGCTAAGAACATAAATAATATACCTAAATACACTAAATTAAAAACTACATTCATATATACGTATAAACAAGGTGTAAATTAAACTATCATACCGACTAATTAAATAATAAACTGTGAGATTATTTTTTTTTTATTTTTTTTGCATTGTCTGATAAATTTTTACTAAAGTGTTTATAAATATTGACACTTCTATACTTTAGTATTTTTTTCACGAACTAAAAAATGCTAATTATTTTGTTATATTCTTTTATTAAAGTTCGATTAGAATTTAAGCAATTGTCGTAGTATCTAAAATTACTTTTATCCTAGTTTAAAAAGTAAATTTTAGAGGGTGCATTTTTTAGCTCCATATTTGATCGGTAAGATGCACAAAGCCTACATTGAATTTCTATTTCCTTATGCAGTATGGTGTATATATATAAGTTACACGTATATTATGCATTGTTAAGACGAGTGTTACAATCTGGGACTAACGATTCCTATTATCACTTTATTTTCTATACATAGCGACAACCATACGAATGTATATACCAAAAATGTATATATTGCAATGCTCTATGATAAAATTGCATTAAACCGTTTTAAAATATTCACAGGGACCAAGCCCGTTTTGACATTATGGTTATATTGAAAATAATGTCAAACCGGGCTTGGCCCTTGTGAAAATATGTTTTACTAAAATATCATGGAATTCAATTCCTTTTGAAGAACTATAATTCGTAGATGTTACAAATGCAATGTATCATCAAATGATTCTTTTCATGACATGCACATCTAGAGTTGGACAGATTCATCATTTTAACATGTTTCAACATGTACTTTATGAATAAAACCGATAGTATATCAGGTTAGGTTTCAATCGCCTTATATTTGATAAGTTTGTAACTTCCAAAATTAAGGTAAACGGTTTTGATACCCATGTTTCCGTAACATACAGTGATACGAAAGGAATTCAAACTTGAATTGGAATCTATATTTTTCTCCGAAAGTTTCTTATGCTTCCAAAATCTGCGTGCCCATACATATTTGTTCCAATTTGATGAAAGTATAGCAATGATACTAACTGAAACCGTTTATTTCTTTTTTTCTTCACCAGTTTGTCATAAATGTGATCGAAATTACATTACAAATAGAGATATTGGTCGCTCTGAGTGTTTTATTATTTTTGAGAAGTTACGCTTATGAATTATTATTTCTTACATTTTTCGCACATCATTCAAAATTGTTCCAATGTTTACCCTTTATCCTCTTATTGAACTTTTTAAAACAAATTTTGCACAAAATTGATAACAATTATTCTTTTAATTTAAACAATTTTTTATTATTAAAAAACATAGTTGGATTGGACAGCAGGCACAGACTATACAAGTCCTCTCTATGATATAAGATAAAAAAAATTACAAACTCCTAATCTGTAGGTAAAAAGTGTTTGATATAGTGAATAAACATGGAAACATCATATAGTAATTAAATACCCATTTCATGACCGCAAGGTTACTGGAAAAGTAGGCGGGGCCTAATTAAAACAGGTGTTATTTACCTGGAGTGTCCAGGGTCCGTCGAGGTGCTAATTGCTATACACGGTTTGTTCCCGTTTTGCACACATTTGACAATTAGGTATCGAAAAATGTGTGCGAAACGGAAATTTGACCAGGTGAGATAATTGCTTAATTGCTATATTCTGTATCACAATTACTGTTAAGGGTTTTGACGATAGAATAAGTAAAACATATCTACTCGCAATTGCGTTGATATTTATATTTTGCAGAATTTAAGTATTCAATTCTTTATATCCTTAAGCTTTACAGCTTATCAGTAGAACATATGTATAACATGAGGTGGTAGTGCATTTACAGGAGTACTTGTGCATGTATAAAGAATAACATAAACTACTATATATATACAGATTGAGAAAAAAAAACAAACAAAGCAAAGCAAAAAAATTAACAATTATGTGCTACAGTTGTCTCTTAATAGCATACTTTTTAGAAATGAATTTTACCAAGGTTACAAAGATCTTTAACATTTTCAGTATTAAAAAGTTGTATTAATTTGAAATTAGAAAGTTTCTTATAATAATATTCTTTCATGTATAATTGGCGTAATGTTCCGTATAAAGGACAAACAAATAAAAAATGAAATTCATCTTCAACACTAGTTCCGCACTGTGGACGAAATTTAATCTATTTTCTGTATTTATGTTACTATATCTACCAGTTTCAATGGCCAGGCAATGTGACGATAGTCGTAGTTTTGTTATATATTTCTATAATTTACTGGGAATTGGTTTCCTTATATGGCATTGAAGATGAATTCCATGTTGTTTTATATTGTTTATACTACATGTACAAATATAGTCACCTTAATAAGTAAAATACTTGTGCTTATTTTATTATTTTGTCATGTCTAATACTTTAGAATTATCATTACAGTTGCTAACAGACAATGATATGGGTCCATTTCAGTTATTAGTACTAATGATTATTCCAATCACTACAGCAAAGGTACAAGTCTACGTTTTTCTTTCAACATTAAGTACATATAATAAACAAATATGTCATTAAAAAGATAATAAACTAATCAAAAGCAACCTAGATAAAAAAAAAAAAAAACTTATTATAATTGAGCCCGGGAAGATACGACTTATGAATGTTTAAATACCTTCAATTACGTTTTAATGATCAAAGAGATTTTATGCCTGAAATAAAGGTAGTTCTATACTCTTCTAAACTCATCTGACTCTTCATGGGCTTAATTTTGAATTTGGTTTGGAATAATACATGTATTACATTATAGGTGTACATTTGTTACTTCAAACAGCAAATATACATGATGACAAAATATATGTTAAAATGCTAACATTTTGGCCATCACCTTAGCAATATGAATTATCCTCGGCCAATCTTTGATAATTACAATTAATTGCAGGTGTTCTGTGTTATTTATATGAAAAGATAGTATACTTTAGAAAAACAAAATTTTTAAACATAAAAATACAACAAATGGTATCATTATTTGCTAAAATGATAAAAAAGATACAGTTTGCTATGTAGAAATATAAGAATATACCACAGAAAATACACAACGTTTGTCAATGTATTTCATTAAAAGAGTAACTTGACGAAGAGTGGATATTTTCTGGTCCCCGTGTGTCCAAAGAATACACAAGAATGGCAGGCTTCATCTCGGCGGTTGAATTGTAATGATACCCAAAAATATCACTGTGCACCGTACTACGATCTTTCGGAACTGTATGAGTTTTGCTATAAAAGAACGTCATTAAAAGTTGAAAAAGGTAAGCTTGGTTACAAAACATCATTAGCCAATAGGATATGTTTCTATTAACACATACTAGTATATCCGCACGCACACATACGCATACGCACGCGCGTAATTGTGCCAAATGAGTGATAGTTTATTCATCCATTGTTATTTTATAATTCATTTTTAAGATTTCGTTTTAGCTCACCTGAGCCGAAGGCTCAAGTAAGCTATTCTGATCAAAATTTGTCCGTTGTCTGTCGTCTTCGTTGTCGTCATTGTCATTGTCGTCGTCGTGAACTTTTCACATATTCATCTTTTTCTCCAAAACTGCTGGACCATTTTCAACCAAACTTGGTACAAAGCATTATTGAGTGCAGGGGATTTAAATATATAAATAAAGGGCCTTACCTTCTTTAAAGGGGGAATAATTTAAAATTATTGAAAATTTGTTGATATTTTTCAAAAATCGTTCTCTCAAAATTAATTCAAATCGCCATAAAAACTGAAATTTATATGAAAGCATTCCCAGGTAGTGTAGATTCAAGTTTGTTAAAATCGTGATCCCCAAGGGTAGGGTAGGGCCATAATGGGGGTCAATATTTTTACTTAGGAATATATAAAGAAACTTTAAAAAAAAAATCTTCGCAAGAACCAATAGGCCATAAAAACTGTAACTTGTGTGGAAGCATCCTCAGGTTGCGTTGATTCAGGTTTGTTCAAATCACGATCCTTGGGGTAGGGTGGGGCCATTTTTACATAGAATTATATAGAAAAAAAATCTTTAAAAATATTTTTCTCAAACACCAATTGGCAAGAAAGTCTGTAACTTGTGTGGAAGCATCATCAGGTAGTTTAGATTTAAGGCTGTTCAAATCATTATTCCTGGGGGTAAGGTAGGGTCACAATGGGGGTAGAATCTTTACATAGGAATATATAGAAAAAATCACAATGGGGTAGAATCTTTACATTGGAATAAAAATCTTTAGAAATCGTCTTCTTAAAAACCAATTAAACAGAAAAGCTTTTAACTTGTGTTAAGTATTTTCACTAAGCGTTGCATTTGCACTTTTAATGATATAATAATATATCTAAATGTAGAACACTGGACTGTATTGAACGTACGACTTGGCGTGAATGTCTTTGATGTGTTTAGTGGTTATAATACAATGTAAGAAACGGTTATATACATCTATAAAACTCAATCAAAATCGCATTTTTAAATCATTCATAGAACCACCCCATAATGCATTATGATGGTACTGTACATGACTACATGTACCTGTGTATGCGTCCTTGAAGTAAAATCTTTAGTAAAGAACTATTGAACATAAAAGTATATTACAATTACAATTGTACATGTATGTCATTAATATGCGTATGCCTATAAGTCTAGTTAAAATACTAATATTGAAATAGAATTGGCACACTAATCCCTTAAAACAATAATTTAGAATCCCTTTAAGCAGAGATAGGTTTAGGCATGTTAATTTTATTTAATGCACCATAGTTTTCCAAATAGCATTTTTTATGCCCCTAAGAGAATGGTTAGAGATGTACTTATTTTATACCCGTCAAAGATAACATATCCATTGACACATTTAAACCCAAACTGTATGTTCTGAACCTCTTACGCTGGGACAAGCTTCCAAATAGCCATCTAGGTTACAGAATAACACATTTGCTTTGATTTCAAAAATTACAGTAGATATGAGTGTCATAATTACAAGTAATATTGTCCCCAAGCTCTTTAAAAATAAATTATATCAACAGACTTACTTTGTAAAAAATGGTTAAAGAATAAACCTGCCAAAGTCAGTTAGTATTCAACAACGTCAATTTGTGGCTAAAATACTTATCTAAAAAAAAAAAATAAAGAAAAATTCATGTTTGTATGATTTTGATCTTTATATTTTTTTTAATAAAAATGTTCTCCTTCTACCACGTGTCCTTTTTTTTTTTTTAAATTCACCTTTAAATCTTTAAACGTTTGTTTAAATATTGTATCTTACATATATTGGCTATTGATATTCACATTTGAACATGTTCTAATAATATAGTAGCCTGCATTACTGGCTGTGGACATATGCGTTCTATAAACAGTAAATAGAACCCTAACCCTAACCTCTTTAAGATAAATCTTTATTGAATTCATATGATGTGTGCTTTGTATATATTATTTCATAGTGGACGATTGTATCTGAAACATAATGATTAAAGAATACCAAGAAGAAATTATTTTTGTAATCACTTTTCCTGAGTAATTGACCATTTAAAATTACATATTTACATTCAGTGTATATTTCCCCTTATATTTGCATTAGGAATATGCGGCTTTCAATTTCCTGTGAAGACACTTAGCGTATTCATGCCTCATGAGCACAAATATAAACGTCATCACGCGTTTTGAGTATATCTATTTTTGTAAATTTAAATAAAACGTTCAAATGTGCATAACCAATTTAATGTGTACTTATGAAAAATAATCATTATTCAAATCATATCTACTCGATTATAAAAAGATGTATCTCTATAATGTTTCGCGCACTGTATTTTTAGTCGCGGAAGCGAACTAAATAACATATTAATATGGTTGTTCCATGCATAATTTTATATCCCTGAGAGTGTATATATAAAGGCTTTATAGCGACAAACCACAAATACTTCAAACAAATTAACATCAATATGAATATAAATACAGTGTACATGTATAAGTATTGAATGCTTATTTTTAGATGCCGTCGGTCCTATGATACACCAACGCTGTGCAGACAAATTATCATACCGCGCTAACGCGCTGTATTCAATTTTTCTGCACAGCTTGGTGTGTTATAGGACCGACGACATCCATACATAAGCATTCAATGCTTAAATATTTCCACTTTTTTCCCATTCATAGTTTTCCAAACTTCGTGACTGGAATTTGACCTAATAGAAAATACTGATAGGTCATACAAAAAGCTTAGATTAAATAAAGAAACAAAGAAAACTAGATGCTGTCATTAGACAGTAATACCTGCACCAAGTGTTTGCCCCTAAATAACACTCTCTTGTATAATTTTAGTCAAAAAGAAGGCCACATGCAATTTCTGGTACTTTTAAAAATTTAATTAATCCTTTAAAAACAATTATAAAGGATGAGATCCCATCCCATAATTCACATTGCCCTTTATGTATAATTTGGGGTTGAACTGTTTGCATGTGAATTTTAAATTAATCAATAATCTAAACATTTCATGTCATAGAAAGTACGGTCTATATAATTATTACAAATAAAATTAAATTATGCGCCCTCCCCCCTAGGCGGTTTCCTGCTTTAGATATGCTTTTGTGTGCCAACATCATCGTATGCGTGGATTTAGAGAAGAGGTAGGGTAATCGGTCCACCCCCCACCCCCACCCCCGAAAAATTCATTTATATAGTAAAATTACCAAAAATAAACCTCGGACCACAATCCCCCCCAAACACAATTATTACTCTGACCCCCCCCCCCCCCCCCCACTACCAATGGATAACTAAACATCAGAATATTTTGATAACAATGAAAGCCTGTACATGTAGTTGCAAGATGCAAGAAAGAAGATTGTAAACAGTGCAAAATAAATGACATACTGCGCAATGATTTTCACTGCAGGACTGCTAGGACAGAAGATATGATTCCTGATTAAGCTGGTATCGTACACATGTCGATACAATGTATTTATGTTGATAAAAGTGCGTTATTTATGTTACATGTATATAGTTATATTAAAATTAAAATACTTTCATCGTTTTCGAACCTTTTTTTTTACTATAATTGGCCAAAAAAATAATTTTTTAAAATTTTTGGAAACTTAGATAACAATTAGATAAGCCCCAGCAGGATTCGAACTCTCTACTTACAGATACATAGTTAACGCTCTAACCTATTTCGCTATGCTGTTTGGTAACATTATTTTTTGTATTATATATCATTATATTATATTATCATTATATTTCATACTTTATTTGTTTAGTTCCATAGGGAGTACAGCACAATATGCAATTGTCCCACACCACCTTAAAACTGAAAATTGTGCTTTACATGGTTAACTACCTAATAAAATTGTGCAAAGAGATTTTAAGAACAAAGTTGTGAAAATACATGCAATATGTTACAAGTAAATGATCTTTGTCCGAAGTTACGTACACAACACAGGTCTACAGGTTGCATTAGCGGGTACTAGTTTTACCCAGCTCTTTGGTTAGATGGGTTTCACTTGGTGTACATGCGTATGTGTATGTTCGATATGCAGAATAGGATTAATTAGCATGAATAAACGTTTCTTTTGTGGTGATCAGCTAAAGGAATTCATGCTGTGCTCTAATTGGATTATCATTATGATGTTGACCAATATAGGTAGGTATAATACCTGCAGTAGGGCAATATTATGAGACACCGGTCTACAAAACAACTAAGTTTTACTTTCACTTTCTAAAAAGTGATCTCCCTTTGCCAGCATACTGTATCATCATCTTTATTTTAATAAGTTTATCATCGTTAACTTTCTTATTGCAGTTGTACAGTTTCTGTAATTTTAGTTGCAAAAGTTATTTTTTCATTTGTCAGACTTACACTATTGAGTTGACCCCATATTGATCCTGTAACATTTTATATCAAATTTGTGTCTTAAAAATCATGTTTATATGAGTTATAATGAGGAGGAAGGGGAGGGGGCCTTAACTGTTCCCCATCCCCAGGATGTGTGAATTAGATACATTTCTAGTGAAAATGAAGGCATGCTGCAGCCTTTTTATTTGTCCATTAAACCCCATATCCCATCATCACACATCAGTAATAGAAAAAGAGTTAATGAGTGTAATTTACTTTTATTTTGCCTATTCAAGAGATATGTGGTATGTCAAGATTTATGACTCATGAAAATTTGTGCATTTTAATCCTAATTGCTAACAAACATACATGTATAATTTTATACACACACACACGCACACACACACACACACACACACACACACACACACACACACACACACACACACACACACACACACACACACACACACACACACACACACACACACACATGTGATATGATACTAGAGATGACAATCTTTTACAGAATTGCCAATCGGTTATTTTGACTGCTTAATTTGTACATCGCTTTGAAAATATTGACATTTCGAAATATAACACATCATCAATATTTTTTAATGATTGATTTTGTAACTATTAACAACTTAATTAGGGCCCCACTCTGCAGATGCCCTATGTTGATCATTACGTCCAATTCTGTTGATCATGTCAAGATACATTTAAGACATGGCCCCTTCCCCTGGGGTCACCCCCCCCCCCCCCTTCCCCGAACTTGAAAATTACAAAGTATCTTGAAAAACATTGCATCCTATATATTTTTGATTCCTAATGTATTATGGCACATCAAATGCTATGTAGGTCATGACCCTATCGGATTGTTTTGACCCCCATAAAATAGTAAAGTACCAAATATCTTGAAAACTGTTGAGATCTGACCATTAAACCATATATATTCTTGTTTCTTGTATTATGATGCTCCCAAGAGTTGTTTTTAAACCACCATCACCTCCTCTGAAATAGGAAATGATAATACATTTCATTGTCATTGCACATCAATTGATATATATGTTATGCCCCCTTTGAGACGCCCAGTTACATTCCAGAAAAGGAACTAATCAAGTATTTTATCTTATTCATATGTAGTGTTTGACTTATGTAGGTAGTTCCTAGCCCTAGCTGAATGATGACCCTGCTTTGTTTTTTACAGCAAGGTTTTTGTTGACTGACGTTATAATTTCTGCAATGATATATTACATTTTGTTTATCTTTAAGATTTAAAAAAGAATTTCCAAAATCTTTATGAATATCTGATATCATATAGAAAATTACCGATCGAGAAACTTACTACTGCAGAAATGTGAGAAGAGACTCTGAATCCCCCCCCCCCCCCCCCCCCCGAAAACATGAATAGTCGAATATTTTTAAAATATCTTCAAAATCATCAAAATCCCCACTTCTAAACCATATACATTTTTGTTTCTTGAACCATTACCATGTCAAGGTAAATCTTGCATGAGGTATAATTAGGTCATGGCCTCTGGGGGTCACCCTGACCCCACCCCATCTCCCAAAATCAGAAATGATCAAATAACTTGAAAAAAATGCTTGTGATCCCCACCCCTAAAGCATATATATATTCTTCCTCCTTGTGCATCTTATGGTATGTTAATTCAATCACAAAAGATAAGAGGAGGTCCAGGAATTAGGTTTTTTATGGGACGGAACATCATTTTGCAGATACTATTGATCCTCAGAATCAAATTTGAATTTCTAAAACCTTATTGCATATCTATACCTCAGCCCCTGTCATATCCCAATAGATGATGTGGCTATTCATTAAATCATGAGAGGAGTTCTGGGAAGTAAGTTTTTCTTAGGAGTGATAAACGTCAATTTTCTGCTACTATTTGGCTCCCTTGATGAAATTTAAATTTTTAAAACCCTATTGCACATCTATAGGACAGTCCCTATCATATCTCAAGAGATGACATAGCTACTGCATAAATTGTAAGAGGAGTTCTGGGAACCATATTTTTTTGCACAAAAAGTCATTTTTTGTTGCCCACCGACCCCCGTGATTAAAACAAAAATTCTGAAAGCTGATCATATTCTAGAGTTCATTTGGCTGCTGGCAAGAGAATGACGTTTTTGGAAACCAGACTTTTTGTAAAAAAAAAAAAAACCCGTCATTTGTCAGCCACTAAATGACCCCAAGGACATTGAAATTGAAATTTCCAAAACCTTATTGAGCATCTATAGGACACCCCAAAACATATTTCAAGAGATGATTTGTGTACTATTGAAAATGTAAGAGGTGTTCGAGGAAGCAGGTTTTTGGTGAAAAAAACGTCATTTTTTTTTTACCAATTTTTTGACCCCCGGGACTACCAAAATATTTATGAAACCTTGTTACAAAACAACATGACCCCCCCCCCCCCCCCAATCAAACTCCAAGAGTTCAGTTTGCTTGTTTATAAAATGTAAGAGCAGTTTAAGAAAGTAAAACGTGACAGACGGACGGACGGACCATGATAACAACAATAATACACCCGAACTTTCTTTAGAAAGTGCTCGTATAATAAATATCTAATAGATTAGAATTTAGGGGTGGGGGGCACAACGGGAGATCAACATTTTACATATTGGTATAGTGTTGACCATTGTTGCTCATGTGAGCGATGTGGCCCCTGGACATTTTATTTCATGATCTTTTGATGTTAAAAAATAAAGCCGTTTTGGATTTTGGTTTCCAAAACAAAATGTCTTTTAAAATTAATTTTGTGCTGAAAAAAATGTTTTATAGTTGGTCAATGATATAAAAAAGCAAGCAAAAAAATTTAAAATTTTGGAGATTAAAATTTAGCAGACTATATCTTTCTAATGCATAAATTCATTCTGAAAGTGCATCAAACCCCCTGACATTAAGAAAATGAAAACAAGAGACTCATGGACCACATCGCTCACCTGAAGTCCATAAAGCACTGGCAAAAACAGAATACTCTGCTAAATAAAAGAGATATGTACTTTTGTATCTGATTTTATTCAGCACAGATCATTTGTTTAACTATGAATATCTCCTAAATATATTCACCTGCAAAGAGGAATATTTTTTTATCAATATTGGCTATATTCATGAACCTATAAGGATGCTTTGAACAAAATTTCATTAAATTTGGCCTATTGGTCCACTTTTGTATAATTTTTGCAGTTATTTAACTTTTGAAAAGAAATTGACCCTTAATTTAAACCATTTATATTTTTCTATCCATAATGATGATTTTACCAAATTTAAGGAGAAAGAAGACACTGATCACGTGACCATCATTGTTATATGACGCTTTGATGCGCTAACTCTATTATGACGTCATAATTGATTTGATTTTATGATGCTATGAAGTAAGTTATCAATTATGACGCCAAAGATGATTTGATAGATCTTTTTTCCATACTTAACTTCTCTTAAGTAGTTATTATCAGAATTTCTCAACTTTCTTTTTCATATTGTACCAAAAAAGTCCTAATACCAATATTAAAGAACTATATGCGATAAGGTCTTATTTCTGCCCCCGTGTTTTATAAATTTCAGAGAACAGCATATCGTAAAGATATTTTGAAAAAACATAAAACTGAATATGCTGATTACAGAAATCTAAAAGTTTTGCAACATCGATCACTCCTCGTGCTTCTATGGCGTCACGTAAATGGGCCATTTCCCGAATTTTCTCAAAACATGAAAATTTCATTCAGTTTTTCTCCATATTCAAGAGTAGGAGTTATAAATCGCAATGTTGCTCCAAAACCATTTTTACATATATTATTGTTCATATTATTTTGCATATCATATTAAAAAATGGTGTTGTAGCAAGCATGCGCTCGATGTTTTCTTTTCAAAAACTGATAGGAAATCCCCCATTTTTGTCTAAAATACGCATTTTTTATGAAATAAGCTCATTATTAACATATCATATTTTTATTATGACTTCTATTAGACAATTTATCTTTAAAGATCTGAACTAGATATATCTTAACCTATCTTTTAGCAAATTTCTAAAGCTTTACCTATAACTTTGAATTTCGGGGCATAAAAACACTTTATCCCGCACATAGTTCTTTAATATCATATTAAAGAAGATCTTAGGAATATCTTAAATATTGTTTTAGAGAGATTGTAGGAATCTGAATATATTTTATTTCCTCGTAATGGAGAAACGTTTCAAAAATTCTAAAAAAAAAAAAAAAAAAAAAAAGGGGGGGGGTAGGTGTACTGCTTATCACAGTATTCCCTTTAAAATGAAGAAAGAGGTCATGAAATTTATGAATATTATAGTGCACGTCCTAGCAGTGATATATTTAATTTTAAAAAAAACAATTATTGAGATGTTTTTTTGATGTCGCATTTTGATGAATTTAAGAGTCTAAAACGGTAATTTTGAAGAATACGTTTTTATGAGTTTTTTTGTAATATTTTGGGCTCATCATATATGAAACCCAATATTCTAATTTATTCTAATTATATTGCAACTCTTATTGATATTGAATTAAATATTTCTTTAATGTCAGTTTATTCAGTTTTTAAACAGCGAAAAATTAATTTTGTTAAGAAATTCACAATTTTAGTAAAACAAGGCAAGAAAGTGGCCATAAAATTGTTATATATTGTGGAGGACATCCTAATGACTTTAAATTTGAAAAAAAAAATATATAAATTGTGTAATTTTTTAAGCTGCAACATCCTGTTCCTCCTTAATTGAATTTGACTCAGTGGTTCTAGAGAAGATTCTTGAAAAACACCCCTGATGGATTGTATCATATGATACGATCATGTAGAATATGATATGATATTGCATTAATCAAAAATGTATGCTACGATATTGTTCAATATGAAATTGTATTACATTATGTGATACAGTCATTTCATGCACTTTTATTTATTTTACAATTTCATGCAATGCTATGGTATGCGATTTTAATGATATGCTACATGTATGGGATTTCAATGCAATGCGATGAGATTTGTATGCAATGCTATGAGAAATTGAAATGAAGGGCCTAATGATATGATATGGTATGCTATGCTATGGTATGCTATGAGATTTGAACAAAAACGCCTCTATACAAACAAGAGTTCCACATATTTCGAAGTAAAATGATAAGAACCCAAAGTTTACTACTAATCTGCGTTGTGAACATTTCTTCTTTCAAATAAAAACATTTAAAACCGAGTTAAAATCATATTGTATGCTATGCTATGGTATGCTATGGCATGCTATAACGAATGAGATTCTATGAGATTGTATGCTATGGTATGAGATTCCAATGCTATGGTATGAGATTCCAATGCTATGCTATGATATTTCAATGCTAAGCTATTCTATGGTGTTTGTTGTAAAAAATCTGCTTGAACTGACTGTACGACATTGTATTGTATGATATGATATTGTATAATATGATATGATATGCATCATACAATCATACTTTTATATCATATAATATGATATTGTATCATATAATATAATATTGTATCATAATTTGATATTGTATTGTGTCATATGTGACAATATGGTATTGTTTCGTATGATACGACATTGTATTTCATGATATGTTATTATAAAATAATGTATCGAATAATAATTTTGTATTATACAATGATTTTTTTTATTACACTTGCAAATACAATTAAATATTCCAAAAAAGTAAACACGGAAAACCGTAAAATCAACAAACGTTTAAAGTATCCGTAAATTTCTGTCTGTCTTTCTTTTCATCCATCGTTATATATTTCTCTCCTTGATCCTTTAAAAAATTGGTCAGAGTTCTACATTTTAGTATGTTATTATATCATTTAGAATGCAATTGCAACGCTTAATGATAAAAATGTTTGTATCATTAGGGGTTGACAGTGTAGCCTTTTGCTTGTTTCATTAAGCGTAAGTCTGCTGTGCATTTGCGACGCTTAATGATAAAATTCTATCATCAAGCGAAGATTGATCATTAGCGGTTGATGTTGTCATCTTTTAATGCAATGATTTATAGCATTAGGCGTTGCAATTGCAACGCTTAATGATATTTTTATCATTAAGCGTTGTTTATCATTAGAGGTTGATACATTAAATATATATAGAAAATTCTTAAAAATCTTCTTTTGTTAAACCATTCAGCCAAAAATGCTGAAACTTGTGTGAAAGCCCAGGTTGTGCAGATTAAAGTTTTTGAAATCATGATTCCCTGAAGAAGGATGGGGCCACAAAGGGTGGGGGAGGGGGTAAATTTTGGAAAAGGAATAAAGAAGTATCTTCTAACAAATACTGGAAAAAAGGAGGGGCTTGATATTTACCATAAAAACATGTGGATAAAAGTAGGAAGATTTGTTTTTTTTACGTTTTGATCAAGATCTTCTGTATTAAATTCAAGATATTTTGAATTTGATACTGTAATGCTGATTTGATCAGAGTTATGGATATTGTTGCTCAGGTGAGCGATGTAACCCCTTCGACTCTTGTTTCAGTTATATCGGAATGCTCCAGCACACATTTTTTTCTTTCTTAATGTATTTAATGACAAAACATGAAATACATTGTGTTTATTTTCTCAAACTTATAGGATTTTGCCTTGGAATAGCAGAAAGTGGCATTTTGAATCGCTTGACCTGTGACTATTTTACTCAAGGATGTCCACCTGAAGACTATGACAGTAGCCAGTTGTACAAATGTATGTAAATTAATTGTGTCTCTGCTGTTGTGTATTTTTTTTTAAAGTAAGGTATACCGTTTCCTACAGAAGATCTTGTTGTATTCGTATTGTTTCTTCTTTTTTATTTATTTCGTGAAATTTTGTCCAGGCGATTTCTCAAAAACTATCCAACCGATTCCTGTCATATCTAGGTCACCGGGGTGACTAAGATTACCTAATGCATTGGCTTTCGTCCGTCGTCGTGGGTCGACGTCGTGCGTTAATAATTTTATATTTTGAACTTCATATTAAAAACTTCAACGTAATTAGTAATTTTTTTTGCCTTCACAATACTTTGATAGCTGAAGATGATTAGAAAGTGGAACATTAATCACAAAAGTGCGCCAAGATTACTCTGGAATCATTAGAATTTCGTGATGGCTCAGTTTTTGTGGTATTCGTGGTTAGCCCTTACCTACGAATTAAAATTCTCTATGAAAACTAAATTATGAAAGATTTAGTTTTCCTACTGAACCTGAAAACCGACGCATCCACGAAATTACATCCTCACGAATATGCAAAAGAACCACAATCCACGAAAATAGGCCCCCACGAAATGAAATGATTCTACAGTTTTAAATATCACAACTTTCACGGTTACTAACTTTTATTTTAGTTATTCACAAGTGACCATTAGAGGCCTGCAGGTCTCTTTACTAAATGTGTACTATTTTTTGGCCCTAGAGCTAGGGTATAGATAATCCGAGATTGCTCCGACTCTTGTCCTCTTTAATGAGTTGATGTTTGCAAACATCAAAAAATAAAAGTAAGGGTATCAGTCAGTGGAGTCTCGTATTAGGGCTTAGACTCCAAAATGAAGCTTAAAATGCAAAAATGATACTCCCTGACAAGTCCATCTAAGGACTATGGTAGTCAAGTGATTGTCATGCCCTGTGGAATTCTTGTTTTTTGTTTGTTGTTTTTTTTGTTTTTATTGTTTTTGGAGTTTTTATTTTGCAGATGACGACAAGTGAATTGAATTTTATTTGTTTTTGAAATTTCTGATACAATTCCAGTTTTGTTTTATTGACGATTTTTTTTACTTTTAAAGAGCAATTTTGTGCAAACAACTTTTCAGAAACAATTTATGATTTGATAATGAGATTTTCAGGATTGGTTATCAAGAGATAGAAGTTAAACTATCTTACTATTTATTACACAAAATACGAAAACTACTGGGATTCGCTGGGACTTGAAAGTTGAATACATCGGAATTGTTATCTTTCATTTTGAATTATATCTCTTTTCATTGAGATATTTTGTAATAACATAAAGAACAAAATATGTTAAAATTAAGGAAAACACACCGATCTGTCAAATAAAGAACCCACTGGCCAGGGTCTAAAGCCTTTAATTTAAAACTCATTGCGAAAACTTTGTTGAGGGTTGTTTATGTGTATTATACAATATCTCAAAAGTATTCGACTCAAATAGTGAAATGAACATTTCATCCCTTCAAAGTATTTAAATACTTTTTAAATACATAATTTCAATTTCTGAATCCATTTTAAAATGCGACACGGTATGCTGATTTAGGTAGACCTCTGAGGCACTGACTGATGGCTGAGCCAAGGCTTGTCAGAAGTTGTAACGACGAAAATATTAGAACTTTTTAAGTTTTGAAAAAAAGGAAAAAGTCGCATCAGGCAAGATCTAAAGAGTATTTTGGGTGTGACAAGACGGTAACTTTCTCCGACTTCAATAATTGCTTCACAAGCTTAGATGTATGTGATGGAGCTTATCATGAAGTAGTCGATTAGTAAAACGTCTCGGTAATACCGACCTGTAACACTTTTGCCCTTCGCCATCGGAATTTGTACGGCTATACCATCATGTATGAGAAGAATATGTACTTCTTTGTGTTTATGGTTCATTTTTGTATTCACATTTATTCATTGTATTTTCAAATTTGTTTAGGTATATACAAGTTTTACATTGAATTTGTTGTTTCGTTTTTTTCCCTCTCACTACCCATTCATACATGTACACACAACCACATCAATAAAGTAATATGCTTGTAATTGCACAGGTAAAAGGAAGATATAAAATATCAGTGGATTGATCACTGCTCTTGATATTAAAAAAAATATAAAGTATTACACCACTAGTTTTGTTCAAAAATATTTTTCCAAGGCGACCATTGGTTATCAAAATTTGACAGTTTTGAATTGTGTATTGCTACACATCTTTCAATGTAATATTTCATTCTTAAATGATATAAAAGTCCACACAAATTTGGAATTTCACTTTGTAACAAGCATGAAAAAATATACTGTTTGCAACATAATATAATCACATTTATTACTTCATTGTTTCCATTTAATGGTGTCACGACTAAAAGGATATTGACAACATTAAAACAAACTCTATTAGAGGTCGTTGTGTATATATGCAGCTAAAATTTCTCCACGGAGGTAATATTTTTTTTACACATAACAAACACATGCGGTATAGTTTCTATTTCAGTGCCAAAAAATCTACAACAGTCATCGATTTTTAATTTAATATTTTAAGGTAGTAACATACAGGGAGAATATTTTGTAGGATTCTGTACTGTTACTATTGTAGTGAGGAATCAAAAGTAATTTTAAAACAAACCTTAAACACATCTTCTATACACATACTATTAATAACATGTGGAGACAACTCTTCATTCCATTTGTAAATTTAAGTGGGAACTATATCGTTTTTGTTAATTCAATTATAAATCACTTTTGTACATTTCTCATTTCATGAAGTATTATCAAAATAAAAAGAAAGATATGGACCACATCTACTTGCCACAACATTTCTGTTCACTGACATACATTTCAAAAATCTGGAAATAGCAGTAATAATAAAATTGTACTATATTACAAATATTCTAAAAATATTGAACTTTTGCTGAAACATATTTTTTGATAAAAAGTTGCCATCACTTGATAAAAAAAATTACCAACATTTTTAGCACCATTTTGATACCATTTTTTTAAAGAAAAAAAAACAACACTGTAGTTATTGATTCTCATATTAGAATTAAACTATACTGGAATATTATAAAAATTGTTTTTAACATACATTTCATTTTCAGTATTCTTCATGACATATACATGTAGCCATGAGGTATCACATCACACCAAAAATCATTATTTTTAGGTATCAAAATATCTGAGATAAACGATCACCAAAATCAAGTATTTTATTTATAATGTCTCTACCATTAATTGTTAAGAATATCTCTAGCCATGGCTTGTTGGTTTTTTTTTTCTTTTTTCTTTTGTTAATTTTCTTAATCCAAGAGCATTATAATGAGTTGATAAAAAAGTTTACATTAACCATTTTTAACCCCCCAGATACATGTAAGTACTCTTGAGGTACAACAACTTTTTTTTACTTTATCACATTTTGCTTTCCATATATATTCAAATAAATCTTTACACAGTGAAGTTATTTTTTCATACTTTCGTGAGGGAAGAGAAATAAATAAATAAATAGATCGATGGTTCATTTTTGCAACTACAGGCATTCTACCCTGTTTATTAAGTCATATTTTTTCGCCATTTTTCTTACTTGTTCGAAATTTGAATCACTTTGATTCGTGGGGGTCAATGTTCGTGGGTAGCCAAAATGCTCTTGTGTTGTGGGGGCGTAATTTCGTTGTAGCAAGTTTGGGATAATTTTAATAAAAATTAAACAATTGCTTGTCTATACGTTCGTGGGGATGTAAATACGTGGGCAAGGGTTATACACGAAAGCCACGAACATTGGTCTCACACGAACAATGATGATTCCACAGTAGTGACCCGATGTTTCCTCAGCAGTAACAACATTTGCAAATTCAATTGAATTGAATTTTTGGAAACATTTTTAGTAATTGCTTTGCGGTTTGTACACGTACCCGTTTTTGGCCATTTGTCGATATATGCGTATCAATCTGGCAGAAATATTTCGTACGTTCAACATACGCTTCAAAATGAAATGCATCAGCGATAGCGATAAGCCAACACTGACTTTTGAGACATTTGCCTTGCATGTTACCGTCAAAGGTCGGCCAGATTTTGCGGCATCTTTGACTAGCTATGAGCCAATCAGAATTTTTTTTCTCCACCAACGAAATATCTTATAAAATATCTTATTTGATTCATTAACTTCCCCCAATTCGTTAAAAATCTGAATTACCGAATGACCGAATTTTTAAAAGCTATAATTTTTCAATATTCTCAACCCGTTTATTAACCATTTTTACAATAGTGGTCAATGACTGCTCTATTGAAATGAGTTTAAAACTATGTGAAGTTGAAGGCTTTTGTTTATACCGTTTGAAAGGTATTGAATAAAGCTATTCAAGAGTAGCATCATCCACGAAATCGTGCTAAGAGTTATCACGCTGTGCAACAATACACATTACATATCGTTCAGCCCTCCTACAGTTATTTACCTAAACAGTATAACATTTTTCTCATATATAAAATAGTTAGGGATTTTAAAGGATAAGAAGTCAAAAACTTTGAAAATCTCAAAATGGAGAAATATTTTGAAAAACAATATGTACGGGAAGATGCTCATAGTGTTTAACAATATTCTACCTTTAACATTATGATTAGCAATCCCTTTAAGAAGAGAAAGGGTCGGCCCCTTAAAATTTTTTTTGAGATATCTCAAGAACAGGAACGAAATTATAGACACGTGTCGAACAAAATGTGTTAAACAGAACAAAAGCTTTCGTTTGACATCAAGAAAAAGGGGCCCACAGGGGTCTTAAATCTTAACTCTCTCTACTGAGGAATATTTTGTTTTACATTGCAAAACAAAAGTATGAGTTTTTTTTTTTTTTACAGTTATTTACCTATACAATATGATATTTTTCTTCTATGTTTCGTAATTAAGGATTTTAAGGGGGCAAAAACCAAACACTTGATCATTTATATTAAAAAAAAAAAATTAACATTCTGAAAAGCAACATAGAAGGGAATATGCTCAGAATAATGTTCAAAATGCTGCCATTAATATTAAGTTGAACGGCTCCTATAAGGAAATGATGTATTGGCCCCTAAATCGTTTTTTCTAGGTATCCCAAAAACGGTCAAGAATTTCAGATCAATTATTTTTTTTAAACGTTTTGGCATCAAGAAAAAGGGTCTGTCCCTTCAAATTAGGGGTCCACAGGGTCTAAAGTCATGCATCCATTATTCTTCCTCTTGATAAAAAAGAGTCCTACCCTTCAAATGAAGTTTTTGCACCGATCACCTTATAAAAATCGGACGGATGACTTCCTCGTTGCTGGTAACGAGATTGCGTTTAGTGTTCAGTATATTTATCATCTTTTGATAATAATGTGTAAGGGAAGAATATTAATATTTTGTTGGTGAATATTCATTTTAGATCCAAGTTGTCTCAGCATTGATGGTAAATGTTTTACAGAAGACGACGTTTGTATCTGCTCTTCGGCAAAAAAAATCAAATAATAGGTAAGCGGTTTTTCAAACACATATATCATTCAAGAGAAAAACTATTGATTATAACTACTTCTTGTAGTTTTTAGATAGACATATAGACAATCATGGGTATGAAATATTTGCATAGAACTCGTTTTGTAATATAATTCAAATTGTACCCATATTTAAGTTTACTTTATTGATCACCGAATTCATTAAATTATAAATGTAAAAGTAAACTGTAAACGTATTATACATGTATCTAGAGTGTTGGATAATTAGCAATATTTGATTTAAGTATGTTAGCATGGATTTAAATTAATGTACCTGTTTAATTAAACAATAAAATGCTATCTTTGGTGATTCATGCGGGAAATGAAGGTGACGCGTTATGTATTTTTTTCTGCAATGATCGCTACCTTCATATCCGCATGAATCACCAAAGAAAACAATTTATTGTTCATATTGACATCTTTCTTTTAACAAATAAATATATTGTAAAAAGTAGGTTAAATTAACTAAACTGCTTTTAATGTTCATCAGTTCGTTAGCTAAAAGAAACAGCAAAATCGTATCGTATGAGAATTTCAGTCTGACATCATAATTATTTCGTGCAGTCCGTGATTTTTCTTAGGTTGCTGAAGGTTTCGACCGTTCCATATACGGGACGTGTAGATTTCAGTCCTGTCAGTTTCTACATACTAAATATAAATTGATATGCATAAAATTTAGCGAAGACGCTTTCGCCTAAAAAGCTAGTTAGAATACAGAGCAAAATGTAATACGTTTACAGTACATGTGAGAACGTTTCACCTATCAAAAGTAATGTCAATATAATGATTGCCAAATGCACACCGTAGTGTCAAAGATTACAAATCCTTTTTTGTATCTTTATTTGTAGAAACGTGTTAAAAATTGATGTTGAATGGTTTTATTTTAACCAATTGTATTTTAATATCTCCGCTCTAAAGGAGAGGGAGCATGCTGTTTTACCCTTGTGTGTCTGTCTGTCTATCTGTGTGTGTCTCCGTCTGTATGTCTGTCCGTAGCAAATTTCTTTTGCATTTTTCTCAGCAACTTGTAAATGCAGATGCTTGGAATTTTAACACACTATTTTATTAGATATACAACATGGTGGTATTCATTTTAGTACTAGTCAGAAGCCGACTTCCTGTTAAATGACGACTTTGTTTATGTTTAGCCTTAATTTTCGTCAAAGGTTTTTCAGCAGCAACTATTTATCGCATATGGTTGACTCATTGTTAAGGTATGTCAATAATTGGTAGGACACATTTTTGAACAAATCTAATAACTTCCTGTTAAATGTCGACTTTGCTTATTTTGTATATTCACATCAGAGCGGGGGTATCACGAGTGAGCATAGGATTACATAAATCTTGTTAAGCATGTTAATCAATTAACATTTTCTGCAATTCTTGTGTTTTTTCTTACTTATGATAGAATATCAGGTTAAATGTCAGGAAATGTTAATAAATATAATTATATTTCATTTATGTATTTACAGCCAAAACATCAATATAAACAAGGGCACTAGTACAGTCTCCGATGAAATCCAAACGCAATATTTCATACCATTCGTTATACTTTGTATTATTTCGACGATTTTGCTCGGCTTGAGTATAACACTGGGAGTATTGTATCGAAGATTAAAACGAGGTAAGTAATATCAACATATTCTATTATGTAAAACAAAACAAAGTCCAAAGAATAATTTGTTTTATGTTCAATGAGGCATGCAGGGACTAAGTATTATTTTTCTTAGTAGCGAACTGTACAACTACCAGTATGATTTATTATGTTATAAAAGAAAGGATTTTCATCGAGAGAGAGAGAAAGAGAGAGAGAGAGAGAGAGAGAGAGAGAGAGAGAGAGAGAGAGAGAGAGAGAGAGTGGCGGCCACAAAGTAAATAAGAATAAATTCCAGAGACTCCGGCAAACATCAATTGAAATTCATATGAATTGGATCCAAATCTCATTATACATGTACATAGCCTATAGTATGTTATCAAATCAAATCAAATTTTAGAAATGTCTGAGTACTAGATCATTACTAAATCTTACTTATTCCTATAGTTATTTCTCATGCTTGTAAATATTCAAGAGATTGCAGTTCATAGCCGCTATTAGTTTTTAAAATGTTTTTACGCTATTGATTAGCAAATACTATGTCATATGTCGCGTTAAACGTTATTCGCAAAATCTTTTCATGCACAGATTACGATTTTCGTGCCTTAGCTGGTATTGCTATTGTATTTATGTTTCAATTAATCAAAGTAAGCTAGTATTGTTAACTATCGAGTACTATTCTGGTTAAATGATAGAGTACAACGCTGCAATATAAAATATACAATATACAATGGAAAAGTTTAAATTGTGTGAAAAGTGAAATGATCATATTTTATTAATATTTTTTTAAAGCAAAGACAGAGACAGAGGAAGTTCCATTATTAAACGGTATGAGAAGAATTAAACTTTCATTAAACGTTATCACATTTAAACCGTCTCCAGTCAAGATATACATAACAGTATTCATATTAAATTGATCTGAGGCTACATATGTTTGGTATGAGATAGGGAAAAACTGTGTACACTTAGGTATAGCAACGTATTGAAAGTTTGATATCGTATTTATGTTTTAAACATTGTCATACTTTACATTTCGGCGAAATGTCAGCATAACTCATTTATAAAAGTACAATTACTCTGTGTTTCAGGATTTGCAGAAAATGATGTCAAAACTACTACTACTATCGGATTGCTATTCAGATTCCCAAACGAAGATCGTATGTATTTTGACTCAAAATGTGTTTTATATATAGAGTATGCCTTCACGTAAACAAAAATTAAAAAATAAATAAAAGGTGAAGAATGATCATTCAATATTTTTCATATTTTGTCATCAATTTATTTTTACAATAAGATTCTTTGTTTGATAAATTGACGACTCTCTAGTAGTTCATTGATACTGTACAACATTTTAATATATCATATATATTTGGATCTTTTACGCTTTTCTAATGCTTTAGTACATTATAGTTGTGTACTTAGCTTTTTAGCTCACCTGAACTGAAGGTTTAAGTGAGCCTTTCCGATCACCTGCTGTCTGTTGTCCGTCTCTTATATTTAGAATCCGCTTACAGTTCTTTTCGATCAATATTACACGACATTCCACTTTCAGTCATGACGTCATTAATGCGTAAATTTAAGTAATATAATCTAATTTATGAAAAAAATGAATTTAGTGTTTTTTATTTGTATGATATTTTACATTTAGATGTTTTAATATTTGTATAGGTAAATAATAACAAAGATTTGTTATATCGCGGAATTACATGCAATATAGATTCCATATACTTCCTTGGCAGCCCTGCGTTGTACAAACTGTTACATGTACCCCCGGACAAATACTGGGGCCCAAGATTGGTTAAAACTAGAACATATAAATACACAGGGGAAATGTTTTAAAACCTTTCCTGATGATATACAATGCTATATTTAATGATACCATTATGTAAGCATCCTCATATCTTCTTATCCTCATATCAAGGTTACAGTGACCTTCTTTCATTTTTTATAAATATTTATTAATAGTTTATTTTCCAATTTTGTTCAATTAGATACGTTGAGGCCAAGGATAATAAGATTGGTTGTTGATGCATCTTCGATATCATGATCATGATATGCGAGATATGATTTCCAAAAAAGTAGGCTTCTGTTCAAAAATTCTTTTTACGTATTCTCAAATCTTGGAACAAGTAAAACTTTCTGTAAGTTTTACAATATTTTAGAAGAGTTTCATACGTATACATTTCGAAAGAGATATATTAACTGTTGTTCAGCTGAGCGATTTGGCCCATGGGCCTTTTGTTAAAATTAGAATCTTGGTTGAGTATTGACTAAGTCACCAATACAAACATGTCAGAATCTTCTCTGTCTTAGATGACATTTACAGGATGACATCGGTTGATTATACCATTGAAGATGGACAACTATTTCAACTCTTAAAACGTCAGTGTCTTCATGGAGTTCTCTCTAGATTCAAATATCTTGTAGATTCTAGAGTACATCCAAAGAAGAAAGAGTATATTTTCAAGCAACGTGATGAGAACGGATGTATTCTCTTGCATTACGCTGCTTGTGGAGGAAACATTCTTATTCTCGACGAAATACTTAATATTGCGTCTGAGAAAATTCTTGAGTGTAAATGTATACGTGGTCATGATGCTTTGCATTTTGCAATTAGATACAAGCAAAAAGACATGACAGACTACCTAATTAAGAAATACTCTTTATTATCGACAACGATCCCAGAGAACATGTATACAACGGACTTAAACAATTCCAATCATGACAACAAAATGGTGGAAAAGTTTGCAATAGTTCATTGGGTTGCATGGCTAGGCGACGTACGATTGCTTGCGAGTTTAAAGCAAAACAATTTTGACATATCGTTAAAAACTAGAAATGGATTAAACATTTTGGACTTGGCATGCATGAAAAAAGAAACAGAAGCATCAGAAGGAGAATTTGAATTTTGCATACACTTGTTAAACAATGAGGCCGAAAATATTGATCCAAATAAAACCGACGCTTCTGGATGGACTATAGCACATTATGCATCTTTGTCCAATATCAGACTATTGGAATATATGGCGGCTAACAAAAACTTCCGTTATCTTATAATGGAGAAAACCAACAGTCTTAAAACGTGTTTGCATATTGCATGCGAGTTTGCAAATCATGAAATTGTTAAATACATCGCCGAAAATTTTGAAACGCTCCTTCAAGTTGAAGATGAACTCGGATGGAATGCACTTCATTTCACCGCCAAAGGTGGAAACTTAGATACTTTAAGCTATCTATTATCGAAAAAGGGCATGAAGATTGATAGTCGAACAAAAGACGGTAAAACTTTATTACATGTTGCATGTATTTCAAAGCGAACATCCATTTGTGAGTTTGTTGTAAGCGAGTTTTCTGAAGAACTTCTGAATGCCAAGACAAACGTCAAGTATCATCTTACAGCAGCGCATTACTTAGGAGTAGAGAAAAAAGAAGATGGGAGTGAAACGAAAATCTTTGAAATACTTGCAGGGAGTAAAATGAAACTTTCAGCAAAAAGCTCAAAGGGGCTATCTGTTTTAGACTTTGCAGCAGATCATTTGAACAGAGATCTAGTTCAGTGCATGGTAAACACAAAATACAGAAAAAAACTCGGTTTAAATCCCAAAATTCTTGCCAGATGCAAAGAGAATACAAAGGACGATGAAATTAAAAACATTTTACAGACAGCTATCGATAATATATAAGACTTAGTATGAATATATATAGTTTACTTTACTAGTCACTCTCTTTAAGAATTTTTATTCAACATTAATTATGATATTTGCCAATTATGTCACATCTAGTATCATATATAAAATAGCTATTCAGCAACAATACTAATTATCAGCAAGTATTACAGGTTTTTTCAAATAAATTCTGATAAACACCTGTAAACAGATTTCCTGGCGCATTAAAATCAATGAATTATATATAGAGAGTTTGTCGAAAGCTTAGCCTGTAGGATTGTTTTGTGTCAATGAATGATTACTAATTCTTAACAACATGTAATTACTTGCGAGTTAAAAAGGTAATTATACTTTTCTCATTTTGTTTCATTAATGGAAATATTTTTGACAAAAAGAATTTCAAATCGCAAAAAAATGCTATACTGTTTATTTTAGAGAACGGTTTTATTATATACTGAAGAGTTATTTTTAATCTTCGCTTATCGAGTTAAAAAAAAAGACCGAATAAACTTTATATTATCTACTGATAATAATGTTTTCATTTCCATTCTGAGAAAGAGATATAAAGAATGAGAGAAATAAAACGATAATACCTCAATACATTAACATCCCCTCAAAGTAATATATGTTTATAACATGGATATGTGCATTCTTTAGTTGATGGTTTCGTCAAAAAACAATTTCACTATAATATGGAAATGACAATATAACAAAAGTTAGTTTTCATCTGTTATAGCCTAAATCAAAAGAAAAACCTATTCTATATTACTTCAATTTAAATAAAATTTGCAATCTATCCATTTCAGATTACCATAGCAAAAGTAACCATTATTAACTTATTAACTCAAAGAAATCAATGACAATGAGTGCCGGGACCCCTACATGAAATTTTGAATTTGACATACAATAGATACTAGAAGTATTAAAGCTAAAAAAATAGGTATAATCCAATAGCTTGTCAGACATATTTTGAGAGACATATTTAACTGTCAAATCAGTTAAATGAAAATTAGTATAGGTCATAATTTTAAGCAGATAGCATTCCCATCAAAAGAGGTGTTTAAGTTATTATACTTTTTGGGTATACATTGCATCGGTTTTTGTTGGGTTTTTTTCAATCTAAGAATTATTTGTCGTGTATCAATTGTAATGATACAAAATGAGTCAAACAGTTCTTTGAAGAAGTATGATAATATAATACACAGGCAGATTTGTTTAACTTACGTAAACCAAATTACAGAGTTTTGAATGCATATCCACCCGGTGGTTTGGTTTTGTTTTGTTTTGGTTATTTTTTTTTTTGGGGGGGGGGGTTGTTTTTGTTTGTTTGTTTGTTTGTTTTTTTTTTTTTGGGCAATTGTACGCTTATTCTTATATACATTCGTGCATATATAATCCACATAATTATGTGTTGTGCAATAGCTTATCAAGAATTTTCCTTTTTTTTATGGAAAAATTTTCCCCTCGACGTTGAATTAACATTTTGACAGATTTGGAACTTCACATTCTAGTCAGTGTTCTCCTAATTGACTTTTGGGAAATTACGGAATGTAACATATTTTTTTTTACAAGTCAGATTTCGACATTTTGGCTAATACGTTAAAATGATTCTATAGGAATAAGATGCCTACAATAAAAAATCATATTGGCCCTTTTAAGCCTAACAATTAAAAAAAAAATCTTGAAAGTAAGACATGTGTTTGGTCAACGAATATTCTACAGAAACAATTCATTTTTTTTAAATATAAAAATTTGATAATTATTCAATAACTTTCTATAAGTATTTGTATGTGTATTCGTTCGTTTTGATCATTGCATGGCAATATCTATTCTGATAGCATTTTTACATATGTGATTAATCATTAATTATATGTTTTGGGAGTTTTAATATTCTCGTTAACTTTTGTTGAGGTTTCTAACGGAAGACCTTATTATTTTTGTTCGGTTTCTTTTTCCCTATTATTATTATAATTGTTATTATTAATGTCTTCCGTTTCCAACGGAAGACATTATTGTTTTCGTTCGGTTTCTCTTTCCATATTATTTTTTTTTTCTTAAAATCTTGTGTACGCGATTTCTCCAAAACTAATCGCCCGATTTACATTATACTTTCAGATCTAATAGATAATGGTCTGAACTTTATTGCATTTCTTTTTTAATGGAGACGTCACTTCCGGTTACGAGATATTAACAATTTAACGATTTTCAAGGGGTCGGCTTGTCCAGGGGTAAACTCCTAAAAAATTTAAAATATTGAGTTCAAACTTTCAGGGATTGTAGACAAAAGGTTGTAGATCTGAAATGTTGCATTTATACTGTTCTGTGACCAAAAGCCCCGAAGCTCGCCCGAGCTCGAAAATTAAGGTTAACAAAGCGTTGTGATCTTTCGTCATTTTCTTTAAAAGGTATCGCAATGACGGTCAATTTTTGATATTATGGAGATCTACGTGACAAAACATCATCCTGAAATTTTTACTGCGATCGCATAAGTACTTTTCGAGATATCTGGGGAAAACC
The DNA here is from genome assembly GCA_033439105.1 of Magallana nippona. Lineage (NCBI taxonomy): Eukaryota > Metazoa > Mollusca > Bivalvia > Ostreida > Ostreidae > Magallana > Magallana nippona. The sequence continues at coordinate 20,955,795 of CM065921.1, forward strand.
CGATTTCACACCTGAATGCGTTTTGAATTAAGCCGACTTGGCGCAAGATGAACTATGACGTCACTCGCTCAACGCCGCTGTAAGAGAAACTAGAAAATCGTCGGAAAACTGTTCGTTTTCTTGCATTGTTTTATCGAGATATGAACAATTGCTTCTGTATTTTTATTTCCTTATCAACCCTGGATGACTATTTATACTGTTGTTTGAGTTAAACCCGTATTTAATCGTACAAAAATGTCGATTTCGGAAAATTGTTTGTTTCGTGAATTTAGTCAAATATTCAACTACTTTGCATATGAATTCACATAAAAATGATAATCAATAAAAACATTATTCTTATATGAAACTTATTTTCGTTTTTTCTGTTAATATTATCATTCATTCGGATGATTTTCCGAGACATTATTGTGGAGAAGGTTTCGGAGTCTAACCGTTAATAACTGTTTCTCGTTTGGGACATAAAATTACAACTATGTCGCCCGATTATTCATTAATATTGATTTGGGACCATAAACAATCAAAATAGCATGCATATGAAAACAAACACAGGATTCAAAATGGATCATAGCTCAAGTCCACGAACAGCTGATAAAGTCTGTCTCGTATTCTTTTAAAATGCACGTGGTTCTTGAAATACGATAATGGAATTTCATTTAACATTTATTTTCATCTTTCAAATTCAAAAAGTTAATTCATATTTTCATAATGATTCGGTGTAAGGAGGACAATTTAAGCTATTTGGATTAATGCTAACCATAGCGCTCGAATGGAAGTTAAAATCACTTTTATAACGAAAAATTAATGACTAATTAACGTAATAACCTCCGAAATTAATTTCTTGATTAGATTAAAAAAATATTTAAATTGTTGAATTTTATATTTTTGTCATTTTTAAGTGATTAAATAGGTGACAATATTAAGGCATTTTTTGAACATTAGTTACTTTATGATAGTCTCATGATCCATATTCTCCACTGATGGGCGTACTATATACATGTATTAGGTTATGTGCGCCTGCTGTTACACAGTGTAATTTATTTTTTCTGTTTTATCTGGAGATAATTGAGTAGCTAATTTTACACAAATCTATTTATCAGTCTAGAGGTGTGAACCCCCCCCCCCCCCCCATTTGTTCACCGGACCGTGTACCATGCAGGTGTATATACCCAAGATATACACGTGTCTTGAACAGTAGCTTCGTTAGTTTACCTGTTTACCTGCGTCATTGTCTCGGATCATTTGTGTGTGAAGTGATATTATGTAATTAAAAAAATGAATGATGGACATAAATCTGCCCGTGCAAGTGTTTTAGATATCGTATTAGTCGGCAAAAAAGGTAATGAGAATATAACATTTTTAAATCCTTTTAAAAGGACATTGACTTAAATGAAATCTTTTCGGATACAAATTTTAAATCTACAATACTTAACATATCTAGATAGGTCAAAACAGCAGACCTATTTCAGTTATTTGAGCTTTAAAATTCGAATTTATTTTGTATAGTTTTGAAAGGAAATTTCCCTCCTCTTGACCTCGTGACGTCACTTCCGCTGAAGCCTCGTTATAGCCTAATTCTATTTTCTCTTTATTGGATTTCTCAAAGCAGGTAAGACTAGCCACTTTGAAGCGGCTCAACTCCGTTTATTTTGCATCGATTTCGATGCAGTTTTTTGCAATAAATTCTAACAGATATATTCTATGACATTAGTTGCACATGGGCAGGACTGCAGGTACCCTTTAAATATCTCTTTTCTCGAAATTATTTTGTTAAAACATGAAGAACAAAAAACTTTATAAAATCAAGAACTTTCATTTGACATCACAAGAAAAAGGGGCTGGCCCTTCACAATAGGGGTCTAGAACCCTTGAAAGGTTTCGCTTTATAACTCAAAAGCGGTTAAGATTTCGATATGGCTGTCGCTGGAAAAGTTGTTCATTATGATCTTATTAATGTCGTTACAATAATATTGTGTTTGGGTATTGCGTAATATGAGTGTAAAAGTCTAGACTTGTTACCATGTATCTGTTTTCAATTGGCAACTTAACGAGGTATTTGTGCGTATAACTGACATAAATCTACCGTAGACAGTGTACCAGCTTACCTAATTCCTTTCTTGTGAAACGCATTATGGATAAAGGAATTACTTCTGTGCAGTGCATTTAAGTCATTATACTGCATAGCATTTAAAATCTAGCTGGATTCCGAGCTGTGTATGTGAACAATTATGTATCTGATCCGAGATAATAGGTCGCGGATGGACAAGCTAGCGGTCTGCTGTTATCTAACACACAATATTTGCGTCTTACTGTAATGCATACATCGGTTTATTTATTTTGCTGAAAACACAAAAAATTCCGATTTTTACGATATATTAAAGAAAAAATAACAAAAAAAAAATTATACCTTAACCTACGAACTTTTACTCCCGTAATTTAAAAACGATAGACATCATGACTGTCATTGAAAAAGGTGTTCTTTGTGATCTTGTATGTCATAAAATAGTTTTATTGTTAAAATTCAGTTATCTAACTGCAAACATTTTAAACCCACCACGTTGAGTATACACTTACATGTACATAACACATCACTCGCACTTGACTGAGAAGATACCGCGCTAGTGGACAACCGCATTGCTGTAGTCTAGACACAGGCTTCTCGTGTTTCTACGTTATCTTTGTAAAATTTATTTTTTTTTTCAATTATATTGGTTAAAGATGCATCTAACCTTTGATTTACTAATGGCATTGCTTTAAATCAGAGTGCGTAAAATTAAAAAAAAAAGAAAAAGAAAACTAGTACCATCAATGAATATAATACAACGTTTTACAGTTGTAAGTTAGAGTTGAAAGATAAATACATGTACATTAACCTGTGTCTATTTCTGACACTTTGTTGCTGAGAATTTAATGCACTTACATTACACACTTCAACAAATGTAGATAGACGATATTCACACCATGCCTTATCCAACACATCTTATGTATCTGTAATCTGTGATAATTAATTTGGCTAACAAAAAATTATAATTCTTTTTATGAGTTATGAGAGAGAGAGAGAGAGAGAGGAGAGAGAGAGAGAAATCGAAGCTGAATGCATGAATTAAGCAGGTTGTAGAAAGTAAAGTGAAAAAAAATATTTAAAAGGCGTTCAAGATAAGGCAGTTTAGTGTTACAATGTTACATGCATGCGGTAGGTGTGGGCACGATAAAACTAACCGATGTCCGCTAACACGGAATGAATTGAAGGAATTAGTGATTGTTTCTTTAAAGGGGCATGGTCATGATTTTGATCAAATTCTTTTTTTCTGTTTTTACTAGATGATACCCCGCGCAAGCGCGGGAATTAACACTTTACACATTAATATGATATATTGTTTAATATGTTGAACCATATTTTTTGTTCATTTTTGTATATACTTTATCCTATTTTTTCTTAACTTATTCTTTAAAATTGAAATAAAAACCCAACTGCATGGTTGGATATTTAGAGGAGCGGGCAGGGATAAAAATATCTAAACTGAAATGGATAATATTTACATGTACGTGGCCTTAATTCTGTCTTTTGCAGCTGACTGAAAAAATAAACTTTTTTAAAATTTGATTTATTTCAAACCATTGAGTGGGTATTTAATGCATCTCTCTCTAAATTGGATTCTTTAGGTAAATTTTCAATATAAATTTTATTACTTCCCCGTTTATGCATACATCATTTATCCATATAGCCGTAAAACATAATAATCTGTTCATAAATGTGTCTAAGGTTTACTACCAGTCTGTCGTGGTATGAAAATGTATGAAATTAAAACATGCTAAGTCATGCATTTTTCTTTGCTTATTTTAAACCAAAGTTGTCAGATTTAAAGTATCTGCCCGATGGTCAACTCGCCCTACACTTTCCGCGATGATGTTAATTAGTCAACCCGTTTCTGGGCAACCTGTTCTAAAAAGTTCTTTCTATAAAAACTAAAATCCCATTGAATTGTTCCATTTTATTTTTAAAGTTTTTGTATTAATCGAAGTCCGACCCAAGATATCTGCCCGCGATGCATGATGAACTCATCCTTAACTTTTCGTTAGTTAGTCAACCCGCGTTCTTGGTTACCCCGTTCTGGAAAGTTCTATTCCATTCTCTCACCAGAGGTCGCGTTTCGCAAGCGAAGGAGTATCAAAACTATAATCGCCCATTCATGAAACGAATTGGCTCATTTTATTTATTCAACATTTGTCAAATCTTAACTTCTATATATACTCTAAATAAGTTCCCAGTAAATATATTCACTCTTTACGTAATCATTCAATATTATGTCATTGCAAGTATATATTTTGATGCAAACTACCCCTGACTTGGATCCGCCAAAGCGTGTCCACCACCTTACTCTCATTTTTGCTATTTCGGGTTTGTTTATCGAAAATGAAAGTAGGTTTTTAATTAATTTTACAATAATAACTTATCAGTTAACATTCAATTATAGCTTACGGACATCATCTCACAAGTGTTGAAATACCAAAGGTGTAAGTATAAATGCCCTAGAATTATTTTGTAATACGTTATAGAAGCAATTATGTTTATCATAACGTTATTGACCTATTCATGACCATTGTATACGTCTTTGTTACGTAATTAGGTATTTTAAGGGGCCAGAAGTCCGACGATTTGATCTTCAATATCTCAAAATGGAGGAAAATTTTGGAAAGCAATATTGAACAGAAGATGCTCAAAATAATGTGCTTAACGATAAGCAACCATAAATTATTTGTTATCCGATCCCTAAAAGGAGTTACATGTACATGTACAGGGTTGGCCCCTAAAGTGACCTATTCCGGATATCTCGAGAACGTTGCATAATTTCTAAACACTTTTTGAACAAAATGTGTTTGAAATGACAAGAGCTTTCATTTGACATCAAGAAAAAAGCGGCTGGCCCTTCAAATTAGTTTAAATCAATTTAATTATATAACGTTGTTTTGTTCCATGACTCTTTGTTAAACAATGCCAAAAAAAAAATAATAATAAAAACCGCGATTTATCTATTTTTTTAGAAAATAAAAAAATAAGTAATGACAAGTTTTCCCAGGCGCCGCAACGTGCGACGTCGAAAATTTCGAGTGTCTACATCGTTGCTAAACCCTTCACATCATTTACGATAATATTTATCGTGGAAAATATGTTCCTTAATCATGTACCTTAAGTTGCACATTCACTATGCGCTTCAGGTGTTGTTTTTAAAATATTCCCCAAGAACAAACATGCCCTATATATATACTTGTTGTTTGCGATGTTGCTAGGCTTTCATTTTACAAAATACATTCATATTTTGAAACGATTTTGTTAATTTTATTTATCTTAAAAATCGGCTTAGGATTTGTTTCAAGGTATTTACAAAAAAAAAAATATTAGTTACCAGCCTAAAACGCTGAAGTCGGTATTTTCCTATGATTTTACCTTTAACTTGTCACAAAACGCCCTATAATATCTGAATAAATGTCGTTATAGTAAAAAAAAAATACTTGGTTAATAATTGCATAATAAACAAAGTTGAATGCATTGTTTATTTAAAAAAAAATAAAATACCGCTACTTTACCTCGCGATTTTCATTTCTCTATTTTGAATTTAGGTTATTGTTTTAGACAGTGCGCCACTTGTCGAATTCATGCTTTCACTTTATCAATTTAATCTCATTCAATATATAGCATAAACACATAATTTTAATGCAAATTACTAGAATTATTAATGAGATTTGTCTACGCTATTTCGGGACAACCCTCGCTGTTCTTTTTTTGTTTTTTGTTTCTGGTTGTACAACACGTTTGTTATTGAACTGTTTTACGTTTCTGAAATGTTCAATTGATTTAAGTTTTATACACAAGTTTGTTATTGTATTTTACTTAGGTATGAGATATTTTCCTAAAAAGACAGTTTTTGAAAAATAACGTCAAAGACGTAATTAAAAAAAAAATAAAAAACAAAACATTGCTTTACATCTTATTCACCATCACCACAAACGATGTATGGCCAATAAGTAGTACTCCGATACTCTCCCATGTAGTCATGTAGGGGAAAGCTATGCAGAGACAGTGAATGACTTGAGACGTGTGCATATAAATGCATATATCACATATGAACATACAGCAGTTTTTGACCTATCTAAAACATAACTTAGTCTTCGGGTTTGTTCTCTATTCAGTGCTAGAGCTGTTGATGAATTCACATATTTCCGTTATTTTCTAATATAAAATAGTAGCGGGGAAAACATTTTAGAGAAACATGAATATATTTTTAAAACATTTGTAGAACTTAATTATTCGGAGCCTTTGTGTATGACTATATATATATATATATATATATATATATATATATATATATATATATATATATATATATATATATATTGCTTTACGAAAATCGAGTATTCAAGTAATCATTATGATTTATTTGCAATATTTGATTTTTTTTCACACGATTTCCACCTGCCTCAACAACAAAAAGGCTGTCTCTCATAACCACACATAGAGCACATGGATTACGTATATACAAATTAACTAAGCAACGGATAAACTCTCCGTCTTGATCAATGATGTCGATAAGGTTGTTCCAATTATCTGCTACAAGAACCCGACTTTGACTGTCTGTTGTCAAACATATGGAGTGGATGGTTTTAAAAATCCCCATGGTTTCCGATCAGAGCCCCTTGTGAATGTAAAGCGGTGTTTTCCAGCTTGATTAACCACAACTAGTGCACGTGCGTTAAAATCTGCTACACATATATCTTGATTTCTATTCTCGCAGATATATTTAATGTTATTCATTCCATTAGACAGACGTAGAGGATTACCTTTGGCATTGTACTGAATATTTTGTATCTCTATTGAAGCAGAATAACGTACAACTTTTGCTTGACGGTAATCGCCACTAACCATAATAACCAGCGGGTCAACAGAGAACGTACAGCAGACACCAAGAGGCATCCAATCTTTAAGTCTAATTATTTCATGTGTGCGTGTATTCCTTAATATGTTCACAGTTAATTATGTAAGATCAAGATAAACTAGATCCCCATAATTTGTCACAGCTATGTTTTGTGACCTGTTCTCCGAGTTGGTTTTGGTTGACTTAATTAATTCCCCATTGAGGTTGTAATATCTCATTACATTTTCCAATCCGCATGTCCAAAATTGTTCTTCATCTAGACAGGACACATTGTATATTTCATTAAAACCACCCGTATCCTTAATGGGTATGTCTGTGATGACCTGGGGTTGCACAATGAGCGATATATCTTATACAGAGGACTCAACATTTTGACAATTAAGTGTAGGGTAACCATTTTCTTCTGTCTTGATGGACGGCAATGAAATAAAACCAAAATGTTAATTGATAAGTGTTTCATTTTTCTTCTGAGATCTAAAACTTGAAAAAGAAACTGATTTTTGGAGGCAGTTTTTTTAAACTCAGCAATTTTGGAGTTGTATGCAGAGACAAGACAGACATCATTTGTATTGAGCATTTTTTTCAGATCATCAATGACCTGTGAAATTTCAGAAATTTTGCCTGCGATTTCCTCTTCCTGTTTACTAAGCGCAGCTATATGTTTGAAGTCTACTTCATTGCTTTTAGATTTCATTTTTCTAATAATGTTGTCAATTTCTCTGTGCCAGAGTTATCCATGTTTGTCGAGAGTCTTTGACAAATGTTTCGAGTTTTTATTTACATCGGCTTTCTTACCCCTAATGTGAAGCACAATTTCTTGATATTTAGGATAAATAGAATTTTCTAAATCTTGTAACTCTAAATTTAATAATTCTTTCTTTCCTTTGACAATTTTATGATGTCGATGCTGTTTTGAAGAAGCACACTGCACACAGATAGGAATGTGACAATATGTACAGCACAGATCGTTAATTTCCGGGTGTGTTTTGGACATATTGGAGTAGATCCGCGTTCCTTAAATGGCACCATTTTGTGACATTTTGATAAATCTGAGACATGTTTTGTCTCACAAGCATAATAAATTTTTATGACAGAATACACAGTGCAAAGAAGAAACAGGAGTTTCACAGAGATTACATCGTACGACATCCTAGAGGTTGTACATGTAATTACTGTCCATGGTCAATCCCTTGTACGTTATCTCAATTGCTCTGAAATGTAATAATTGCCTTGTCCATATTTAACTGGGTTACATGTACCATCTCTAGTTTATATGTTCTGTTCTGATAACTTACACCTTATTAAAAGATGTGGTACGGCGACTGTGTTATCAAAATAGCCTACATATTACTAAAACACATACGAATGCATGTGCATTCCTAATTTCCTTCACAACAGTAAGCACTTAACATTGATTCCAAATAACTTAAATTTATAAATATGAGAAAACATTCAGTATAAATTATATTTTTGAAAATTGATGATATTAACAAACTACATAAACAAACCTCAACGATCCAATATGGCAACTTCATATATATAATTATTCGTGGTCTAGCTACGTTATACCTATTTTGGATCAAGTGATTATTTAAAAAGCCAACTTGAAGTCAAATGTTAAATGTCAAATGTTATTGTGTTTAAAGTTTATCATTTCTAAAGAACTGCTAACAAGAAATCATTATTCTACACTGTAAAAAATGGTGTTTATGAGAATGATGATTAAGTTTTAAACAGAAGTGTTTTAATAATGCATTTTTAAAAAAAAAACCCACCACAATGGGTATAAACGTAAAACATTTGCGTTTAATTTATAAACACTCGCTATTTAAGTTGATGTTCAATATGCAAAGTGTATAATTGCATCTATCTTAAACATGCAATGTTTAAATGTAATAAATCGGCGATTAAATGAGTTTTAATTCTCGTAACGGAGGCAGTTGTCATGCACTTACTTTTTGTAACATATCATTATTTTCTACCTGTAAAACCGAAAATAAATGGAAAATTTTAAGAGGATTTTGATATTTCTAACACTATAATAATCACTGATGTTTAACTTCGATGTTTAACTTTTAACCACTATGTGTTTAAAAATTAATTACAATATATTTATACAAAATAAACTGATTAAATACCGGTAAACTTGTCATGATAGAAAAACACATAATTGATTTTGTCACAACGTCATTTGAACACGAACGACGCCGAAACGCACACAACGAGCGTCATTGAAAATGTCAGCTCAATGTATAATCCAATCAACAATATTGCAAGATAAGACTACAAATGAAGACAACGATTTTTTTTTCAGCTTTTGTTTTACATGTAAAGAGTATTTTCATATAAAACAAAAAAGACAAATTGGACTCTGTTTGAAATAACCTAAACCTTTCACACCCCGAACTCTTAAACTTATGAATGAAACATAATCAATAGGCATATCATATTATGTCGGGTTATTTAAACTACTCAAATTGTGTGTATTAGTCCGTTTGATGAATATAAATGTAGACTAAAGTTAAAGTAAAGAATAAATGTTATCTTTTTCCGATCGCTAATCGTGCAATTTGCAAATATTTGAATCGATACAGTTGTAAAGGTAAGATGAATTGACAAACTGCTTGATTTTTGCTTTAATTAAAAAGAAAATATGAATGAACAAATTCTTCTAGGCATGAACCATATTCTGCTTTTAAAAATCTATTTGCTTTTTTTTTAAAAACTGAACCGATTGAAAGCATGCACGTGTCATATTGGTTCATCTAAAAAGTTGATATGTGAGGGTTTTTAAACTAAAGTGTTTTATCGTTATGCGAAATTAATCAAAATGAACTAATTTCAAATTTTGTCTTGGAAGATGTTTTACGTTTCTAAGTTTCAAAACATGTTTTTCCAGCTGGCAGGTGACTTAAAACAGAAAAGTATAACATACACGATCCAATTCGATGTTAATTATAATTTGTGGTCTTGTTGTTATAAGCTCAAACTTTAATTATGAATGATAATTATAATTATGAAATAAAATAATTATTCCTCTTAAATTTTTTTGTGTAGGAAAGGTACATTGTAATATCCAAAAAATTTACGATTTGTACTTAGGAGGAAATATACATGAATATAATTTTGTTACGGAGCACGGGACTAATTCCAGTACAAACAAATAACTAGAAAAATAATGTTGATGGACACTTATCCCTCACTACTAGGCCCACCAATCTTGTTTATGTCTGTTTTCTATTATTTAAAATTGGTTTGCAATAAATTGATTCAAATTTTAGACGTTGTTGAAGATTTAATATTTTTTCGAAAGACAGTTGGAAGAGTTTGTGTAAAACCACACTTATCTGTTACAGGACATTATCTAACATTGACTTATTTGTTAGCCATTTGCAAAATGATATAAATCCAAATAGTTTACTTCAAGCATAGATCAGAGTTCATAGATACCCGTATGCAATACATTTACGGTAAACCATAATTTAAATGATTACGGTGTTGCCATTCTAAAGGAGACCATCAATAGTTCTTTTATATTCAGGTGGATCATTTTGGATTTTTGATGTTGCTGTGTGATTCCGGCATTTAAATTTGGTATTGTCAAGTTACATGTAGCTTAATGAGATTCTGTACGATTGCCAATCTTATGTTCTGTTTAAAAGGTAGTGCACACTAAACACGACAAATGTGCCTCAGAAATTCTGTAGTACACATGGTTTTTTAAGGTTGTGAATTTCTACTGCAACTTTTAGATTTTATTCGTTTTCATTTTAAAAAATGGATATGCATTACTTTAAATTTATATTGAGGTAAATCATTGTCCTTAATATTTCAATATCATATTTTTTTTTCCTTTATTAGATTATGTCTGTTTTAATATGATTATTTCAGTGGTCACCCGGATCGGTCATGGATCCTTTTCAGTTGTTATCGTTTTTAATTATATTGAGCGCTGCGGTAAAGGTAATTATTTTAATACTTTTAAAGTGAAAGTAAAACAAATGCCATTAAAGGAAAAATTCAGAGTACTAAAAACACGTAAATGGGCTTATACAGAAATAATAATGCTACAATGGTGTCCATTGAGTATTTTCAAATTGTTTTGATCTTTAGCTATTTTATAAGCCAAAATGCATAAGTAAGGAACATTTAATATCCCTTTTAAACTAAAAAAAAACTATCGTTTTTAAAAATGACATTTGTTACATGCACTACGGTAACAAAAGAAAACCTGGAAAAAAATTAATTGATCTAGGCGACTTAAAACTTAAAAACATTATTTTTATTTTACATTTTGCAATACGTGTTTTTTGACAAATTTGTCGTTTTTCCTATGGAACTACTTTAGCTACATGTATTTATTTATTTATTTAAGTTCAGCTTTCATTACGCAAACCAAAAGTGGTGTTGCAATGGAAATCTGCGCATCATTGAATCAATAAAATAACAAGAGGCCCATGGGCCACATCGCTCTCCTGAGCAACAACAGACATAATGAAATCAGCTTTATAGAGTCATATACAAAATATCTGAACAATGTCGTATCATAGATCCTGTATAAAAAAAAAATCCCCTGCATATTCTTATGTTTATCATTGACCCCCTTTGTAACAGGATGATTTTACAGTCATATCACATATTGAGCATTGCAGTTCTCGAGAAGATGATCAGACCTAAACAACTGTTTATATATGGACTATAAACTTACATCAAACTTTGAACCCCTTTTGAGGTCCAAGAATTGTCCAGGGGCCAGAGTCTAAACAATTTTAAAGAATCAACAATATGTCAAAATGCTTGCATATAAGTAAAACCATATATAAAAACCATTTGAATTTTTGTGAACAATTTAAATGTTTTCCTTTGAAAAATTGGACCCCCCCCCCCCATGTGGCCCAACCCTACTCCTAAAGAATATGATTTTGACAAATTTTAATCTAGACTATTTGAAGACTGAACTGACTAAAGCTTTTCTAGACAATTTTTGTTTAAGAAAGTTTTTCCCTGTATATTCCTATGTAATAATTTGACCCCCCCCCCCCCCCTCAGATTGTGGCCCCACCCTACCCACAGGGATCATAATCTGAATAATTTGAATTTTCCCTACCTGAGGATGCTTCCAGACAAGTTGCAGCTTTTCTGCCCAATTTGTTTCTGAGAAGAAGATTTTTCAAGATTTTTCTCTATATATTCCTATGTAAAAATTCGACCCCCCATTGTGGCCCCATCCTACCCCTAGGAATCGTGATTTGAATAAACTTAAATCTACATTACCTGAGGATGCTTCCACACAAGTTAAAGCTTTTCTGGCTGATTAGTTTCAGAGAAGAAGATTTTTAAATGACTGTATATTCCTATGTAAAATTTGACCTCCCCATTGTGGCCCCATCCTACCCCCGGGGATCATGATTTGAATAAACTTGAATCTACACTACCTGAGGATGCTTCCACACAAGTTTCAGCTTTCTGGCTGATCAGTTTCAGAGAAGATGATTTTTAAAGATTTACTCTATATATTCCTATGTAAAAAATTCGACCACCCCCATTGTGGCCCCACCCTACCCCCGGGGATCATGATTTGAACAAACTTGAATCTACACTACCTGAGGATGCTTCCACACAAGTTTCAGCTTTTCTGGCCGAATGGTTTTTGAGAAGAACATTTTTAAAGATTGACTCTATATATTCCTATGTAAAAATTCAACCCCCCATTGTGGCCCCACCCTACCCACGGGGATCATGATTTGAACAAACTTGAATCTACACTACCTGAGGATGCTTCCACACAAGTTTCAGCTTTTCTGGTCAAATGGTTTATAAGAAGATTTTTCAAGATTGACTCTATATATTCCAATGCAAAAATTCAACCCCCCATTGTGGCCCCACCCTACCCACGGGGATCATGATTTGAACAAACTTGAATCTACACTACCTGAGGATGCTTCCACACAAGTTTCAGCTTTCCTGGCTGATCAGTTTCAGAGAAGAAAATTTTTAAAGATTTACTCTATATATTCCTCTGTAAAACATTTGACCCCCCCCCCCCTTATTGTGGCCCCACCCTACCCACGGGGATCATGATTTGAACAAACTTGAATCTACACTACCTGAGGATGCTTCCACACAGGTTTTAGCTTTTCTGGCCTAATGGTTTTTGAGAAGAAGATTTTTCAAGATTTACTCTATATATTCCTATGTAAAAATTCGACCCCCCCCCCCCCCCCATTGTGACCCCACCCTACCCACAGGGATCATGATTTGAACAACTTTAAATCTACAATACCTGAGGATGCTTCCACACAAGTTTCAGCTTTTCTGGTCAAATGGCTTATAAGAAGAAGATTTTCAAAGATTTACTCTATATATTCCTATGTAAAAATTCAACCCCCCATTGTGGCCCCACCCTACCCTTGGGGATCATGATTTGAACAAACTTGAATTTACACTACCTGAGGATGCTTCCACACAAGGTTTAGCTTTCCTGGCTGATCAGTTTCAGAGAAGTACATTTTTAAAGATTTACTCTATATATCCCTATGTAAAAATTCAACTCCCCATTGTGGCCCCACCCTACCCACAGGGATCATGATTTGAACAAACTTGAGTCTACACTACCTGAGGATGCTTCCACACAAGTTTCAGCTTTTCTGGTCAAATGGCTTATAAGAAGAAGATTTTTAAAGATTTACTCTATATATTCCTATGTAAAAATTCAACCCCCCATTGTGGCCCCACCCTACCCACGGGGATCATGATTTGAACAAACTTGAATTTACACTACCTGAGGATGCTACCACACAAGTTTTAGCTTTCCTGGCTGATCAGTTTCAGAGAAGAAGATTTTTAAAGATTTACTCTATATATTCCTATGTAAAAATTCAACTCCCCATTGTGGCCCCACCCTACCCACAGGGATCATGATTTGAACAAACTTGAATCTACACTACCTGAGGATGCTTCCACATAAGTTTCAGCTTTTCTGGCCAAATGGTTTTTGAGAAGAAGATTTTTTAAAAATACCAACAAATTTTCAATGATTTTTATGTATCTCCCCTTGAAAGAGGGTGTGGCCCTTCATTTTAACAAAATTGAATTCCCTTTACCTAAGGATGCTTTGTGCCAAGTGTGGTTGAAATCGGCCCAGTGGTTCTGGAGAAGAAGTCGAAAATGTAAAAAGTTAACAGACAGACAGACAGACGGACGGACAGACGGACAGACAGACAGACGGACGCCGGACAAAAAGTGATCAGAAAAGCTCACTTGAGCTTTCAGCTCAGGTGAGCTAAAAAAGTAAAAGTTGAAGAACTCTTTGTACACTCCAAAGAAGTTAATTTGGACACAATTTAAAAACAAGGATAGAATGTTGAATTACAACGTAATTGTTGAACATTGAGGGATATTACAACATAGAAAAATAGTGACATACATAAATGCAATTACTTAAGCGTAATTGATATATAAAAGTATGAAACTATACTATAATTAAACTGCATTTTTAGGGACATCATTTACACCCAAGAATACATGTATGTAAAAAATAAATATGGGCTTATGTTTACTATTTTTTTAATTTTACAAATATATATTCATATGTTAATCTATAAGGATCTATCTTTTCCGGGAAGTTTAGCAATACTTAAACATCTTGATTTTTGCCATTGAAGGGAAATATTATAAAGAGTGGGTATCATGCTACATCTATGTGTCCGACTAATGCAAACGATTGGACTTCATCATCTCATCGGTTGAATTGCAATGATACTCATAAGTATCACTGCGCTCCGTATTATGACCACTCTCAACTTTACGAGTTTTGCTATGCAAGAACTGTTTTGAAAGTTGAGAAAGGTAAGCCATTTTAAAATGATTAAAAAAAGGAATTTGCTCACACATACACCCTCACATTATATAAATATTATTTCATTATGAGATGTTGTTTGCTTATATTATATAGGATCTTTCATGAATTGTAATTATGGTTCATTTTAGTTTCATCCAACCAGTTGTTTCTTTTCTATCTTCAAACCAGGCGAAGGAAGAAAATACCAACAGTGAATTGGATAACATAACATAACATTACATGTACCAATCATAAGGATTCTTTTCATATTTTCTGTATCAATCAGTTCATTTTAGACAGTTTTAATGGCATTAATCCTAACATGATTTTAACCGTATATTTAAGAATCCATTGTGACTTTCCTGTTATCACAGTGTTGAACAAAAAAAAAATACAGCAAACATACAATAAAATAAACTTTTGCGTTCAAGTGTTCATGAATATTCTAGAACAATAATTATAATATCCGATTAACAAACAGGACATTGCTTGGGGATTGCCGAAAGTGGGATTTTAAACATAGATAACTGCCAATTCTTCTCTAACGGGTGTCCACAGCAAGCCTATAACAGTAACGAATTATATAAATGTAAGTACATGTACCTCTAGCCTCATTTAGTTTCGACTTATAGTGTTGATACATTATACTAAATAATTGATACATAACTTTTTAAAATGTATCTTAACGATTAATGACATCTTTACTTAAATCATGACATGTGAAGGTCGGAAAGGGACCACAGAGATCATGTTTAGGAAATATATAATATTTTGTTATCTGGTAAATTTTGTAAGAGCTTAACTAGTACATGTAACACAAACATATCATTTACTATTTCCAATAGACTGTTTATATGTGTTTTGTTGCTTTATATGCTGGTAGTTTTTGTTTGCATTTGGCTCTATTGTGGAAGATATATTCAGAAGATAATTTAAAAATCTGTTCTGCTTTTAAATTATAGTTCCAAGTTGCATGAGCATTCATGGTAAATGTTACACAGAGGATTGTGTCTGTAACTGTCTCTCAGCATCTCAATCAACGAAATGGTAAAATGTTTTGTCCGATTTATATGTTTATTTGTTTTGTCATTACTTTGTTAAATGAATGAATGATAAATATATATTACATCATTTCAAACTTTAAAAGAAAATCATATGTGTAAATTGTTTTATTTATACTAAACTCAGAACTTGGCAAACAATTGTATAGAATATATATTTGGATATGACAATGAAATACTGAATTGCCATTTGCGGATACTTGATTCGACCAAATGACTGGTTCACCATGATAACGTGTTAAATGAATAAACAATAAGTACATTTCTTTCGTAGGAAAATTGCTCTCTGGCTTTTCTCTTTCTTTACACAGTTATACAATGTGTTACACAACATTTCATCAGCCCATGACCAGTCATCGAAGTCCATATTAATTCTGTTATAGTTGATCACTTAGTCTCTTTACAAGCGAGAAATCTCAGAGTGCCATGCTACAGAGTAGCCCAACAATTTATACTAACAACGTGCCTCAGGTCTATTAGAATACGAAATAGGAATGCCGCATATAATTATGTTTATTTCTTAACTATGGACTGGTATGTGTCAATTTGATAGTTATTCATGATTATGCTTGATAATATTATATTGTCTTCTATTTACAGGCAGCAGGATATCACAAGTTTTGCCGAGAAACAAAACAAGAATATCAACTTCCCTTTGATATTCTGTGTTATTTCTGTCATCTTGAATGTCATTCTTTGCATCATAATTTTTTTTTATGTCGAAAAATAAAGCAAGGTGAGTTCTTTGGAAGTACTTGTACAAGCTTTCATTTTGTTTGCAATTTGTTATCTATATAGCTATAAACATTAGTGACACTGTATATGATGATGTTTAGCTTAATAATATCAACAGTTACGTTGAATAGTATAAACAGTTGTCAAAGTACATATAGCCAAAGCTTTTGTATTTTGCCAGAAATGCATAGTTTGTTCAGCTGAAATACGTATTAACGGAGTTTGCAAAGTTTTAAGTTTATGTGGTCTTGTAAACAGTTTCCCGGGTAACAAAGTATTCTGACCAATACGTAAATGTTGTAGACATTAAATGCATTCTACTTAAAATATCTCATCAGTTTGAGAAATAGTCCGTGCATGCTTCTAGATTTCTATAGAAATTATAGAATATTCCAACGCAACGCTACACATTGTATAGAAATATACATATTGTAAAGTAAAATCGTTGCGATGAAACCCAAGCTAATAAATCAGCATATCAACGTACCTGACTAAAGTGAGAAAAGAAAATTTACTTAGGACAAATAAATTCACTTCAATATTGAGTTGTGTAATATAGACCTGCGTAGTCTATTTTCCTAGCAGTGTGCGGCCATTAAATTTTTAAACAACATGCTACTCCTTTCAAACATTATGGTCACTGCATATGCTGTTTACAAAACAAACAAAAAACACCCCAAAACGACTATAAACTTACCTAATATAAAATTCCTAATATTGTTAATGCATTTGTCGGCAACTCTGATCCATTTAATATTTTGACCAACTGTATGTTATAAAGGCTCTAGACATGATCTAATCTCAAACCGCTCAAATTTTATTTTTCTATTTTTTTATGTCTATATATGGGTATTTTAATGCTATGTGTATATTAAAATTTGAATGTCAAAATATGAGCTACAAGCAAAATTTAAAGTTTAGAATCATTTGTAAAAAAAAAAACTCCAGTCTTTGGTACACATACGTTGTATGGGTATAAGTTTCAATCTAATCTCACTGTCTTTTGTTGATACTATATTTCATGAACATATTGAATTGGTTTATAATGTTTGCCACCATTTTTTTTATTTTGTTAAAAACCTTGTAAAATTTATTTATTCTACATAATTTGTAAACAAAACATTACTTCAGCTTTGTTTACACAACAGTGCCTTTTGACCTCTGTATCTTGCTTGCGACTTGACTTTTAACATTTAATTTTTTGTCCATCATTCAAAATGCCCACGTAAACCATTTTATACATAAACAATAGAAAATAAACTTTAAAAGCTTTGAACTTAAATTGTGTCTAGGACGCTTTAAGACTTTGTCAAATAATTTTGAAACGTCAAATATCGTGTCGTGTAATTGTCAAACTTGTTGATATACTGGTTTTTGATTTTACTAAATATACACATGTTTCTTTAATTCTGCGTAGACATATACTATGAGGCTGGGGTAGGTTTACTTCAAAGGATAAGAGGGGTTCGAGCCCTTTGTACTGAATTCGTTATTGGGTTGAATAATGTGAAAATATAATCAACGGAATTCCCTTGTTTATGTTCACTTAAACTACTTACATTTAGGTTTCCCTGTAAAATAAAGGCAATCATTTTTCAAACCTCGGTATGCAAACAAGGGAATCGATGCCGTTAATATAAGTAATGTTCTTGATCACAAAAAAGTTCAAACAGGTTTCCCTGTAAAATAAAGGCAATCATTTTTCAAACCTCGGTATGCAAACAAGGGAATCGATGCCGTTAATATAAGTAATGTTCTTAATCACAAAAAATCACGAAATCACAAAAAAGTTCAATCCAGCATTTCGCCATATTTCAAGATAAAGTCAACCCGTAACGGTTGCATTTCCTACAACTATACTTCAACCATTGCTTCCAAACTCTTCAATTACAAACCAACTCTACAAGGCCTTAATATCGAACATCTGAAAGATAATCCCCGAACGTGGTCATGTTCGTCGTCACCCTAAAACTAAAGTCCTGCCGGACACGTCATTACTGGTGATGTTAATAAAGTAAACAACTTATTATGAAAGGATCAACATTTGTGGAGTCTAGATCCTTCACATGGCGTCGTAATTTTATACATATCATGAATTCTGTTGACGATTACGCCAAGCGATGTGCTAAATTTGAATAAGAAGACATTGACACCTTGTCAGATTGGGTTAAAGGCATCAGATCCATATTAAAATATCACATTAAACGACTGAGAGGCCATATAAAACCATCTATCCTTCTGTTTTCAATAAAGTGAGAGAAGAACTAGAGTGCACGATCAGTATGTACTGGTCCCTTCTGATAATACAGGGAACAACATTGCCTTTGTAAGACACATTATATTAATTGCATTATAAAAGAACTGGGTTTCAATTCTACATATGGTAATCCATAGCAGCCTTTCCAAGCAGGAAATTCTTTAAAATAATAAATCGTTTTGGATATCTTTAATATCCCAATAAACAAAATTAATTTGATTAACCTTATTTATACTGGATTCAAAAGCTTCACAAAAGCCTTTACAAACATAGATATATAGCAGGTTCCAGTAAATGTTCTACTAAGCCTCTTTCTTTTCTCCTTACTAACATTCTTACAGTAGTGAAGGAGAAACTTCAGGAGTACTGTACAACAATATACTCAAGAAATGGTGTGAATCAGATGTGGATACTAAAAAACTCTAAAGAATTATTAGAAACTTTGAGGTCACAAAATCTTACCAAAATCAATAGCATCAAAACGTACGATTTTCAACGCTTTATATAACCATTCCCCATGACAAATTAAATCAATGCTTTTTGATATCGTCGACAGGTGTTTCTTAAAAAAAAAATCGTAAAAATGCTAACCTTGTCATTGGAAATCTAAATAAAATACTTTGTTAAAAACCATTCTGAATGCACACACAAGAACTCTAAGTTGACATAAAAAAGATGCTTGAATTTCTGATAGATATATATGTAGTTTTTGAAACCAGGTCTTCCAACAATCAGTCGGAACTCCCATGGACACAAATTGTGCTCCATTATTGGCTGACTTATTTTTATATTCTTATGAAGCAGAATGTATTCAAAAGCTTGTGCAAGAAAAGAATAAAGTTCTTGCTGTGGCTTCAACTCGAAATTTAGATATATTGATGATGTTTTATCAATTAACAACTGTTACATGTGCTTTAATTTCACTATTATGTTAACTCAATAATCAAACTGAGCTTGAAATAAAAGATACCTCAGATTCTGAAACATTTGTTTCACATTTGGATATTTATACTGGTAATATTTTATACATGTTAACTACATGGTCATATTGGTCCGCCCTATGGCCTGACCCCTGACCAATGGGCCATGAACTTCTCAGTTTTTGTTGAAGGCTTTATGGATATCATAACCATACAATCTTATCATCATGAACTTTTTGATCAAAATTGTAGATCCCATAGTTTTTTTTGCAAGAATTTAGGTCAGGGAAGGAATGGTTTATTACCATAGTTTTGTTTAGATTTGTTGGCTTAATTAAAGCATATAATTTATGAGATTTCTTGACAGGTTAGTGTATGGGCTATGGAACTCAATGGACGATTAAGGCCCGTAGGCCTCTTGTCTTATATCTTATTAAAGAAATCTGAATATCTCTTGTTAGTTCAACCATATATTTTAGCATTATTAAATCTTATCAAAGAAAATCAGAGTAAGTATAACTCTTTTCAATAGTTTATGTTTAATATAATTCTAAGTTTTAGGAGATTCCAACTCATAAGCACAAACATATGTAATTAAAACTTTAAAGAATGAAAAAAAACTATTGTTTGATATTTAAACTTGAAAAGTAAAAATATTTTTCAAGTAAAATTATAATAATTAAAATAATTTTATAGAAATAGTTTACATTTCGCTTTGTTGTCTATTCTAAGTTGATTTGTTTTGCATATTGCTTGCAAGATTAAACAACCTTGGAGGATTGATAAAAGGTATGTTGATACATTTAGGAAAAGTTAGAAATGTGGATTTTGAAGAGCAGGAACCTTTAGTACCAAGTAAGTGATTTGATTAAATGATTCGTATTATCTCAAAGTCTGATTTTCTGAAAAGTTAATCTTAGTCTACTTGTTCTGATGTTCAATGGGAATAGTGAAATCATTAGTATAATTATTACTTTTATTACTTATCAAAGATAAGTTTATATTGTATCATCCTTTTGAGCACAGAACAAACATTAGAGCATGGACATGAAAATATTATACAACAGGGCTTATTGTACGTATGTATATTCCTGAAGTGAAAGCAACCATATTTGGTCCTGAATTATATTTGCTGTTTTATAGTTCATAATTATTTAAACACTGTTATCGCACACTTATTTCCTACAAGTGAATACGTATGGCAAAATTAAATATACCTTCAAAAGAGAAGAGAATGTTAGTCACCGTTTGAAAAGCAGCTTTTCAAAAATACGTTCCACAAATAGCATTGCGTATTGTAATGTATGTCGTAATTATAAATTTCATTAGTCAATAAATGATGCTTCAAACTATCTTGACATATGTCTACATAGTTTTTTTTCAGTTTCAATGCACAAAACTAACGTATCACTTGTTTTGTTTATAATGTATACAAGGAGAGGGGTGTCATTTCTTTCTGCTTGTATTTAAATTGTTGCCTTTTTGATATTTATGAAAAATATTAAATGCCTGCATAATGTAATCCTTAAATAATTATATATTTCTAGTCAATGAAGAAGACACCCAAATCATTTGGACACAACATCATTCTGAAAATGAGAAAATTGTGTATGATTTCATATATGACATGTATTAAACATTCTTTTGATCAGATATAAATGAGTGTACAAGAAGCATTTTAAAAATTCCCTACTTGTAAAATTGATTTAGGTTTACTTCAATCTTTATTTTCTGAAATCTTTTAGATAGTATCATAACTCAAAAATAATGATGTAGAAAAAATAGGGTTTAAAAACCTCAATGATTTATAGTGTGAACACAAAGAATGAAGCAACCAAAGACTTTTTTAAAAATGGCCATCAGAGACATAAACAATCTACCATGCACAATGCAATTTGTTTCAAAATTAACTTATTACTTGTTTTGTTACTAATGTATTCTGGATAGGGTGTCTTTTGTTTATGGTCATATTGAATTTATTGCCGCTTCGACTATTCAAAATTAAGATTAATGTTTGCATATTGTAATCCTTAAATGATTATATCTTTCTAGTTACTGAAAGAGAGGACACCCATATCTTTAGGACAGACCATCATTCTGAAAATGAGAAACGTGTGTATGATTCATATATGATATGCATTAAACATTATTTTGATCATATACTATTAAATGAGTGTACAGGACACATTTTGAAAATCCCCTGCTTGTAAAATTGATGTAGGTTTACTGCAATTATATTTTTCTTAAACATTTCAAAACATTATTGTATTATAAATCACAATTTTTGATCTTGATAACCAGAGAGTAAAAAAAAACCCCAAAACTCAATTGTCTGTTGTTTGCTTGTAGACTCATTTTTAGCTCACCTGAGCTGAAAGCTCAAGTGAGCTATTCTGATCACATTTTGTCTGTCATCCGTCTGTCTGTCTGTTCGTAATCTTTTAACATTTTCAACATTTTCTCAAGAACCACTGGGCCAATTTTAACCAAACTTGGCACACAGATTCCTTAGGCACAGGGGATTCAAAGTTGTGAAAAGTAAGAATCACGCTCTCCTACAAGGGGAGATGATTAGAAATTATTGAAATTTTTCGTGAAATTTTAAAAAATCCTTTTCTCAAAAACCAATCAGCCAGGGAAGATGAAATTATGTTGAAGCATCCATAGGTAGTGTAGATTCAAAGTTGTGAAAATCATGATCCCCGGGGGTAAGGTGGGGCCACAATGGGGGGGGGGGGGGTCAAATTTTTACATAGGAATATATAGAGTAAATCTTTAAAAATCTTCTTCTCAGAAACCAATTAGCCATGAAAGCTGAAACTTATGTGGAAGCATCCTCATGTAGTGTAAATTCAAAGTTGTGAAAATCATGAGCCCCGGAGTAGGGTGGGGCCACAATGGGGGGTCGAATTTTTACATAGGAATATACAGAGTAAATCTTTAAAAATCTTCTGCTCAGAAACTAAATCAGCCTGGAAGTCTGAAACTTATGTGGAAGCATCCTCAGGTAGTGTATGTTCAAAGTTGTGAATATCATGACCCCTGGAGGTAGAGTGGGGCCACAGTGGGGGTCGAATTTTTACATAGGTATATATAGGGTAAATACTTTAAAATCTTGTCAGAAACCAATCAGTCAGGAAAGCTGAAACTTGTGTGGAAGCACCCTTAAGTAGTTTAGATTCAAGGTTGTGAAAATCCTTACCCCCGGGGGTAGGGTGGGGCCACAATGGGGGGGGGGTCGAATTTTTACATGGGAATATATAGAGTAAATCTTCTCAAAACCAATCAGCCAGGAAAGCTAAAACGTTTGTGGAAGCATCCTCAGTTAGGGTAAATTCAAATGTGTTCAAATCATGATCCCCGGGGTTAGCATGGGGTCACAAGGAGGGGGGGGGGGGGGAGGGGAGGACACATTTTTACAGGAATATATAGAGAAAAATCTTTAAAAATCTTCTTCTCAAAAACCATTTGCTTAGAACTTGTAACTTCAGATAGTGTAGATTCAAATTCGTTTAAATCAAAATCTTGAGGAGTAGGGTGGGGCCACAGTGGCGATCCAATGTACAAAGGAAAACATTTTAATTATTCACAAAAACTGTAATAATGTTATGACATATGGTTTACTTATTTGCAAGTATTTTGACATATTACTGATTCTTTAAAATTGTTTAGACTCTGGCCCCTGGACGAATTTAACTGCAATGCTCTACATGTGATATGACTATAAAATCATCCTGTTAGAAAAATGATTTGATTATAAACATAAGAATATCCCGGGGGAAAATAGAGTTTTATTTATACAAGATCAACAAAATTATACCACATTGTCCAGATATTATGTATTATGATCCATTGAGCTGATCTTATCATGCCTATTGTTGCTCAGGTGAGCGATGTGGCCCATGGGCCTCTTGTTTCTCGTTGCAGATCAAATTTACGAGAAGACTTTAGTTTCTTATACAATTGAAGACTCTGAAATACTTCGACTGTTAAAGCGACAATGCCTAAATAGAACCCTCTCTGTGTTTAAGTATCTTGTTCATTCAAGAGTCAAATCCAAAAACAAAAATTACATTTTTAAGCAATGTGATGAAAACGGATGCATTCTCTTACATTTTGCAGCTGAAGGTGGATCCACCTTAATAGTTGATGAAATATTTGAAAATGTCTCTAATGATGACATTCTTGAATATAAGTCCATTAGAGGTGAAACGCCTCTGCAATTTGCTATCAAATATAAGCAAAAGGAGATGACCCAGCACCTCATCGAAAAACACTCAAAACGGTTCAAAAGATTGCAACAGAGAGCAGAAACTACTGACTCAGAGGCGGGGCGACAACAGTATTCAAGAAATGTAGAATATGACATAAAACTTGCCACTCTAGAAAATGAAAATACTAACGAAGAGACTGGCGGGCTTTCTCCAGTCCACTGGGCTGCGTGGTACGGAGATGTTCGTTTGTTGCACAGTTTAAAACAAGCTAACTTTGACATTTCGAAAAAAACTAGAAATGGATTAAACGTTTTGCATATTGCTTGCCTGAGTGATGAATTAAAAGGACATATTAATTTCTGCAGACACCTTTTAGACAACGAATCAGACAAAATTGTTCCCATGGAAACTGACTTATGTGGATGGAATTTTGCTCATTATGCATCGATGTCTCATCAAAATTTATTAGAATTAATCGCAGAAAATGGAAAACTGCGTTGTCTTATAATGGAGGACACTGCATCAGAGAAAACGTGTTTGCATATTGCATGTGAATTTGGAAAACTCGAAATTGTTACATTTATTGTGAAAAAATTTAAACAACTTATTCACCGTGTAGACAATCTCGGAAGAAATGCATTACATTTCGCAGCTAAGGGTGGAAATCTGGAGATTTTGATATATTTAAAAGAAAACGGTTTGAATCTTGAATCTTTAACTTTCGATAATAGGACTATATTACACATAGCTTGCATTCACAAGAACGTTGAGATATGCCAGTATGCCGTGGATAATTTTTCTAAAAACCTTTTAAATGCCAAGACAAAAGAACGTGGCCTGACTGCAGCACATTATTTAGGAGTGGAATCAAAAGGGGATGGAAGCGAAATGAAAATTTTAGAAATATTTTGTAACAGTGAAATGAACCTTACGGTATTGTCAAAAAGAGGGTTATCTGTTTTAGACAGAGCTATTGATCAATTAAATATTGAATTGATTGAGACCATGGTTAGTCAACAGTTTAGAGAGAAGTGTGGAATAGATGTCGATGAACTTTTAAAACAACAAAACAGTACTGATAATGCAGCAATTAAAGACGTTTTGAAAATGGCCATCGGAGACATAAAGGGATAAACTGCAATGTTTGAACATACTGTAACAAAGAAACTCTTCGTAGTTTTATACAGATACCCATGCATCCACATTTTCTCTTCTATTTCTTAAAAAATCGAGATCATTGTAATTCATATAAAAGCAGGCAAAAATAAAATTAACATATATGAGATCCACGATCAGTTGTAAATATTTTTTAATAACTTTTCTGCTTATTAATAAATACATATACAGTCTTTGAACTTTTAATTTTTGGTTTTAAATACACCGCTTTTGTAATTAAAAAAATGATTAATTTATTAAAGTGTGTTACATGTAACAGCGTTCGTTGTAGAGTTTTATGGTGAGTTTGCTTGTATATTTTCTTGATATATAAAAATCTACGATTTATTGTGAACTCTAAAAAATGCACGGGCTATCCTCATACTTCAAGCAGTTGTGGTATCCATGGAAATATAAATATGATTGTATATCTGTATTTTATATATATATATATATATATATATATATATATATATATATATATATATATATATATATGAATTTACGAGAGAGAAAGAGAAAAAAGAGCTCTACGTACCTTGATTGCTAAATCACGTACTCTCGATAATATTTTGAATCATATAAAACTAAATCGCAAAGATTTGGGAATCCAAAACGAAATAAATTGGCATTAATTGGCTTTTAAGGTATTTAAGGTATATTTTAAGATATTTTGTAATACTCCCTATTGCATTATATTGTGTATAATGTATGGTCTATACTTTCAACTGATTCACATGTACAAAATGTAGACGGGCAAAACTTCCAACGGAGCATGACTGCGAAGAAACATGAAAAAATAACAATAACAAACCGTCAACTATCTCAAAAATCCATAAAACAAAATACATATTCAAAGCAGAGCAACACGGACCTCGAAAAAGATATATAGAGGTAGGATCAGGGTGCCTAGGAGGAGTGAGCATCCTCTGCTGACCGGTCACACCCGCCATGTATATGAAGATATATGATACATATCATGTATATTATGTACAATTACAATCCAATACATAAAAAGCTTCAACTCGACTACAGTTTAAGCTCTAGACCCACTGAAACCCGCTTGTCTATCACTCCTTAGCTTCTCGAACATCCAGTTCGAGGAAAAAAACCTTGATGACGAATGTATGACTTGAAATCAGGATACTCTGTTAACAGGTGTCACTACAGTAATTCACTGAAGGTTCACGTCAAAACATGGCTGAGGCAAAATAATTCCCGAATTCCCCTTTGAATTTGGGGCGTTTCCGCCCGGGACAGGAGCTGATTTTTTTATGAGATGAAAAACAATATGTAAGATGTCTGACTATCCAGGTTTTGTAACAATGCGAGGTCATTTGAATTTTAGATGCGTGTTGTTTCCGGAGGGGGTGAAAAGTCCCGGGCTTGATTTTCAAGCACATGTGTAACTTCAACGTAAACAAAGTCTCGTGCCTTGCTGGATGCACGTGTGTTTTTGCTACTAGATTGTAAATGAAGTGTTGTTTAAAACGATCTCGAGAGGATTTTCCCCAGAAGTTCGTCTTGAATTTTTAATCTGTATCTAAAGTTGCGCAATTTTAGTAAGAATATATAGTAAAAATTAATACTGTAGTGACACCTGCAGTTAACCTACTTTTCTTATTTACAGAAAGGGCATCTATCAATATGCAGAAAAAAATGAAAACCGATATTTGATTCCTTTTGTGATCTGCTGTATCATTTCTGTCCTGTCGATAGTATTGAATGTTTTACAGTTCATCAGGAGTCTAGTATTTAGAAAAGGTTAGTTTTAAAGAAATAATAATAACCAGATATAGCAATTGTACAATTATAATTAAGGTTCATTTATATTACGATTGCCATTTTAAGGTAATATACCCTAAATATTAAGTGAAATTGAAAGCAATAAAAACAGAACGATTTCATATTCTCAACGAATGATTTTGGTTCAAGTTTTTATATCTCAACACTTTTTTTTTGTATTATTGCTACACATAATGACATCACACTATTATATATTTTAAGGGCGTGTTTGCTTCCCATATGCATGTTTCAGAAATATCAAAATAGGTTTATGGATGAATGTTATTTATTTCATCTCTTCTTGTTTTGAGATTTATCCAGATATGGGCATGAAGAAGAGATTTTTTTCACAATCAAAATTTCTCTCTCTCTCTCTCTCTCTCTCTCTCTCTCTCTCTCTCTCTCTCTCTCTCGTTTGTTATTTTTGTAATTTTGAAGCAATCTAGAAGAAAATAAGTTAAAAGGGCTGTATATAAAGGATATGGGGAATAATAAAATAATAAAATCATTATATAGAGCTCTTCTTCTTTAGGAGATCAATATTGTCTAGAAATGGCCATGGCCATCGAACCCTCTTAAGTTTCATTGTTCTAGATCTTATTGTCTCTCGCAAATTTTTGAAACCATTGGCAATATCTAAATCATAGTGTTTTGATGCATTCATAAAATGTTCCAAATGTGCGTTCTGATGAGCTACAAAACATGGTAACACGTAAGTGTAACTTGATTTTCTGAAGTGAAAACAACCTTTTTTGGTCATGAATTATGGTCTATAATTGTTTAAACAGTGTTTTACATGTAGCACAATTAAATTGTATAAGTAAATACATATGGCAAAACAATAATAATATCATATCATAAGAAAATATCACTGTTTGAAAAACTGCAAAAATCTCAATAGTACGTTCCACAAATGACATTTTATGTAGTAACTTATTCTTATATTCTTTATGATAAAACTCTTGTACAGTTTCAATGCAAAAAATTATCTGCTTACTTTTAATTAGCTTAAGCTTGTTTTGTTGACATTGTGTTATGGTAGTTTTTTCTCTCTGCTCATATTTGAATTGTTGCTGCTTGCAATATTAAAAGAAAATAATGCCTGCATAATGTAATCATTGAATGATTATATTATTCAGGCTACTGAAGGAGAAAACGCCCCAGACACTAGGACACAACTTCATTCTGAACATGAGAAACGTATGTATGATTTCATATATGATATGCATACATTCTTGTTGTCCTATATAAATGCATGTGCAAGAATTATGTCCAAACTATCTCCTGCTTGTAAAATTGATATAGGTCATGCAATTTTTTTTTATTAAACATTCAAATATTATAATAAAACAAAATTAATAATATAGATAGATATATCAACAATAAAAAATACTCAATAATTTATAGTGTGCAATTGGTTGCAACAGTGCATGTTGACTCTATTATTTTTTCTGGTTTCAGATCAAATTTACGAGAAGACTTTAGTTTCTAATACAATAGAAGATTCTGAATTATTTCGACTTTTAAAACAACAATGCCTCAACGGAACCTTTTCTACGTTTAAGCATCTTGTTCTTACAAGAGTCAGATACCAAAGAAAAGAAAACATTTTTGAACAATGTGATGAAAAAGGATGCCTTCTTTTACATTATGCTGCTCAAGGTGGATCTTTCTTGATAGTTGATGAAATATTTGAAAATATCTCTGATCACATTCTTGAATATAAGTGCTTACGGGGTGAAACTGCTTTGCATTTTACAATCAAATACAAGCAAACGGACGTGGCTCAGCAACTCATTTAAAAACACTCACAAAGCGTCACAAGATTGCGACAAGGAGTAGAAACTACTACAGCAGAGCGACAGGTTAATTCAAGAAATGTAAAAGATGATATACAACTTGTCACTTTAGCAAATGAAAATGCTTACAAAGAGACAGGCGGGCTTTCTCCAGTTCATTGGGCTGCGTGGTATGGAGATGTTCGTTTGCTTGACAGTTTAAAGCAAGCTGATTTCGACATTTCGACAAAAACTAGAAATGGATTAAACATTTTGGATATAGCTTGCATGAGTGATGAATTAAAAGAAGATATTGAATTCTGCAGACACATTTTAGAAAACAAGTTAGACAAAATTTTCCCCATGAAAACTGACTTATCGGGATGGAACATCGCTCATTATGCCTCAATGTCTAACAACTGTTTATTAGAATTCATTGCAAAAAACAAACATGTAAAACTACGTTGTCTTATAATTCAAAAAACTAATTCCAACAAAACATGTTTGCATCTTGCATGTGAATTCGGAAAACTTGAAAATGTTAAATTTATTGCCCAAAATTTTGAACGACTGATTCGTTGTGTAGACGAATTTGGAAGAAACGCATTACATTACGCGGCAAAGGGTGGAAATCTGGAGATTTTGGAATATCTTATTAACAATTACGGTTTGGATATTAAATCTTTAACTTCAGATAATAGAACCATATTACACATAGCGTGCATTAATATGAACGTTGAAATATGCCAGTATGCCGTGAATCATTTTTCGAAAGAGCTTTTAAATGCAAGGACAAAAGAACTTGGTTTGACTGCAACACATTATTTAGGAGTGGAATCAAAAGGAGATGGAAGCGAAATGAAACTTTTAGAGATATTTTGTAACAGTGAAATGGACCTTACGGTATTTTCAAAGATGGGATTATCTGTTCTAGACAGAGCTATGGATCAGTTAAATGCAGACTTGATTCAGGCCATAGTTAGTAAACAGTTTAGGGAAAAATGTGGAATAAATATTAATGTACTTAATAAAACACTAAAAAATACAAAAAATAAGGCATTGGAAGACATTTTTGAAATGACCATTGGAGACATAAAGCAAGAAAAGGCGAGGATGAACATATCATAAAAAAATATCGTTTGCTACGAAGTAATTTTAAAGCAAGAAACCGTATTATTTATATCCACCAAGTAAGGATTGTATTCTTTATTTTTCAAATCAAATCGATTTTATTTCATGTATGTAATATATAATCAGGAAAATTATACTGAATTCTAAACGATTCAGGATCAGTTTCAGCCATTTGTTTGAAAATAAACTGGGCTGTTTGTTAATACATACCAACTTTAAACAATAGTAAATAAAAAAAAGATTTAGATTTTGATGTTAAGTTTTAACATACATGTAAATCCTTTTGATATATCAAAATCTACGATTCACTGTGGACTCCTAAAACTTAGGACTTCAAGCAGTTGTCGCTACCAAAGTAACATAAACATACATTGTACATGTACTTGTATATGGGCATGGATTGCTCTTTCTATATAGGATGTCTGCGGGGATCAGGCTCTGGCATTGTCTGGTCGTTGCAAGATAGTGTACAAATGTATTAAGGAAGGAACGATAGCTCTCAAGAGATACATATTCGATATAATAATTTGTCTTTTGTGTGTATACATTTAATTGCAAATTTGTATAACATGCATAAGGATGTTTGATGTTTAAGGCTTATGGGGACCCAATAAATTCTTAACTTACTTGAATTTGTTTGTTTAAGTATAGCACATTGGCTGTTTCTTCTGTGAATGTGGTAATCGAGAAAAAAGTTATTTACCATATCATTCTCCTTTTTATGAATTTTATGACTTGGAGATAGTTATACATATTCACACTAAAATGAATGGGATCTTTGCTATTTTATATATTTGCTAGCGGTGATTGCATATATGTCTGGTCACTAATTTAACACTTCAAAAAATATAATTTAAAAACAAATAAAAAAATTTAAAGCATTTTATTGTTGAAGGAAATCATTTCATTTTAAATATGAGTCTATTACAAATGTATGTCTAACGGATCATAAATCACGAGACAATATGAGGATGGTTTAATGGTTTAATATGCAATTAAGAGTTTAGATTTATCGACAAACGTCAGGTTGATCTAAGATTTTAAAATTTGACATGGACGGCGATGTCATCAGACCTCGTTTATGTTTTGTTTTCCCTCTTTCTTGTTTTTGGTTATTTCTGTGTAATAGTGTTATTACTACATGTGGTAAAACGTGTGCCTATTTTTTACTAGTATAGCTAAATCCAAAAATCAAGCAATTAGTCGAGCAATTGTCATTGATTTATCTGAAACTACATTAGACGCAATGGTGTTACGGGGAAAACTGAAATCGTTCATTAAAGCGAGTGTCATCCAGTCACAATTTGACAAAGCATCAAATGAACGAATGAAATATGATTTTACACAAAATCTGAAGATTAATGCTGTCCGGAATATTTCTGATGGTCGGGTAATTCCGGCCCTTCGGGCTTCACAGGATTTGATCACGTGACCAACCAACTTCATATCTCGGTGAACTTTTTAAATTGCTGTTTATTTCTTAAATGACTTATCGCTCTTACCTAAACAATTACTTCATCCATGTAATTTCGTTATGTGCATATTCAATATAACTAAATCATATACATGTATTTATACATTCCGAGATATATAATATTTATCTCCATGAATAACAACAATTTATAGATATATTTACGTAACAAAATATTGTAACCCCTGATTGTGGATCAGGGTCCACTTCAAATAATTATGACAAATGCTCTTAATATTTCAAGTCAGGATCAGTATGAAGTCATGTCAGAAGTCGTGTTAAGTTGTTTATATATAAGATATATCATGTCCGGGTTGTTCTGAGCTTATAAATCGACAAAACTAGCCCCACAAGAAAACTACATGACACGCACCGCAGGAAAATTCTCCCAGCCAATCAGCAATCAGAATTAAATATAGAACTGACCATTTCCTATTTTTAACTTTAAAGGTATAGCACGTATAACACAATTTTTTAATATGAATTACTTTATTATTGTATATAATGATACATGTAAACGTAATTTTTTATAGCTGAAATAAAAAAAATGCGTAAAATAATAATACGTACAAAGTACAACACTATCACAGGTAAATAAAAAAAAACCATTTGGCCATAAACACTATTAAGCGATAATATAAATATATATTCAACAAACCTATAATGTAATCCAATCTTGAAATCATTTCCAATCCCGATTTTCGGATATTTTCTGTAGTTGTTAACTTTTCCGTTAAATGACCCCTTTCGTGGTTTCGCTGTATTTCACATTTATCTATTCTTGACACCAATGTATGAAGTCTGCTTTCCTGTAAAAACCCTAATTCTTGGTCATCGAATGGTTCATAGATAGTTTGGCAAAAACCCACATTAAAAATACAGGTAGTAGCGAGAAACAAAATAAAGTTCATTTTGATAGCCTCCAAATTTAACGATAGTCTTGCGTCTCAAAATTTTGTTGCGAATATGCATAAAGAAAAACCTTCTGCGAAATTCCACCAGACAGTGTATTATCTACAAAGCAGTCCAATTAAGTTTTAAAACGTGTAAATAGATAAGATTTTTTGTTTGTATTTAAAAAAAAAAAGAAATAACCGGTGTGCCTATCTAATATTAAATAACCTTACCAGGAAGTCTAAAAAATTATCGGATTGTTATATCGTTGCCATTGGGGGTATCGTGGATTATAATATATATATATATATACACACGCGCGCACACACACGCACACACACAGTGGGGCTTCAGATATATGGACTATTTTATTTTGAAACATATTTATATACGTTATTTTGTCATAAGTTTTGGCATTTTTACAAAATCTTGTTAGACTCATTAGACAATACATAGTTAAAATGCGGGATTCAAAGAGCCAAGTTCAAGATCTAAGATGATCAATCACATTATAAAAGACGATTAATGTTGTCCTTACCAATGACACCTCTAAATTGATCTAAATAAAGGTTTTCAATAAATAATTTACGCACATGTTTCTCTGTATGAATTAAAGCCTTTTGATTTGTATCGGGTTTTTTTTTCTTCACAATTATGAAGTAATTTAATGTTTGATAATGCCCTGTAGCTATAGGTGCTTAACACACGTTGGTGGTTTTGACACAGAATACTGTTCGACCTGTCATGAGAAAAAAAAAACAATCAGTTTTTTGTAATTCATATCATCAAAAAGTGTTAAACATCAACGACTTTTAAATTAGCATAATGCAACATTTTTTTTTCATAATGGAAAATAGACATAAACCAAATCGGTGTGACTGCAAGTGCAAATGCAGGGTCCATTGCCACTATGATTCATGTCAACAAGTTGTCTTGGATACAGTCCCGTGCTCCATAACTAAAAAAAATTGCATACATACATAACTGTATTAGTTCTCTATCAATCCGATAGAGAAATTTATAAATAATCAGATATGGTACCGTTTCCTGATTTACTTACTGTAATCATCATTTCTAGACCTCAATCAAAGTTGGTAAGAACTATTTTAATTTTAAGGAGTTATCTTAATGATGGATTCGAAATTAGTAGTACCACTGATATATTGTTTCTATGCATATTAGCTTCAGTTTTTTAAATGTCAAATAAGCCCACTGCTGTAATGGATAATCTTTATTAAAATGATATGATTTTTTTTACAATAGGAAATCGGCGATTGAAGTCCCCAATATTCACATTTCTGTAAATAATGACGCCTGCGATTTTAAGTTCACTGAAAATTGTCGCCCCCCCCCCCCCCCCCACAACAGCATTTATGTTTACAAAATAATTTAATAAGTGATAAAGTCGACTTTTGTCCTCTGCAGCTGACAAACTTAAGGTGAAATATGCAATTCAATTTTAATACACTTAACTGTTTGCAATTAAAGAGTTATAAGTTATAAGAAATTTTTTTTTTCAATCAGCCATCTTTATCGCAATTGCTCCAACATGTAAGTATAAACCGTAAATTGTGGACATTACCTTTTCTACATTATAAAGATATAAAATCAAGTAATGAGAATATGTGCATGATTATACCTACAGTGTGACCTTGCACCAACATGACCACAAATAATAACTTCTCTCAAATTGGATCGCGCCTGTTATACGTTTCTGTTTTCAAGTCATTTTTTTGGACATGCATGTATTAATAGAACAAAGAGTAACTTCTGAGACAAAATTTGAAATTACCTGATTTCAATTATTTCGCATATCAATGAAATACTTCAATCAAAAACAACCCTAAACTTAACTTTTGAATAAACCAGTATGACACTTTCATGCGTTCTATCGGTTCAGTAATTTTTAAATAAAAAGCCTACGATATTTTCACAAGCAGAATATATTTCACCTACTAGACAAATTTGATAATTAGTATTTTTTTTATGAATTAAAACCACAAGTCAAGCAGTTTTTTTTTTTTCCAGACATGCTTTATCTGGCTTTTTTTTCCCCTTGAGGGCTTATTCAACGTTATAAACTGAAATATGTCATCATACTTTTACAACTGTATCGATTCAAATATTATCAGAACCGCTTTGGTTGACTTTCCGATAGCGTCACGATCAGTTTTGAAAGCTGCATCGAGTATAAACAATACCCGCCCTTAACCGCAAACTTTTTATTGGTGGATTCATATGGAACGCCATGGCTGCCTTATGTGGGTTATTTCATGAGAAGATGGTGCTTTGTTATATGAAGGAGTTGCTTTATTATATGAAGATGGTGCTTTTTTATGTGAAGGTGCTTTATTATGTGAAGGTGCTTTTTATATTGT
The DNA here is from genome assembly GCA_033439105.1 of Magallana nippona. Classification (NCBI taxonomy): domain Eukaryota; kingdom Metazoa; phylum Mollusca; class Bivalvia; order Ostreida; family Ostreidae; genus Magallana; species Magallana nippona. The sequence continues at coordinate 20,990,343 of CM065921.1, forward strand.
GGTGCTTTTTAATGTGATGGTGCTTTTTTATGTGAAGGTGGTCTCTCGAAACTCCTCCTTTTTTTGACAAATGAGTTTAACAGCTATTATCTCGAAATTTTTAAAGTAAAACAAAAACATTGATGTTATTAAAATTCATTCAATACGCCATTTCTAGTTCCTCTTTTTGTAATATAATAGGTATATAAGCCAACGGAATGAACTGAAGTGTACTGTACGACTTTACCTTACCCGAACGTATTATATATTGACAATAATATTATGAAATGGCGGCAAACACGATGAATAGAATATTACAATATTTTGTCAGAATTTATTTGCATTTTGCCTTTACCACCTATAACATAGTCCCATTTGAGCTAAATTATAGTATATTTGATTTTCCTCTGACTTTCTCTCAATTTCTCGTCAAGTCGAATTCTTTCAACTGGAGCATCATTCTGGTTAAAATCAGATCCTCAATCCATTTTTTTAAAAAAATGTTTTGTTTTGAAACAACTCAGAATGTAATCTCTTCCTCCAGCTCGCCACTTAAGGGAGAGAGGATCGGTCATCAATGACGAGTGTCGGCGATAATAAAAAAAATTAGTAGCTGATCGAATATTTGATTTTAATCAGATTGCTAGGACATTTACGCGAAATCGAATAAATTTTCTTCGCTTAAACTCAAGTAAGTAGTTATTTCAGCATTTCAAAGTTCAGGATAATGTTACTGATCTTTAATTCTTTTAATATTCCGTCATTTTATAGTTGTCAATTAATACTTACGGCTGAGGTAAAGATTTTAATGGATTTTAATTATTATATCAATTTTTTGTTTTACTTTCAAATTTTCGAGATAAGAGCTGTTAAACTGAGTCTTCAATAACTGGGGAGGAGTTCCAAGTGACCACCTTCACATAGAAAAGCACTATCGTATAAAAAAGTACCATCACATTAAAAACACCTTCACATAAAAAAGAACCATCAAATAAAAAAGCACCTTCTCATAAAAACGTACCTTCACATAATACAACCCCATCTTCATATAATAAAGCACCATCTTCATATAATATAGCACCATCTTCATATAATATAGCACCATCTTCACATCATATAGCACCAATTTCATATAATAAAGCACCAACGTCTAATAATAAAACAACTTCTCCCTATAATAAAGCACCATCTTCATAGAATAGAGCACCATCTTCATATCATAAAGCACCATCTTCACATCATAAAGCACCATATTCACATAATAAAGCACCATCTTCACATGAAATAACCGCAGCATGATATGATAATCCACCATATCTTCATAAAATAACCACATAAGGCAGCTATGGCTTTCCATAGATTCAGCTTACCGATGATTGGCTGCTTGAGCATACTGAATTAATGAACAGACATATCAACAATATACCGAAGAATGAAACAAAAAACAAAACCTGTAAATGTATAGTTACGTGCAACTAGAGCCGAGAAGGGGAGGTCTTCCGTTGCAGCTTTGTGTCAAGAAAGGATTGTCAATCAGAATGATTAAAACCACCCCTTCTCCTTTCACCTGTCAGGGTCTGATAGGAGGTCATCTTCACACAATGGGTTAGGCCTAAAAAAAAAAAATTGTGCCTTTAGGGTAACTCTGATGAAAAAATTAGGTTAGGTAGGTAGGGATTTTTTTTCAGCATGAGGGCACTGCAAATACAAATATAAATTCCTAAGAATGTTTGTTTGTGTCATATTTAAAAACGGGTTTTCAATGGAAATAATATGAAGCTCACAAACAGATGCAAACAGTTCAACCCCAAATTCTACACAAAGGCAATATGTGTATTATTGGATGTGAACTCATCATTTATGAAAATTATAAATTTTAAAAAGTACCGGAAATTGCATGTGGCCTTCTTTTTGACTAAAACTGGTACAAGAGAGTGTTATTTAGAGGCAAAAACTTGGTGCGGGTATTACTGTCTAATGACAGCATCTAGTTTCTTCTGTTCTAGACTATTTCAGAGTTAACAAGCTACAAGTTTACAATCTCCTACTTTGATAAGCCAGATGTTAAAGTGAAATATTATGCTGGGTTTTAAGTCACTTAAGCTGCATTGCAACCTCATACTAAACACAGCTTCAATCAAAAGTTTTTTTTTTTTTTATTTCTCAATGTGCATATAACAATAAATAAAATCCCTTGAAGAACACATATCTTTCTCACTTACGTGTAACTTTGAGAAGTGCATACATTTTGGAAGGCAATTATGTCGCTAGTTTGTTAGTCAAGTGAATTATATTCCAAAGTCTTTCAAAGAAATAAAAAAATACTGTCAACACTTGCTGTACTTTGATGATTTCTATGGCGACCGACCGAAGTGCATAACGTATTTCATAACTTCTAAATATGAGAACAAATAATTATTATTTCAGATATTTGACTTAAAACTTTAAACTTATTAACATATATATCTTATTCTATTCATAACTATAGAAGTTTAGCTAGTTCAACAGTTTTATTAGCCCCATCCTCATTACGATTTAAATAGCATCTTGAATGTGAAGATGATTGACTTCTAATAAGACTCTTATTGTTTAACAATTGACCACTGCAGTGAAAGCACACTTCCAAGTGTTACTCATTTACATAACAATTGATGTATTCAGTCATAAGTAACCTAGGGCTAAAACCATATCGGGATAAGAACATTCTTCCATGTCCGATTGAGTCTACTGAACAAGAGACTTTTTCTGTTCTATATTTTCAACTTCGCTACTCAAATATTGTGACATTTTGGCAGGCCATAGCTGTCGTCATACTATTTTCACAATTACATGTAAAATACACTCTACACGGCCATAATTGTCCAAGGCCTGAAGAATGGTACACTGTACAATTTGTATGCATCGTAAATTCTCATCTTTCATTTCTTGGCATGAGCAAAGACCTCTACCGAGAAGAGCATAGGAACTAGTACATCCCCCATTATATACATTTTTTAAGATATCTATTTAATTTCCATATCGAATCATACGAACAGTGATAAGTTTTTACCAGTCTTTCCTTGTAAAACTAAATAATAACCCCCATAGTTGCTTTCGTTTGTCATTCATTTAGTCCATCTGGTTTTTTTTCACAACTTGGGTGATCATTCTCACAAATTTTAAAGTAACGATCCAGCATCACTGACATTTCTATAGTTAAATTTGTTAAGTAAAAATGATAAATAAATATAATTACATTTATACTGAATATTGCGTAACATAAATACAACGAAACTGTACGCTAAACTTTAATTTTCAGTTGATGAGAGAGAGAGAGAGAGAGAGAGAGAGAGAGAGAGAGAGAGAGAGAGAGAGCTATGGACTTACAGTAGCTTTTAATTTCTTTTCCCACTCCGCAATTTACTTCACTGAAAGATTCACACCTAAACGTTTTGTCAGAGAAAAGTTCTGGGTATTGACATTCCATCATATGCTGTGTCATGTTTTCGGAAACAGTTTGGTGTTTCTTTGAAAAATTAAAGTAAAGTTAATCCTCTGTTGGACTGACAAAAAACAACATTAATGCTTTCAATCGATGACGCTGTATAAAATCTATTACAGTTCAGTTTACTTTAAGATTTATACAAAGTTCATTTAAAGGTCTATTTTTAATTATTTGATATTTTATGAAGTTTATATATATATATATATTAAAACAATTTGTCGGATAATTATGCCAGTGCCAAGGTGGCATTTTTGCACCCGCTTAAGCGTCTACCAAAACTCTTCTTAATGTTCTTTCCTCCCGACTCTTCTATTTATAACAAATAAAGCGAAATATCTAGTTCTCTTCTCTTTTAAATTCTGAGTCAAGATGATTAAATTAAGGTACTGTACAACGTTAACTAGCCATGATGCGTGTCAATTGCATTACTCATATAACTAATGAATATATTGACCAGTGCTGTTTTAACACCAACAGTTCCAAAGAGTCGAACAGTTCATGTCCTTTACATCATAGCTTTTTTAGAATAAAAAAAAATTAGACAAGTGTTCCTTATGCTGATTCGTGATTAAACTGAACATCATATCAACATTCTTCAACATACCATTCTTCATCATTTTGGGGGTTTTAATTTGTTAATTAGTTTTCACCATTCATTTCATTATATTAAACAAATGACAATATTCAAAATATTCAGCTCCCGTAACTTCTTCCTTTAATAGATAAACGTTTGAAGTAATTACATACAACAATTGCAAATAGTTCTGTTCCATTCCAGCGCATGTCGAATGTATGATCTAGCGTGCTTTTATTTAACTAATTCAATCTCAAACGATTTTTGATTTCAAAACCCAATTTTAATGCAAATTACTTGAACATTTTGAGGCACATGTTTCATCATCCTATGTCTTTGATTTACTGAATAACGCCACTTGTCTACGCTAGTTTGGGACAATCCTCGTACATTTAGTACAGTTAGTTATTTTTCTTTATTTAGCGAAACGGTGTTTGTGGCTATGATTGTTTTGATAACAAAATTTTTACTTTTTCCCGCACTTAAGCATTCAGTAGATATATGCCAATATCCTTAATTAGTTCAATATGACGTAAATTTCATAAATTTATGACATTTCATAAAGCAAAAATAAAACAAAGAAACACAAATACAGATCAGAATAATATTCATTTTACCGCCAGATAATCCACTGACAACGGAAAAAAGTCACAATTGTACGCAAAGTTTGGATCTGTCCGGAATTGCCCGGTGTCCGGATTTACCTGTATATACCATACTCTGATATGTAAATATGTGAAAGTTCAATAAAAAAAAAAAAAGAATAACACAACGCGTATAAATGAATTATTGCCCGGGAATATAAATGTGTATGGCCATATACAAACATCATTTTCCTTCATGCAGATATAAATGTAAACATGGAAAGACAAACTGTAACTAAAAAAGACGTCGTTTTATTATTTTTTTCCGATCTTATTTTAAAGATAATGGTCATGTGCGCAATGAACTTTAACATGACGAGTGAAATACATCACATTTTGGGGGTAATAATTTGGTATGCTTTCATACAATGTGATTTTTATTTTTTTTTTCAAATCAACTTCATAACTCTGCACATCAAATACTTATACAAAGATCTGTATATGAACTTTGTATAAATCTTAACTGAAACGTAATAAGTTTTATACATTTTTAACAGCGTCATCGATTGAAAACATTTGCAAGTCAACACCTTCCCTTATATTTGTCAGTCCAACAGAGTGCCAACTTTACTATAATTGTTCAATGAAACACCAAACTTTTTCCGAAAACATGACACAGCATATGTTGGAATGTCAATACCCAGAACTTTTCTCTGACAAAACGTTTAGTTGTGAACATTTCAGTGAAGTAAATTGCGGAGTGCGAAAAGAAATCAAAAGCTACTGTAAGTCCATAGCTCTCTCTCTCTCTCTCTCTCTCTCTCTCTCTCTCTCTCTCTCTCTCTCTCTCTCACACACACACACACACACACACACACACACACACTGAAGTTAAGCTAATATTTTCGTTACATTTATGTTATGCAAATATTCAGTATTAATGTTATTATATTATTTTACTTAACAAAGGTAACTATAGAAATGTGAGTGATGCTGGATCGCTACTGTGTGCGAATGATCACCCAAGTTGTGAAAATAAAACAGATGGACTACACGAATGGCAAGCGCAAACAAACAATGGAGGTTTCATTCAATGTTATAAGGACAGATTGGTAAAAACTGATCACTGTCCATATGATATGATATGGAAATCAAAAGCATATCTGTATAATGGGGAATGTACTAGTTCCTTTGCTATACCCGGTAGACGCCTTCCCTCATGCCAAGGAATGAAAGATGGGAATTACGATGCACACAAATTTTACTTTTCTCAGAGTCTTGACACATTGTGGCCTTGTAGAGTGTATCTTAATTGTAAAAATGGTATAGCGACAGCTATGGCCTGCCCAAATGGCACAATATTTGAGGAGCGAAGTGGAAAGTGTAAAACTGGAAAAGGTTCTTTTTCAGCAGAATGTCAAATATATTGTGACTCGACTAAAACAGACATGCAAGAATGTACATATCCCGATATGTTTTCTGAAGAAACCATGTCTTGTGAAAATTTTACAAAGGTAGAATGTGGATCAAGGAGGGAAGTCGTGGACTACTGTAAAATATTTCTCTCTCTCTCTCTCTCTCTCTCTCTCTCTCTCTCTCTCTCTCTCTCTCTCTCATGTAACATTTGAAAGAAAGATGTATTGTCCGGGTTCTTACTGATAAAAGTATTAAGTGTTATTTTGCATAAATATCCAGTATTCTGAGATTTAAGGAATTTTAAAGATAATTAAATTGTTTCCCCATAAGCTTCTTAGTTTTATGAAACTTGGCAAAGGACTAGATTATAAAGTTAACGGAGACTATATTCTTGACAAAAACGTTGAAATATATCAAACTTTTTTAGCAAATCAAAAAATGATATAGAAAAATGAAATTAAATCAGATTTTAAAACAATACCAATCAGTTCTACACGTACAAACGAATAAAGAAAACATGAACTAGAAAATATGGGTTGAAAATGGTTTAATTATATTTGATTTCCCCCAGAAATTCTATCTTCTAATTTTTGTCAGTATTTAACCTAGCTACATGTTTAAGCAGCCATAAACGTGTGAAATAACTTTATTATATGAATTTTCTGTTTCATTTTAATGGCCGATACATTTGTTCCTCTGACAATTTATCGTGTATTAACTACGTTATACATTTTATTTTGATATTTCACGGATTTGCATGTTACTAGTTAACGTTAATCAACACCAATGCAAAAAACTATTATGAATATTTTTGAAGGTCAAACTAGGATCGTTCCTGAGCGATGTTCAGCATGCTCAAATCCTTGCATTGATCAGTATCCAAGCTGTAATATGCTAGAAGATGGTTTTCAACCCTTGCCGGAAGAACCAAACACAGAGCATTGGATTATCTGCTATAAAAAACGTCTTTTGGAAAGAGAAAAGTGCAAAGAAGATAATATCTGGAAATCGAAAACACTACCCTACAATGGAACATGCACTAGTGTTTTTGCTATTCCCGGGGAATCTCTTCCATCCTGCGCTGGGAGGCGTAATGGAAATTACGACACGTCACAATTTTTTTCTACGGGTCCCTGGTTATGCAAAGCTTATTATAGCTGTAACAATGCAGTAACAACTGCACATGTTTGTCCAAATGGTACTGTTTTTGACGGGAAAAGTGGTGAATGTAAAATGGGTAGGTATGCGTTTTCAGCAATGTGCCAGCTTTATTGCTCTTCATTTGAGTTGAGCGAAGGCTATGATTTCAGAGAAGGTATGACAGAATGTGAATATCCTCAACTTTTTTCTACTGAAAGCGCAACCTGCGAAAATTTTACAGATGTTACCTGCGGGACTAGACATGAGGAAAGGGAAGGATGTAAGTACCGTTTACAAAATGCACGAATGTGAATGTATTTGGTAAAAGCACTTGTTGTTTATGTGCGGTTGCGTAGCTGTTTGCCTACAAAATGAGAGGAAAATAGATATTTGCAGACAGTAAGAATTTAATTAAGTTTATTACCTATATTTTTCTCCTAATTTAACTTTAACGAAACTATTTATATTTAACTCAGATGAGCTGACAGCTCAAATGAGCTTTTCAGATCACTTTTTGTCCGGTGTCTGTCTGTCTGTCAGTCCGTCTGTAATTTCACAATTTCCACTTCTTCTCCAGGAGACCTATTCACAAAAAATCGTACGTCTACGATTACACCTTTAACTTACGACAAGCGTACGTTTACGTTTAGGGGGCTATTCACAAAAGCTGTCGTAAGATAATGACGTTGTCGTACGTCTATTACAGTCGTAAGTGTGTCTAAGTCCTTGGTTACCAACAATGCTCATGCGCAGGAGGCATTGCGGAGAAATGACGTCACGCAAAATTTTCGCGCATTTACATTGGCGGAATTTTTAGCGCCTTTGCGCATAGACATATATAACGGAGTTACTTCTTTTCTTTCAATACGCCTATTTTTGTGTACAGTATATGTGTTTACCATTATAGAGAGAAAGAAAATCTACATGAGTCTGATGTTAAAAATATATCTTCTGATAATAATAATATTATTACCTGTAATATAATAACATAGTTACTAAGTATTTATCACCCGCATGTCTTTTGATAATTTCACTTTCGATATTTTTCCTAAATTGAATAAATAAATCGACGTTCATGCATTTATAAAATCTTCTTTTTATTTACACCACAATAATCTAACGTCAGAGCTAATGTCCACTTATAGCTTCGGATATTATGAATTATATAGCTTGACACTTGAGTTCGAATGGAGGTGGACGTGTTTTTTACCGGAGTACGACCTACGAGGAATTTCATACCATATATAGCGTAGTTTAGTTAAAGGTTGCGGTAAATGTGATACACCATTGATACGTGAGTATTATACTCTGTTCCTATGAATTTGAGTTCACCGTCGCCATCAAAACCACCGAAGAAAAAGAAACAAAGGACAAAATCGTCAACTCAGGGCAAGATGGCGACTACACAACAAGGGGCCTGCACAAACCCAGTATATCCCAATGATAACCTGTCCCAGTCCGTACAGCCCATACAGCAAGTAGGTAACCTCACCTATCACCAACTACAGCCAATGCAATATATACAATCTGCACATGCACCGATGCAAACTCATATGCAGCACCAACCCCAGAATGTACAGTCGAACACTCCCCAGGTTACCCCCCAATGGGTTAGTGAGATAGTTACCCAGCTGAAAAACATGAACCAGAAATTAGACACTATTGACACTACACCCTCAAGCATGAAAAGAGAAATAAAGGGTTTAAGTAACCGTGTAGTGGAAGTCGAAAAAAGCCAGGAATTCATCTCGAAGTCATTGGAGGATAACGAAAAAAATACTTCCAAAGCTCTAACTGAGCTTTCGGATCTGAAAATGGCTCTAGATCAGTCCCTTCAAGAAAATGTGCGTATAACGGAAAGTGTCCTAGATATGCAATGTAGGTCAATGCGGGACAACTTATTGTTCTTTGGTATCGAAGAGGCCCAATCAGGAGAACAGGAAAATTGTGAAGACATTATTACGTCCTTGTGTGCTTCAAAATTAGAAATCAGATCCGAAATCCTAATTGAAAGGGCTCACAGGCTTGGGTCAAAAAAGAATAACAAACCACGTCCAATCGTTGTAAAATTTAATAGATTTCCACACCGGGAAATGGTCCGCAAATGTTCCTACAAGCTCAAAGACACGCATATATCCATTGGGGAACAGTTCCCGAAAGAAATCCAAGAGCGTAGGAAAAAATTGCTGCCAATTTATAAAAGGGCCAAGGAAAATAACCAAAAGGCTGTCTTAGCGAGGGACAAATTATTCATCGACGGAAAACTTTACTCCGATGATGGTCCTGTCCAGATGAAGGCAACGCCAACCCTACCGAAGGCATCGGGAAGAAGAGGTCAAAAACACGGCAGAGGGAAATAGAGGGGTCAGGAGAACCAAACTGGACTGCGCATAATAGCATGGAACATACATGGAGGTCTCGAAAACAAATGGAGTGAGAGAAATTTCAAATCATTTTTGTGTACATACGACATAATCTGTCTTTCTGAATGTTGGATTGGAAAGGATTTCAACATCAGTGACCAAAATTTTCAATCATTTGTGTTTCCAAGGAAATCAGGAAAATCACAGGGCGGGGGAACAGTTGTGCTTATAAGAAATGTTTATACTCCGTTTATATCCTTTGTGGAGTCTTTACATGATACTATTGTTTGGCTTAAGATAGATAAGAGTTTTTGTAATCATACAAAAGATATTTATATTGCATTTACTTATTTTCCACCTAGTAATTCAACTTTCTTAAAAGAAAGGGATATAGATTTGTTTATGGAATTAGAAAATCAGTTAAGTTACTACATGTCTATTGGTGATATCTTTTTATTTGGCGATTTTAATAGCAGAACAAAAACTTTGCCTGACTATATTGTGAATGATCAGGTGCATGAGTCTGTACTGGACAACAACTTACAATATAGCTCCGACAATCAGCTGACTGAAAGGGTCAACCCAGATCTAGGTCACAATGAGTACGGACAGCGTCTATTGTCATTGTGTAAATCTACGGGCGTGCGCATTGTTAACGGTCGGCACAGTGGAGGACATTCCAATGACTATACTTTCAACGGCGCTCGCGGACTCAGCACAATTGATTATCTATTAACTACATATGATATGTTTGATTTTATTAGTAAATTCATTGTCTGCAATTTTACCACTTTCTCAGACCACGCACCGCTACATATTGAATTTAAATGTACTACACTGCTACCCTTGTGATACGTCTAGCTACTATAGAACTCGAAATGTTTTCAGATGGGATTCTTCTTATGTTGATTCATGTAACGATTTTTTTTAACTCTATAGAGGGCACATGTAACTTTGTGGATTTCGAAAAAGTTACTTCCCAAAGTGACTTAGATGAATGTATGCTAAAAATTACAGACATGTTGAGTAAAGATATTGGCAATTTTTTTCTATATAAGCTCTAAAAATAGTAACCAGTCCAAACCAGCTAATTCAAGGTCAAGGTATTCTACTTATCTGTCTACGAACGATAAACCCTGGTTTAATGAAAACCTAAAGTCTTTATATAGAGATTATATTACAGCGTTACGTACATTCAATGTTTGCAAAAATGCCCCAAATCACTTGAATTTAGTTAGTAAGAAACGTACATACAAGAAACTAGAAGCAAAGCTAAAGAGGTCGTATAAACAAATTGAATGTAACAGGTTAAACATTTTGAAAAAAAAACAACCCTAGACAATTTTTTGCCAAATTCAGAAAAAAGCCAAAATCAGTGGGAAATGTTCCTATCGAAATTTTTTTTGATCATTTTAAAAAAATTACCAATGTAGATGGAAGTTTTGATACCAATTGTGAACAAGCAACTGATGAGTGTGTTTTTTATGAATTAGATAAGGAAATCGATGTAGATGAAATTAGAAAAGCTATTAGTAATTTGAAGCGGAGAAAATCCCATGGGGAAGATGGTATTCTGAACGAATATTTTATTAATTTTCAGCAGCATCTGTTGCCTTTGTTACACAGTCTATTCAATTGTATACTAGATACTGGATTTTTTCCTAAAAGTTGGTCTTCTTCCATCATTGTACCTGTTTATAAAAAGGGTGATTGTACTAATCCTGACAATTATAGAGGTATAAGTCTGGTTAGCAATATGGCTAAATTGTTTACATCTATATTGAACAACAGACTGTTAGACTGGTCGAAAACAAACGATGTAATTACGGATGCCCAGTTTGGATTCAAACCTAATTGAGGTACACGAGATGCAATATTTGCTCTCCATTCTATTATAACAAATACTTTGTGCAAACGGAAACGATTGTACTGTGCATTTATCGACTTCAAGAAAGCTTTTGACTCAATTGATAGATCTAAATTATGGTTAAAGTTATCTAAAGTGGGCATCCAGGGTAAATTGTTAAATGTTATTAAAGCTTTATATAATGATGTTAAATCTTGTGTTGTCGTGAATGGGCACTTAAGCGATTATTTTTGTAACAATGTTGGTCTTATGCAAGGTGAAGTGTTATCTCCAATTTTGTTTAATCTATATGTAAATGATTTTGAAATGAATTTTTTAAAATCTGGATGCATACCGCACGAATTATTATCATTAAATCTGTTTCTACTAATGTATGCAGATGACATGGTACTTTTCTCTGAATCTGTTGAAGGTCTACAACTACTTTTAAATGAACTGTCACACTATTGCAAAACTTGGAACTTGTGTATAAATGTTGAAAAATCAAAAATTGTAGTTTTTAGAAATAAGGGCAAAATCAAGTGTAATGAAAAATGGTGTATTGGTAATGACGTATTAGAAATCGTGGAACAATTTACTTATTTGGGAATAATATTTCAGTACAATACTAAATTTACAAAAGCTGAAAAGCAACTATCTGACCAGGGTAGAAAGGCAATGTTTGCGTTTAGGAAAAATATTAGAGGCATGATACTTAATCATGAAACATTGTTATCGCTTTTTGATTGTTATGTTGGTGGCATTATTAATTATGCTTCAGAAATTTGGGGCTCTCATAAAGGTAACAATGTTGAAAAACTGCACCTTGATTTTTGTAAGCAAACCCTGGGTGTGAAAAGGTCTTCATTTAATGCTGCTGTATATGCAGAGTTAGGTAGAATACCTCTTATTACAAAAAGGTTTTGTTCAATTTTAACATTTTGGAAGGATGTGTTGTGTAGTAATAATTGTATTATACAAAAGTGTTACGAAGAAATGTACATTAACTGCGAATTACATGGACACAAAAATTGGGCTTCTGATGTAAAGAAAATTTTAAATGAAATTGGGTTCAATGAAGTTTGGAATAAACAAACAATTGATTCACTAACTCTAAAAGTCATAAATCAACGAATCGTAGACCTGGCTAAACAAGATATTTTTGGTAAAATAGAAAATTCGCAGAAATGTCATTTTTATAAATATTTAGTGGATGGATCTTATCTTCAATATTACCTTAGAAAGTCAATTCCTGTAAAATTTCAACAGTGTATATCAAAATTAAGACTGTCCTTTCATCGTTTAGCTATCGAAACTGGAAGGTACAATAATACACAAAGAGCCCAAAGGAACTGCTTTTCATGTAAAAATTATGTTGAAGATGAATTCCATTTTATTTTAGTGTGTCCAGTATATATTGAATACCGTCAAAAATACATTAAAAAGTATTTTTATGAGAAACCATCGATGTTCAAGCTGTTGCAATTGTTTAATAACGAAAATTTTAAAGATATGTGTAACCTCGGCAAATACATTTATTATAGTATGAAATTAAGAAACGATATATGTAATTAAGGGTAGATGTTGTTCTTTTTATTTTTTTCGCCTTTACTTATGTCAATTTTTCATAATTATGTATGTACAATGAAATAGGGTCTCCTGTAAAAATACCCACTTCTGTACTTTAATATGTTTAAATTTGTAAAATCTGATGAGCTGCAAAGCTTAAAGAAATAAAGAATGAATGAATGAATGAATATGTGTACACATTGAATAACCACAGCTAAATAAATTAGCGCATTTCACCAATAATTTTTGTTTAATTGTTTTTTAATGATATGACAATAGTTTACAAGTATGCTTGCACTAGAAAAGTCGATCTAGGTTTGGAGTAACAGATGAATTCAAACACTAATACATGCGCTTAAATACGTATCTGTAACTATACATGTATATACATGCGTGGATCCAAAAAAATTCTAGAGTATATTAAGTTTCCGATGGATAATTTTGTTTGCTAGGAGATCGGAGGCATATTTTTGATAATTTTATATGTAAATTAAATAACTTTTTAAAAAATTTTCAGGCGGAGAGAGAGAGAGAGAGAGAGAGAGAGAGAGAGAGAGAGAGAGAGAGAGAGAGAGAGAGGGGGGTGTCCGCCTGAAGCCCCCCCCCCCCCCCCTTTTTTTAGATCCGCGCATGATATGTACATGTATTACGCTGATTACATTACATACTGGCAGTGTGTATGCACATGACTATTGTTTTACTGATTTAATGCATATGTAGGAATAAAAAGGCGTCTATATTATCAAATAATTGTCGTAGTTTTACCTAATACTGTTTCGAAATACTAGGAATTGATGGCGCATAATACATTAAAATTGCAATTACATTAGAGCCCATGTCAAAGTTGTTTTATTGAAAAAAGACGTGTTCTATCTCAATACATACCGGTAATCTTCTTTCTGTTAACGCCAATAATCAATTATAGACATGTAATTTACATATTGTAATAAGAGATTCGGAATATTTTAAGTTGCATATATCTTTAAGTGCATAGTTTCTTATGGTATTTATGAAATGTATACTCGAATGATTATAATAGATTAATAAATTCCAACCACCATTAATATATTTTACTATCGGGATACAAAAGGAGCTCTGCATGGTTTTTTAATGGTAAACCATAAAGCGTTATTGGAATTTCTTCTATTAATTTTGTTTCTGACAAAATGATGGTAGAACTGCCATATTTCAATTATAAACATAGCAAGTTTAGACTTGCGTCAACCCAATACTAGACGTAAACTTACGACTATTTTTGTGAATAACTAAAATCTTACGAAAAAAACTTACGTCAAACTTACGTCTACGATTAAACGTACGATTTTTTGTGAGTAGACTCCCTGAACCACTGGAGCTAATTCAACACACTTAGCAAGCATCCTTAGGTAAATGGGGATTAACGTTTGTTAAAATAAAGCCCCCCCCCCCCCCCCTAAAACGGGAGATACATGTAATTGAGATAATTGAAAAATTGTTGACAATTTCAAAAAATCTCCTTCTCAAAAACCATTTGGTCAAAGAATTCCTAAAACTTGTCTAGAAGCATCTGCAGGTAGCGCAGATTTAAGTTTGTTCAAATAATAAACCTCAGTGGTAGGGTGGAGCGACAATTCGGGTGTGAATTACATACGAATGAATAGAGACAAATCTTTAAAAAATGTTTTATATGAAAATACATGGACAAAAATTAAAATCTTTTTAAACAAGATCTACTATATACTAAATTGTCCCAAAAATTTATATTAGTACCCTTTGATCAGAGTGACAGCTATTGTTGCCCAGGGGCCCGTTTCTCTAAAAGGCGCACGCCTGTCGTAACTCTACGCCCGGCTTAAGTCCGGACTTACGTCAAATATTTGGACTAAGGTCCGTTTCACTAAAAGGCGTAACTTTGCACCCGCCTTAAGTTAAGACACAAATCTACGCCTGGTCAAAGGCAGGCGTAACTATAGACGTAAACATTGAATAATGGCGTCTTTCTGGCTGCTTCGCAGAAGAAGAAGGGAAACACCTCGGAGAGAACGGGTTTTTCGTGACTGAACTAACCCTCTCGAGTACCTAGATGATATAGATCTCGTAAGTAGGTATAGGTTCCCGGGAAGAGTCATTCGGAAACTCATAATGATGTTGACCCTATTGTGAGGCGACCTACATACAAAAGTCATGCCATTCCAACCCACATTCAGGTACACGTATATGTGTATACTTACTGTAGCATTACCTGCTTCAATATCCATACATAAATCAAAAACTGATGCATGGAATCACATAGTGTTACAAATATAATGCATTTTACAATGTACTTATAATTAAAATACATTTGCATACTTATTTATACATGTATATATAAAGATATGTATAAATGTCTTACAGGTGCTAATCACCTTAAGATATTTGTCAAAGGCGGACTTCTTTTCGGAAGTAGGCGACCTTCATGGAGTTTCCAGATCATCTGTATGCCGAGTACTACATACAGGTTGTTATACTCCATTATTTTTACTTTAAAATAATGTACATGTAATTATATTTTTATTAAAAGTTATTGCTGGCAAGTAGGATCATTGAGGGGGATTTTAGACCTTTTATTGCTTTACTATTTTCTCCCCGCACTCATAAATGATAATAAACGGAAAAGTGAGCAAGTAACACATCCCGCGCCCCTCTATCCTTAATACTTGACAATGTCATGCAAAAGAAATGGCATGGTACACATTGAATACACAAAAGTAATTCAAAATGAGGCATAACTCCAAAGTAATCATCACATGCATTAAAACTTCCTGCAATCATTCAGTCTTTATTTTGTACATATTAAAAAAAATTATATTAAAAAGTGCCGAAATTCCCAGAAAAAAGGAAGTGGAATTTCCTTGTAATATGCGCCTACACAATGTGTTCTCAATACCTGCAAAGTTTTTAAGAAATTAGGTTTAGCGGTTTCAGAGAAGTGACAATTGCAAGTACCAAGGGGTATACTTATATTAATAATAATAATAATAATAATATTAATAATAATAATATATACATGTTTGTAAACATTATCCTTCCTGTTTCTACATATCTGTAATACATCTTAATTTTAAATATTCTCTATATATCACCAGTTTTCTACATTTAGGATTTTAACAGATTCATCATGTTGTTTTACAGTGTGCATCGCAATAAACACAACGGTGGACAACATTAAATTTCCAGTTACTGCCAATGAATTACAACGTGTAAAATCTGAGTTTTATGACATTGCCAAATTTCCCAATTGCGTTGGTGCAATCGATGGAACTCTAATACCAATTAAGGGCATGAGTGGACCACAGGAACCTGCTTTTGTATGCAGAACAAACTTCCATGCCTTAAATATTCAGGCCGTAACAGATTCCAATATGAGGTATAAACGGTACTGATCAAAACATAAATACTATATAGTACATCAAGTTTTTGGTAATAAAAATACCCTTGTGTAGGCCAATAGTTCAACAGGAGAAAATTAAAATATTTAATATAGCGTCGAAAGGGTTTTATGAAATCACAACCTTCGAATATGTAAATCTTATCAATTTTTACATAACTTTATTGCACCAAATAATTAAACAAATTAAAGGCGATGCGTAATTAACAACTGTGTTTTAATGGAAATTAATTTATAATTATTTAATGATCTAAGAATGCTTATTGTTTGCTTAATTGTATATAAAGGATGAAAAATTGGTTGATATTATTTCAGATTTCTCCACATTAATACCTGTTTTCCCGGGGCAACTCATGATTCTTTCGTTTTGAGCAACTCGGGATTGCCAGGTGTTATGGAACATCTAGAAAGGGGCGGGTGGTTACTTGGGGATTCTGGCTACCCTCTCAAGGAATGGCTCTTAACGCCGTTCTTATCCCCAGCTAATCAAGAAGAGGTAAAATACAATGAGACCTATGGAAAGACTCGTGTGATCGTAGAAAGATCTTTTGGGGTATTAAAATCCAGATTTAGGTAAGAATTTAAACGAAATATTTATTTATATATCTCTATATGTAATGTTTGCAAGCAAATGTTTTTATTTCAAACGTTCATTACGATAAATGCGACACTAACGGTTTTTTTTTCTGAGAATAAATGCATACCTATTGCATTATTTACATTCAAGTAAATGTTTGCAGGTGTTTACATCGAACTGGAGGAGTGCTCCACTTTTCACCCAGTAGATGTTCTGGAATTATTCAATACTGCATTAGGCTTCACAATTTAGCTGTTGCAGAGAGAGTTCCCTTACTTAAGGGTGGGGTTGTACAGAACATCAATGACAACGCCGTGTTCAACGCAAACGCACCAAGGAGAGCGCAAGATTTACGCATTCAAGTTGCCAATTTATTTTAACAATTAATCAATTCTATTTATCAAATCAAGCACTTAATAAAGAACATGACTACTTTTATAACTTTGTGTTCAAATTTATTAAATACCAAATTTCTCTCGAGGGCATCTGCTTTTCTTTCCTCCGCAATAACTCATCTTTCCTTTACATCTATTAGTTTGACCATGAACTCATCGTCAGTGTCGCTGGTCGTGTCTTGATTTTTAATGAAAAGTTTCATAATTAGGACAGTGTCAATTGAAATAGAAGAAAAGCAAATGAAATCATTATGCATGTATGTGTAATATAAATAGTTCAGATTGGAACGGAGTTGAAACAGTTCAATAAGTTTTTTTGCTTAACAAAGGTAAAGTTACACCAAAATTATAAGAATTAAAAAAAAAAATTTAAATACATTTTTAATTCATTTTTATAGTGTTGGTATTATTTTTTTTTACCTTTGCGTTTAGATCTATACGAAGTTGAAGTGAAGTATGTGTCGGTGGAAGGTCTGGACACGCTTGGGGCTTCATCCGGAACGTCAACTTCTTCTACTGCAAACAACATACATTTTTCAATTTAAAAAAAAAAACTCAATATTTTAAATCTACACGCTTAAATACTCCGCTTATGAAGAACATGCATATAAAATTTGACAATATATATAATAAGTTTTATGATTTAAAATTTCATAAGTATATTATATAATAAATGTACATGTACATGTATATACAAACCAATGAAGGATGGAATTCCAACCGTAATTTCCGATGTGGCCACAGTACATGCTGAGGCTAAGTTACCTGGTGAAAAGCAATAATTAGATATCAGATATTTTAAAATGATATTGTTATTCTTACTATGACTACTGTATAATACAATGTACATGTGGATAATACTTAAAAAAACCAAGCATGGTAAACCAAATAGTATAGGAAGCAAAATTATGATACAACTACATGTATATGAAGTGAACGTATAATTTACAATGCACCATGTATTTATGATACACACTTGTTTCCGAATTACTGGAAAAGGCAGTATCGACCCCACCGTCAATCCCAGAGATAAGTTCATCCGGTATTATTGACAAAATCTAGCAATAAAAAAGAAAATGTAGTTGGCTTTTTCAATTTAATTAAATTAAGCCAAACGGTGCAAAAAAGAGAAATATTAATGAAATGAATAATTATGTCAGTATCGGAAAATCATCTTTGCAACGAAATTTTTTTTCTGGGATACATATAATTCTATCAATTTGGGTAAATATTAGAAAACACATACGTCAAGTTCCCAGGCTTTAAATATAGATTCCGGGAGAAGCCCTCCGCCTGTTTTCTTAGTCTGAAACTTTCTACTTGCTTCTTTCTTCTTTACAATGGATCTTGCATCTTTCCATTTCTTTTTTTATTTCTTCTGTTTCCCTCTTGCACAAGGCAGAAGAAGAATTTATTCTGCAATTATATATTACCTAAAATACAGTCCTATTTTTTTCAACTAAGTCAGGTTTTTGACCATAAATATAGATTATATATAACATGTAGACATAAAAAAAATTGTATTTAATCAAATCGGAGATTGATGTACATGTATATATTTTTGTAGATCTTTATAGAATTCTAAAAACATTAAACTATACATGCTTACTGCTTTGTGATGTCTTCCCATACAGCTTCCTTTTTCTCGTTTGTCACTGATGCCGACAGCTTTGCAAATAATACATCTTTGTTTTCAATTACACAATATGTTAGAATTTTCATTTCATCGTCAGTCCAGTTTGGCTTACGTTTTATACTCTCCGAAGACATTTTGATTGTGCAGAGTCAATTATATATATTGCAGACGACAACATCGATATTTACATGTTTGTTTGTTACGAAATTCACATATTTTTAAGAAAACACTGAAGAAATCAACATGACATATCAGAGAGAGAGAGAGAGAGAGAGAGAATTTTTTTATGTTCATTGAAAAGATATATGGAAAAGATCACACATTCTTCTTTAATATTTATTTCAATATTTGTTTTGAGGCCTATAATAAAAACTTAAAAACGTTGAAACATATTTAGATTGAAAATAAATCTTAAATTGTGTATCGTAATGCTCTTTTATTCGTTTACACAAGTATATAGTGAAATCAATACATTTAGAAATGTGTTTATCGTGAAATATAGATTTTCTAGCCCCCCCCCTCTCTCTCTCTCTCTCTCTCTCTCTCTCTCTCTCTCTCTCTCTCTCTCTCTCTCTCTCTCAACGTTTATGATTCGTATGCGCATGTGCATGAACTCGTTGTTAAGGACGTAGGTCTGGCCTTAACTTAGTCCGATACTAGTATTTACGGCCAGGCGTATGCCTCTTAGGGAAACGCAATTTAAGCCGGACTAAATTTTGGCGTACGCCCTAAGGCTTAACTTAAGTTTCGTCGTATCTTACGCCTTTTAGTGAAAGGGCTCCAGGTGAGCGATGTGGTCGTTCGGTGTCTTGTTTATAGACGCTATGGTTTTTTTCATGTTACTTTAATTTCTTGGTTTTGCTTTTGCAGGTAACTATCTTAAGCTGAAATACAATTCTAGACGCGAAATATGTCCAGAAAGATTTCCTAGCTGCAACAACAAGCCAGACGGAATAAATGAGCACCCGATCAAGAGACCAGCCCCCCATTTCATCAGCTGCTCAGAAGAGAGATTTATTGGGGAAGGTGTTTGCAAATTCGACACGTTTTGGGGAGTGAACACCTTTCCTTATAATAATACATGTGTTCAGGCGTCTGCAAGACCCAAAGCCGAGTATTCCCTTGGGTATCTTCCGTCTTGTAATGGAACAACAGGGAGCTACAGGTACGATGACAGTCCGTGTGATGTGTACTACAGGTGTGATAATGGTACAGTCACTGTGGTTAAATGCCCAGAAAATTACAATTTGAATACAGTATCTGGTAGTTGTGAGCTAAATTATGCATGCAATTGATACTCTAGTGTATGAAGTTAAGTATCAAGCTGAGTGAGTGTTTTTCATTATTTTGTCATTTTTATATAACCAAAATTTTGTCAAATGCAGTTTTATCTGAAACTAATGACGACGCCGTTAATATACATGATAGACACATTGACCAAATGCAGATGCATGTGATGACAGTAATAACACAGAGTGTTTTCTTATATTATGAAAGAATACGTTTTATATATTTTCTGTGTGTCTATGTTTTTACAGGAGTTGTGTTTTTGTTGATTGTTTGTTTTAAAAATTCTAGTAGTAGTCTTTTAATACTTTTTGTATGATATGCTTTGTTTTTTTTTCTTGAATTAAAGAATGTGGAGTGGAGTGGTAAAGAATTTTGAACATCTGTCCTAATCGAACGCGTGTATAATTTTAGAAATATCACAGTCAACACAGACAATGATATTTTTTATGATAGCAAATAAAATTTAATTTAACCACTTGTCAATCTTTTAATGATCATTAACCAAACTTAAGCGTGGAAGGAGCAAAACATGGGGTTCGTAAAGGGGAAAAATCTTTTTTGATAGATAATTTGATCATCTGACTTAATTACATTTTTAGTCAGCCTGCGGGCTGACTAATAATTCGAGAAATAAAGGAAAATTTGAATCGATGATATCTTCAATAATATCTATAAAAGGACATTACTTTCCAAGGAAAAAAAATGAATAAGTTAATTTGTAAATCTTTTAAACGCTATCAAACTTAGCATTGCAATTCACAGTATATGGTTAGCTTATAAAAGTTATTACCAAAAATACTCGTCTACATTGTCATTCACAATTGACGAAAATAATCATAATGGCGTGTATATCTTACAATAAATGTCTTGCGGCAGAAAAAGATGAACTTAAATAAAAGATATAATTCTATTAGTAATAGTAAGCCCTAGTAATAGTTTTACCAAATCGTAGTCATAGTGTGATGTTGATAACTACACGTATATGTGTCGTAAATTGATATGGTGCTTTACAAAGTCTTATGTATTTATTCGTTTTGAAAAATTTCTTCGGTGTACGTGTAAAACCGATTTCTTAAGAAAACGAAAACCCATTGATCAAATATTTACAAGGCAATGGTTTAAAAGATATCGTTAGACTATGAACTACTTCAAAACAAATTATTCTTAAATGTTTAAAATGACCATCTATACAATGATCGCTAATCAAAAGAAAAAAAAATCAAAACGTGTATTTCATTGAGATTATACAAAAGGCACTATCTAATACATTTTATGAGCACGTTATAAACTTGTAGTAAGAGTTACATGTAATCATATACCATTTTTGACACAAAACTGCAAACTCTAATCAATTGTTTAAAAAACCAAAAGACGAAATGAATGTGTTAATCGTTTATGTTTGTTAAAAATAAGAAAACCTTCTGCAGCTGGTTGAAAATGCCAAGTTTAAAAGCCTTTTATATAAATTCAAGTCTGTTTAAAAAGTTATTTTATTTTCATTGCTAATTGACGTCCAAGAGATTAGATATTAGCAATTCCGCGTAATTTTTAACGACCTCCGTAGAGGTATATTATTACTTATTAGGTTAAATACTGACGGACTACAGAAGTGTATCGGTTTGATCAGTGTCATAGATTACATTTGTTTATCTATGTATTTATTTTTTGACAATTATTCTTATTAAAGGTATATATGGCGTATTTGGAGTAAAATTTTTGACATGAGTTTGAGAAAAATATACATCATGCTTCTTATAATTAGACGTTTCACCAACTCTAGGCCCCAAAAAAACATGTTCTGTCTTTAATTATTTGTCTCTAAACTTTGCTACACGTCTGGTGAATATTAATGTGATCAACCATTTTTAACGCCACTACGCATGAGTGCGGGAAAACCTAGCATTGAAAACACGATGGAAGAACAGTTTGTTTACAACTTATAATCACGTTTTTCATGTCTTAAATTAGATAATTCTTATATCAGATGATACTCGACACATTAATTTTCCGATATTCATTAATATAGAACGATATATATTGTTAATTATGTGTAATAAAGGTGAAACACGATTTTATCGTCATCGACACGGTAAACGGAGTAAATACCCCTCCCTCTGAAGAATGCATGTACAGAGAATGTTTTTTTTATTCTTTATCAAAAAAAATCCTCTAAACGAAAATCAGCTTGTGGTGTATAATTTATAATAAAAGTAAAGACAAGGAACACGAACCTGACTAGCAACACCCCTACAACTTCACGATGGAAACTTAAGATCAATTCGGTTTAATTAATTCCTATTCCATCAATCAGCATGGTCTCCGATGACGATCTTCCTTTTGTTCCTAACCTTGTCAGTCTGTCTATTTTTTCTTTCCTTCCCAAATCTGTCAAACTTAACGGTCCATCCTCTTTCTCGTCGTCGCCAATGTTGTTGATAGACCGAGATAAATGTCACGTGACCCACTGAAGGTGGGGTTATTCAAATATTTTGTATTTTTTTACGGCACGTTAAAAAATAAAATATTTTTTTTTATTTCTCGTATCTTGGTTATGCGATTGACTTAGACAGCTTAATTTATGTGAAAGTCATATCTTTAAATAAAGTAATGAAGCAAATAATCAGATCTTATTATTGCATGTTATTCACTAAAAATACGTCGCATATACCTTTAATAATAGTTTTATTCTGGTTTAAACGCCTTATTTGGTTTGTATCGTATAACTTAACTTGCCAACATCACAATAAGACGTGTGTGCAAAAGTTGGCGTTACATATTCATGTACATGTTGTACAAGGTAACGTTATTATTATTATTTTTTTTTTTGATAATGGGCTTTATTATATGATTGATTAATTCCAAGCTCTCTGATTGGCTAATATCTAACGATCTAGAAATAAAACCATACTATACCTATTTACTGACTATAAGGACGATAGCAAGTTTATTGTCCCCCGAGACAGCAACTATTTCACGAGGCGAAGCCGAGGAAAATACCGTATATCCAGTTATTTGCGTGTCAAAAAGTTTGCGAAAATTGGGGAAATATGTAACTTCTTTTAATTGCGTCAGTCATTTTGTGCGATTTAAAAAGTTTGTTATAGCAAACAATAGCGGATATAATTTCTGTGTATGGAATATTTTGCGATTTAAAATTGATTGCGAAAAAAGCAGTATGTGGTAGTTGTTGTCGAGGGGGACAATACACTTGCTATCGTCCGAATAGTCAGTAAATAGGTTTTTAGCTCACCTGAGCTGAAAGCTCAAGGTTTGTCAATTAACCCTAATTTTCCCATAAAACATTTAATTTTGTTCGCCTTTAGCATACTTCCACATTATTTATTTATTTCAAGTCGAATTTGGAAAGAACAACTATTCGAACCATGCAGCAATGACAGAAGACACAAAGAATTACGTGGTATACAATGGGGTACATACATGTATCTCTTCTTACCTTTCCTTTAAACCAGCTAAATCAGAAGAAGTTGGAGTTGGCAACAAACTGTGTGTTAAACCCCTAAAATTCACTGACAGTTACTGTTCTGTGCAACTAGACATTAAATCGAGGTACATAGGTTCTACATTGCATGCGAGTATAATAGGTTTGTGATGACGCACTAAAAATATTACACACTTTGAAATTAAATTCAAAGTGCGTGAAAGTTCGGACCAAATCAACTCACTTTAAATTTTTTTTTAAAGTGCAATAAATTTGATAGAATAAAACTCCACATGAATCTGAAACCAGACATCAATTTAATATTTATTTATATGCATCAAAATGAAAGTTTATATAATTATAATAATAGTCACTGTGTAAAATTGTAATTCAGGTATTACCTGAGTCTTTAACCTTACTTGATTTGATACTGTTTATGTTGATTAATATTAAAGTACTACGCCAACAATATCTTCACGTATATATATATATATATATATATATATATATATATATATATATATATATATATATATATATATATATATATAATTATGTCATTGTTTATGTTTTGTTTAAAAAAGGAGGGAGAGGGAAGCAATCAGAGGAGATACTACCGAAATTAAAGCTTCATCGAATATTTGTTTTCACAAACACTTTACTTATTTTAGTCTTAATTGTTTGCTGTTTTTCTTTTAATATTTTGAATAATCTTATATAATTGTTTTGTATCAGAAAAATTCTTTGCAAATTTTTATATCATGTTTACATTGACATGTCATATACTTTCTTTATAAAAGTATTTAAATTTTACAGACTATTACATGCTATAGAGGAACGACCGAACACTTTTGCAGTGATAAAAACGAAGATATTTACATATTTGTCAACAAATATAGCATTGCACCGACATGGTATGTCAGATTTTTGCTTCTGGTTTCCTATGAAAAAGATAGTAAGTCTGCTTTTTTATCATGTTTTTGACTGTGGCAAAAAAATGGATGTTCTGAAGTTATTTTAATATCATGTTTTAATCGTAGATAGCAGCTTCTTGTGGGGCGCAGGTGTTATTGGATCAATTGTTCTGCTCTCTTTAGCGGTTTGGTTTTCTGGTGCATATGCAAACGAAAACACACCCAGGGTAGGATATTGAATTCATGTCAAGCAATAGGGAGTAAGTTCATGTAAAGTATCGGTCACAACTGGCCGTGCGTTTAAGTGATTGAACATATGCGTGCGCAGTGGGTTTTCGAAGATCATGCTTCCTTGGCTACTTTAGGGTTAGAATATAGTATTCAAGTAATAGAAAAAGCACCGTAATCGACTCTTAAATTTGATGTGCCAGTGATATGTCCCACATACAATGAATTAGAGACAATATGTCTTTTGTACCTCGTGATGTCCAAAAGATCCATACTCGATTTCGCCCTTATGGTAAGTGTAAGTTCTTTTAAAAGTTTAAGATGTCCTTTCGAGACTCGACAGATGTTCATAAAAAAAAAAAACAGCCGGAGATCTTTTGTAGAAGCACTTTCGACTATTTATGGCTGACACTGAACATGCATACAACACATTAGCATCATATCAAAATTTAACTTGGGTATTTTAATATACATGAATTTTTAATTTCATATTCTGAAATACACGAATAAACAATAGAGTTTAACATCATAAAAAAAAGTTCGCTATTCATATGTCATTTTGAAAATGCATAATTTGTTTAGTTTAATTTTTTCCCTGAATCATGCTTTTCATATTTTTGAAGCTACCAAAGTAATCAGCCAGCGTTTCCCTAAGCTTCATACTCCACACAATCTAGTAATCCAGTCACTAATCTATATCCAGTAGGAAACCATCAAACACGGTACTCATCAGATAACAACTCACAGACTCAATCTTAGTTCATAACAACCACCATCTGAACCTATTCCCTGACTCCCTATTAGGAGACTGAAAAGACGTCGACTGCTCTTCTTCGCTTTTGTTATGACCAAGTGAATCATGATACTCTTTATTTTTTGTAAGAATGACCGACATAGCAATCTCTCACAGTGCAATAAAATAGTTTTTACCATTATGATGATTGTTACATTTATTTTTAAATATTTTTTTTATTTAGGCGGGCTCGATTGTCGTAGCCATTTGTAGTAAGGCCATTTGCAGGTACCCCATTATATTTTTTGTTATGTTTCATGGGAGGTAACTCTAACTTTCCGGAATTAAGAAATCCGGAGCATTCTGATTAATATGTGTGTCTGCTGTAAATAAACGTGCCGAGCCTGACACTCTCTCCTCTGTTCTTTTAGGTAAGAACTCATTTTAATACATATTTGTGTAGGACATTTTGTGTAAGGTGACTTGCGCCATTTGTTTGTGGTTGTGTTTTGTAGGCAAAGAAGCTTAAACTCGTTTATTTGATATTTTTATGCGAGGCGCAACCGGGTCACATGTTGGTATTTCCCGCCATAGTGGAAATGTATTAAGCTATCGTCAATGATCATTGATTCGACATAATATTATGATATATGTATTTTCTTGTAATGTATACATTTAGAAACGAACTAGTCAGTAGAATTCTATTGTCTCAACTCACAGTATTAGTTTTCATATTGCCTAGTCATTATCCGGAATTCCAAGGTGCAGATCCTTGTTGGTTTTAGATTTAGTGTGCTCTTCATATTTCCGGTTTGCTTTATAATGTAAACATTGTCATTTTTAGAACGTGTTGCAGTTTGTAATTGGTAAAGTCATAATATCATTACACTATTATAACATCCAGTTTTTTAATAATCTGTGAATATGCTAGTCAACATAACTATGTATGTTTTCAACAATTTATTTTGTTTACCCCTAGACAAGTTAATATTAAGTCAATGTATTGTAATGTTTACATATTATTATTCTGAATACTATGTGTGCCTGCTGTAAATAAACGTGCCGAGTCTGACACTCTCTCCTCTGTTCTTTTAGGGATAACACATTTTTAGAATATATTTATTCCCTTTAAATGAATCACAGTACATCACAGTACATCACATCACATGAATACCTCAAACATCGAACACACCAGCGTAGATGGATCGGAAGACCTTGAGGGAATGGGACGCTGTGATGTTGCCGTCCGTGTACTTGGCTGCAGCTTCTTCAATCTTCCTCTGCGCGTGGTGGTCATTGGCTGTCTCACGTTCCTCTCCAGGTCATATGCGGCGATCCTCGTTTTCACTGTCTGCTTCCCTCAGTAGCAGGGGGATGAGCTGGTATAAAGGAAGAGAGAGTCCTTGGGCTTTCACTTTTATTCTGCAATGCCAACCTGAAAAATAGATAGTGAATGAAAAATGAATATACAAATTATTACTCACAGTACAAATGAATATAATTATAATTATATAACTATAACTACAATTTTCACCTTTAGTGAAATGACTAATTCTAGCCATATGGACTTTTTCATTCTTCAAACTTCCAAAATAATTTCATAGTGATATATCTGTGTGTGAAAAAAATATTCATCACTTACCTTCAACATCGTTGTTGGTTCTCACTTTGAAGTCAAAGACGCTCCAGGATCGGATGGGAAGACTGTCAGTGGCTTCTGCATCCACTGAGTCTTGACGTATCCTACCAGCTCCTCTAGGGGCGGTGGACATCTGTTGGTCATGGCGTTGAAAACGTCCTCAACATGATTCCAGGGAAAGAACGGCAATGCCATCAGCTGCTTGATGAAGACGTGGGTTGTCTCCCTCTCCCTGAAGGTAAATAATATTTACAACACAGGAATATTCAATTAAAATTATAAAAACAAATATAATCATTTTACCTCAACACAGTCTTCCTTGTGTCACCTAGACATCATTCTGCAAATACCAACGGAAACTGCATCGACTTCCCATCTTTATGAAAAAAGGCATGAATGGAGAGTAGCTGCCCGTTAGGTTTCAGGAAGCTGGGAACAATCTGTGAAAGAAAAAAATCATAATTATCCAATAGTTCTTGATTATTTTATTTCGTTTATACTTAAAATAATACTGAATTTACATTTTGCTTACCTTGAATGTGCCATCAATATACCATCTCTTGGCGTTTCCAAGTAACCCAAGCTGGTGATCCGTGGCAAAGACAAGATGCCTGATGTCAGCTAACAAGAGGTCGGGACAGCCCAAGAAACCCATGTCAATCTACAGAGTAAAAGAGAGAAATTAAAATAATGAAAACACAAGCACATACATGTAGAGGAAAAAAGAAGTCCAGTGTTGACCAGTTTATGGCATGGTTCCTGGAGATGATGCACTGTCTTAAACCAAACTATACACTGGTCTATAAATGAAAAATAAAATATATGAGTGTCTGATATAAAAGCTTCATGCAGTGTATAAGTAGGTCAAAATACATATTTTTTTAAGTATATAGTATAATATACATATCTAACTGTAACTCATGTAATTGATAAATAACATCAGTATATTAAATTTTAGAGCTATAACAATTTATGAGTACGGTATCTTAAATATAACATTCTGAATCAGATCTAGTTATATTAGACAGTTGACAATTATATCAATATACAGTGTTGATAACAATCCAATAAACATTATACATATAATGATATGCATGTGTTGAAGAAAAAAAGAAAGAAAAAATGTTGAATTGACAATTTACCTAGAGAGCTAACTGTCTCAAATAAAGTTTCAATATTTAATTTCATTTCAATAAATTAACTCGCACAATTATTAATAGTATTAAATTGAAATTTGTAAACATTTGGCTGTAGTGTTCTATATAATAATCACGTTTTTCACATAGCTGTTCATATGATAAAAAATGACTTTTTTTCAGTGGGCATAAGGATTGCTTGCATTATTTCTAAGTTGACGATGTAAACTATAATACATTTAAAAATGATGGAAATAAAGGAGAGTTTTGAACATTTTCACTTAGATTGTTATTCCCAAAGTTTAATACTTGAAGGGAAAATAATATATATATATATATATATATATATATATATATATATATATATATATATATATATATATATATATATATGATAAATATTTATCTTAAAACATTGCAATAAATATCGTTTTAAATAAATAATATAGGCGCGAAACGTCTCAGCGCGAAACGTTTTTCGGGGCGAATGGTCTCGGCGCCTGTTTGTGTAGTAATTTATCGCTGTTTTGTGTAACCTAAAATTTTCACAAGAACTGCATACTTACGCCATTTTCGGATTGACAAAAATGTGGCGTGCATTAATATTCTTCACCGTTTTGTTAACATATACCATTATATAAATAAGCCTGTTTGGGAGGGTGACAGTTAAAATTGACACCCCGAGAAAACAATTGTCAAGGAATGTCTTTATTTAATAGAAAACGGTATTGCTTTTATTTTGATTATTTATTTGCATTATATTTTTATAATATTTTCATTATATTAAATGACTTCTTTATAGGAATGACGTAAAAAGCATACAACAGTATTTATTCTTGTAGTCATAAAAAAAGACAACAAAAAAAACAGACCTGCTCAAGAATGTGTACTTTAAATTCTACAGATTAAATTCTGATTAAAATGATGTTTTATGTGTAATATGTTTTCTTCCACCTTTACGCACGCGTTCTTTTCTCATTATTTTTCGTAATTGTTTTTATTCATAAATCAGAAACAAGAAGAAAAAATATAATTCCGCGCACAAATTTGTTTAATAATTTGCCTAAATATTATGCCTACAAAAAAATAATAATTTTATAATGCAATCGCTCGCTCGCTTGTAAATATTTTTATTGAATGTCCGATGAACAAGAAATTATATTGGTGTGGCCTTAGTAATGTAGGAAACTTTCCATATAAATTATAAATCTAAAGCCAAAAGTTATGATAAATCAAATAATAATTCCATTCAGCTTTGTTAACTTGGTCACACACTATTGATTTATAACTCGTCGATATAATGGTGTGCTAAAAAAGCACATAAATAGAGCCCATGAGTATAAAAATCAAATGTTGTCTATGTACATGTGAAAGATCAGATGATAGCACATTTCATGCATGTACACCAACAAGATGATTGTAAAATATGAAGAGATACAAAGAAGGACTTAATTAAATATAAATACATGTAGCATTTACATGCAATCAATGTGTGTTTTCTGCTGCAATTGCATATATAAATATATCTTGTCTGTTTGTACGAATTATTTGTATTTTTACGTTGGGGTTATTAGTGCTACCTAATAGTGCTATCTTTGATTATGACCTCATCAATAAAGGTATTTGTATGACGTGCAGGATATACGTTACGTACAATTTTTTCTTTGTAAACAGCTGATGCATCTAATTCTCATCTGGTGAAAAAGGTCATGCAAGGTTGCCATCATATTGCTCCCTGTAAAGATTCTATACTACCCATTACAGGTCCCATATTACACAAACTGGTACAAGGTATCGAGTCTACCAATAACAATCACCAACAGAAAATTCGTCTAAAGTCTATTTTCCTATCAGCATTCAATGCATTCCTGCGTCTAGGTGAATTTGTAGTCAAGTCAAAGGGTCTAGCAAACCTTGCAACTGGGAATTGGCCATATGCATGTTCACACATTATTATCGATAAAATTGTGTTCCATTTTACTGAATATAGTTGGAAAAATTATGTGACTGTCTCAAATTTGTTACTTAAACATATAAAAAGGGGTGGGCATCGATCATTTCATCAAAATTTCGAAAACAAAAGAAACTAAAATATTCTGTTTAAAATAATATTGTAAATCTTAATCTCTTGACACAGATGTATTTTTGTTTCTATTTATTGAATTGGCATATACATATAAAGTTATTTAATTACAGGAATAGCAATTTTTTTACATTGCAATGCAGAATCATACATAATTTGCCTGCGTCAATAGCTGACTCTATTTAATAACTTTCTTTAAAATGATTTTGCATCTCTAATATTTGTTTATGTCGTTTATTCTGTGTGACTAGGTTCTAAATATGTCGCACTAATATCGATCGAGCTAATACAATCCCCCTTATGTTTCTGTAGATAATTATTACTTCACGATCAGAAGAGTAATAGTACATGAAGTTCTACCAATTGTTAAGCTAGTCAAGGTAAACTTCAGAATAAAAAAGATAATTCTGGAGGACCTGGCTGGCGTTCAACTTTTTAAAAAATTGTAACAGATGTGGTAAACGTTGCATCTGAGAGAAAAATTATCATTTAAATACTGCTGGTAAGAATGATTAAAATAAGAAATGTATATTGTAGTATAGGTTCTTGCCCATTGAAATACTGTTTCAAATTAATGTATATCAAGAGATAAGCTTTTAAACAGTGAAATGACATATAAAGCTCATTTGTACAGTGCGTATTTCAACATGCGGCAATTATAATCAGGACGAGGAAATTGTCGGTGCAGGACATCGATCTGATATAAAAATCATTAGGCATTACCGAAGCACGTAAAGCTATATTTTTCATATACTGGCCTATACAAGGTAAGCAAATTAAACTGTCAAATATACTACTAACTGCCAACTGAATATCCAAAACATTTTTATAATATACATTTATAAAAGCTTTTGAAATTAATAATAGTTTGTGCCTTTTTAAGTGAGCTATTTTGATCGATTTACTAAAATAACACGTGGCCATCTATTTCTACATATTTTGAATCAATTTTTATTTATTTATCTGCAAACTATATAAAGCATTTTAAAGAGTTAACATGAGTGCAATACAAACATATCCAATTTTTTAACAGCATTTACAAACTTAAGGTAAATTGACGCTTAAATACATGTATATGACTGTATCATTTGACTGAAACCGAAAGTAAGCATGGTACAAAAGATTACATGTTAAACTGACAAACAAGTTGATAAAACAGGACTATCAACAGTCTCGTTTGAAGTCATCTTTTCGTAAGTTCTATGGTCGATATAACGACCTTGTCAGCAAATACAATCTTCCACTGGGTCGCATGCTGACTGACGTTTTACATACTTATTGTTAGACCATAATTTATCAACTAATTGTCTACGGCCTTTTCCGTTTTTTCCCCTGATTACGACAAAGAGCACACGGTGGGTGTGACCGGTCAGCAGAGGATGCTCACTCCTCCATGGCACCTGATCATAGCTCTATTTTTTTAAGAGGTCCGTGTTTGCTCTGCTCCTGTTCTGTAACTTTCTTTTGGACTTTTGAACACTGTTCGTTATCACCACATGTCATTCTTTAATATACTTATAATTGGGGTTTTCCCCTTTTACGAGCAGGTATACGTAATTACTGTGTTCTGCGTCATTGTAAATTCACAGTTTGTTCATGATCAACAATTGATCTCGATAAGGACACATAGAAAGATTTCACACTCACCTTATCACCGAAATTGTTTTTTGGGTAAATAAGATTTTTGCTTCAGTAACACTATTCTTAAAAATGCATAAAATCACTTGGTACAACTTGCTGCATCAAGATATATGAATTTGATTCAAGCTTTGTGCATTTGCCGATCAGTTATTGGGATGTGAAAAATGCCCCTTCTCAAATATAACTTAAGACTAAGAGACAACTGTTGTAAGGTTAGAAACTTGATCAATTCTGGTTGATTTCTGATAATTTTTATTTTAATAACAAATTAATCACTATTTATTTGTTAGTGAAAAAATGTTCAAATATATGCATTAGCAATTAACTATTCTAAAATTGCATAAAACTATTTTTTAACCAGTTATTAATATAATATTATGGCATTTCTTTCAAATAATTATTATTCGTTTTATATACGCTTCTTTTATAATTCAAATGATATTTTTTTCATGGCATTCACATCTAGAATTAGTACGGAATCATCATTTTAACATGATTAAACAAGCTCTATATCAGATTAAATGTATGCTTAATCTCATTTTCTTGAGTTTTTGATAAATATTTATAAATTAGTTTCAATTTTTGTTGTAAAAATGATATAATATTTTAAAAACCTGTTTATATCTCGGGGAGTTTTTAAATATTTCCGGAAATTGCATATTCAAACATACTCCTTTCTTTAATGAAAATCATTTTTTTTTAAACCAAAACGTTGTTTTTCTTATCGTCAATAGTATTTCACGCATTGAATTATAGGTCATTTCACGATTTGCAGTTTATATCAAAACATTTAAACCATATATGCTTTTACATGGAAGATTAAAATAACACGTATGGCTGATACATAGTTAATTTGATGTGAACATATTTTTTTATACACCTGCTTAGTGAAAAGGGTTATTGAAACATATTTTCTGTTTGGAGACTTCTAGTCTTGAGAGACATTTTATGTAAAAAACATTCTTCAAATACTAATTCTAAAAATCAATGTTATATTAAAGTGAATGCTAAATTTTTATCCTTGATATTGAAATTGCATTCAAAATAAATAGAACTCTCCTTGATAAACCGATGTGCTTGCCAGCATTCTATATCTATTCATACTATTTGTGAGGTTTTAAAAAATTAAAATACAGTTAAACAGTTTAACAAAGTACATGCACTTACATATATCATATTATATAATATCAAAGCCAATATTAGGCATCATACGAAAAAAAAATTGGATATACTAAACAAAAGTTGGCGCATTTCATAATTTTTGCTAAAATCACCTGTCGACAAAAATACCTCCTTTTCATATTAATTTTTCTCAAACAAGAAGTATTAACAATACAATGTGTGTAATTTCACTATCCTCCTTCTAGTTTTTTTTTACTGTACAAAGATAAACCTTCTGTACTTAATTCAAACAGCTGGGGAACATTTCCCCGTATCTGAATTTTTCTAAATCAAATACAAATAATTTTAAATTAAAAAAAAAAAATCATATGGTTACCTTTAGTTATCATAGCGTTGTCACACAGATTTAAATACACAAATTTAAGTGTTGTTGAGAAAACTGGACACTATTACACACTAAAGTATTGACGTAAAAATGTCGGGTTGTGGATTACAGATAGTCATGACTGTATATAGCATAGTTACCAAGCATGATGTTTCAATGTTTGATGCACTTTTGTATACGATAGAGCAAAACAATAAACGTAAATCGACATTTTGTATAACTGGATAATATGTCGAACGTACGACTTTATTTACTTGTAATTCAGTCTTACAGTATGATATCTCGTACGTGCGACCTACTTTAGATAAGTATTCATTCAATAGGTAAATGGGGACTCATTGCATCATCACTATGCATTTAAACCAGTAATGACCGAGATTAACTAATATTGACTTCAGATATTATAATATGTACCGGCGTTTTCGTAAGTATCTGAGGTCAACATTGGTAACTCTGGATCATTATAAATGCATGTTGATTTAAATCGCGTCCATATTAAGATATGTGCATAACATATAAGATGTGTGTGAATGTCGTGGGTTCTTATAAAACATTTTTATTGTTTTGTGTAACATGCAAAATGATAGCATCTATTAGAAAGAAACTGTATTCAAGATAAATCTGGTAATATTATCAAAATAATATAGTATAGTAAACATACATAAGAAATATATTCGAGTCAGACCTACGGTAGTTAAAGACTATTTATAGGATAGGTAGTACTTGTTTCAACATGTTGAAAAGAAAACGGTTAGCTAGTTTGGCCTTGATCATATATATATATATATCGACTTTGTGTGTTAAGGCTTTCTTACCCCTCAAGAAAAACAAGGTAAGTTAAACCGTCAGATGTATAATCATTTGAAAAAGTATTATTCTATTAGGTTTTTTACAAAGATAATTATAATTGATACAACACAATTGTTGATGTTATCAATCTACTATTTCACAGACAGGTATCGATCGATAAAACATTTAGGAAAATTATCTTAAAATATACTATTTTACAGAGTCAATTAAGTACAAAAGATATTTTTGTTAGTGACAAAGATACAATTTTATCTTACTTCTTAACAGAAAGAATGACAGTAGAAAATCAACACAACAACATTTAAGTATATGCAAGCTTTTTTTTAAAACCGAAAGTAACGCAGGATAGGATTTAAT
The DNA here is from genome assembly GCA_033439105.1 of Magallana nippona. NCBI lineage: Eukaryota > Metazoa > Mollusca > Bivalvia > Ostreida > Ostreidae > Magallana > Magallana nippona. The sequence continues at coordinate 21,025,089 of CM065921.1, forward strand.
TAACATAATTTAAAATAAAAATTACAAATATCTCCAATAAGTAGCTTAAGAGAATTGGTCTCCAATATATAACTGTGGCATTTTCAACATCATTTTTACAAATGTGTTTCCGACACCTTTTTCAGGTTTATATTTACATTATCGATTTATTTCGGTAAAGATTATTGTTTCTATATTTATCTGAGGGGAATTCTTATCTGACGCATTTACCGTGTTCTTTTTTGATAAAAAGTGTCATTTAAACCCTTACAAAAAAATTCTGTTTTCGTCATTTTCAAAATGTACTTCTGCTACGGTCGTCAAAAATGATAAACAAGAGCATCATGGGCCACATTGCTCACCTGAGCAACAATGACTAAGTATTATTTGGTTTATTTGGGCGATTTAATGATATCATTGTGCCATATGGCCCCTTGATAGATTAATAAAAAAACAAATATCCCTATTTCAAAATTATTTTTGCATATACATAATCTTTGACGTATGTACATCTATGGAATACAACTTTTACCGAAAATAAGAAGATCATATGCAAGATATAGAACTTAATTTTAGCTAGGATACACTGTTTACTTTCAATTTCCTTTCATTGTTAGTCTTGCCCCCTTTATAAAGCAATCAAAATATATGAAATCATATAGGTACATGTTTCTCTCTCAACTACTTATTAGTTATCGTATTTTGTTTAAATCTACCTACATGTATATGTGAAAGAAGAAAATTGTATCTCAATACGCTCAATTCATTAAATTTAATCAAAAATATTAAATGGTATTCCCCATTATAAACGATTGTTGTTTACCTTGCGTGAATTCCTGTGAGGTTTTACAACCTTACTCACTTTATTAATGAATAAACTCGACTGTAAAATGTTGTCACATGATATTGTTAAAAAGCTATTCAATGTATTGACAGGCATATCACTCTAAGGCCAACCCATTATTTTTATATTTATTAAAAAACACAAATGGCTACAACCCAAGATGATTTTCCGCTGCGATATTTTCTCAAGAATAACGATAGTGCAGATATCCCCATAATTATAATGTGTCCGAATTATGGAAACCGTTTAAAAGACGTCGATTTTATTTTATTTTTATCATACCCGCACTTTCTAAAGAAAGTTCGGGTATATTGTTGTTACCCTGTTCTGTCTGCTTGCTGTCCGTCCGTCCATCCATCCGTCCGTCTGTCACGTTTTACTTTCTCAAACTGCTCTTACATCTTATAAACCAGCAAACTGAACTCTTGGAGTATGATTTGGGGTGTCATGTTGTTTTGTAAAAAGGTTTCGAAAATTCCCTGGTAGTCCTGGGGGTCAAATAATTGGTAAAAAATGACTTTTTTGACAAAAAACCTTCTTCCTCAAACTCCTTTTACATTTTCAACAGTAGACAAATCATCTCTTGGAGTATGATTTGGGGTGTCTTATATATGCGCAATAAGGTTTCGAAAATTTTAATTTTGTCCTGGGGGTCATTAAATGGCTGAAAAATGACTTTTTTTTTTTTACAAAAAGTCTGGTTTCAAAAAACGTCAATTTCTTTTTGCAGTAGCATAATGATCTTCTAGAAGATGATTTGGGGTGTCATGTTGATGTGTAATCATGTTTCAGAATTTTTGTTTTTATCACGGGGTCTGTGGTCATAAAAAATGACGTTATATATGGTTCCCAGAACTCTTATAATTTATGCAGTAGCTATGTCATCTCTTGAGATATGATAGGGGCTGTCCTATAGGTGTGCAATAAGGTTTTAAAAATTTAAATTTCATCCAGGGAGTCAAATAGCAGCTGAAAATTGACGTTTATCACTCCAAAAAAAACCCTACTTCACAGAACCCCTCTAGATCTCATGATTTAATGAATAGCCATATCATATATTGGGGTATGATAGGGGCTGTCCTTTAGTTGTGCAATAAGGTTTTAAAAATTTGAATTTCATCCAGGGAGTCAAATAGTAGCTGAAAATATACGTTTATCACTCCTAAAAAAAACCTACTTCCCAGAACTCCTCTCATGATTTAATGAATAGCCACATCATCTATAGGGATATAGCAGGGGCTGAGCCATAGATATGCAATAAGGTTTTAGAAATATAAATTTGATTCTGAGGGTCAATACTATCTGCAAAATGATGTTCCATCCCATAAAAAAACCTTATTCCTGGACCTCGTATTATATCTTGTGATTGAAATAACGTACCATAAGACGCATAAGGAGGAAGAATATATAAAATCATGCTTTAGGGGTGGGGATCACAAGCCTTTTTTTCAAGTTATTTGATCATTTCTGATTTTGGGAGGGTGGGTGGGGTTAAGGTGACCCCAGAGGCCATGACCTACTAATACCACAAAAAGATTTGCCTTGACATGGTCATGGTTCAAGAAACAAAAACATATATGGTTTAGGAGTAGGGATTTTGATGATTTTGAGGATATTTTAAAAATAGTCAACTATTCTTGTTTTCGGGGGGCAGGGGGTGGGTGAGATTCAGAGTCTCTACTCACATTTTTACAATAGCAACATCATTTCTTGATTGGTATTTTTCTGTATGATGTCAGATGTACATAAAGAGATTTTGGAAATTGCTTTTTAATCTTAAAGATAAACAAAATGTTATATGTAATTGCAGAAATTGTAAAGTCAGTCAATAAAAACCTAGAGCTTGCTGTAAAAAACAAAGAAGGATCAACATTGGGGTAGGGCTAGGAATCACACTACATATGAATAAGATAGATTAACTGATTAGTTCTAACTCTGGAAAGTCACTGGGCATCTCAAAGGGGGCATAACCTATATACATATACCAATTGATGTGCAATGACACAAAGAGGAAGAATAAATATGGTCTAGGGTGGGGATCTCAACAGTTATTAAGACGTATTATCATTTCCTATTTCAGAGGAGGGGGCGGGTAGTTGTTTAAAAACAACTAGGGGGAGGGGATAACCCAAGGGGCAGGGGCCAATTTGTCTTAAATGTATATTGACATGATCAGCAAAATTGGACAGAATGATCACTATAGGGTATCTGTATAGTGGGGCCCTAAATATTTACAAAATCAATCTATTGATAAGATGTTATACATGTATGTAGAAATGTCTTTATTTTCAAAATGATTAACAAATTATTCAGTCAAAATGAGTTATAAATAACCGATTAGCAATTCTGCAATTGATTGCATGATCCCTAGTATAATATCACATTTTTTTTAATATATAATTATACATGTATGTTAACAATCAGGATTAAAATGCACAAATTTTCATGCGTCATAAATCTTGACATACCACATATCTCTTGACAAAAATAATAAGCAATTTGAAATAAAGGAAAATTAGTCATTAACTCTTTTTCTATTACTGGTGTATGATGATGGGGTAGGGGGTATAATGGGGAAAAAAGCTGCAGCATGCCTTCATTTTTACTAGAAATGTATATCTAATCCACACATCCTGGGGATGGGGAACGGTTAAGGCCCCTTCCCCTAACTCCCTATTATAACTCATATAAACATGATATTTAATACCCAAATTTAAGACAAAATAAAGTCAATATGGAGTCAATTCAATAGTGCAAGTCTGACAAATGAAAAAATAAAAAATTCAGCAATTAAAATGACAGAAACTGTAGATAAGCTTTTTTAAATAAAGATAATGATACAGTATGCTGGTAAAGGGAGATCACATTTTAGAAAGTGAAAGTAAAACTTAACTGTTTTGTATACCGATGTCTCATAATATTGCGCTACTACAGGTATTATACTTGCCTATATTGGTCAACATCATAATGATAATCCACTTAGAGCACAATATGAATTCCTTTAGCTGATCACCACAGAAGAAACGTTTATTCGTGTTAATTAATCCTATTCTGCATATAGAAAACACATATGCATGTACACCATGTGAAACTCATCAAACCAAAGAGCTGGGTAAAACTAGTACCCGCTATGCAGCCTGTAGACCTGTGTTGTGTACGTAACTTCAGACAAAGATCATTTAATTGTAACATATTGCATGTATTTTTATAACTTTATTCTTTAAAACCCCTTGCACAATTTTATTAGGTAATTAACCATGTAAAGCACAATTTTCAGCTTTAAGGTGGTATGGGACAACCACATATTGTGATGTACTCCTTATTGAACGAAACAAATAAAGTGTATAAAATATAATATTTTCCCCCAAAATAATGTTACCTAACAGTTAGGTCTAATCTAAGAAAAAAAATTGTGTGTTTAGGGTAACACTGATGAAAAAATTAGGTAAGGTAGGTAGGGATTTTTTTTAATTTATCATATTTTGTTCTGCATGAGGGCACAAATACAAATATAAAATACTAAGAATGTTTGATTGTGTCATATTTAAAAACGGGTTTTTAATGGAAGTAATATGAAGATCACAAACAGATGCAAACAGTTCAACCCCAAATTGTACATAAAGGCAATATGTGTATTATTGGATGTGAACTCATCATTTATGAAAATTATAATTTTTAAAAAGTACCGGAAATTGCATGTGGCCTTCTTTTTGACTAAAACTGGTACAAGAGAGTGTTATTTAGAGGCTAACACTTGGTGCGGGTATTACTGTCTAATGACGGCATCTAGTTTACTCTTGTTTGAAAACTATCAAAATTGTTGTAGATCTCATATAATTCATCTTAATATAAGAAGGGCCTCCGAAAGTAGTTATAGCACATCATCCTTTTAATTTTTCTGTACAAGTATTTATAATGTTTAGTAAGACATTTCTAATGATCAAGCAAATTTCAGCGCCAGTCGAGTCGTAGAATTATAAGCAAGATACAAAGCTCACAATTCTGCTTGAGTCATGTGTTTGTTCACATGATTTTATTACATTCAAGTTTAGATTTTTAAACTTGAGATTTCCTATTCAGCATTGAAAATGTACACGAACAAAAAAATGTCTTATCTCTGTGTTCAAACATAGAATTGTGAGTAAAGTTCTGTATCTTGCTTATAATTCGAAGCTATTTCCATAAGCGAAAATGATATCTGTTTAGACTGAATAGACTCGAGAAAATGCTAAGCATCTTAACAAAACACATAGCATTACTTAACCATTGCGCAGCGATCATACCGACTTACATGTACCAATCGAAAAAAATTTCTTTTAGTATGTTGTAAATGCATCAATTTGCGCAGGTAAAGAATCAGCTACTGAAAAAAAATCTTCTTTTCCTATTGCAAGGTGTAACAAGCTCATTAAATTATGTTCTAGGTAATATAACGTATGAGTACAGCCATTGAGCTCGTTGTTGAAGCTTGGCAGTTATTGTTGATGAAAAATAGCCAACCGCCTTCTTGCGGCCATTAATACTAATACATGTATGCATGCACATGATGAGATAAGATATAATTAGGACTGGTTATTATTAATTTTTTTATATTTACAAGTGTATGTTTTATCATTCTAGATCTAGTATTTGTAAAGATCGACAATGATGCTATTTCAAGCTTTGCTGTTTGGGATTATACAGAACGTTGAACTGAAGGTAAAATGATTATTAATCAAGATAGTATATATCTTTAGATCTCGTAAATACAACAAAAACATATATGATTATATTGGAAACTTATTGCAACTGCAAATTTCGAAAAAAAAAATTGAGTGCCATATCCATATGGAAAAGATACAAATTGAATTTGATATCAATAACTAAATCATAATAACGTCGATATGTAATAATACGGACCATTGTTACTAGGTGTTATATTAACCTATCGAAACTGCTCAAACACAGTTAAGACTGTAATGAATATTTTGTAGTTTTTTTAGTGTTATTATTATTTTCTAATAATGTTATGAATATAAATAAATAAATTTTCTAGAGATTAAGGAGGAAGCTAAGCTTTGACAACTAGATAATTATGTAAATGTATCTATATTTTTAAGTTTTATGATCCTGTGCTATGTCAAATACTACTACTCTACATGTAAAATTATGTATATTCTCATATACATTGCACAAAATGTTTTATGTTTATGACAATCTATAAGAATATTTTTTTTTCCTTTTTTGAAGATCATCTTTTCAGATCTCGGGTATCTTCCCGTTCCTTCATGTCCAAAGAGTGCAAGGGAATGGGAAGAATCGTCACTGCGACTTAATTGTAACGATACACATAAGTATCATTGTACTCCATATCTAAATAAACATAACATATATCAACTTTACGAGCTCTGCTACATAAGTTTCAAAGTTAGCAAAGGTAAATATTTATTTTGTATCTTCTTATATCTGAAATGAAATGTTATCTGCTTCAACTCATCATTCAATTTGTTGTGTCAAAATCAGCTGGTGCATGTACCATAATTCATATAAATCAAATTATTAGTTCACTATGTTTTTCAGTTAAGATAAACAAGAGATTTCTAAAAAAAAAAAAAAAAAAAAAAAAAAAAAATCTACATGTTTTTAAAAAGAACACTTTAAAAATCTATCAAATGACATATGGTGTGTCGGGACACCTTTGAACTGTACATGGACACATTATGATAATGATACTGCTATGTTTTTTTATCATTGTAAGGAATTAATGACCTATATTTTCAGAGAGTATTTAAAGTCCAAAACATTAAACTCAGATGCCTAAAAAATATTTGATATCCAGGAATTTATGATATTGAGCTCAATATGATCTAAATAAGATTTTCGATGCTCCCGTTAATTGATATAAAGCATTAAGGATCTGATGTTAATCAGATTGCATTATATCTGACATTTACAAAAATGTATTTTACAAAACATATGTTCACTTTATGTAAGTTAAAAAATACAAGTGTTTGTCCTCGTAATGTAACTCTTTTTAGCTTCTGTCTGCTATTTATTTGTTTTATTTTACAGAGAAATGCCTAGTAATTAGAGGGGATGGCAAATTAAATGAAAACAAATGTGACAAGTTTTTATCTGGGTGTCCAAGTGATGATTACAATAGTAGCGATATAAATCAATGTACGTACCTTTTCAATATATCTATTTCGTTGCTAACTAACCCATTCTCTTTTGAAATTTAGAGACGTTCACTTGTTGTGTTTCAACTTATCAAGGGGGTAAGATGGTCGTGGCCAGTTTTAGACTCTATTAATTTCTTTTAGAAGAAAATATTTGTTTACAGATATAGAAATGCAATAAACATTAAACCTAAACTTTTAGGGATTTTTCTTCAATAAAACCCGATTTACTTTTGCTCATACGCCTTGTTTAGATTTGGCGTTTGTTATTTAAGAAATAAACAACATGTTTAAAAGTTCACTGGTATATGAACTCGATTGGTCATGTGATCAAATCCTTTGAAGCCCGAAGGGCTTCTCAGAAGATTTGTTTACGTACCAACCAAGTTCATATCCCTATGAACTTTTTAGCATGCTGTTTATTACTTATATTTATGTTTGAGAAAGGCAAATCGTTCATAATTCTAAACATAACCGTGTTGCGTTTTCAAAAATACACCGTCAAACGAAAAGGGCGTGCGATTTTCATTGTGACGTCATGAAAAAGTTCACACAGAATTGAACGTTTTCGCTATTTTATAGGTAAATATTGAAAATTGAACCTCATAGATATGTAATTATAATGCGAATATGACGCTTTTTGGAAAGACATACGATTATAACGCGAATTAAGGTAATATGTATTCCCGAGGACTATCTAGTGACACACTTATTCACAAAAAAGGTGATCTACGCAAACACACGTACAAGTAGGTTAACACCTGGTCCAATTTAACTCATTTAAACTCTTCAAAATTATAAATCTCACCTTTCAAATACTCTTTGAAATTCTTTGCTTCACCCATGTTTACTTACAATATTTTGTTGCTATTCAATTTTAAACGTTTTCCCCCGTCCCTCTGCAGAGATTTGAACAAAATTTCGACGCTGCCAATTTGCTCCGCTCCAGACACAACAATGTGACGTCAATTCAATGGGCAACTCCGCTAATTTGAAAATAATTCCAAAGGGCAACTACTCTAAATATTTTTAGAACTTACGGAACATGGTTTCCGTGTTAAATAATATGAAATATCGGGATAAGTAGGTTAACCGGCGGCAATTGACGGCCATATTGCCTAATATTAATTCTAACCGAACCTATTTAGAGATATATGAGGCAGTCACGTGCCATGTTTAAACCAATGAAAGTGTGACATTTCAGTCCGAGGGAAAATAATAGTTATATGACACCTTTCAAAAAGGCATTATAAGGCTTTTCTTAAATTTCTAAAAAGCGTAATAAGTTATCGCCTCTTTTCTACGGAAGCGCAAAATTAATGGTACACTGTTTATGTTAAAACTAATATATGATTGATACAATGTTTGACGTCTTACTTGCGTATTTAGTATTATAATGTCTTTTTATTCATACAAATACTGTGTAATTTATTGAAGTGAGTTTAAATAACATCATTCGGAAAGTCGTTATAATGCCTTTATTTGCGTGATTACGCCTTTTTTCCACATTGTTACGCTTTTGAGACGGGGGAGGGGGTATTACGCCTTTTTGAGCTATTGCGCCTTTTGTTTTATTTTTTCAAATCAGACTTATAGGTATTTGTATCAAATGGTATGTATAGAAACTGAAGAATTGATTCAAAAGCAACCGTCACATTTCGACAGATATACAGCACAAACTTCTATCGACACATGGAATTAAAATAAGACAAATACACTGGCAAACTTTGAATGTGTTAGGAATTCGTTTTCAACAAGTAATCAATACGCTAAAGAATGGATGTTTGATTTGAATGCAATCATACACGGTGTACATGCATACATATATTTGAAACTCAAGACACCAAGACACTCGCTCTTCCATGGCACCTGATCCTGCCTCTGAGGTTTTCCAGAGGTCCGTGGTTGCTCTGCTTTGGACTATTGATTGAATACCGAATAGTCCACGGATTTTATTCCGTGTTTCCCGATCATGATATTTTCCCCAAATTATGACAATATCCCGATAATGACTTTTTACCGTTATGACACTGGGCGCACGGTGGGTGTGACCGGTCGGAAGAGGATGCTAACTTCTCCATGTCACCTGATCCTACCTTTATTTTTTAAGAGGTCCGTGTTTGCTCTGCTTCTGTTTTGTAATTTTCCTTTGGACTTTTAAATTTAAACACTGTTCGTTATCACCGCATGTCAAACATTACATAGCATATACATGTACGGTGAATATTGCACGTAATACCATTTCTTTGTTGAGTCCAAATTTAGCAACTGAGTACCAGCATACATTGTTACCTGTTTTCATTATTACCCAAAAGTGCGGTTGCTATGGCAACGTCTGTGAGGGAAAATGATTCAAAAAATCTTACATTTCAAAACTATATACATGTACCAACAGTACTTTTTCTGACGTACTGTAAATCATTTCAATGATTTTTTTAAAGTTAAGTACATGCTATGTCCTCTTCATAAAACAAATTTAAAGTATCATGCTATTTCATTTCAAAGGTTCCATGAGATTAAAACAAAAACCGTAAGAAATACGCATTGAAAAATTGTTATTATACAACGGCATTTTCTCAAATTATTAATTAAGACACAATTCTTTCTCTTTTTTTCATTTAAAAATCAAATCAAAATTTTTATGCAATATACAACTTATCGTAGATATCTAAAAATGTTGAGATTGGCTAGAATTTGTCTTCAGATAAGCTTGGAATTATCGTGTTCTTTCTTAGCCAGGTACCGAAACACCTAAACTTGCTGAAGTCCCTATGATTATTTTTAAGTAAACTTTTCACATAGTAACATTCAAGTCGGGTAAACTGCATAATTTATATTTTAAAATATTAAATAAAACAAAAGTAAAATAAAAATAGATAAATAAATAAAAAGGCAAAGATACAAAACAGAAACTAACAGCACCCTGTCTTTAAAAGTCTACCAGTTACCCTTGTAGATTGTACTCACTTGGTTTGAATTTTAAGTGTCCTTTTTTATTGTTGTTAGTAATGCGAAAATACATGTATCTGTGATGACTGTACAATCATGTGTATGCGTTTTAAAGAAAATTGTAGTTTTAAATCAGACATCAAAATGTGCTCCAGCACTCTAATCATGGATTACACATAATAATATAAAATAACCTTCAAGAATGCGATTCAAGTATAAAAAGATGGAGATAAGCTTCTGGCGTTATGTATGACTGTGCAAAAATAAGTTATTTTAAGGTTCTCCTATCCTCAGCCTCAAAGTATTTTTTCATCATAAAAATGTAATCAATCCTTCAAACTTTTTATAAATGAAAAGAAGTAAACGGAAATTTACTGATGGTATCCATGCATTATACGAAGTTATTGCAATTTTGGCCACGATGAGTATAATGGAATAAATGTACAAATAAGAAAAAAATAGGTTATACCGGCGCGTCGGTGTCTCGTACCTGTTTACCTCTGTTTTGTAGGTCTCCGTGCACCTACTAAGCAAACCAGTTCGTTGAAAAACCTATCGTACTGTTAAAACTAGAAGACTAATTAATTTTTTCCATATAAAAGACAGATTTATGGTAAAAATAACAAAACTTGCTTAGGATCGGAGATCGTTATCGCTCACATTTTAACATCAGTTCTCTGTAAAGGCCAGAAATATGTTACCACATACCATTAAAATGCTTACATAAGGACACTACTCACTACTTATAAAATAAACAGTTTATACACCATGTATGATTATTTTCTGTACGTCAGTTTAAGTTGTCTAAATCGTTGTAATGTGACAGGTCATAGACAACATTTAAATAGAATCTTTGAAAAGCATCGGCTTTTTGTGTAAACTTTGTTATGTTTTATTTATATTATTACAGACCCAAAATGTTTAGGTGTCCAAGGCGATTGCTTTACAGAAGATCGCTATTGTGTCTGCTTAAATGAAAAAACACAGAATTCAGCTGCTACACCACCAAATGATAAATCAAGACCAAATGTTACAACAAACTCAAATTGTACCTGTGCCAGTGGGTAAGCTGTTTACGATATATTTTAATGCAAGCAATAGCAAACACCCTTCTTCACAGAGAAAATGAAAAATTTAGAATAACACAAACTTATCATTTATAATCATTGTTCTTGCTTATGATACCCGCACTTTCTAAAGAAAGTTCGGGTATATTGTTGTTACCCTGTTCCGTCTGTCCGTCCGTCCGTCTGTCCGTCCGTCCGTCCGTCCGTCTGTCACGTTTTACTTTCTCAAACTACTCTTACATCTTATAAACCAGCAAACTGAACTCTTGGAGTATGATTTGGGGTGTCATGTTGTTTTGTAAACAGGTTTCAAAAATTCTCTGGTAGTCCTGGGGGTCAAATAATGGGTAAAAAATGACGTTTTTTGACAAAAAACCTTCTTCCTCGAACTTCTTTTACATTTTCAACAGTAGACAAATCATATCTTGGAATATGTTTTTGGGTGTCATATAGATGTGCAATAAGGTTTCGGAAATTTCAATATTGTCCTGGGGTTCATTAAATGGCTGAAAAATGACGTTTTTTTTTTTTTACAAAAGATCTGGTTTCAAAAAATGTCAATTTCTTTTGCAGTAGCCTAATGATCTAATAGGATATGCTTCGGGGTGTCATGTTGACGTGTAATCATGTTTCAGAATTTTTGTTTTTATCACGGGGGTCTGTGGGCATCAAAAAATGACGTTTTTTTCCCCAAACATATGGTTCCCAGAACTCCTCTTACAATTTATGCAGTAGCTATGTCATCTCTTGAGATATGATAGGGACTGTCCTATAGATGTGCAATAAGGTTTTAAAAATTTAAATTTTATTCAGGGAGTCAAATAGTAGCAGAAAATTGACGTTTATCACTCCTAAAAAAACCTACTTCCCAGAACTCCTCTCATGATTTAATGAATAGCCACATCATATCTTTGGATATGATAGGGGCTGTCATACAGTCATGCAATAAGATTTTAAAAATTTAAATTTCATCCAGGGAGTCAAATAGTAGCTGAAAATTGACGTTTATCACTCTTAAAAAAACCTACTTCCCAGAACTCCTCTCATGATTTAATGAATAGCCACATCATTTATAGGGATATAACAGGGGCTGAGCTATAGATATGCAATAATGTTTTAGAAATATAAATTTGATTCTGAGGGTCAATGCTATCTGCAAAATGATGTTCCGTCCCATAAAAAACCTAATTCCTGGACCTCCTCTTATCTCTTGTGATTGAAATAACGTACCATAAAATGCATAAGGAGGAAGAATATATATGCTTTAGGGATGGGGATCACAAGCATTTTTTTCAAGTTATTTGATCATTTCTGATTTTGGGAGGGTGGGGTGGGGTTAAGGTGACCCCCAGAGGCCATGACCTACTAATACCACAAAAAGATTTGCCTTGAGATGGTCATGGTTGAAAAAACAAAAATATATATGGTTTAGGAGTGGGGATTTTGATGATTTTGAGGATATTTTAAAAATATTTAACTATGTATGTTTTCGGGGGGTGGGGAGATTCAAAGTCTCTTCTCACATTTTTACAGTAGCAAAATCATTTCTTGATGGGTATTTTTCTGTATGATGTCAGATGTACATAAAGAGATTTTGGAAATTGCTTTTTAATCTTAAAGATAAACAAAATGTTATATGTAATTGTAGAAATTGTAAAGTCAGTCAAAAATAAAAAAACAAACTAGAGCTTGCTGTAAAAAACAAAGCAGGGTCAACATTGGGCTAGGGCTAGGAATTACACTACATATGAATAAGATAGATTAATACTTGATTAGTTCCAACTCTGGAAAGTCACTGGGCATCTCAAAGAGGGCATAACCTATATACATGTACCAATTGACGTGCAATGACTCAAGGATGAAGAATAAATATGGTCTAGGGTAGGGATCTCAACAGTTATTAAAATGTATTATAATTTCCTATTTCAGAGGAGGGGGGTGGTTGTTTAAAAACAACTCCAGGGGGTGGGGGGAATAACCCAAGGGGCAGGGGCCAATTTGTCTTAAATGTATCTAATGTATCTTGACATGATCAACAGAATTGGACAAAAAGATCACTATAGGGCATCTGAGAGTGGGGCCTTAAATAGTTACAACATCAATCTATTGATAATATGTTATACATGTATTTAGAAATGTCTTTATTTTCAAAATGATTAACAAATTAATCAGTCAAAATGAGTTATAAATAACCGATTGGCAATTCTGCAATTTATTGCATGATCCCTAGTAAAATATCACATGTATTTTTTTTATATATAATTATACATGTATGTTAACAATCAGGATTTAAATGCACAAATTTTCATGAGTCATAAATCTTTACATACCACATATCTCTTGACAAAAAAGAAGAAGCAATTTAAAAGAAAAGAAAATTAGTCATTAACTCTTTTTCTATTACTGGTGTATGATGATGGGGTAGGGGGTAGAATGGAAAATAAAGCTGCAGCATGCCTTCATTCTCACTAAAAATGTATATCTAATCCACACATCCTGGGGATGGGGAACGGTTAAGGCCCCTTCCCCTTCCTCCCTATTATAACTCATATAATGAAAAATTAAAATGTTCTGCAATTAATATGACAGAAACTGTAGATAAGTTTATCTAAATAAAGATGATGATACAGTATGCTGGCAAAGGGAGATCACATTTTAGAAAGTGAAAGTAAAACTTAACTGTTTTGTATACCGGTGTCTCATAATATTGCGCTACTACATGTATTATACTTACCTTTATTGGTCAACATCATAATGTAATCCAATTAGCACAATATGAATTCCTTTAGCTGATCACCACAAAAGAAACGTTTATTCGTGTTAATTAATCCTATTCTGCATATCGAAAACACACATGCATGTACACCATGTGATACTCATCAAACCAAAGAGCTGGGTAAAACTAGTACCCGCTAATGCAACCTGTAGACCTGTGTTGTGTACGTAACTTCAGACAAAGATCATTTAATTGTAACATATTGCATGTATTTTCATGACTTTATTCTTTAAAACCCCTTGATCAATTTTAGTAGGTAATTAACCATGTAAAGCACAATTTTCAGCTTTAAGGTGGTATGGGACAACCACATATTGTGATGTACTCCTTATTGAACGAAACATTAAATAAAGTGTATAAAATATAATATTTTCCCCCAAAATAATGTTACCTAACAGTTAGGCCTAAGAAAAAAAATTGTGTGTTTAGGGTAACAATGATGAAAAAATTAGGTTAGGTAGGTGGGGATTTTTTTTTAATTTTATCATATATTTTTCTGCATGAGGGCACAAATACAAATATAAAATCCTAAGAATGTTTGTTTGTGTCATATCTAAAAACGGGTTTTTAATGGAAATAATATGAAGATCACAAACAGATGCAAACAGTTCAACCCCAAATTGTACATAAAGGCAATATGTGTATTATTGGATGTGAACTCATAATTTATGAAAATTATAATTTTTAAAAAGTACCGGAAATTGCATGTGGCCTTTTTTTTTTTTTTTACTAAAACTGGTACAAGAGAGTGTTATTTAGAGGCTAACACTTGGTGCGGGTATTACTGTCTAATGACAGCATCTAGTTTGTTTTGGTTTTTTTTTTACACAATTTTATAAATCAAAGATATTATCATTCAATTGAAGAATACACAAAAAGACCTCGGATAAATATCATATATTAGGCTGTGTCAGAAACGAAATGATTTTTTTTTCTTAATGGCATTAATTTTCAAACGAAACGATTTAATGATTTATATCATGGAGATCAATCTATATATAAGATATTTTAAATTGCTTATGAACAAACATGATGAGAAAAAAATATATACCTTCATTATCTGGTATTAAACCTCTATGCGTTTCTTTTTATAGCCTTGCTAAAACAAACGGTTCTAAAGACAAGACACAAACACGTATTCGAATGAAAACCTACTATTTCCGGATAAATAATTCATTACTACACCAAGCAGAAAATGATTTCTATGTAATTCGTACCTCAAATGAAATAAATCATATGAACAAAAAATTAATTATTTAGTCAATTATCCATAAACAGTTTGGAAAATTATGTAAATTATAATTATTATTGTCGATTAGAATGTTATACATAAGAACGGCAGAGTTTTCATATAAGCGAATGTTACGATGGTAACTACAGCTAATAAGAAGTCAGTCCGTGCAAGTGAAGTTCGGTCGATCAAAAACAATCCACGAAAAATCAAGAACAAAAGTACAAAGAAGGCACCAATGAATGATTTGAAACTTTTTAAATGTAGGTACAAAGAAAAGCTTACCAATGCATCTAAAAGTAGATTAGAATGCGTATATTTTTACGCCGACACCTTGGTCGTTTCAATGGATCGCGGAGATTTCTGTCTTTTCATATGCATGTACATGTATACATGCATGAATTACAATAGATTATCATAAAAAAATAGAATATATATATATATATATATATATATATATATATATATATATATATATATATATATATATATATGCGTAATAGTGCTTATTTAGGAGTTGTTCAGATTTAAAGCAGAGACAGACATACAGTACGTACTGATCAGACCCAACCTAACATTTAGTAGCATTTGCGAATATCCCAGGGCCTATTACAGGACGTAATGGACTCAAAGTCAATCCAAAGTGTTACCATTTGAAAATTAGTTAAACAATTTATGTATATCATTACCATTCATATCAAATTATTGTGTTTGAAAATAAGTAAAATCTCATTAAAAATCTTTATTACTTTTATCATATTTTCAGACAAAACACATGTGATCCACATCAAGGGGTGTACTTCATCCCTTTTGTGATTTCCATCTGCTTTTGTATCCCATCGTTGTTTTTCAATTTTCTTATTTTGTGGATTTTGTGGATACGGAAATGCTGTATACAAATATCAAGACGAGGTAAGTTTAATACCGAGCGCAGCGAGAAGCGGGCGAAGCCCGCCTCGCGAAGCGAGGCTTAATAGTAACACGTATATATAAGAAAATCAGTGAAAAATGAGAGTTGAATCTGGGCTACTAAGGGCAAAAAAATTTCTTCCAGCCCTGGGCGCCGCCATATTGGCCGCCATTTCGGTTTCAAAAAGTTAGCTCGAACATCAAATGACTTGCGCTTATCGATGTTTATTGCCACTTAAACCCTATTACAATCTTTTCAATGTTTAATTGAAAGTAATTAAGATGGAAAAAATTGACTATGCAAACTATACTACTTTAAACAGTGCTTTAATCAAGAAATACGACTAGTTTCACGTATGTCTTATCAAATTATTAGATGGAAAATAAAATCAATACTATCAAGGAACCGATCTTTAAGAGACTGAATAAAGTACAAAAAATTCAATTCATCAACTTGGGAAAATTATAAGCATTGAAAGAAGAAATATATAATTCTCGGAATCAAGAACTTTTCATCGGCTATTTCCGAAGACAAAACTTTTACGTTTTACCTAAGAAACATGACGTCATAATGAAGACTTACCACGCGACATTTAGTTTAACTTTCGCTTATGAGTAATTAGGCAAATTCTACTGTGTGCGTTTCAAATAGTTTTTTTTTCATACAAAAAAATAAAACTGTGTTAAATCTGCGCTCGGTCCAACGGTTACACTGTTTACATATTAATGTTTATATGAAGTTATTGAAATTACACGTAAATGTATAATACATGTACATGTATACTGTATGATAAATGTATTTATTATATATCCATCAATATTCCTTTCTTGATACTGTCAATTTTACAGAGTGTGATCCGATTTTCGATCACTACACTGTGGTTTTACGATACCGTATCAGCACTCTCTGAACCTGATGACGTACTACGCATAAAATGACGTCTATATTTTAGCGCGTTTTAAAAGAGTTCATCTAAAAATAGCTTTGTTATATAAGTAAACGTCATACAATTGATTTTAAAAAGATAGTTTTGTTATTAAAACTTATAAGTGAACAAGGGTATATAATAAATTTATCATTATAACTTGATCCGAAAAGCCGGTGTTATATAGTGCCTTTTCCCCCTAGCCATCTTTCCCCCCGGAAAAATGGCTATATATCAGTTTTTCCCCCCGGAAAAATGGCTATATAGCAGTTTTTCCCCAACGGAAAGCTGACTATATAGTGGGTTTCCCCCTTTTTTATAGCCAGATTACCCCCACGGAATACCTTCTATATAGAAGATTTTCCCCCTTTTTTACATTCCGGTCATGTTTATGGCGGACCATTCGTGGTAATAATTTGCAATAACTGATATTATATTAATTTCTCATAATAAAGGATAATTATGGCATTTATTAATACATAGAAAAAAATACATGGTTTTTAAGGCGTCGAGCTAATGCTCGGCAGCCTTCTAGCGATTGTCTGGATTGGCAGTCGTCCAAAATTCACGCGCTGCACCGCCTTTTAAATGCGCATTATTAAGAAATAAGTTCCTAAAAGTATTAAACGTATTACAAGATTTTTTTCCATTTATTCAACTAAATTGTGTACAAAAAACCCAACTTTGCCTCCCTGGTGATTGACAACTCATTGCATAAGAATAAATTTGCTTAATCAAGAATTGGCGGACGAATACAATCAGGCCTAAGTGTAAAGATTCACTAGATATTATTTTAGATTATCGCTTACATTTTAATTGGAGACAGTGCCCGATAGAAATAACATTTTAGATGTAAATTTATTTGTTATCGGGCACGGTCTCCAAAATAAATGTAAGCGATAAACGTATCTAGTAATTTCGTTGCAAAAAATAAACTCGATAATGCAGTTAGTTTGGTCGAGCATTTTAGATAGCACGTGTTGTGGATTTGTTTGTAAACAACCATACCATAGGAAATCTTGTTTCAAACGGGAATTGAAATAAATAAATGTATGTTTTATTATTATAATTAGGGACACACTGTTAATGTATTCAAATTATGCACCTGTGAAAGTTGTTCAAAAACTGTTTGAAGCAGAAAGAAACAAATTATTTTTGAACTTTGGAATTTCTTCGATTTTTGCAATTATGATGAGTTATTGTATTAAAAAAGCACCACTACCTATTTTATAAGAAAATATACTGATTTTTGTTTTTAAAGCAGCAGAAAACATAATT
The DNA here is from genome assembly GCA_033439105.1 of Magallana nippona. Taxonomy (NCBI): domain Eukaryota; kingdom Metazoa; phylum Mollusca; class Bivalvia; order Ostreida; family Ostreidae; genus Magallana; species Magallana nippona. Next base: position 21,043,206 of record CM065921.1, read on the forward strand.
CATATACTTTCTATTCTAAGTCTAATATCATTTGATATGACTATTAGTACAGAAATTCAAATTATTGGTATCATTCTATATAAAAGAAAAAAATGTCAGCTCGACGCCTTTGTGGCCGTTCCGGCCTTTGATTTCACCCTTGATATGAACAAAGGCACGGCCTTCATAACATTCCTGTGTCATCACCATTTATTTCACCTTTTGTTATACCTTTTTGGAACACCTTTCACGCGGATTTCGGAATACCTCGAATATTTTTCATCTAATCGATGCTTATCTAGTTGTAACTTCGACGTTATGACATTGACATTTTTTTACAGAACACGTCAGAACACATTTGAGTGAAAATACGCCGGTCTGGAACTTTAATTTTACCATGTATTATCATCTGTGTATAAGCTCCTCCAAGGAAACTAACTGACTAATCTTGACTTAATTTTGTAGAGGAAGGGAATAAGAAATGGAAATATATTACTCCCTTCGTCCAAAAGGCTGTTGATTTAATTTAATACCGTTAGAATTGACGATCTTTAATATAATTATATATTTCTACTTCTAAATATCAAACGAGAGACAGGGTGCAATGATATGATGAGAAACTGAAATGTTTTACTTCGATTGATAGGGTTCTAAATCATGGGTAAGGGGTATTATAATTGTTTATGTATTAAAGGCAAGTGTAAAGTTAGTATTTACAATTTTGGCTTAAAGTCACGCATATTTATATTCATGTTTTTAAGCACATTTTTTTACGAAACGCGAGGTTTTATAATGTAAACATTTTTTTTTTTTTTAAATGAAATGGCTTCACAACCAGAACAAAGTCAGTATCTTTGCTGGTTTCTTTGGAAAATGTGAAATGGAGCTTGAACTAACCTTATGTATATATTATCATTCACTGCGTGCTAATTTTTCCGCTTTTTATTTTGCAACGTGATTTATAAATATACAATTTTGAAAACGATGCCATATAAAACAAGACATACGATTCACTTACCCAAAAATCTCACCATATTATTTATTTCATATTTTTGCAATAAAGATTTACTTGTGTACCATATTATTTCTTCGAACAATGAAACAAGGGTAATTAGAAATAAAAACTAACACATTTTTTGTGATGATCTGACTTATTTTTTTAGAATAAAAGCCTTGATCTTCTAATCAATTGGCAAGTAAAATAAAGTCGTATATCAAGTGCGCTCTTGTTGGTTATTTATTTTTGTTTTTCGGTTGCTACTTTTATGAATAAAAATTTATTGATTTATTTATCTAGTTATTTAGTTGATCATTAGTTATCTTATGAATTGATTAAATGTTTTGAAGAATAATGAATATACCCGCGTACCTTTTTTAAAATTTTTGTTCGTAAATTTAAAAAGAAAAGCAGAATTAAACGTAATTTTCAACCATTTTGATAGAGAAATACATGAGTGAGTGTGTATTTTTAAATGATGTTTTTACTTTTAAATGACCGTAAAAATATGTTGATGTGGTCATCTCTAGTTTTTGAGATATGGGGCCAAAAAAATACACTATTCATTATAATTGGATTTCAAACATCGGGCTCGGAAACATCAAGGGCCCCTACCCTGGGGACTAAATTTTTCAGGGTCATCTACTAGTGGTATACCACTACCAATATAAAAATATGGTTAAGTGGTCATTTCTAGACTTAGAGAACACTATTCAATCATTATAATGGGTTTCAAACATCGTAGAATTGTATAGTATTAATTTATCCTAAAACTAAATAGTTGAGAAAATCCCCATATTGGAGCCTCACCTCCGCCTCGGCCATGGTTGGACTCTCAACCTGCGGAAACCGCTCTGCTAGTGTAGTGTGGTCAGCGCGCTAATCACTAGGCCACCAAGACAAAGCGATGGCGACAGTTTTCAAAACTACATCTAAAGTAATGGACGTTTGAACATGTTTAAATACAAACACTTATTCGTATCAAAAAATAAAATATGAAGAAGATGAAAGAATAAGATAGCGCAAATGCCCATTTGGTTTAGTCGTAAACTACAATTTCAAATTTATTTTTGTCCACTTGAATATATTTGATAATGTTATAATACAAGTTAACAAAAGGACAATTTTTAACTATTATATTCAGTTTTGAATATTTTAACAAATGATAAGAAAAAAATTAACCCTAAGAGTTTGGTGGTATCGAACACACAACCTAAAAACCCTAGCTCTATACGGTTACCTAATGTCTGGTGCTCTAACCACTGACCCATTTCAGTCCACAATAGAGTGCAGTGTTGAAATGCTATATGCGACTTTGTCCACGAGTTTACGGATTTGTATTATTTTTCTAAAACGTTTAATTGTTGATATACAAAATGACATTTTTAAAGAATAGTGGGTCATCTCTCCACGTTTTTGTTGATTGAAATCGGTTTGATTTCCGTTAAACCTTATTAAGACTATGACAAAAATATGAAGCTCAGACCCACTCTATAAAAAAGAACGCATTGAAGTTCTAAAAATGATACTATTTGGAGGTTTTGACACGCATACGCTAGTTTAAATCAGCATATTCCAAGTATTTAATATATTTAAGGGTTACAAATCGATTATATGTTAAATATGAGTTGTTTTTAACAATTTTAAAAAAAAATTATCAGATTCATTGTTATTTAAATTTTACAGTATCTTATCTTTTCTCATATAGGTATTTTACACGCCTTATTCACCCATCTTCTTTGTTAAAATGCTGAAAAATCGATATCATGCTGAGTATACATTAATGCATTTGTTAAATTTTGTCATTTCATTAGTTGTATTACTATAGGGATTTGTTGCTGCCTTATTCGCCAATTTGTATAGCTATAAAAATACTGTTCTCTAAGTTCCTCAAATGTTTAATCAGTTCCTTTCCTTAACAAAATGATATGGCGAATATTGATATTAAACCTGTATTTTCATAGGATTTGAAACAGAAGAGTCTGCAGAAGAAAATACAAACCTTGTTCATTCACCTACAGGTATTCAATCTTCTTATTGGTCCTGAATATACGACAATTATAAAGTTTAACTCAACCCGTCTTATTACATTTTGTAAGGTGTATTTGACTATCCTGTGTATATTTGATACAGTACTGGAATATTTAGTGTATAATTCCGTAATTTGATCTTCAAAAAATGTCAGTCAAACGCAAAACTGTTTATTGTGCAAATATTTACCATGTAATAAAAGGTGTGTTCCTGTTTTGCACACATTTGATTATTGGGTATAAAACAATAGGTGTGATTTGTGTTTTGATAGCAGTTATAGTCTGCTTTCAATTCAAGATTTTACCTGGATTTTTACCTGACTGTGTTTTATCAGCGAATTAACGATCAAATAAGAAGAATATATATATGTTGTTGTGTTTTAGGATTAATAACCAATAACTGTCAGCAATTTTTCATTTGATAAAATAAAAAGAATGATATTTTTATTCTTAAATTTCTGTTCATCGATAAGAAAAATAACGATAAATGATTTAACTTTTAAATTTTTGTCCATTTACCTTAAATAAAAAACTGAATATTGAGGAAAAATTGTCGGTTTCAAGGAAATTGAAAGCTGATTCAATGAATAATTATAGAACGAAGGGGAAAACTAGTCACTTTGGGTACTCAACAGACAAAAGACTATGTAAGGAAACAGATCTTTGTCACAAAATATTTCAATATTTGAAGTAGCGACTTTGACAGTAGTTCTTATGATATCACCGCTTTTGAATTAGTATATTGCAAAACACTTTCCGGTGTTTCAAAACATTAGCTAAACTGGTACAAAACATTCCGACAAAAATAATAGTTTTAAATTTAATTTGATTTTCCTTAAACTGGAAAGGGTGGAAATGCACGAATTATATCTACATTTGATAGGATTTTTGAATTTGTTTTTACAGTTCTTGAAGATGATAAAACTGCCGATTAAGCATCACACAGTTTGTCAATTTTCTTCGATTATTCAAGCTACAGCATAACAGAAAAAAAATATTTAACAGCGTTTTCACTGGACAAATTTCCTCCATTAATGTCAGCAAAAACAAAACATTAATTAAATATTAACGTATGAAATTTTCTCTTCAATCTTTTAACAGATAACATGATTGTAGGGTAGTTTAATATGTTAATGTTTTCTACATTGCATAGAAACACTTCAAACGTCCGAAAACACGAAACGCGTGCGATTCAAGATACCCCCAGATGACTGTATCTCATTGAAGATTACTCCTCATCCGTGCTTGACATATTATCCAGGATAGAGTGTTCATCCAAATGTAAATTATCATTATTATCTATTTTTTGCATCAAGTATTAAGGTGACTATATTTTGTAGTATAGACAACATTCAGTATACAACAGTGTTACATACTTAGTGTTTCATCATGGCTAATGGTTTGCTTGCTGTTAATTTCTTGTCCAACAAGTTCGGCGGTTTACATCTCGAATTCAACACTTATCAATATATTGTATCATATATCACATACAAACATTTACGTGTACTTCCTAAGGCAGTAAGTTGAAAAGCACAACATATACAAAATTTTCGCAATAATATTCATTGTTTAAAGAAAAAATGAAAATTCTTAAGATCAATTTTATGTTTGAAATTAAATTCAAGAACATGGATGTCAATTATTATGCTAATGTGCTTTTATGCAACTTATATTATAACATAAAATAAATGTAAATATCAATTGCTGCGAGAAGATATGTTTTATTTATTGTATTGTCCATTCCCTTCACAGGAAATGTGATACAAACTATAGCAATTAAGCAATTATCTCACCTGTTCAAATTTCGCACACATTTTTTCGATACCTAATTTTCAAATGTGTGCAAAACAGGAACATACTATATAAACAGCTAGCGCAAAAAATTCAGGGAAGTATATATTAGATGGGATATATAAACCTGGAGCGATTTGTTTACAATAATCATTTATCACATGATGTTGTTGATTGTATCTTTAATATTTTCTATAAGTATATGATATAAAAACCATAACATGGCAATTTTTATATCGCATCCTATTTTAGCCCTCGGTCGCTGTATATCAGCCCTCGAGCCTGACGGCTCTCGGATTAATCTACAGCGACCTCGGGCTAATATAGGATGCAATATAAATATTGCAGTGTAATAATCTATATATATCGCATGACCAAATATCGAAGATCAAATGTGTAATGATTTGATTTGTTCCTCTAGATCTGTCATTCTCTCTTAAAAAACCTTAGCTGCCGCTTTGAAAGAGTGTATGATACACCTTTCAGGCTAGGCACACATGTATTCCTTTAAATCAGATTTTATATCTGATATGATCTTTTCAGATTACATAAATATGTGCTTTTCTAAATGTTCGTTATATAAACACGGGTTTTGATCAACCTAAATTGGGATCGACACTTTCAAATGAAAATAATCGACTCGCATCTTTGCATTGCTATAATTATAATAAAACATTTTTTTTCAATATGAAATCCAAATATTATGGCATAGATAGTGTATCCAGGTAAATAACTAATGTTTTCCTTATTTTGTCAATCAGACACAACTGGTTTTTACTGAGATGTTAAGATTCACGGGAAAATGTTCAAGAAAAAGTAAAGCGTACATATACCTTGACTTATTTGTATGTAGCAATCATGTTGAGCTGTGAAATATTATTTGTTGTGAACGTTTTTGTAATTTAAATTTCAAAAATTAAAAGTCATTTTTCTCAGTAATGTACAAACGAATATGACATAAAACCATCAAATAGTTTTCCCATACATGAAGTGGAATGAACTTGGTTACATGTAGCATATACATAAAGACATTGCCAGTTTGAATAAAAAGGGAAACTTTAAAGGAAAAAAAAAGAAAAAAGAGATAAACTTAAAGGGTAAAAAACGACACTGTATGAATTAGATGTTCTTACGAGAAACAAAATATGTCATATGACCTAAAAGACAAAGGGAAAATATATATATATTTGTCAAATGCGCATCAAGTAATTGTCTTACGATATCGATAATTTCATAAGAATAATAATTATAGTTTCATAAACAAGATGGAACTTAACATCATTGGCATTTATTGAAACAAAAAGATATTATTTAACCCAGAAAACACTGCATAACATTAAAGTCTTGTGTCGTTCTTTTAATTTTTAAAATGCATCACTCTTTCTTTGATAACAGTTTTAACAGTTTTAAAATTAATGCGTCTATTGCTAACGAATATATTAAAATCAAAACTTCATTTTTGTAGGAGGAGAGCAGCCAAAAGTATCTTGTGTGATAGGTATTTAATTGTTCTTTCTTCTAAAAATCTAATCCAAATCTCATGTGCCTTTTTTATTTGAAATCTATATAATTTTGTTTCCATGTAAGGTATGCAAAACCAGTTGTAATGCAAAAACGCCGTTTTCACTCAAATCAAAGTAATTTACAAAACTTTAAGTTTTCTGTATTTAATCGTGGTTTTGTTCATATTCAGCATTCTAGTGATTTTTAGGAGCTTTTAGAAACTAATAGTGTGTTCTTATAATGGTAAAAAGGTAGCTATATTTTACTCTGAAATGCATTTACTCCTGTAAACTAAAGTATTTTGCAAACAAAAATATAGAATTAAGCGTTATTTCAGAACAAATCTTAAGTACGATAATGTGATGCGACCACATTTAAATTAAACACTGCATTTTGTAGGAGGTGAGATATCCACACCTGCAGTCGAAAAGAAGCCACTAGTACCCGATCCGATAGGTATCTAAATTTTGTTTATTTTTTGCATATGAAATGTAATTCTAATCACGTGCCTATTTTTTGTTTGAGAACCATATGCCGTCGTTTGAGAATTGCAAACAAAATCAAGAGTAATTCGCAACATCCTTTTTCACACAATGCAAAATACACAGGAATAATGTCCACATGTGTAAAACATATGTTTAACATATATTTTACATATATATTTCATATGTGTAAAACACATATAAAGAGCACACAAGTAAAAAGTGTTTATTTTCACACATGTTGAATATGTGTTTTACACATGTAAAACACATGTGTAATAGAACACAACATTTTCATATATGTAAAACGTGTTCAATATGTATATTTCATGTGTTTCATGTATATGTAAATTGGTGTGTAAATTATCTTGGCAACTAATCATCACTGTTTCTATTTTCATTTAAAGCAAACAATGCTTTTAATTTCTTAGCTAATAGAATGATACACTGCATACATGTGCAAATTCATTTATTCATTTGCATTTCCAATCACCTGTTGTTAATTAAAGATTGAAAAAAAAAACAATGTTTAAAATGAAAATTAATTTTATTCTTGCAAATGATTACATTTACATGTAAGCATATTTGTTGTTCTGTGTCCAATAAGTTTCCTGAAAAAGAAACAAAATACAATTTTTTTTCAGCTGCTCGCATATACAACAATATGTCAAGAGTAAGGAGATTTGGTGTGTATTTTTTCATACAAAATATGAAGTTATTTCAGAATATCTATCTTCTTATATGTATCAATGTTAATTAATTCCCTACACTTGCAAGGTGAGAGAGAGAGAGAGAGAGAGAGAGAGAGAGAGAGAGAGAGAGAGAGAGAGAGAGAGAGAGAGAGAGAGAGAGAGAGAGAGAGAGAGAGAGAGAGAGAGAGAGAGAGTGAGTGAGTGAGTGAGTGAGAGGCACTATTAAAGAAACAAACATATCACTATTTATATGAGAGAATAAACTTTTACCTTTAGTGTATTCAGCCATCTCTCTATCCAACTAACCAACTTCCTTCTGTTCAATGCATTGACCTTAGCAAGGTATGCGTGGACTTCTTTCTAAAATGGTAATACCAACTTAATACCATCATCAGAGGTTTTAAATCAGTATAAAATAAATATTTAATTTGAAGATGAAAACATACATAATACATGTATTTTTTTCAATTTAACTTGAATTATTTGTGAAAGTTAGATTTTCAACTCTTAAAAATTACAATCAAAAAAGAAATACTTAACTTTAACCATACAGTCAGAACTCTATGTATTTAGATTTGATTACCAAGATTTGTCACTTTTATACCATCCACAGTGTAGAACTATCCATGAACTCAAGAAGAATGTCTGGATCTTGAAAAATTCATTACCGTATATCTTCGGACTACGTTACTGACCAACAAAATATTGGTAGCCTTTGTACTGAAGCCATTTGCTACAAAACAAAACTCCACACAATAGTTGTATATATACAATAAGTTGCATATCATACAGTATACTGCAGGTATAGTATTGCATGTTTTACATACAAAAACACTTAAAACAAGACATATACAATTAATATGAAAATTTCACTGATTTTCTTTTATACTTTGTCCCAAGATATCCCCAATTCACATGTTGCTTGATTACTTGATATTTATAAATATTAAACGGGGTTTAAACGATGTTCATTCAAAAGTATGAGAAATTTCCGAGATTTCTCCTTTGAAACACCCCCTCTAGCTTATCAGGTTTCAATACACGACATAAAAATGTGATGTTTGTGGGGATATTGTATTGCAACAGACCCGGATGATAACGTTGAAAAATTGTGCGAGGTATTCCGAGTGACTTCCAATTGGAGAAAAGATGTTAACATTTCCCATTATAAACTCCGTAAGAAATATGTTTTCGTTCTTGTGAATTTATCCGAGTGAATATTGATAATGTGTCAATGAAGTTACCTAGGATGTTTTTTTTCATCTAATTTTGCTGTACTTTATTCACGGGTATGTGTATTTTTATTAAAAATCGTCCAAATGTGCTGCATAATATCTTGGGACAGACTATACAAAAATTTAAATATTAAATACTTTTAAATAAAAATGTCAAGCGACAGTTTTGGAGAAAAAAGCCCTGAATTTTCCTTAGGATACTTACAACCCCATAAACAGTTTAAAAAGACATATCTCTCCTATTCACTGGGTTAGTTTATGTGATCTGTGATCTGTCTGAAATTAAATAGTGGTTTAATTAGCATATAATAAGAACTCACATAATATTATATTAAGTAACCAGCTGAACATTTTAGCAAATTGTTGTGTACTAAGGAACACATTTAAAAATAAATTAAATCTCTTCAGCGTTGATATATCAACAACAACAAAAAATTATATAAAACTTTCGAATTGCAGCATTTATGGAATACCTACTCGTTACTTTGCAACGAGCTTTACTCTAGTTGGTTTTTTTTCTACTTTCAATTTTCAAGATTAAAGTGTAACTGTTCTAAATAAAATGGTTTTTATAATCATATATTTAATGTTGGCGTAATTTTCAAGCATTCTTTTTTTTTCTCTAATTCGACTTTTAGCAGGAGTTGTAGCTTTCGGAAAATGTTTATCGACAGACCTACCGTTTACATCATGTATAGCAGCTGTAATATAGTTTTATGTTTATATATACATTGAATAACTGTAGTTCCCTATACATTTCATTTAAAAACTTTCATCAATTTCACTTAAGTAGAGTGGATTACCATCGATCATTGACAATACACGTTTCTGGTTTTTAACCCGAATTTTCTTGGAGAGCTACTGAGGTACTTTTCACGTTGTAAAATGAATATAGGCTGCCCTCAGCAATATTTATATATTTTACAATACAAAAAAACATAAAAAAGAGTGATTAACAATCCTTACCTTTAGCTTCGAATCGAATCTACAAATCAACCATCTTCTGCTTCCGTGACGTAAAAAATGACGTATGATTGCAAACGGCAAAATTAAAGCCAATCAAGATTTAAATCCGGAATTGGTTACTATAAATTTTCTGTAAGTTAGTTGGTAAAAGTTTATCAAATAAATTTTATGTATACATGTATTTACTAATAAATGCATAATTACAGGTTAAAGTCATGAAAATGGATAAGAAAATAAAACATTATTTACACGTGTATCTGTTTAACATATATTGTGTGAAACGTGTATTGAACATATATATTTTTACATATGTGTTAAACATATGTAAAATGCATATGTTACACATGTGTATAATATATGTGTTAAACATATAAATATTTAAATATGTTGTACACATGTATTATATGTGTAAAACGTGTAAAATTATACACATAGTTTACACATGTAGACATTTTTCCTGTGTAATTGACAAAGATTCAAGTTCAATCATGGTAAATGTTCTCTTTGTAGACTCAACATTTGTTTAATATATTCATACATCACACAGTGTACAATACAAAATGAACAATTTTAGTAACCTTTAAAAGTTTGCATTGGGTTTTAAATACTCTTTTGTTCAGGGGTTTATCATAGTCTAGTATTTGACAGGCAAACCCCCCCCCCCCCAAAAAAAAAACAAAACAAAACAAAACAAAACAAAAAACAAAAACAAAAACAAAACAAAACAAAACAAAAAACAAAAACAAAAACAAAACAAAAGAAAACAAAAAAAACAAAAACAAAAACAAAAAAACAAAACAAAACAAAAACCAAAAACAAAACACCAAAGTTGATAGATATAAATTTAAATAGCGCCAAATTAATATAAGGACAACTTGCTTCCAGTCAAGACAACTAAAATATATTTTATACGCATTTGATTAGCAAATTTTGATACTTTTGTGATATTTTTCGAAAAATAGTAAAGTAATTTAAGTATATACATGTTATTTATTAATTTTATTGTAAAATATTCCATAAACATGTAAGAACAATTGAAAATAAACATTGTTGATATACGAACTAATAATGGAGATATTTATTCACTTTAGCTATGTGTAACACTTTTCATTTATATTTTATCTAACATATTTCACATTCACATTCATTTACACATTCAAATGTTCGTTTTCTTCTCTCATTTTCGCAAGTTTACCAATTGTTGAATAATTTAACTATGGTTTTTTTTCTTCCTTACTTTAAAGCGGTTTTGGAGCTTGGATACGCCATTTATTGTAATCACCAACATGATTCATGAAAGCCTAAGACCTTACATACGCTAATTAGTCATCACCTTGAAAAATTAAAATTACACGATAACATACATATGTCCTTTTAATTATTAACAGCTTGGATTTCGTTATAAATGATGATTTCATTTCATTAATTATCGTTTTCACAAGAATATCATAATGCCATCGTTTGATCGTTGATTTTAGAATTACATAGGTCATACTCATTATAACTGGAAGGTAACTTAAAACTTTAAATAGTTAATGTAATCTATTTAAAATAATTTTGTAGTAAAACCGATTAATATGGGGGGGGGGGTGTTTTTAGTGGGGGCGAGTTGTCCTAATTTAGGGTCAAGTTGTCTTCGGTAGTACTGGGGCGACTTGTCTTGGGGGCGAGATGCAATGTTTTCCTCAATTTGTTATATGAGGCTAAAATTCTAGAAACATTTAGAGAACAATATATACATTTTTTTATATAATCATTGTTTTCGCTTTTTATTTTATCTAAAGTATCTAACACCATGTTGCCCTGGTAACAGAGCTCTAAATAAATGTAGCTGTACACAACTGTTATAAGATCTTATACTATGTGTGAGTAAATCCCATATATTAGGTTGGTTCACATCAAATTCAAAGCATTTTAATTCTTAGTTCTAGTGATATTATTAGATCTTAAAACTTCTCATCTGATATTATATCTCGAAGTAGATTATTTACCATAGCTGCAAGCTCATCACCAACCTTATCATTAACAGTTTCATTCACTCTTAAACTCTTTGCCGCTGTTGTAAGAACATTATCACTTTTCGCCTTCTTATTAGGTGTTTCTTTACCGTCATTTCGATTCATATCAGAGAAACCACCGATATTATTGTTCTTATTTTTTGTGCTTGTTTACTCGAGGTTCATCGACTTCGAAGTAATAAAAATAATTATCTTCGGTATAATTGTACAGCCATCTACATACGCTCGAAAAGATCTAACATCTTCTCTTTAACTTCGTTGCTCTTGCTAAATATTAACGAGAATGTTCATAATATCATATATACTAGTCACACCGGGAACAACTTTTGACATCGATCGTGAAAAACTTTCATTGCTACATGTATTACCCGTAGTATTTGGATTTGTTACGGCTTCACCAAAAACACTGATTTTTGAAGTTATTTTCTGTGTATACTTTAGGGATTTGGTATTCCTGGCCTTGCGATCTTCATCTTTTTAAGTCGTTTTACCCATTTTCACTATTGTTTCCGCCATGTTTAAACGGCAGTCGAAAAAGCAGCCAATAGTAACTGGTGCAATAGGTGTTTCAGGTTTTCAGGTTTTTTTCTTCTGAGATGTAATTCTAATCTAGTGCCTATTTTTTGTTTGACAAGCGTGTACCGATGTTTAAGAAATGCAAACCCAGGAGTGATACAAAACACCTTTCAAATGATTTCAACATACATGTACTTGTAAAGTGTTCAAATAATGGTATTCAAATGCATTAGCTCCTTATTCGCATTTACTCCATACCTATTTTACACACAGAAATAAGAATAAGGAAGACTGATTGGTTGTGGCCAGGTTTAGAAGATTTTTATTAATCTCTTTCGGAAGAAATGTTTAGTATAAAGATGCAAGAAAATATTTTATTGTAAAGCTAAATTATATGGAGTATTCCTTTGCTAAATAGTATTTTAAAGCCAAATAAGTCATATTGGAAGTTGGTTCAAGGTACTGCATACACTTTCCCTAAAGACCCACTGTGGGTAAGACCCCTTACCCAAAGGCACTTTGTTGGTGAAGTATGAACCAGAATGGGCTAATCCATATAAATAATGTCGGAAGGACAGACGAACAGAGGTAAGGAGAGACGGATGGACAGTCGGACAGACTAATCACTATAGGGCGCCCGCAGAGTATATCATACAGTTCATCATACAACATTCATAATTTTCATAACCTTTTAAATTATGAGTTTTGGTTTTTATCTTTTTAGATAACATTCATAGAATGACATTAGTTGATTTTACCATAGAAGATGAACAGTTATTCAAACTATTGAAACGTCAATGTCTTCATGGAGTTCCGTCTGAATTTAAATATCTTGTGAAAACCAGAGTAAAACATGAAAACTGTAAAAAAGAGTATATTTTCGAGCAAAAAGACGAAAACGGATGTATTCTCTTGCATTATGCTGCTCAAGGTGGAAACATCATTATACTTGATGAAATCCTTAAAATTACCTCTAACAAAATTCTTGAAAATAAATGTATTCGAGGTCAGAGCGCATTGCATTTTGCAATTAAACACAAACAGAAAGACATGACAGAACATCTTATCGAATTATACTCTGTCATACTCTCAAAAAAGAATGAAGACACAGAGTCAACTGAAACGGAGATCAATGAAGAAAACAAGTGCAAACCTGTTGAAGAGTCAACTGAAACGGATCTCAATGAAGAAAAAAAGTGCACACCTGTTGAAGGAGAGTTTTCGCCAGTGCATTTGGTTGCATGGTGTGGTGAAACACGACTGCTTGACAGTTTAATGAAGATTGGATTTGACATTCTAGCAAAAACCAGAAATGGCTTAAACATCTTGGACATAGCGTGCATGAACAATGTGTTGGGAGAATCTGACGTGGAATTTGAATTTTGTGAACACTTGCTCCGTGATAAGTCATTCAATATTGATCCGCAGAAAATTGACATTTCCGGATGGAATATAGCACACTATGCATCGTTGTCTAATTTCAAATTGTTTGAGTATATAGCCTCTAATAAAGAAATTTGTGATATAATAATGGTAAAAACTAAAGCAAAGAAAACATGTTTACATATTGCTTGCGAGTTTGGGAAAACAGAAATTGTTGAATTCATAGTAAATGATCCTAAATTGAAAAAGCTTATCTCGCATACAGACGCACTAGGATGGAATGCCCTGCATTTTGCAGCTAAAGGTGGAAAGTTAAAGATTTTAGAAGACCTATTGAATAAAAAAGGTATGGAGATTGGTTGTAAAACAGATGATGGAAAGACCTTATTACATATTGCATGTATTCACAAACAAAAATACATTTGCAAGTTTGTACTAAATTCTGAAGAATTTGCTGAAAATGAAGACCTTTTGAATGCAAAGACAACAAATAATGGCTTGACAGCAGCGCATTATTTAGCAGTAGAGAAGAAAGAAGACGGTAGCGAAAAGGACATTTTTGAAATGCTTATTAAAAGTAAAATGAAGCTCTTAACAAAAAACAAAAGGGGGCTTACAATTTTGGAATTCGCAGTTGATCATTTAAATAAAGAATTAATTGAGTGCATTGTAAGCGCAATCTGCAATGGGAAACTCGATATTAGTGTTGGGATTCTTTCGAAATGCATAAATGATACAAAGGACAAAAGTATCAAACAAATTTTGCAAACAGGAATGGATAGAATGAAATCTTAGATACAGTGACTGCATAAACGTTTGTAATAATGTTGCGTTAACCATTCTTTTTATTATTGATGCGCTTCTGAAAATAAATATAATTTGAATTGTTGTTGCTGTGTTCATAGACTGGTCCTTTTTAATCAACAAAGCCAAATTTTATAAGTAGATTACTTTGTTTACTTGCTATGGTCCTTTAAAGACAGGGGAGGTAAGTCTGTCAAATTGAGGATGAAAAGACTCATAAAGTTTTCATATTTTTCGAAGCAAAATATCAATCAAGTACTTATTTATTCTACAGTTTATTGCGTAGATATTTACTACAGTTACATGCATTGCCAAGATCAGATCCTAGAAAGCCTACAGCAATTATAATCGTGGTCCTTGGAAGACGGTATACAGAGTTGAAATAATTCACAGTCTCCGGGTTGTACACTGCCTCTACATTGTGATTGGTAGAAAATACATGATTTGAATGAAAATTTATATTAATTTTATTGGCTAAAATGTTCAGAGCAAGGGATATAATTTTCTAATGATTTATTTACCTAAGACTTAACAATTTTCGTTAATTTTAGATGTTCAATCTTAAAAAGAGAGAAAACGAAAAATTGATAAAATTGCTATGAATGAAATTCAGGCTTTACTTTCTGGTGGAACAAGTTGAAAGCAGCATCTATACTATCTATAGAAAATACATGTATTTGTTATGTTTCATTCTTTTTATTTTCTCTGCAAATACTAAAAATATGAAAATTTTATACGGTAAGGCTAATATCAGTTATTTAAGTTGCAGATTTGATACAATTAAACTAATTTGAGTATAAAAGAAGTTGCAGAATGCAGTGGTATTATCTTTGATTTTATTGAAATAATACGACCCTTCCTAAAATATATATCCCCCTACTGAAGTCGATCTCAACTGATAAGATTTTAGTATGCATATCATTAGGATTTTTCAATTTTAGGCACACATGCTTAAAAAAGCACATATAAAAAAGTTAAACACGCCATAGATTGTAGAGGAAGACATTTATATAAAATAGAATTGAATTTTCTTGATAAAATTATTGATGTGTAGAGTTTGCTCTAAAGACGGTAAGGTTTTTTTTTAAGCTACATATTCTCTAACATACCAACAACGTCCTCAGTAAACTATCCGATCAGAAACACATATTAGCCTTGCACTGTTTATAAGCATATCACTTCAGATCGCAAAACATGTTCAAACCATGTCGATTTCACGTCTTAGTTCCAATCATAACGATGATGTTTATTTTAAAGAGCTCAATGCAGCTGTACCAAGGACATTCATAACACATTTGCACTGCATGTTCTTACCTTGTGTGTTTTCTATCCCCTCGCCAAGGCTCGGGGATAGAAAACACACAACTCGTTGGATAAAAATCATATACCATTGCAAATCATGAGAGATCCTATATATATTGCTTATATCTCAAGGTAAATGCATTATATATCGTGTTTTTCATTGTCTGTCTTACAAAATATCTTGTGTCGATTTTTTTTAGCTTTCAACTTCAAATGGTTTTAAACCCTGTTATCTGGACTGACAATAATAGTTTTACTTGCTATCTTTATGTGTCTCTTTGAAATACTTGTGTAAGCTGTAACCTCTTTTTCTCGTAAGTGTTTTCTTTTGATGAACTTTTCCGCTATAATCTTCATATTTAAAGGACTCTTCATATCAAAAACAAATACTAGTAATTATCGATTAATAGTATCTATAGAGGAAATCACCAATGTACAGACGCTTTTTGCAGAAGATTGCGATTAGCTGATTTTTTTCTTAGATAAAAAAAATTATGACGAATATATTGTATCCAACAAAAGTGACTTTATGCCTCTTACAGGTAGGAACCAAACTTTGGATAATTTATTAATACAGTGAAAACATTTCCTATAGAACAACTTAGCGGTAAAAATACCTTTAAAAACAACAAAAACAAATTAGAGTGGGATGTTGTTGAAAACTTAAAAAAAGATTAAAGCATTAGCATTAAAGAAGCTGACAAAGGGTCATAATGGATCGTCAATATTACAAGTCATTGTGTCTTTCTGTACTAGAAAATATTACATACTATGAACAACAACCAACATATGAAAGTAAGAAAGACATGCAAAAACTAAAGGCTATTATAATGAATACGGAGAAAAACTAACAGAGAAGGAAACCAAATATTTGTTGTCATTTAGCATGAAAACTAGTAACTTTTATTATTTGCCTAAAATACATAAAAGCCAGACCATTAACGGCAAAAATTCCGGATCAACATATATCAACGTAACAAGTCCAGATGATCTGACAATTAGACCCATAGTCCGGGACCAACGTGTGAAACCCATAGAATAAGTAACCAATTGGATATTTTTTTGAAACCTTATATTTCCAAAGTTCAGAGTTATATAAGAGACACTGTGGATTTTCTCAATACTATTCCTGAAAAAATCAACCCTAAATCAATTCTTGTTTCATTTGATGTCACCAACCTGTATTCCAATTTTCCACATGATCTTGGACTTATTGCCATAGAACATTGGACTGACAAATTTCCCAATCTTTTACATGGCAGATTTTCAAAGGACTTTGTTTTAAAAGTCTTCAACTTATATTGGAGAACAATTTCATGCATTTCAATGATACCATTTACAGACAAAAATTAGGCACAGCAATGGGAACCAAAGTTGCTCCAACTTATGCTACACTTGTCCTTGGTTATTTAGAAGAAAACGTTTTTCAAACATTCAAGACAGATTCGGTCACGATTAAGAAACGTCATAAGAAAGTCATGGAAACGTTATTTAGACGACTGTTTTATTACATGTATATGGGACAAAAGTGAAAATCAGTAAATAGAAGTTTTTAATATCCTCAAGACTTTGAACACTACTCGGAAATTTACAATGGAATCGGATAGTAATATGTTATCCTTCCTTTGCGTTATTGTAATAAAAAAAGACCGTATAATAACGGATATTTACTACAAAATAACAGATACTAAGCAATATCTTATATTTGACTCATGCCACCCTAAACAAGGAATCATATTCCATACAGTTTAGCAAGGCGTTTATGTACAATAATCTCCGATACAAAAATATTAGACCTCCGTCTCACAGAATTACAAGATTTACTACTTCATAGAAATTATCCCATACAATTGATTCAAAACGGAATTAACAAAGCAAAATTCCATGAAAGAAAGCATCTACTTTCAGTAAAAAATAAACCCGTCAAAAATGTTATACCATACGTTTCTACGCACAACCCAAGAAATCCAGAAGTGTTCAACATAATTAGAAATAACATACTTATCCTAGCGGAAGATCCAGACATGAAGAAAATATTAGAGACTTCACAGATCATTAAAAGTAAGCGACAAAGCCCTTCTCTTAAATCCGTTCTTACCAGAGCATCATTTCCAGTCAAAAGCAGGAACCACTCATCATCAAAAAATGCAACAAACCCAGATGTAGTACATGTCCATATCTGACAGAAGGATCTACATTTCATTTCAAAACCGGAAGCGATTTTACAGTCAAAACCTCAATGTCGTGTACCAGCTCAAACCTTATTTATGTGATAAGTTGCGCTGGTTGCGGTGAAAATTACATTCGTCAGACAGGAGACCCCTTGAGACACAGGATGACCGTACACCGACAGCAAATCAGGGAACCTGAATACCAATGTACGCCCGTCAGTGAACATATAAGAAAATGTGCCAAATAATAAAATAAATAAATCAATAAATAAAATAAAATAATTAAACTCATACATACTTGTTTCATTTGATGTCACCAACCTGTATTCTGATATTCCACATGATTTTGGACTTATTGCCATAAAACATTGGACTGACAAATTTCCCAATCTTTAACAAGACAGATATATATATATTTTTTATCCTCATCAATATCGACATGTGTTTGATACCACCTTTTAAAATGGTTAAAGCAGTCCTGCAGTGAAAATCATTGCGCAATATGACATTTATTTTGCACTGTTTACAATATTCTTTATTGCAAATACATGCACAGGCTTTCATTGTTATCAAAATAATCTGATCATTTTTTTTATTTATCCATGTATGGGGGGGGGGGGGGGGGGGGGGGGGGGCGATCAGAGTAATAATTGTGTTTGCAGGGGGTGATTGTAGTTTGAGGTTTACTTTTGGTAATTTTAATACATAAATGATTTTTTTTTTTTGGCGGGGGGGGGGGGGTTCTGGATTTCTCACTCCCACCCACCCTTTCTTTAAATCCACGCACACAATGATGTTGGCACACAAAAGCATATATAAAGCAGGCAACCGCCAAAGGGGGGGGGGGGGGCATAATTTAATTTTGTTTGTAATAATTATATAGAACATACTTTCTATGAAATGAAACATTTAGATTATTGATTAATTTAAAATTCACATGCAAACAGTTCAACCCCAAATTGTACATAAAGGCAATATGTGGGTTATGGGATGTGAACTCAGCATTTATGAAAATTATAATTTTTAAAAAGTACCAAAAATTGCATGTGGCCTTCTTTTTGACTAAAACTGATACAAGAGAGTGTTATTTAGAGGCAAACACTTGGTGCGGGTATTACTTTTTAATGACAGCATCTAGTTATTTACTGAAAGTAGATGATTTCTCTCATGGAATTTTGCTTTTTTAATTCCGTTTTGCATCAATTGTATGGGATAATTTCTTTGAAGTAGTAAATCTTGGTTCCTGGTTCAATTTATAAACCTGTTTTAAATGCCAAATACTTATACTTTGTGTCCGATATAAACTTTTTCCAGCAATATATATTTATTATTTGTATGGAAATTTTAATTTCCCGTACTAAATGACTTTCAATGTCATGACGTCATAATCAATTCTGTTATAACGTTACATTATTACTTCTTAGGTTTGGTACTGACTGTTTACAGAAATTTGTGGGGTCGGTAAAGTCCATAGAAGGCGGGGCGAAGACTTTACCAACCCCACAAATTTCTGTAAACAGTCAGTAACAAACCTAATAAGTGTTTTGTTTTGTCGAGGACCTAAAGTTTGATATGTAAACAAACAAAAGATAATATAACAATTAAATTCATAACTTAATTCTCTTATATTAGCAATTTTGACGACACAATAAGAACTATGATTTTTGTATGAATGTGTACATGTATATGTGTAACTAAGCAACATTTTGTCATCTCCTGAAGATTGATAATGAAACTAGTTGAGCTTATTTCGGTGTTGTGATTATAAAGTCCACAGTGGCCGGTGAGTTTTAGATAAAATTTAAAAAGAAAACACGAAAAACGCTCAATATAGCTTATGCTCTTTCATTTTAAAATCTTAAGAAGCTATATAATGGTAACATAGTAACGTGACGTCAACTAACTTGAACGTTGAACGGCAATGTTAATTATGACGTCATAGATAACTTTAGCGGAAAAAAGATATGCTAAACGGCCCGGAATATTATAAACATGTTGAAGAACACCAGGAGAAAAAATATCTGCCAAAAATAAAACAATTTGTAAATGAACATTTATCAAATATCACTAACAAGGAAACAGGCTATCTTATTAATTTTGATGCCCGCGAAAGTCAATTCTACGGATTACCAAAAGAGCATAAATCATAAGAAATAAAAAATGCTGTAGAAACACAGACTGGAGAATATATTTACTGCTTAAATCCAGAAGACCTCTCTTTTCGACCTATTGTAGGAGGACCTAATTCTTCCACCCAAAGACTAAGTCATTTGTTCGATATATTACTAAAAACCCTACTGTAAAAGAGTTCCCAGTTTTATTAAAGATGATGTGAATTTTATAAACCAATTACCAGAAAGTGTTCAACATACAGCAAAACTTGTATCATTTGACGTGGTCAGTTTATATTCTAATATACCCACAGAGCTTGGAATAAATGCGGTTAGCTATTTGAAATTCTACAAGATTGCTTTAGTAAAGAATTTATACTCGAAAGATTACGTATAATTCTTCAAAACAACACCTTTGCATTCGGAAAAAAATATTATTTACAAGTGAAAGGTACAGCAATGGGGACAAAGGTGGCACCAACATACGCCACTCTAACTCTTGGATATCTTGAAGAAAAACTACACAAACAAATACTTACGCTCTGGGGAGAAGAAAAAGACAGATCAATTAAATCTACTTGGAAACGATTTTAGACGATTGCTTCATTTTATTGAATAATAGTGAAATAATTTAGGCATATTTCATCAACTTTTGAACAACCTCGATCCCAACATCAAGTTTACTTTAGAAAGTAGTGACACCAAATTACCATTTTCGGACGTTCTGGTTATAAAGAAGAATTCGAAACTTTTTACTGATATATACTACAAAACTACCGACACACATCAATATCTTCATTTTAGTTCCTGCCACCCTCATCATACGAAAACTGCTATTCCATATAATCTAGCTCGACGTATCTGTACCTTAGTGAGCGAGGAATACATCCAAGACGTAAGGAACTTAATCATTATGTAACTAATCAATGTTATCCTGAAGGTCTCATAGACGACGGAATTCGTAAAGCCAAGAAATATGATAGATCGGAATTATTAGCCAGTAAACATCAGGAGAAAACCAATAATATTATCCCATTTGTGCATATCCATAATCCAAGAATCCGGAACATAACTCCAATAATTCATAAATTAAATAACATCCTCATAAACAACCAATCCACAAAAGAAATTTACAAAGATGTGAACTTCATTAACAGCAGACTTCAGCCTAAAAATCTGAAAAGAATATTGTGCAATTCCCATTTTGAAAACAAAAACACAATGTTACTTAGTGTAGAAACCCACGATGCGGGACATGTCACCATATTACAGAGGGATCTAAGTATTACTTCAACGGAAAAGAATTCATCGTAAAGACGGACATGTCGTGTGACACTAAGAATGTTTTATATGTAATAACATGTCCAACGAGTACTATATT
Source organism: Magallana nippona (assembly GCA_033439105.1). Lineage (NCBI taxonomy): Eukaryota > Metazoa > Mollusca > Bivalvia > Ostreida > Ostreidae > Magallana > Magallana nippona. Next base: position 21,064,567 of record CM065921.1, read on the forward strand.
GGCGAAACAAGCAGTCCACTTCGGGTCCGTGTGCGTGTTCATAAACATCATATTAACACACCGGAATATCGACAGATATCGTTAAGTGAGAATTTGGAATTATGCGGCAATAAACAGTTCAACATATTTCCATTTTACAAACTGTTGATTGACATTAATATTCACAGACGAGAAAAAGAAAAACATTTTATCCTCATTTTTAATCCTATACTAACTGTCTGTAATAATTATATATTGCATTGTATAATAATTATGTATTGCGTTGTATATTATTTATTATGTTGCATAGAACTTTTTTTCCGCTAATTTTATCTATGACGTCATAATTAACATTGCCGTTCAACGTTCAAGGTAGTTGACGTCACGTTACTATGTTACTATTACAAGATTTTAAAATGAAAGCGCTTAAGCTATATTGAATGTTTTTCGTGTTTTCTTTTTTAATTATATATATAGAGGATATCTATATTGTGTGATTTTATATTTGCTTTTTCCAACGAGTTGAAATGGTGTATATATTCGTTAGGCTTGCCGAGCGAATATAACCATTTCAACGAGTTGGAGAAAGCAAATATAAAATCACACAATTATAGATGTTCTATTTATCTCATACAATTTGATTATGAAGCTTTTGAGACAGCCCCTAATATGACCCGAATTGATTTTTTACAAAGCTACGTTGTATTATGCGGTTATTGTGACCTTGCGCAATACAATCTAGTGCGACATTTCGGGGATAAATATAACTGTTTTAATGTAAAGTTTCACTGAATTTAACCTTGAAATAAATTTTTATCTCTAAATCACTTTGCTTAGAGCTTAATCACTTAATTAAATGGAAATACTGATCAGAAGACTTGAATAATCATGTTTGTTGACAGACACAAAGTTGCGAATGCTTGTTAGTTTGAATTGACTCGAACGAGGAACAGGGACCTTATTCACAAAGCATCCGTAAAATAACGGGTCCGTTAACTCCTCCGCTAAATTTTCCGTTAAATATTTTGGTATTCACGAAACATCCGTTATTTAACGCACCCGTTAACGTCTCCGTTAAACCTTCTGCTATCGGAAAAACTTTACGGATAGGTTAGAGGACCCGTAAACGGGCACCTTGTGACAAGTAACTAGAAAAATGACTAAATAAACAAAATTTTAATCTATATATTTCCGTGGGAAATAAACAATTACTATAATTAGAGTAAAAACAAAAGCATCATCTAAAGCCGTACATTTCCGGAGGTATATAATACCCCACTGTAAATTAAGTTCGTACTTGGGGATTAAATGAAATTTAAAAAAGTGTCGATAAAACATAATACATTAATAATTAGGATATCAAATAGATTTAGTTTATATACGCACAAAGCAGGAGCTGGTTTCATAAAGATTGAGGTAATTACTCCTAAACTTACCGTTATGCAGGGGGAAATAAGGAACCAACGCAAATTTTGATTTCACAAAAGTGTGCATCTTTATGCCGATGTGAAATCATATATCCCTTAACAATTCCAAGAGATACAGTACTTCATTTTTTTATATACGATATTCTATATGCATTGTACAATTAACCAAGCCAGTCTGTTAATTATGTGCTCACGTTCGGTAAATTCGTTATAGAAAGGGGATAATAATCAATATAGTTACGCCGTTTAATGAAATACAATATGTGCCCGAATAATTTTAGGTACAAGTCCTCGGAATAGACTAAAATTAGGTCTAAATATCCGACTCTTTAAGAAAAAATCCCCACATGAGTATTTTACTGTTTACTTTTATTATATTAACATTTTTAGACATTTAAGTTATGATTTTGAATGTGGAACCTACATGAAATATAAATGGAAAGACCGAAATGTCCGTTACAAAAACTTTCCTTTTCTTTTAACAATCAAAATTGTACCAATGCAAAGACAATACACAAATAAAACATGAAAGAAATATTTATTAAATAAAACTGAGTCTTCTTTGTATTTGGTTTTCACACGTAACCGGCTAAAAACGTAAATTACTGTGACGTCATTATACGTTTACATTGTACGTCATATTGGTCTGTGTATGTACGGCACGAAAATATGGCGTTGATCCAAGCGATTCTAGTCGATTGAAACAGAGTAAGGAAAAATAGAATTTTAGGGATAGGCGCAATCCATTGGATGCCTATGACGACCATGAGATTCTTAGTCGCTATAGAATGACAAGACGTTGTTTGATGGACGTGATTGACATTGTCAGAGAAGATATTTCACATGATACGAAAAGATCGTGTGCCTTAACTCCTGAGGAACAGACGTTCGCTGCTTTGAGATTTTATGCTACAGGTTCATTCCAACAAGTCATAGGGACATTTTGGGACTTAGTCAGCCCAGCGTGTCAAGGTCAGTTCAGAGAGTGTCAACGGCTTTGGCGAGCATTGCAGGGCAAATCATCAAGTTTCCGACGGATAACAGGAAAGCACAGGCAATCAAGGAAGGTTTCATGGACAAATTCAGATTTCCTAGTGTGCTTGGATGTGTGGATGGAACATTCATTCCCATCAAAGCTCCATCGCAACGTGAGGACATGTATGTTTGTCGAAAAGGTTTTCATGCCCTCAATGTTCAGGGGATTTGTGACAGCCAGATGAAATTGATCAACCTTCTTGTGAAGTACCCAGGCTCAGCTCATGATGCATTCATATGGGGCCAGTGTAGCATTCAGGACTTTTTGAGCCAAAATCCTCAGTTGGGTTTCTTGCTAGGGGATCAAGCATATCCTTTGAAACCGTATCTGCTTACTCCTGTTCGGGATCCCCGCACCCCTGCAGAGGAGGCATACAACAGGCAGCAACAGAGAGCGAGGAAAGTAATAGAGGACACCTTTGGAAGATGGAAATGCAGATGGCTCGTGCTACATAAAGAACTAGATAGGACATATATTGTAGTAATGCCCCCATTTTTTCTATAAAATAAACTGCACGCACATAAACAAATATAACATTTTTTATAAAGTTGATAACAAGTACTAACTATAGAACCTGTTTGATATTTTCACATGTGTCGGTAAAATAAAATTAAATGGATAAAATACATGCCCATTTCTTAAAAAACACCAAGAAAACCACTATTTTCAACTTTCTTACGTACTTAAAAATATGAGCGACTAAAAATACCACAACAATATTTTGCCTGTAGTAAGAAATAGGTATGTACATTCTTTGTTTAATTTTTTTTCGTGGTATTCCTTGTCGCTCATGTTCAAATATTAAAAAAACGGGGAAAAAAATCGTTTAAAATTTATAATAATCAGTCTGAATCGATCGGCGTAACTATTTCCGGAAACAAAAGCATTGTGACGGTGAAGCTGAACTTGCAGAAGTTTGATAAGTGTACATGATTTTATATAGATATATATGTGTGTTTTCACAAATTACTTTTCATTATGATTCCATTAAGTTTTTTTTCCTTTAAAGTATGAATTTTAATGTAAACAACAGAATAAGTAAGATTGACGCGACGTAGCCTTCCTGCAGCGCAGCTGCAGTCTGCTTGAAGTGACTACCTACCATATCCTTATAAAAAGTTAAAATTCACTAATTTAGAACAAATATTATCAAAAATGTCCATAAGTATTAAAAATAGAATGTGTTTTATTATTGGATTATGAGAAAATTCGGTGTAAAGCTCTCAGTCTGGAATTCTTTCCCTATCTTGTTGGCTTCTGATCCCTATTTTTATTTATAATAAAACTTCAAAAAAGATATAGATGTGGAGAAGGTGAATAAGGAGAGAAATTAAGATAAAGATGGTGAGAGAAATTTTTCGAGAAAACTAATAAGAAACAGAGATTAAGAGAATATAACATGAAAAAAAAATCTTACATCTAAATACATTTAAGTCATAATTTTAATACTTTTCAAGTAATATTCAAATATGACATCGATGATAAATGACCATTAAATTACACGTAAACATCTTACTTCACGGAGCTGTTGAAGCTCAAAACAGTCGAGTCCATCAGCTAGTCCGTAGACTTTTTCTTCTCCAATAACGGACACAACCAGTTCCTCCGATGGTGTGAGTGGATCAACATCGTTCTGTCCTCCTCCCGTAATTCTGCGGTCCTTCAATTATAAAAAAAAACCACCATAAATTCGTTTATGATGTCAGCAAACCATGTAATGAGTTTGTGAATGGTCACTGGTTTTGTTTTTTGTTTTTATTTTGGTCATATGCTATGTGTAAGACAAGATAACATGTGGATGGGAGAGGATTTTTGTAACTTTTTTTACGTCTGTGATCATGCAGAACAATTTAATGTATGAATTCTATACCGCAACAAGTTGCGAGGGGGATAATGTTTGTGCTGTCAGTCAAGCAGTTTGTAAATCACTGCATGGAATTTCACAAAACCTTGTGTGTATATGTGCATATTGCCAGAAATTTGATTTCATATTTTTTTCTGTGAATGTAGGCCCTTTTAAATTTGTTAAAACCGAAGGTATAGATACACGTGTATACATTGACGCAACGCGCTTTGAAAAAATGAGGCACTTTGGAAAAAAAAATGTATAAATCAATATATGGACTTCGTTCTTAACTTTTTTCGTTTTATTCAGATTAAGTGTTTTTATTTCTTTGAAAACACTATTTAATATGGTCTGGCATCATTGGGAATAGGAAGGGTACAATCAAAGGTACAATACATTTTCCTATAAAATATTTATATCAATTACTTGAAGAATGCATCCGCATCATCTTTTCTTCCCAAACATTAATCAATTCCATAAACTTATATATCTGCAGGTTTCTAAGCATAAATCCCTTTCTCAAATTCAAAAAATGAATTATTTTGATATATAAATTCAGATATTTACACGTACAGCTGTTAAAACATATCAACCTAAAAATCAGCATTTGAGCCTGCACTTTTTTGCATTAATTTTTAAGAAAATATACATACTCAAATATACTGATACATAGTTTGATGGAATTAATTATACGTATCTTTAAATATCACACAACATGTTTCATATGGGGTTTTCTCGAAATTGTTGACGGAAACGTCCGAAAATTCATATTATAAAAATGTGCGTAATTCAAATAATGATTAGAAACTACTTGCCATGCAAAATAACATATCGTTGACTTTAGAATAAATAATAATCAATAAATCAACTCCCGTCAGTACTTCAGTACTTTGATTCAAAGTGCGTTGTAACAATGCATACTTGTAGGAAGTTTTGATATGACGATTTCTTTGGAGTAAAGTGCTTGTCAGATAATTGCGTGGGATATACATTTATGTGAGCGTGCTCACCTTTTCTTTTATTTTATTATAGTAAGGCTATAAAATTATTCTAATTTTGTAAAGAAGATACGACTTTACTCACATTGCGGGTGTGTCCTATAAGGCAAGATATTATATCAACATATTATAAAAACTCAAATTTACTATGTGAATTTGAATCCCCCTATATCCCGGCATGTATGTAGAGTTGTATCTAGAGAAAAACATTTCGTTTTTCTGGTTAGGCTTATTTTTTTATTTTCACTCACAAAACTATCGTTAGATTTATCATAAGACATCATTTAACATTGTCATCCAATTCCAAGGTCATATCGAAAGGTCAAAAGTCAAATGTACTGAAGTCATCTAAGATTTTTATCAATTCCTACCTCTGTCATGCATTCTTACCTCTGTCATTTATACTTTAAAAAATCTCAATTAATCTTAAACCAACAGTCAAATTTTCATTACGTTGATACATTTTAATTACGGGTCATGATAATCATACTGTTAAATTTCATTCAAATTTGAATCATACAAATTCTTTTTAGAATTTTTTGTTTCAAAAGAGAATTCAGGAGCGCTAGCTTTACAGTAAAATATTACATCAAAAATTACCTTAGGTTACCAGTATTAATTTATTTGAGTACCTTTAAGTAACAAATAGGTATCATGTATAAAAGGCAACACAGAAAAAAATAAATTTAAGAAAACTTCAATATTCAACAATAGAATTATATCATGATACCTTCTTGACTTCTACTGCTCGTTTCTTTGTTAATCTTTTCACATCGTTCCATTTTTTCTTTATTTCTTCTATTGTCCTCGGCACAACCGACGTGGCGTTCACAGATTTCTGAACCTCTATCCAGGACATTTTCTTCTTTTTGTTCGAGATGCTGTCGCTAAATCTAGAGAATAATACCTCCGAATTTTCATTCACCTTGCTTACAAGGACATCGATTTCCCGATCTAAAAATCTTGGCTTTCTTTTTCTTTCCGACGTTTCCGACATTTTCGACCCTGTTACGGTATTTACGTCAAATTATGACGTCATTTTTATGTCAGTGCAAATTACGTCATATAAGCAAAGACAAGAACGATTAGAGAATTTTAACAGTTAAAAAGTTACATATGTAAATAAATAATAATTCGCAAATGTATAACGTTATGTATATTGCAGAGAAAGACAGTCAATGAAATAAGAAGTTTAAAGACAAAATAAAATAATTCATTCTTTAATTATTGTCACCCCCCCCCCCCCTCCCAAAGATTATTTTGGGAAAACTGCATTGTAATGAAATAAATGATTTTCTGACCAATGAAAGCTGCTGATACAAATAAATTGTCTTTACGGACCCGTTATTACCGCACCCGTTAACTAAACGTTAACGGAGATGTTCGTGAATACCACGTTAAATTTTTACGGACGCACCCGTTAATGTTTCCGTAAAGTTAACGGACCCGTTATTTTACGGATGCTTTGTGAATAAGGTCCCAGTTGTTGATATTTCATAAACGAACACTAGCCTAATGTTTCGAAGATGAAAATATTGAATCAGAATGCGTACTGATGGTGAAATAAGAGTCTTGAGAGACAATATTTCGGTAATTCTTGTATAGAAACACAACCAAAGCGTTTTGTTTTCATTGTGTCGTCAGAATGAACTCCTTGATAGCTAACGTGATCTGCAGTTTTATAAACTTCACAGTTATGTGTTTTCCTTTATATTTGTAATTTAAATCTTCGACAAAATCCATTTTAAATCAATATTTGGTAGTAGATATAGCTATATGGAAAATACAAGAAAGTCTTCAAAAATAGGTCACTGAAGCGTTGAAGTGAGGGGCTGTGTCAAAAATAGTTCGGACCGGAAGTATTTGATAAAGCATCACCCGTTTGATAAAGCAAAGGTTTATCACACGGGTAGTATACGCCACGCGTATGATATATATATATATATTTATCTCATACGTGTGGTGTATACTACCCGTGTGATAAACCTTTGCTTTATCAAACGGGTGATGCTTTATCAAATACTTCCGGTCCGAACTATTTTTGACACAGCCCCTCGCTTCAACGTTTCAGTGACCTATTTTCGAATACTTTCTAGTATTTTCCATATAACTATATCTACTACCAAACATTGATTTAAAATGGGTTTTGTCGAAGATTTAAGAAAAACACATAACTGTGAAGTTTATAAAACTGCAAATCACGTTAGCTATCAAGGAGTTCATTCTGACGACGCAATGAAAACAGAACGCTTTGGTTGTGTTTCTATACAAGAACTTACCGAAATAATGTCTCCAAAGACTTATTTCACCAGCAGTAAGCATCCTAATTCAATATTTTCAACTTCGAATCATTAGGCTAGTGTTCGTATTATAAAACATCAACAACTGTTCCTCGTTCGAGTCAATTCAAACTAACGAGCATTCGCAACTTTGTGTATTTCAACAAACTTGATTATTCAAGTCTTCTGATCAGTATTTCCATTTAATTAAGTGATTAAGCTCTAAGAAAAATTATTTACAGATAAACAATTATTTCAAGGTTTATTTCAGTGAAACTTTACATTAAAACAGTTATATTTATCTCCGAAATGACGTACTAAATTGTATTGCGCAAGGTCACAATAACCGCATTACACAACGTTGCATCATCGTTTAATCTTTGAAAAAATCATTATTCGGGTCATATTATGGACTGTCTCAAAAGCTTCATGATATATATCAAATTGTATGAGATAAATAGAACATCTATAATTGTGTGATTTTATATTTGCTTTATCCAACTCGTTGAAATGGTTATATTCGCTCGGCAAGCCTCGCGAATATATACACCATTTCAACTCGTTGGATAAAGCAAATATAAAATCACACAATATAGATATCCTCTATATATATATATATATATATATATATATATATATATATATATATATATATATATTAATTGTTAATCTTTGTGTTTACTTACAAACGGCCAGGAATAAAACTTTTTTCATCAAATGTAAAAAAAATACTAACCGTAGATTATGTAGCATTCAATTGAAAAAAAATATCGGATATCAACTTTACTGAACATGATAGTCAACAATTTTAATTCAATTTTAGTCCAATTTACATGTAAATTGCTTGTTATATTGGAACATAGACATGTAAATTCATGCAACTGTTGGAATACGATGCCCAGGGAATATTGGATTGATACTGATTAAAAAATGTTGTGACTCTTATTTTTCTTAATAAAAACAGCATTGTGTAAAGAAATATTTGTATCTGTTATTTTGGATGTGTTCATACTCGCGATAGTATGAAAAAGGAAACCAAATGCTCAACTGATAAAAATAAGCTTAAACTACTTAGTTTTCTTATTTCAACAAGTTCCATGGAATCGAACAAGCAAAGCCATACAATTATGCTTTACCATAATTCACGCATACATCTACAACGGTTTCTCAATGTTCGGAAAAAATATATGGTTATATGTAAAATTTTATTAGAATATGTTGCGCTTGTTAATCAAAAAGAAATTTAAAGAAACAGAATACTTATTTAAAAATATGTAATCTGTATATTTGGTTTTAAGTGGTTCTATTCTGTCTAGTGTATACTCATACATTGTCCATGTACCCCATACAAAACCGATCGATGTTGGTTAAGGTAATAACTGGGATTCTTTTAGCCAAATACATGTAGTTTTGAGTGTTTGAAAATATATCTTCAATAAAAGTAGTATTGTAAAATAATGGATAAAAATGTGTTGTGCACCTGGTACCTTTAGTGGCATATGAACCTTTTCTTTATGATCACAACACTGGGGAATTTTGTTTTGGTCAATGAAATTGTGATTAGTTCTATAAGGTCTAACTCATATACATTTTTCTATTATTTTTTTGTTTGCATTTATATATGAGATATAAATATCACGATTAAAAAAATCTATCTTTATTCCTCATTATTGAGAGAGAGAGAGAGAGAGAGAGAGAGAGAGAGAGAGAGAGAGAGAGAGAGAGCAAATTTAATCAATTTTTAACACCAGAGTTTCCCCTCAAATCGTGTTAACCGGAACCAAAAATCTTTAGTTGATGGGCGGGGTATTTCGAATCATCCCGCGTTCCGTGTTTTCGAAAGTTCGAAGTATCGCTCTGCAATGTACAAAACATGAACAAATGAATTTATCCAACAGTCATCACCAGCAATATATTATAAGTTATTTATATACAGATTTTAAAAAAGTAATATCATATATTTATAAAATAATTTATGATTTAATGTATGTACTCACTATCCTTAATGAAGGGAATGTGTGTGATGAGAAAGCTGTTCAGTATTCATTTCTTATTACATGTAATTATGTTCTTGTTTCATTAAGCGAATAAAATTGACAGAGTGAATATTTGGTAACCGCAAACATGCGTGGATCAAGAAAAATAATTCAGGGGGTGTCTGAAGGATAATTTTGTTTTCTAGGGTGGGTGGATGGGGGGTCCGAGGCCTATTTTGGGAATTTTACTATCTAATTTTAATAATTTGAATTTTCGGGGGACGAGAGCGGTTGTCGAGTTGAAAAAGGGGTTTCAGAATACCCCCAAATGAAATTAATGTATTTTTGGTTTCGTAAATAAAATTATAAGCTTAGCATGAAACTTTTTAAAGCTGCTTGGTCCGATTTTATATCAAATTTTGTGTACGCTTTTAAACGATGGTTATGCTAAGTATGTGCATAATAATAGACATTGCAGTAGTTTTCCCGGTCAATTTAGCCATATTTCAATGAAAAAAATGATGTACAAACTTGTTTTCAAAACTAAACATTTAAAAGAGTATCACATTAGTTGCCTCATATTAAAATTCGCTGCTGAGTTCGAGGCGGATGTGACTGTATTACGACTTCGATATCGCAAGGTCAAAATGTTTTGGCAAATCAAAATTAAACTAGTCTTGTGTACGTACATTTTGTTCACTAATATTTCTGAAAAATGTTTTGTATACAATCGATGCATAACCATGTGGGTTGACGAAACCAAACGGTTCCATTTTCTAAACCTTCTCATGATGCATTTGGAGTTTTTTGCGTTCCCATAAAGAAATTATTTTATTTACTTTGAATATTTATAACTTTGAAAGGAGAGCGATTCTGAAGGTGTAAAAAGGCGAAAGTCCATAACTTTCTAATATACAATAATATTGGTTTGTAATGAAAATTTTTTGATATCCTAATAGCAAAAAAATCGGACCATGCAGCTTTAAATATATATATGCATTTATCGGTATTCTTTTAAATTTTGCTCTATTTAAACAGGTAACCACTGATATCTTATTTTTTTCTACACTTTATTCCATACATACATCATACGTGTACTAATGACAGTTGTTAACATTTGAACTATTCTTACTCCCGAGAAAGATGTATAGTAGTAATTTTTTTAATGCTCCCTAATATCTTATCTTCTTTATAGATACAGCTACAATTGTGATTTACATTATCGTTCTGATATTCAAAGATATGATAACAATCCAGACCTACGAAAAATTAAGGATTATAGATAGATAATCATCATACGGTGAAATATAACAGTTGTGAAATGTGAAAAATTTACGAATCTATATCTCGATACGAGCTAAGGAGTTTTTTCAGAACCAACTTGAGGTATTCCAGATTTTTAGTGACAATCAGAGATTAACCCAGGTCACCGAAATAACAAAGCATTTCAAAGGTGCTTCGTAAAAAGGTAAAAGTAAAACGTTTCTGTATCAAATTTTAACCCGGCTTTACTGGTACAGATACGTGGCGCTTTGTGACGTAATGACGTGAATTATGATGTCATTTTAGCAACGTTTTGACGTTTTGGTTTTAAGGAACATTGTTCATTATTATAACTAAAAAGTAAACGTAAATGTTTGTATCCGTAAGCTTCACAATACAGAATAAAACCAAATGTTTATCCAATGCAGACACTTGTTTTCTTACAATCGGCCCAAATGGGCCCCGTGGCACTGAACGTAGAGACCAAATCGGCCCAAATCGGCCCTGTGGTACGGAAGCGTATTAGTGGCACATATACACTTCACATTTTTTTATATTCTACACTTTAAAGTGTACATTTTACACTTTAATTTGTAAATTTTACACTTTAATCTGTAAAATTTACACTTTAATCTGTAAAATTCACACTTTAATCTGTAAAATTTGCACTTTAATCTGTAAATTTTACACTTTAATCTGTAAAATTCACACTTTAAAGTGTAAAACTCACACTTTAAAGTGTAAAATTCACACTTTAATCTGTAAAATTCACACTTTAATCTGTAAAATTTACACTTTAATCTGTAAAATTCACACTTTAAAGTGTACAATTCACACTTTAATCTGTAAAATTCACAATTTAATCTGTAAATTTTACACTTTAAAGTGTAAAATTCACAGTTTAATCTGTAAAATTTACACTTTAATCTGTAAAATTCACACTTTAATCTGTAAAATTTGCACTTTAATCTGTAAATTTTACACTTTAATCTGTAAAATTCACACTTTAAAGTGTAAAGCTCACACTTTAAAGTGTAAAATTCACACTTTAATCTGTAAAATTCACACTTTAATCTGTAAAATTTACACTTTAATCTGTAAAATTCACACTTTAAAGTGTACAATTCACACTTTAATCTGTAAAATTCACAATTTAATCTGTAAATTTTACACTTTAAACTGTAAATTTTACACTTTAATCTGTAAATTTTACACTTTAATCTGTAAAATTTACACTTTAATCTGTAAAATTCACACTTTAAAGTGTAAAATTCACACTTCAATCTGTAAATTTTACACTTTAATCTGTAAAATTCACACTTTAAAGTGTAAAATTCACACTTCAATCTGTAAATTTTACACTTTAATCTGTAAAATTCACACTTTAAAGTGTAAAATTCACACTTTAATCTGTAAAATTCACACTTTAATCTGTAAATTTTACACTTTAATCTGTAAAATTCACACTTTAATTTGTAAAATTCACACTTTTATCTGTAAAATTTGCATATAATATACACCTACATTTGAGAGTTTTTAATCATTGCTGTGATTTGATCGAAGGAATATCGACCGTGATTTTTTAATAAGTGAATATTTTAAGTTAGGTCTTAAATACAGTGACATCATTAAATGTATGGACGAATTACATGGGTATGTCTTGAGTATCCGCTCACTTAAAAGGATTACTAAGAAAATAGGACTTCATCGCCGGAAATATAAGATTGATATACTACAGGTAGCGTTGTTTGTGCTCGAACAGTGTGAAATGCATGGCCAAATGCACGGATACCGCTGGATGCATTTAAAGTGTCTTGAAACTGAACTCATTGTTGACCAAGAGACCGTTCGTGTTTTGCTGCATATTATTGATCCGGAAGGTATCGTGTTAAGAAGAAAGAGGCGACTCAGAAGACGAATTTATTCCATTAAAGGCCCAAACTCCGTCTGGCATATCGATGGTTATGATAAACTTTCTAGATACGGAATAAAGATACATGGCTGTATTGATGGATTCTCACGCCAAGTTATTTGGTTAAAGGCAAGTGTTTCCAATAAAAATCCAAACATTATTGCTCATTATTATATAGAAAGCATAAAAAGATTTGGAGTGTGTCCAAGACGTTTAAGAGCTGATATGGGTACCGAGAACGTTCATGTTGAAGCAATTCAAAAGTTTCTCAGACGACACCATCAAGACGAGCATGCCGGAGAACGAAGCTTCTTGTACGGAAAAAGTATAAACAACCAAAGAATAGAAAGTTTGTGGGGTATGATCCGCGGTCAGGGAATTCAATTCTGGATGAATGTTTTCCAAGGACTTGCAGAAAGTGGCTTTCATAACGCAGATTACTTAGACCAAGAAATAACTTGCTTTTGTTTTCTTCAACTAATACAGGTAAGAATTCCATGGTTGCATGGGTCTGCCACCACTTGTCAGATAATTATACTGACTTATCAAATGATTATATCGACTTGTCAGATATTTATGTCAACTTGTCAGATCTTTATGATGACTTTTCAGAAAATCATCATATTGACTAGAAACTCAATATTTTGTTGTTTAAGCGTGTTAGTGCCACTAACTGTCATTACCTTGTCATCATAATATCTGACAAGTCGACATAATCATCTGATAAGTCGACAAAATTATCTGACAAGTCGACATAATGATCTTACAAGTTAACATAATTATTTGACAGAAAAAATAAAATGAAGAATATTATCATTCATATTATAAGTCGACTTGACAGATAATGATGTTGACTTGTCAGATATTATGTCTTCTTGTCAAATAAAGATGTCGACTTGTCAGATAATTATGTCGACTTGTCAGATGATTATGTCGACTTGTCAGATAATTTTGTCGACTTGTCAGAGCCTTATGTCGACTTGTCAGAAAATATGTCAACTTGATGGAACAAATTGGGCGTGGAAACGTTTTTAGTGTTGTGACAAGTGACAAGTCGACATAAAGATCTGACAAGTCAACATAATTATCTGACACGTCAACATCAAGATCTGACAAGTCGACTTGATTATCTGACAAGTGATGGCAGTATTATGCCACCATAGAATTCAATTCAAAGTCATACAAGTACTTTTTTTACAAACTGTTTCTTTCAGATAATACAAATTGTCTTTAATTATAATTATGCAGATTTATCCATGGATCAAAATTGCGCATAAAAGACATTTTGTAAATCCAGCTGTACATGTATTAATGATTTCATGTGTTTGTTTTAGGACACGTTAGACGACATCAGTTCTATCTGGAACCGTCATAGAATTAGGCGATATAGACAAGGAGTTTCGCAATGTGGTCGACCCTTTCTTCTTCATCACATGCCAAGCGCATTTAATACTGTGGATTATGGCGTTGAAATAAACGAAAACGAATTGAATGTTTGCGAAAGTGAATTAGAAATGCTACCGCATTTGCCATGCTCAAAATTAATCAAAGACCTGTGTGCATGTATAATGGAAGAAAACAATATCGCAATGCCTCAGGATCCAGAAAGCATGCAAACTTTGTACATGTTTTTAAGAGAGGAAATAAGAAACAACTTATGATTTGTCGCAGCATCTTGCTAGTTTAGCAGTTGTAGTTAAAATAAATAAACTAGAGCTCTTATTGGTATTTTTTAAAGTTCAAAACGTATATCATTATGGTATCAAATTTTTCAAGGAACACAAATAGTCTATTAATTACTGTAATTTGTTCATACAATAAAATTTGTCATTACAATAAGTTGTTTTTTGTTTGTTTGTTTGTTTTTTGTTTTTTTTTTAAGGAACGCGATTTGTTGATTGATGTCATGTAATCCTGTGTGATCAAGCAATGGATTTTGTTATAGACTTTTAATCCATATTTGGCAAAAAAGTGGGTTTGGCATGCAGACATTGGACGACTCAATATCAAAATTAACACGCATATTCTTTCAATATCAAAAGTTTTGCAACAATTATAATTTTTTAGCACTTTAAAAGATCGACGCACTATAATACCTGTAATTATTATAATACAATTTATTGCATAGTGTCATGACGGGAGGCATATCTAAGGTTTAAAAGTTGCCTTTTCCGAAACAGTGCAGGCAACGGATACAAGCAATAATAAGGTTTTTCATTTAAAAAATTATCAATGCATGTTTAATGTGTCAACATTTACATTCACAATTGGTGTTTATATATTAGATGTAATAAGCAACATTGATCAAGATTTTTAAAGTAAAACTCTTCACCATGAACGTGTGTAATCCTGATTTAAAAAACGATTAGCCATATTTGAACGGTGAAAAAAGGGGGAGGGGTATCACAAGAAATTGTTACATAGTGCCTATTACGGTACAATGTAAGTAATAGTTGGTGTTGGATTATCATCATAAACAAAGAATAATCACTCGTGTGTCTTCAATTACTAGTCAAGTGTGTATGTTAATTTCGATAGAATTATTCTAAAACATTTGGTCGTAAGTATATTTTATGTAGTTGTTACAAAACAGATGTAAAACAAAATTCATTTGACCCCTTCCCCATGGATCTATGCCACTGTATATGTTTATTCAAACCATCAGATTGAGATTTCAGCCGTCGCGCCATAAGTACACATCACAGACACGTAACATCGGAGGGGAGGGGGGGGGGGGGGGGCGCACTGCCCACTGTTTTTGCAGCAGACACTTTTCTTAACTTTACATATGAAAAATGGAAATCTCATGGATTTTCTCCCCCTCCCCCTCCCCACTCCACTTTTGTCAGAGCATGTAATAAATGAAACTGAAAATAAGAAATTTTAATTGAATTGAAATTGAAATGAAGTTACAATGAAAACTTCCCCCTTCCCCTCCCCCAACGGAATAGGATTTTCTTTTATGATTTTGAGAATTCATCCTTTTTTAAAATTGGTTGTCAAGATGTTTTAGATGAAGCTGCCCTTCCCCACACTTTCAAAATGATGCTGCGTGCTTGAATATCCTTTCTTATTTCCCATGGTTAGAAAAAAACAAAATTACCTTAATATAAGAAATACAATTTAAAATTTGACTGCTTTATCAGTCGCTTTCAAGCTTACATGCAATTCTTTCAAACATGTTTATTACTAAACTAATTTGAATTAATAAAATAATTTAATTTCAAGTGATATACAGTGTACATGTATGTACACTAGATCAAAGAAAAAGACTGAATTGTTTTCTTAAACGTACACGTTCCGTTAATGAAATTATGATCAGCAGCGAAAATTAAAATTCAATACTTATTCATTACTTATAACCCTAGTTGATGCATGCATGCTTCCATGGCATTCATAAGCTGGGGTTTTCTTTGCTTTTCGCTATTCACTCTTCGAATAGCGAATATAATTCTGTGGTCAGTTCGCTATTCAAATTACCGTAAACATGCTAATAAACGTAAATTCCATATAAACTGCCATTTTTAATCGAAAGAAACAGTTATATGGTAAAGATTATTACTTGCTGACCTGACCAGAACATTGACATAATTAGCTAGCCTGGCAAGAAGGTAAGAAAATTATAATATTCTGTTGCACTGGGGATATGTCTTTTAAGGGGCTGGCTAACACCCTCTATACCATATTGGGGCCTTCATATGTGGTGTGGATGGGACCCCGGGAAATCCCAGTCGACCCTCAAAAGGAATTGGGTTTACACGACCAGTAACAGGCTAATCGAATAGTGAATAGCGAAAAGCGAATGGAACTCCAAATTCTGGATGCTTAATAAAACTGTATATTGCAATAACTGTCACGGTTTTCATAAATAAAAACTCTTGTAAAACATATTGCGTCAAAAAAATTTAATTAAACAAACATCCACATTTTTAATACCAAAGAAATGAAAACCCCATAGTGAGAAAAGATAAAAAAAAAAAAACAACAACCAAAATGCCGACAGCCAAAATAAACTAAACTTTTAAACATAACAAAAATGTTCTCTTGTTTTTCATTTACAATACTTTTTGCAAATCAAGTTTAAATTCCAATGAAACATATAATGATTTGTAACCTTTTCAAATGTTCACTTTGAAAAATAATTAGGTTTTCAATAGTAACGACATACAATCCTTAATTCTTTTATTTTGAGGCAACATTCACGCAAAATCCATTACCCAAACGCTTGAGTTTAGAACTGCATTCATCTCACTTCTAAAGACCGTTTAACTTTCGTACGCTTTTGGAATGTCGAGTACTCTTCCACAAGTATGCGCTATCGGGCGTCTAGAAATACCCTCCATATCAACGATTTTTACTTGAATTGTGAAAAACTT
The DNA here is from genome assembly GCA_033439105.1 of Magallana nippona. Taxonomy (NCBI): domain Eukaryota; kingdom Metazoa; phylum Mollusca; class Bivalvia; order Ostreida; family Ostreidae; genus Magallana; species Magallana nippona. The sequence goes on from CM065921.1 coordinate 21,081,659, forward strand.
CCCTTCAGAATTATATAACATCAGATCACTGGCTGTTATAAACCGAAGCAACGTGCGCAGCATCTTGGTATCTTCAATTTCACGGATATATCTCTTGAGATATTTGAAGGACTCGGATTCTGGTTCATCGCATTTAAGAGTCGAAAGAAGTTTTTTTTATGTCGGGGTTATTTTCTGAAATTCACTGTCAACATCCAAAACAAGCTCGTAAGTTATCAACACCTCAAAAAGGCATTCTCTAATGAATGCTGGTTCTTGTACCATTTCCAAATGGGCAATTTGGTCAATGACAGGCCCAATGTTATCTTTGGTAATTTTCACCTTACAATCATGAGTGGAGAGGATCTCAAGAAGTTCATCCATGTCCCCAATTGCATTGGAAAGAATTCCACTTTCACTTTTTGGGATAAATTGGAGAAATTCTTCTTTAAGTTTGTCACTACCAAATCCAAACAAGGAGGACTTTAGGAAGTTGAGGGCTAGTCGAATTGGCAGTATTTTTTGAAGGATCCAACCTAAGGCGATAATTTTCCCAATAGCCCTCCAATCGTCAGCCTCCATATCATGTCGGAGACATGGAATTTTCAAATCCGTACCAGTTGCGCACTGTTCATAAAAGTCTTCCCAGAATTCAGAAAGCATATCCCTCATGACTCCCCCGCTGTTCTCTTTCTCCTTTGGAAGAATTATTGAGGCAAGTGTAATGTCCTTTTTAAAATCGACATCAGAATTTTCTTTGAATATTTTGATAAGCTCTCGAAGAACTTGCCCTCGATGCACTACAATACTAAATTCCTTAGGCTCGCGAGCTATTGGAATAATTGGAATAGTGGGTGTTAAAGTCGCCTCCCCCAAATTGTCTTCCCAAAGTAGAAGGATAGCAGGATCAGGTAGTGAGGAGCTGTCACTGTCATCTCCTACATCAGGATTCAATGGACGTTTACTTGAATCTTCTTTTAGAACATTATCTTTCGAACTTTCAATGAACTCCAACACTTTTTCAGTTAGGTCTGTAAAATGTTGAATAGGATTGGTTGACTTGTTTTCAGTGCTCGAGGAAGGGTAGTTTTCGTCCTCCTTGACAACTTTAGAGGATTCTCCTGGCGTATTCTTTGATTCTTTAAGCTGCTGTCCAGCCTTACTTGGTGATGCACTGATTTTGGTTTGGTCAGTTTGTTCTTGTAATCATCTGATAATTGTTAACTTTCTTTTGTCTTGTACGCAAATAGAAGTGCACAAACTGAAGTTTGGCTTTGTCAATTATGTCCCCCAATGTTGTTTCCTCATCTTCTAGAGGTTTCAGTTGGAAATCCGTTAATTCAAAATCCATGTCCTTCAGCTTTCCATGTTGACTTTCGCCATCAGGAAAGAAAAGATTTAGACACTCTTTTATGATGGATTGCTTGTTCAGTGATTTGTTAAGCATCACGGTTCTTTTCCCTCCTCCTGCTTTTGCTCTTACATGCACATACATCTTTTTTCCTTCGTCGAAATGATACCAACCAAGATGTACTTTGTGTTCTTCTTTTTTGGCACTTAACTTGGGGATTTTTTTGGCAACTGATTCTGTTTCCTCGTTTGACGTATCTGTATAACTGGCCCTGCTGCTTCTTAACCTATCTCTAAGTCGATCCATAAGACTAGCCTTTCTTGTCTTTGGTTTCTCCAGTCCTTCTGTCAGGAAATCCCTCAAAGCAAATCGGTCCCCCTTTTTTTGAAGGTATTCCTTTAAATCAGCATCCGTCATACCACTTGCGGCATCCTCATCAATCTAAAAATAGTGATAAGGTATTAATGAAAAATAATTATTAAAAATATTTTGAGTTAAACTATATTTTTAAACTACACAGCAAAAATGAGGGTTTTCGCAAAACGTCAGTTTTAGAAAGCGATATGTGATATGTTTGGTTTGAAAACAGTTTTTAGTACTAGTTTTGTATTTAGGGATTATTTAGAACGTAGTATCATAAGATGAAAAAATCTTCAGTAGGGACTCAATGTTAAAATACTTAGTATTCATTAAAACGTTAATTAAGTATATCGCCTTTCTATTTTTACATATATTTTCGATTTATTAAAGCTGTTTGGGTCAGAGTTGTTGGCCATTGTTCATCAGGTGAGCGATATGGCCCCTGTGCCTGTTTATGGGTTTAACGGAAAACGGATGGTGCTAGGTATCAAAGATATTTTATCTGGCGGCTGCCAAATAATTAGTATAATTATCTAGCGGCCGCCACTTACATGTATTTATCTGGCGGCCGCCAGCATAGGCCAAATAAATAAGCGGCGGTCGCCACCTAATTATATGGCGGCCATCAGATAATAAACTCGTGGGCAGATAAATAAGTTTCAGTCGCCAGATATTATGTGGTTGCTGCCAGATAACAATTTGTTGGCCGCCTGATGAAATATATTTGTCCCACCTGTCTCTTTCAACCTTTTCTAGTTTACGCTCTTCTGTAATAGATATACATGTATGCCGAAACAGTTCTGTATGGAAAAAAATATCAGACAGTTGAAAGACTCATAGTAAAATCTAAAAGCGTTTGTGAGAAAAGAATCGGACGCGTTTGACGAACGAAAGTCATCTTCTAACTATGGAGGGTAATCGTGTTCAAAAATCCAGACATGTAAATTTGCAAATCCGAATATGTAATCGTGTTGTTGTGTGAGTCTGAGTATGAATATGTGTAATTCTGATCATGTAACCTATAAAACTCAGGGATAAACACTTTAGAGTTGACCCCGCAGGCCTTCAATCTAATTTTTCCTACAGATGCTAATTGCAGCTGTAAAATGCTGTTTGTTATTAATTTTACATGTAATCTGCCACTATAATACAAACTTTCCATCTGTAGTCTCTGCATTTGTATTTCCGTTTTCTGAAATATCATGGCTGACATGTTGCAAATCAACAAATGTAAAGTCAATAAGTTTGTCGAATTTTGACATGACCATATATGGAAACAGTGACGTCACCAATAGAAAAAGGCTAGCTGCAGGTAAAGGCATGCCGTAATTGCCGGAATGGGGGCGGAATAATAAAAAAAATAATAAGGTAGGTCTTTAATCATATTATCTCTGGATAACAACTTTTCTTAGAAAGTATTATTTTTCGGAAAGTTATCGATAAGAAAATCAAAGAATCTAAAGACATTGGTTTTAAGATTTTGATTAATATGAGACATAAGAAGCGACACCCCCTTTGAAAATATATAAATATAAATTCCACAGATAAGGTTAACTGTCGTAAAATTAAAGTGTGCATAAATATTTTTTAAAATGTTTCATTTTGTATTGTCGGCAATATATAAGGAAAAAAGCCTATTATGCAGGTGAAAATTGGCATTTTTTAAAAATTTCAAGCAATTATTACGGGATATGAGCATGACGTCCTGAATGTCGGTTCAATACAGACTCACTTTGTGAAATTGGTTGATGAAAAATTTCCGGAGAGCTATTATAATACAGCTTTACTGCCACTTGTGAACATGTACTGCAACTACTTAATTTTGTAAAATTATCGTCAATACAGTATATACATGTATTTTAAAATCCAGTTTAATTCATCCGACCCACCCAGTCCTTACTTTCAGAAATCCAATTTACAAGGAAAAATCATAAGTGCAAAAACATAAACATACTAGTATACCATTACTATTTCTTCAAAACCTTTCAATTTTTAACAAAACTTGTACTTTGATTAATAATTATAAAACTTCTTTTTATTTATAACAGTTTTAGATTGTTTTATTATTTATCTATCACTTGCACAACAAAATCATTTTGATATTTTAAAAAAGTATAAATACATGTATAGTTACATACATTTTTCCGCAAAAAATTACTAAATCTTTGCATGTCGTTTATTCTAACTAATTCAGAAAAATAACAAAAAGAACAAGAGAAAAGCTGTCAATGTGACAGCAAACCGGTTTTTTTTTGTGTGAACAGTACAGTATCCATAATCCATTTGTCAATCCTGAATTGATAAATACTACCTATTCAAAGAAATTGGGTACTCTATATGCAATGTTTTTGCCAAAAATGACTAAGTTCAACAGCTGATATTTTTTTAATAAATTATCAGAAACCAAAATCCTAGCAATTTGCATACCTCTGATATATGTATAATTGATATGCAAAAGAACAATTTCCTACCTCGAAAACTGTACGAGGAGTTATCGGTACAATAAGGATACCTTTTTGGCAGATACTCGCCCGCCCGCCATTTTCACTATTTCAATAATCGAAAAACCCGATTAAAAATTCTCTCTAAAAAATCTTAGAATTCAGAAGCAATGGAGCTACATGGGACCTCACGGCGGTCTCCGAACCTCATGTCGCTCAAAATATATTTACCCCCTTAGGAAATTTCTTAATCCGTCTCATTTCTAGAAAAGAGTACGCATTAAAATATATTCCAGTTTAAATTACATGTCATATTATTTTAGAGAAATAAGATATAAGGCATTTCTTCTTAACCCTTATTGTATAATACCATGAGAATTATATTACAGAAATTTGCGCATTTGTCACATCGGCGACGATTTTTATATGCATGACCCTTTTCCTGTTAGGTCCAGTTTCAATCATGCCTCAAAATTTTTCTAAAAATAATACCAGTATTTTCGATAGAAAAAGTGTCGTTCATTAATAGCTTATTGCAACAGTTAAGCTGAATATTATGTTTATTTTTCATCCATTCCGGCGATTACGGCATGCCGTTTCCCCGCAGCAAGGCAGTTGCCACATAAGGTCATGTCAAAATTCGACAAACTTGTAAACTTTACATTTGTCAATTTGTATTATGTCAGATGTGCTATTGCCGAGCCTGAAGATACAAATGCAGAAACTACGGATTGAAAGTGTGCAAAGTTCAATGTTTAATTAACTGATGAAAGCAATAAAGCTGCAAATTGTGCATCGTGCGAAGGAACTGAGTCAAATCTTACACGTGTTTATGCCCGAGTTTCATAGGTTACACGATCAGAATTACACATATTCATACTCAGACTCACACACCAACACGATTACATATTCGGATTTACAAGTTTACATGTCTGGATTTTTGAACATGATTACCCTCCATATCTAACAGGCACGTAGCATCGTTTTTGAAAGGGGGGAGCAGACTCATCCAAAAAATCTTGACAAGTATAAAAAAAAAAAAAGGAATTAGGAATTTCCCAAAATCCTAATCCGTGGGGGGTGAGGGGGGGGGGGGGGGGGCTGGCGTAGTATAGTAGTATGACACTTCAATTTCAATCCTAATTTCCTTATTTCCATATTATTTTTTTACATGCTTCCAAAAAAGTGGGAGGGGGGGTGGCAACTCCTTGATAATTCAATTTTTTATATGTAAATTTTAAAATATTAGTTGCTGCGAGAAAAAGTGGGGGGGGGGGGGGCAGGGGGGGGGGGCAGGGGGGGGGGGGGGCAGGGGGGGGGGGGGGCAGGCCCCCCTGCCCCCCCCCCCCCCCCCCTGATGCTACGTGCCTGTCTTAACAGTGCAAATTTACAGCTATTATTATTCCCGATCAATGTTGCAAATTTGAAGAAAAACAAAGGAAGGCCTTTAAAAAATGCATCAAGATTTATATCATACATTTGAAATTCAGGGACAAATATTTTCTCGGCAGGGTGATTAAAGATTATAGTACATTCAAGCTCCAATCTTCTCAACTTATCGCTTCTTTTCAGTTTCTTTTCAAATTTCAATCTGATTTACAAGGACGAGTGAAACGGTTATATTATTTCTTATTCTAAAGGCGCTTGGCGTTGTACATTTTTTTTCACATGACATTGAAACATTTAGTCTAAGAGTATTTCATTATTACTGTTTCACTTTTTGGAAAATTAAAATCTGTAATGTGAACTGAATTTATTGTCGATTGCAATGTTTGTAACTAATATTCAAGCATGATCAAAGAAATGACGGGCATTTAATTAGGACAGTCATGCAGTGTTAACACAAGTTATTAGCCATACAAATACGGAACATCGCTATTCAACATTTTCAGAGCAATTTTCCCCTACAAAGGCAATCATTTCATATCAAGAGAACAATTTATAAACATTCACAGATTTGATGTTGATTTTTTTCTTAGAAAAAAAAATAAAAATAAAAAAAGAAATGTATTAAAAATATTTAATTCCGGCCGACTAACCGATTGCAGAATTTGCAGCCGGTTACCATCGTTCCGAGCGATTAATCGGTTAAGCGGTTAACTTTAAAAATTGCTGTCACTATTATAAAATATACCTGTCTGTTTAAGTATGACTAAGTTATATCTTTGTGAAAACATTTTTGTTAAACATTTTAGATGAAAAGAAAAGAGTTCTTTAATAATATTTTATGTAGGACAAGAACACCATTCAAGTTCATGCACATGCTGCTTTGATGACGTAATAAAATGTACACATTGTTTCGCTAAAAATATCAAACATTTTTTTTTTCAAACTCGTCAGTTGAATGCCCGATCCAGTATGAGTCTATGTGTTCTGTATATACTGGCACAATGTACAGTATATTCAAGGGGTTTCTTCGCCGTCATACTATTAAATCAGCTAAAATACTTCAAAATAGGGCAAATCTCTATGCCTTTTTTTGGCCTAAAACAATTTCTAAGATTAAAAAATGACTTTTTCTGTCTGTCTGTTTCAACACTTAATGAATGAATTGAAAGTTTTGAATTATACTTATCAAAATAACGTAACACATACGACTATGTTATTTGTATACCAGTATATCACAAATTTGTCTTTTAAATTTTGTTCTTATTATTTTTTAAAATTTTTGTCTTTATATATGAGTGCATGTCTCTGTTAATACACAATCAGGTGTACTTATTATTGCACCATTGCATGCTACATGTATCATGAAGGTTCAAACAGATAGACTAGTCAAAACAGAGGGTTTTGAGCTATGCGTGTTAGAGACACTCGTGAATAAACAGTATGAATTTAATTTCTAACAATCAATGATTATTTACTTTTTTAAAACATTTAATTCACACTAATTTCAAAGTATCTAATTTTTTATATTTACATTCCACATATTTTTTGCTGGTTAAGTGTGCTGAAAGCTACGACAGTTATAATACTGCAATACACACAGGGTACTCATAGGCTAAAATGACGAGTTTTATTATGACGTCACAAACGTTGAACGCTGTAAACTGCAACGTCACAAGCGAAAATCAAAGTTCACGCTTGTGGCTGTTACATTAATATGAACTTACCCTTAGGATAAGATAGGACTTTTAAGGTATAAATCACATTTGCAGACAAGGCAAGAAGTTAGCGCTAGCGCGCGTTACTCAATCTGTAAGCACACACCGCTGCAGTTATGAGAATGTATCTTTCAAAAAATCATGATTCAATGCTATAATAATCAACAAAAGTTTAAATAAATATATCGTCATTGCCAATCTAAAATATGGAACGTTTTAAACAATGGCCTCATAGAAAAATACCCGCCCGATAACGTAGCTGTTTGCGGGAACGGACTAATTACACCAAATGTCATTTACCTGTAAAGGCTGTGGATAAAAAAAAAGCTACCATTGAGTATAACTAATCCCTATACAAAGGAAATGTCTAAATCAAAACTACACAGGAAAATGCTTCATTTAAAATGATTAAATTTTTAAACGAATAATTTTAATGCTCATTTTCTCGAAAAATGCATTTTGATTTCAAATACTAATCGATTTTATATATCAGGACTTTTTTCGTTCTTCTTTAGGAGGAAGGAATATGCAATTAAAAACCATTTTAAAAATCGATGTATCACTTTACTCTTGCAGGGTTTCGTATTACAATGGCCTATATATTTTTCTTAATATTAACCATTTATATGCCACAGTACGGAAGCGTATTAGTGCCACATATACACTTCACATTTTTTATTTGCTACACTTTAAAGTGTAAAATTCACACTTTAATCTGTAAAATTTACACTTTCATCTGTAAAATTCACCCTTTCATCTGTAAAATTTACACTTTCATCTGCAAATTTCACACTTTAAAGTGTAAATTTCACACTTTAAAGTGTAAAATTCACACTTTAATCTGTAAAATTTACACTTTAATCTGTACATTTTACACTTTAATCTGTAAAATTCACACTTTAATCTGTAAATTTTACACTGTAATCTGTAAAATTCACACTTTAAACTGTAAAATTCACACTTTAAAGTGTAAAATTCACACTTTAATCTATAAAATTTACACTTTAATCTGTAAATTTCACACATTGATCTGTAAAATTCACACATTAAAGTGTAAAATTCACCCTTTAATCTGTGATTTTCACACGTTGTTTGAATCGGATGTAAGACAGGCAATGGGTATGCGCAATGGCTAATTCTTTTATAAGCATGGAGCCATTTTTACGGAAACGTGGGGTACAAGAAGACACATTGAAGGCTCTTAGAGATCAAAAGGTAAGTTTGTTATCTACATCAACACTGTTGTATCCTACAATTTGTTCAGTAGAATTAAAACAACGATATATCGATATATTTTAAGTTTGTTTGAAAAATGTACGAAATGGAATTAGAGCCTCATCGTCCCCATTACAAAACGTGTCAAACAAAACGATACTCCTAACACATTGAGTTATACATGTATGTGCAGGGATCTAGCATATATTTATCATTTTATTTTGATGCAAGTTAAAGACAAAAATTTTAAAAAATAATAAGAACAAAATTTAAAAGACAAATTTGTGATATACTGGTATACAAATAACATAGTCGTATGTGTTACGTTATTTTGATAAGTATATAATTCAAAACTTTCAATTCATTCATTAAGTGTTGAAACAGACAGACATTCCTATTTATTGAATACACTTAAACCGTTCTTTCAACTTGTCAACATCAGTGTCTAATATGGTGGCTGCCATTACTGCACCAGTGACGTTAAAATATGGCATCGTTCATCATTTGGCTGATTTATAAATAGGCTTGGAGATCACGTGATGAAAAAAAATCCCGACTTTTGATAACACGATATGCCAAGGGTTCGTGAGGAGTGGTGCGGATCAGAAACCCTTGGCTCGCGAAGATGTGAGAGGGGGTGGCGGGAAAACGAATATGTTTGCGATAATGCGATATTCAGACAACCTTACATGCCCAATAGCTGGACTGGAAACCTACCTCTCGGGATCAAAATTTCTTGGAATTGGCTTAAAGACCGGATACCCATTTTGTAGGGTTTCAGAAAATGGCATAGTGTTGGATACTCCTAATTCTTATTTATCCATGTATGAGAGGCTAAAATATTATCTGAGATTATTATGGCTAGATGACGGAGAAACTCTGCACAGTTTAAGGGCAGGATGTGCAGTGACATTAGCATTGTTGGATGTTAATTCTCGACAGCTGATGTCACATATGTAGGATGGTCAGACTCAAAAACAGCAGATTACTATAGCAGGGCAAACACATCAGACTGAGACGCTACTGAAACTGCCTCAACTTTGGCACAAGCAAAGAGGGTCAACAAGGCAGAAGCTACTTTTAATGTCAATTGTGAATTTTCACAATTACGACCTGTCGTATGACTCTTGTGTAATAAATACTGAGTATTCTCGTTGGTGAAGTTTTTCATGTATGGACAAATATAAAAGTAATGTTCTTTTCTTCTATGAGTGTTGGGGATAAGAAAGGGGACCGGTCATATAACAGCAAAGATATGGTTATTAATCAAATAATAAACACATTATTATGATTGTATACTTATGTTATTAAATATAATCCCATTACTATTATAAACAAGGAACTGCAGTGTTCAGAGTGATTAAACTGAGGATATGTAATTACCCTCAGCGTAATCACGTGATAAGTGCAGTACTGATTCAAGAAGAGGGGCGGATACAAGTGTACGGGTAATACGAGACATTTGTGCATGTTTCTAAAGTATAACAAAGGAGATAAGGTGGTACCTCGTTTCCCGCCCTCACTGCCTTATGTTAATTATATTACTCTGGGGCTGCACTTCCGACTTATGTTACTTAATATAACCCCAGTACTTAGCAAGGAACTGCAGTGTTCAGAGTTATTATGCTGGGAATATGTAATTTTCTGGTTTCAGATCAAATTTAAGAGAAGACTTTAGTTTCTTATACAATTGAAGATTCCGAAATAGTTCGACTGTTAAAACGACAATGCCTTAATGGGACCTACGTTGTGTTTGATTATCTTGTTCGTTCAAGAGTCAAACCCAAAAACAAGCAATGTGATGAAAACGGATGTCTTCTCTTACATTATGCTGCTCAAGGTGGAAACATATTAATAGTTGATGATATATTGGAAAATGTCTCTGTTAAAAACATTCTTAAATATAAATGCATAAGGGGTCAATTGCAAACTGCTTTTCATTTTGCTATCAGATATAAACAAAAGGACATGGCCCAGCATCTCATTTAAAAGCACTCTAAGCACTATGAAAGTATACGACACAGAGAAGAAACTAAAACGAAAGAGAGACAGGGTAATTCAAAAAGTGTAAAAGATGATATACAACTTGTCACTTTAGTAAATGAAAATGCTAACAAAAAAGCGAGCTTTCTCCAGTCCACTGGGCTGCGTGGTACGGAGATTTTCGTTTGTTGCGCAGTTTAAAGAAAGCTAACTTCGACATTTCGAAAAAATAAACTAGAAATCGATAAAACATTTTGGATATAGGTTTCTTGCACAGGCACCTGACGTTATCAATTTTCTCATAATAAAAATAAATGCCCTTTACCTAATAATAGACAAGGTACCCATCGCCGCCATCTTGAATTTATTTCAAACTGTCACATCAGGTGGAAGTTTCGCTTGAAACTCATCGGTAAATCGCAAAATAATTTTACCGATGAGTTTCAAGCGAAATTCCACCTGATGTGACAGTTTGAAATAAATTCAAGATGGCGGCGATGGGTACCTTGTCTATTATTAGGTAAAGGGTATTTATTTTATGTGGTTGCATGAGTGATGAATTAAAGGGAGATATTGAATTCTGCAGACACGAGTTAGACAAAATTTTCCCCACTAAAACTGACTTATCGGGTAGGAACATTGCTCATTATGCATCGATGTCTAATATTTATTAGAATTCATCGCAAAACACGAAAATGAAAAACGAAGTTGTCTTATAATAGAAAAAAACCTTTTTAAAGAAAACGTGTTTGCATATTGCATGTGAATTTGGAAAATTCGGAATTGTTAGATTTATTGTCCTAAATTATAAACAACTGAATCCTTGTGTAGACGAACATTAACGAAATCATTACATTACGCGGCTAAAGGTGGAAGTGTGAAGATTTTGAAATATCTAATATCTTGAAATATCTAATTAACGAAAACGGTTTGGATTCAAAATCTTTAACTTTAGATAACAGTACCATATTACACATTGCGTGCATTTATAAGAACGTTGAAATATGCCTTTTAAACTCCTTTCATAACTTTTCATTATCCACAATACCCCCTTGACGACGGCATATTAATCCGTCAATATTTTAGGCAAAACTTCCTGGTATGAATATTTATTTAAAAGGCAAACCGGGTATTTGTTTACGGCTACGAATTTCATTTAAAATAAACTGGGAGTGTTTTGAATTCATACAATAAACCTTTTTTTCTTTTTACACGTTTCGAAATTTCAACGGATTGCTTGTAAACAACACACTGTATGGTGCAATAGGACCGAAATAGTTTTTATTTATGCATTTAAACAAGAAACGTTCTGGAAGAAAAACGTATCAATTTAGAGGCTATCAAAATGAACGTTATTTTGTTTCTTGCTTGTAGTTTTGGTGTGGGATTTTGCCAAACTATCTATGAACCTGTCGATGACCAAAATATAGGGTTTTTACAGGAAAGCAGACTCCATGCATTGGGGTCAAGAATAGATAACTGTGAAATACAGCGAAAGAATGAAAAGGGTTACTTAACGGAAAAGTTCACAAATACAGAAAACATCCTCAAATCGGGATTAGAAATGATTGCAGAATTGGATCTCATTATAGGTTTGTAAAAGATAATCAAAAAATTATCTATTTAGTTTATCTTTAATGGTGTTTATGGCGTAACGGTGACTTGTTTGTTGGGTGTCTATAAGTCATTTTAAACTTAAAAGATGTAACTGCCGATATTCAGAACAATTTTGCTATATCAGTACAAGCGTGTAATCAAAACAAATCATTCAGTCTTTTTTTTTTTTTTTTTTGTGGTGTCTGAATTTCAAACACATCGAAATTGGTACACATTACATGTATTTGATACAATTTTGCATCAATCTATTACTGCATGTACTTACATCCACATACAATATTAGAGTTCGCTAATTACTCTCAAACTTTAACCAAGGAGCCAATATTACAATTATCAGCTACTGCATTTTAATTGAAATGACCAATCTTTTAGCAATCAATGCATTTTGCTGTTGAAAGATTTCACATAGAGTGTTTTAAAATGCATTCAAAATATATAATTTAAGGAGAATTGCAATGTTTAGGGCCTTTCCGGCAGAGCTCGCATGCAATATCATTGGTCAGCTCTGTTAATGTTATGCAAAAGCATTACGGTTCATGGAATAAACATGATGAATAGGATATATCAAACCGTTTTGTTGACTTCCGAAATAGCAACGCATGAATAAACTTTACTCATAGTAGAACACTGTGCCGGATAATTATGCCAGTGCCAAGATGGCATTTTTGCACCCGTACGCGCCTAAGCTGCATATATCGAAAAGTTCAAATATGCCATATGATAGACCATTGCTTAAGGAGTTTATAACCACTTTTGTTATTAATGTATCTCACCTGTCAGGTGAGATATTTACCTTTGAAAAATAAATTCCTGTAGGGTAATATTTTTCCTATAGGAAAAACGGTTTTCCTATAGGATATTTGAAATATCCTACCGGAATAAAATAACTTAGAATTCCTATAAGATTTTAAATTCCGATAGGATTTGGACAAAACTCCCATAGGATTTTAAAATCCGATAAGAAATCTTAATATCCTATAGGAAAACTGCCTATTTGAATCAAATTTTTGCAGGAAATACTTTTCTTCTATAAGAAATTTAATATCTATAGGATTCTTAGAAAATCCTATAGGATTTTCAATATTTCCTGTAGGAAAGATATTTCTCCTATGGGAATTATCGTTTTCCTATGAGATATTATTTTTAAAAACGTATATATCTCACCTGCAAGGTGCGACACACTAGAAACAAAAGTGTTTATATACTCTCTAGACAATGGTCTATCATTTTGGTATTTATGGATTTTTACGAAACTGCATCTTAAGCGGGAGCAAAAATGCCACCTTGGAGTCGCTTCCCATCAATTTAAGTTCTGACTAGACGGCCTTGTTTGTCTCATCTGTGTTATATTTTAGAATATATCATTGAATTTAATGTCATCTAGCTCATATCTCAAAAGATCTTAAAATGTTTTGTATTTATGTCAAGATTTGTAAAAGGGGAGGCTGTCATGGACGTCCATGTGATACATTCGATGTGTTTTTCCGAGCTCTACCGGAAAGGCCCGAGAAGTTTCATAAATCAGGACGAACTGGCTGCCCTTGACCTCAAACTCGCTTAAATAATTTCCTATGGTTATATAATCAAACGTTTTGTGTTTGTTGACTGATATATACCTCTTTGATATGAAAAGATCCCATAAAAAGGCAATAAAGACTGCAAAAAATGCAAAACAATCTCTGCTTTTTTCTCCTACACATATATGTATATTTAACGCAAGTTTCTACAAATAGAAAAGCAATACAAATATTATGACATCCAAATGAATAGCAAATGAAATGAGAAAACAAGAAACAAAAATCATTTGCAGCACTTTGCATTTAAAACATTAGCTCGACCTTTTTGAAAGAATGTGAGTTATGTTTACCATGAGTAGACTAAGTAATATTTGATTATGTTAATTTTGGATTTATTTACAGTATATATAAATTTGTTACCATTTGTTACATTAAAATACTTTTATTTATAGTAGTTGAAAATATAAACATGAAATACGATTACTTTATGCAGTTGAAAAGCCTTTGACATATCGTATATAAGGTTTTTTTCCGCGTGTATCCAGTTTCCACTTTGTTCTCGACAATTAATTTCTGACCGCGGAAAATAAATCAGCGTGCATTTATTTCAACGTTTTTTTCTTGTAATAGAGTTATGAAATATACAGGTAAGTCAATGTATGGTGAACTGTGTTCAGCTAGTTTAGTTTGGGGTAGAAATAATGGGATCGGGGAACAGGCGCCAGATTACAGGTTTGTAAGCCTCGTTGTTTATATTTAATAATCCATTGACAAGCTAATTAAATTGGTCATGTTCCTGCTTAAACTGTTGTCTAATTATACTTGAGATACTTGTATATGTAACGGTACATGGTGTACTGATCTATGACTGTTGCATATCTGAAATTAATTATCGGTAATTATTTTACAAAACGCTATTAAAGATATCATGAAAGAGTTTGGGTTGGGGGGGGGGGGGGGGTGTAACAGTTGGAGTTATCTTCCCTTGCTTGTTCATATTTAATAATCAGTCATTGTAAAATAATGTAATTAAGAAGTTAAAATATTAAGAGATAAGCAAGTTTCTTATTTATTTAAAACAAAACAACCAAAACAGTCTTTAAGTGTTTAAATAAACAGTAGACTTGTTAATAGTAAAGTACAAAATAAATGGCTAGCCAAAAATACTGAAGTGTGGTACATGTATGTGTACATGTATAATAATTGTTTAATAAATGCCAGATGATGTCATTGAATGAGTGGTTGATTTCTGAACAGGTAAAACATGAGAATTGATATTACAAAATACCTATGCCGTGGATCATTTTTCTAAAGAGCTTTTAAATGCCAGAACAAAAGAACGTAGACTGACTGCAGCACATTATTTAGGAGTGGAATCAAAAGGATATGGAAGCGAAATAAAAAAAAAATATAAATAGTTTGGAACAGTGAAATGGACCTTACGGAGTTATCTTCCCTTGCTTGTTCAAATATAATAATCAATCATTGTAAAATAATGTTATTAAGAAGTTAAAATATATAGAGAAAAACAGTTTCTAATTTATTTAAAACAAAACAACCAAAACAGTTTTTAAGTGTTTATATAAACAGTAAACACTTAATAAACAGTCAATAGTAAAGTACAAAATGGCTAGCCAAAATTACTGAAGTGTGGTATGTGTACATGTACAATAATTGATGAATAAATGCCAGATGGTGTCATTGAATGAGTGGTTGATTTCTGAACAGGTAAATCATGAGAATTGATATAATAAAATAACTTATCAGTTTTTGTTTTCGTATAAATGTCCTAAGGGGGAGAGAGTCTTTCTGGCCCCTGGGGATGGGAATAGGGAAGTTGTTGTTGTTTTTGATAAACCATGTATACTAGCCATCTTTAGTTTATCTATGAAAGCAGTAAACATTAAACCTATCTTGAAAGCTAACAAATATGGGACAATTATTTCCTATCAATGTCCTTATTATAAGATTTCAGGTAAGAAGTTACCATATTTTAGAGTTTTTTTAACTCCAGAATGAAGCTTCATTAAATGCGTATATGAGAATCCTCAAAAGGTTTGTGTATGGGATATGGTACTCAGGTGACCGTTAAGGCCCGTTGGCCTTTTGTTTGGTATTAAAAATATATATATATAATTATCTCTTTATGGTACACAGAAGGTAATTTTTTCTCTAAAAATATGTTTACTCCTTTTAATGTATGCTAGTACACAATTACAATTATGATATTTTTGCCTTCGATAAAATGTATCATTGGACAGAAATATAAATAAACATATAAATGTACATGTATAAGCATCATTTTTCTTCATGCAGATACATGTATACATATATATGTAAATATAGAAACTTAAGACAAACTATAACTAACAAAGACATCGTTTTATTTTTATTTTAATCTAATTTCAAAGATAATAACCATGTTCGCAATGAACTTTAACGTGACGAGTGACACTCCTGCGAGTGTGTTCGGAATGTTTTCTTTATCGTTGCTAAGTATGTAATAAATCCAGAGGTGCTCGAATGAGATTTGTTCAGTTCCTGTGAAATTTCTAGCGGAAGTATAAGTGTTCGGATAATATTCTTAAAATACGTAAGTACTGATTGTTTTTCATATCGTATCTTACTTTGATATATGTTAAAATGAAAATCTATTATAATATGTCTTATTCCATCATCCAGCGGTTATTTAAACTAAATGATGATATTCAGAACATAGTTATCATTCGTTTTCAGCCACTGTACACGTGGTTGAAAATATAAACATTGGGTTGCTTGATAAAATCATAGTCATGTTTGATGCTTTTGGTGTGCAATACCACGCTTTTTTAAAAAAAAGAATGGGTGTCTGTTTTTGTAAAAACGTAGTTTATAATGCCATTTTCAAGGAATATTCTGCATACAATAGTATTATAGTCTGTTTCACTATTGATGCTATTACCATAAAAGGCGCGGATCCAAAATTAATTCTTAGAGGAATCCTTAAAAATGGGTATTAAACTCTCTCTCTCTCTCTCTCTCTCTCTCTCTCTCTCTCTCTCTCTCTCTCTCTCTCTCTCTCTCTCTCTCTCTCTCTCTCTCGTTTGTGTTTTGTGTATTTTTTTATTTTGTTTTATTAATGTTTAATTCACATATGGGTTATTAATTTTATCAAATAATTATCTGATTAGTTTTTGCTCATTTATTAGGCACGTAGCATCGTTTTTGAAAGTAACGTGGGGATGACTTATCCGAAATCTTGACCAGCGAAAAAAACTTTTCGCCAATATTTAGAATCTTAATCCGTGTGTGTGTGTGTGTGTGTGTGTGTGTGTGTGTGTGTGTGTGTGTGTGTGTGTGTGGAGGGGGGGTATTGCGAAGTTCCTAAAACTTCTTAAAATTTATTCTTAATTTTGTCAATTTCTTTTGAATTTATTACGTGTTCTCTGAAAAGTAGGGCGCCTTTTTCAAATTTCAATATTCTATATGTTCACTTAAAAGAAAAACGTCTGATGCGATAAGAAGTATCCTCCTCCCCGACACTGCGTTCCTTTATATGATATAGCGAAAAATGAAATGCTTCTAACATGTGTCTTTATATTATGCCTGATAATTACAAATTTTAAGTTTATTTTTATGACTTATCATAATCTCATGAGGTTTTTAAATTTGGACTTAAGTCTTAAAATGCTTCATGATCCTGAAGCCAGGATTTTCGAGTAGTACTCCATTTAGTTAACAGGATTGATATACATGATATCTCTCTCTCTCTCTCTCTCTCTCTCTCTCTCTCTCTCTCTCTCTCTCTCATAAAACCTTTTGATTAATAATGCAAGCATTTAAAACAATGGCCAGTACTAGTTAAAAGAGTGTTTATGATTTGATACAGGGACATGCAATCTTCATGATTTCACTTTTATTCGCTATGTGTAATTTTTGAAAGAAGAAAGAGGTCGTGTTGTTCATGGGTTCAAGGCAATGAAATTGAATACAATGCTTCATAACACTTAATGTCCATATTAACCAAATATCGAAAAAAAATTTTTGTAAGATTTGCAAGTAAAGGGGTTATCTTATTTAAGAACGAATTTTGTTATTGGTTTTGTTGACAAAGAATTGATTGTATCGCATGAAATGTAGTTATTATTACCTCGCATGCGCATTCTTTAAACATTTCTTAATGATTATTAATACTTCCAAGTATGACATCGTTTGATATAGAAGATAAGGAATAACTATGATCCTTCTTAAGGACTTTATTTTTACATGCCAAAAATACCTTTACATGCATTACCAATGGATGGATTTAAAATATTCTGAATGATTGAAAAAGCAAAAGATAAATGAAATAATTTGAAATAACGATTACAAAAAAGCATACTTACTAATATATTATTTAAATCTGCCAACAAGACAATGAAAATGTTCTAGTACTGTCCTTCTATTAAGCCTTATGACATCGTTAGATTTGAACATGGCTAGTTATTTTGATGTTATGCACAAACCTATACTGTTGAGATCTCTCGATAGAAAATGGTGCATGTTTTTACATTGGTTACTCAGTAAGATACAAAGGAAAAGTTTTTTATAGAGTGTTTTCATTTCTTAGCAATGATTTGAAATAGCGTGTATACTCAATGATGCATATCTAATACGTGTTTATATTTTCGCACATATACCTTTTGTTTCATCATGCGTGTTTTTTGTAAAGTAATTCAATATTTAATATTTAATGTCAGTCAAATGTTTGTTTTCAGGAATTTGTGATGCTAAAATGGTATTCCAGATTTTATTGGAATTCAACGATTCCCAAGTCCATTGTTGCGTCATTCATCAAACATCAATTGCAATATGTATTATTATGCTCGCCGAAGAACTGCATTTAAACAAACCTGAACCTTAAAATCAGTGATAATTTTGAAATTTGTTTAAATTTTGTCTAGTAACGTTTATGATAAAATGTATAAAACTGATTTTGTGTTGCTGGTGGGTTTTTTTTCGCACACAATACAAAATGTGTTCTGTGTTTTGTTTAGTTCTGCGGAGATATTTTCGTTTGTGCTTATATATATATAAACAAAGTTATATATAGGCGTCTCCGAAAAATTAAATGCTAGATCGGAATTTGTTTAAATATATGCTAAATTGTTTATTATCCAAAAATAACCCCGGAAATAAATAAAATGTGTTGGTGGCGGTTGAAGAAGGGGGGGGGGGGGGTTGCTACTAAGCATGTTAATTGTTGCAACAGCAGAAAAAAAACTATATATTTCATATTGTCGCATTTATTTCTAGAACTCAGTTTATCCACCAATTATTGAAGATAAAGTTTAAAATCAATAAACGTCTAGATTTTATATTTGACTACAAGTATCCAGATTCTAGGAAATAGACTATAACCACGAGACACGATTTTTACTGAGAAACTGAAAGAGTCAAATAAAACCACGTGGTCTAAATTTAAATGACAATAAAATTCGCAGGGGTGAGTGATATACCTTAAGTATTTGGATGACAATTTGGTATGCATTAATACAATATGATTTTATGATATTTCAATACCACTTCATAACCCTGCACATGAAATATTTATACAAAGATCTAAAACGTAATAAATTGTATACATATTTAACAGCGTCATCAATTGAAAGCATTTGCAAGTCAACCCCTTCCCTTGTTTTTGCCAGTCCAACAGAGTGTCAACTTTACTATAATTGTTCAATGAAACACCAAACTGTTTCTGGAAACATGTCACAGCATATGATGGAATGTCAATACCCAGAACTTTTCTCTGACAAAACGTTTAGGTGTGAACATTTCAGTGAAGTAAATTGCGGAGTACGAAGAGAAATCAAAAGCTACTGTAAGTCCATAGCTTTCTCTCTCTCTCTCTCTCTCTCTCTCTCTCTCTCTCTCTCTCTCTCTCTCTCTCTCTCATCAACGCACATTGAAGTTAAGCTTACGGTTTCGTTGTATTTATATTATGCAATATTCAGTATTAATACAATCCTATTATTATTTTTATTTAACAAAGGTAACTATAGAAATGCCAGAGGTGCTGGATCGCTACTTTGTGAGAATGATCACCCAAGTTGTGAAAATAAAACAGATGGACTACACGAATGGCAAGCGCGAGACAACTATGGAGGTTATATTCAATGTTTTAAAGAAAGATTGGTAAAAACTGATCACTGTCCATATGATTCGGTATGGAAATCAAATGCATATCTGTATAATGGGGAATGCACTAGTTCCTTTGCTATACCCGGTAGACGTCTTCCCTCATGCCAAGGAATGAAAGATGGGAATTACGATGCACACAAATTTTACTTTTCTGAGGGTCTTACCACATTGTGGCCTTGTAGAGTGTATCTTAATTGTAAAAATGGTATAGCGACAGCCATGGCCTGCCCAAATGGCACAATATTTGAGGAGCGAAGTGGAAAATGTAAAACTGGGAAAGGTTCTTTTTCAGCAGACTGTCAAATATATTGTGACTCGACTAAAACAGACATGCAAGAATGTACATATCCCGATATGTTTTCTGAAAAAACCGTGTCTTGTGAAAATTTTACAAAGGTAGAATGTGGATCAAGGAGGGAAGTCTTTGACTACTGTTAAGTATCTCTCTCTCTCTCTCTCTCTCTCTCTCTCTCTCTCTCTTAAAGTATTGTGTTATTTGGCATAAATATCCAGTATTTTGTGATTTAAGGAATTCAAAATATGATTGAACAACTTTCTTTCCATAAGCTTCTTAGTTTTATTAAACTTGGCAAAATAGTAGATTTTATAGTTAACAGACTATATTATTGACAAAAACATTGAAATATTAAAAACTTTTTTAGCACAAGAAAAAAATGATAAAGAAAAATTAAATTAATTTTGAAACAATACCAATAAGTTCTACAAACGAATAAAGAAAACATGAACTACAAAATATGGGTTAAATATGTCTTGATTATATTAGATTTTCCCCTGAAATTCTATCTTCCAAGTTTTGTAAGCACTCAACCTAGCTGAAATAACACTATAATTATATGAATTTTCTATTTTATTTTAATGGCCAATACATCTGTTCTTCTGACAAATTATTATGTATTTACCTTATATGTTATGATATTTCAAAGATTTGCATGTTACTAGTTAAAGTTAATAAACACCATTGACATAGCTATTATGAATATGTTTTAAAGGTCAAACAAGGATCGTTCCTGGGCGATGTTCAAGATGCTCAAATCCTTGCATTGATCAGTATCCAAGCTGTGTGTGGTTAGGAGATGGTTTCCAAGCCTGGCCATCAAGACCAAACACAGAATATTGGATTATCTGCTATAAACAACGTCTGTTGGAAAGAGGAAAGTGCAAAGAAGATAATATATGGAAATCGCGAAAACTGCCTTACAATGGTACATGCACTAGTGTTTTTGCTATTCCCGGTCAATCTCTTCCATCCTGTGCTGGAAGGCGTGATGGAAACTACGACACGTCACAATTCTTTTCTACAGGTCCCTGGTTATGCAAAGCCTATTATAACTGTAACAATTCAGTAACAACTGCACATGTTTGTCTAAACGGTACTGTTTTTGACGGGAAAAGTGGTGAATGTAAAATGGGTTCGTATGCGTTTTCAGCAATGTGCCAACTTTATTGCTCTTCTTTTGAGTGGAGTGAAGGCTATAATTTCAGCGAAGGTATGAAAGAATGTGAATATCCTCAACTTTTTTCTACAGAGAGTGCAACTTGCGAAAATTTTACAGATGTTACCTGTGGGACCAGGCATGAGGAAAAAGAAGGATGTAAGTACCGTTTTCTAAATGCTCTGAAGTAAAGTTAATGTATTTGGTTTAAGGACCTTTTATGTATGAACATGTACGGTGCGTAGGTGCTTGCTTGCGAAATGAGAGAAAAACAGATATTTGCTGACAGTAAGAATTTGACCGGGAAATTAAAGTTTTGACCTATTTTTTATTCTTACGTTTAAAAATCAAAACGAAAATATTAATATTTTAGCTCACATGAGCTGACAGCTCAATTGACTTTTCTGATCATTTTTTGCAATTGTCTAGCTGGCGTCCGTTTGTTTGTCTGTCCGTCCGTAAACATTACACAATTTCGACTTCTTCCCGATACCTCCTGGAATAAATTCAATAAAACTTAGCACAAATCATCCATAGGTAAAGAGAAATTTAAGTCTGTTAAATTCAAGGGCCCATACTCCTACAATGGGAGATACATGTTATTGGGATTGTTAAAAAATATTGACAATTTCAAAAATCTTAAGTTCTCAAAACCTTTCCAGATAAAACTTCAACTTATCTGGGAGCATCTTCAGGTAGCGTAGATTCAAGTTTCTGCAAATCATGAACCCCAGGGCTAGTATGGGGCCATACTTACGTTTTGAGTTTTTACTTAAGTATAAATAGAGAAAAATCTTTAAAAATCCCACGAACCTTCTCGCCAGAAAAGCTGGAACGTCTATGGAAGCATCCCCAGGAAATGTAGTTTAAGGTCTGTTCAAAAATGATCCTCGGGGGTAGGATGAGGCAACAATGGGGAGTTGACTTTTCACATAGGAATACAGAGCTAATGAAAATCTTTGAAAAAATATTTTCAAGAACAAGTTGGTCAGAAAAGCTGAAACTTTGTTGCAACCTTAGGTAGTGTGAATTTAAGTTTAAATTTTTCCAATTATGGGTAGGATGAGGTGACAATTTTGGGTTGAATTTTGACAGGAATAAATAAAGAAATATCTACAGAAATCTTCTAAAAACCGAAACAACATAAGTGTCTCAATGTTTAACATGAAAATATATGGAGAAAAAAATGAAAATCATTTCAAACAAGATCTACTTTTAAAATACTAAATTGTCCACATAATTTTTGTAAGTACCCTTTGATCAGAGGTTCGGCTATTGTTGCTCAGTCAAGCGATGTGACCGTTTGTCCTCTTGTTTATAGGTGGCGTGGTTTTTTCATTTTATTTCTGTAGTTTTTTGCTTCTGTAGGTAACTATCTTAAGCCGAAGTACAATTCTAGACGCGAAGTATGTCCAGAAAGATTTCCTAGCTGCAAAAACAAGCCAGACGGAATAAATGAGCACCCGATCAAGAGACCAGCCCCTCATTTCATCAGCTGCTTACAAGAGAGATTTATTGGGGAAGATTTTTGCAAATTCGACACGTTTTGGGGAGTGCACACCTTTCCTTATAATAATACATGTGTTCAGGCGTATGCAATACCCAAAGCCGAGTATTCCCTTGGGTATCTTCCGTCTTGTAATGGAACAACAGGGAGCTACAGGTACGATGACAGTCCGTGTGATGTGTACTACAGGTGTGATAATGGTACAGCCACTGTGGTTAAATGCCCAGAAAATTACAATTTGAATACAGTATCTGGTAGTTGTGAGCTAAATTATTCATGCAATTGATTCTCTTGTCTATGAAGTTATGTATCTAACTGAGTGTTTTTCATTATTTTGTCATTTTTATATGACAAGCATTTTGTTAAATGCAGTTTTATCTGAAACTAATGACGACGCCGTTAATAAACATGATAACCACATTGACCAAATGCAGATGCATGTAATGACAGTAATAACACTGAGTGTTTTCTTATATCATTAAAGAATACGTTTTATATATTTTCTGTGTGTCTCTGTTTTTACAGGAGTTGTGTTTTTGTTGTTTGTTTGTTTTAAAAATTCTAGTAGTAGTCTTTTAATACTTTTTGTACGATATGCTTTGTTTTTATTTTTCTTGAATTAAAGAATGTGGAGTGGTAAAGAATTTTGAACATCTGTCCAAATCGAACGCGTGTATAATTTTAGAAACATCACAGTTTTGAACACAATTTTAAAACTCACTAACACGCGCTGTGCCTTTAGAAATTTGTACAGGGTAGCTGAAATGCTAGCTGCACTCGACGATTAAATTTTACAAAAAACTTAAAGAATTTAATTTGCCAATGGTTTTGATTTCATGTCAACAAAATTTAAGTAAATGAGATGCATGAATTATGGAAATCATCTACTTTATACATTAGAGATAGGGTGTAAATTCATTTGCCGTAGATACATGTATCAAATGATTATATGCTTATTCATTTTATTCATACATTGATCATATTCATTGACTTGTAATCAGCTATGTGAAAATATAAATAAAATATACTTTTTCAAAAGAAATTGTTCAAATATCATTTAAATTTCGTTTTATATCCATTTTCACTGCTCTATATCATACACTATGTAACTTTCAAGTATTGTTTTACACATGGGAGATATTTAGTATTTGACAGTTTATACACACATTTAACGTTTGAAAATGAAAACACAGATCATGATATTTTTTTATTATAGCAAATAAAATTAAATTTAACCACCTGTCAATCTTTTAATGACCATTAACCAAACTTAAGCGTGGTAGGAGCAAAACATGGGGTTCGTAAAGGGGAAAAATCTCTTTTGATAATTTAATCATCTGACGTAATTAGTCAGCCTGCGGGTTGACTAATAATTCAAGAAATAAAGGAAAATTTGAATCGATAAAAGGACATTACTTTCCACGCAAAAAAATGAATAAGTTAATTTGTAATCCGTTTAAACGCTATCAAACTCAGCATTGTAATTCACAGTATATGGTTACTTATATAAGTTATTACCAAAAATATGCGTCTACATCGTCATTCACTAATCATAATCATAATGGCGTGTATATCTTACAATAAAGGTCTTGCGGCAGAAACAGACGAACTTAAATAACAGATATAATTCTATTAGTAATAGTAGACCCTAGTAGTAGTTTTAACAAATCGTAGTCATAGTGTGATGTTGATAATTACATATGTGTGTGTGTGTGTGTGTGTGTGTGTGTGTGTGTGTGTGTCTTAAATTGATATGATGCTTTACAAAGTCTATGCTTATGTATTTATTCGTTTTGATATATTTCTTCGGTGTGCATGTGTAAAACCGATTTCTTAAGAAAACGAAAACCCATTGATCAAAAATGTACAAGGAAATAGTTTAAAAGATATCGTCAGATTATGAACTACTTCAAAACAAATTATTCTTAAATGTTTAAAATGACAATCTATACAATGATCGCTAATCAAAAGAAACATTTTTTTTCTTCCAAACATATTGTGTATTTTATTGAGATTATATGAAAGGCACTATCTAATACATTTTACGAGCACGTTATAAACCTGTAGCAAGAGTTACATGTAATCATATACCATCTTTGACACGAAACTGCAAACTCTAATCAATTGTTTAAAAAACCAAAAGTTGAAATGAATGTGCTAATCGTTTCTTTGTTAAAAAGAGGAAAGCCTTCTGCAGCCGGTTGAAAACGCCAAGTTTAAAAGCCTTTTATATAAATTCAAGTCTGTTTAAATACACTGTAGTTATTTTATTTTCATTGCTAATTGACGTCCAAGAGTTTAGATATTAGCAAATTCCGCGTAATTTTCAACGACATCCGTAGAGGTATATTACATTTTTTTGTATTACTTATTAGGTTTGATACTGACAGACTACAGACGTGTATCGGTTTGATCAGTGTCATAGATTACATTTGTTTATCTATTTATTTATTTTTTGACAATTATTCTTATTAAAGGTATATGTGGCGTATTTGGAGTAAACTTTTTGACATGAGTTTGAGTAAAAATATACATCATGTTTCTTATAATTTAATAGACGATTCACCAACTCTAGTCCCCCCAAAAAATGTTCTGCCTTTAATTAGTTATTTCTCTCTAAACTTTGCTACACGTCTGAAGAATATTGATGTGATCAACCATTTTTAACGCCACTGCGCATGAGTGCGGGAAAACCCAGCATTGAAAACATCAAATGCTCAGATCTTATTATTGTTATTCACTAAAAATACGCCGCATATACCTTTAGTTATAGTTTTACTCTGGTGTAAACGCCTCATTTGATTTGTATCGTATAACTTAACTTGCCAACATCACAATAAGACGAGCATGCAAAAGTTGGCGTAACATATAAATGATGTACAAGGTAAAGTTATTTATTTTTTATTTTTTTGATGATGGGCTTTATTATATTATTGATTAATTCCTAGCTCTCTGATTGGCTGACAATCTAGAAATAATACTATACTATACCTATTTACTGGCTATAAGGACGATACAGCAACTATTTCACGAGGCGAAGCCGAGGGAAATATCGTATATCCAGGTATTTTTGCGTGTCAAAAAGTTTGCGAAAATTGGGGAAATGTGTACATGTAACTTCTTTTATTTGCATCAATCATTTTTTGCGATTTACAAAGTTCCTTATAACAAACAATAGCGGATATAATATCTGCGTATGGAATATTTTGCAATTTAAAAGTGATCGCGAAAAAAGCGAAAATTGGATCATCGCGAGAATTACTGGATGTGCGGTAGTTGCTGTCGAGGGTGACAATACACTTGCTATCGTCCGAATAGTCAGTAAATAGGTTTTTAGCTCAGGTGACTTTTCTGATCACATTTTGTCTGTCGTCCGTCTGTCCGTTCGTCTGTCTGTCTGTATGTCCGTCTGTAAACTTTCACATTTTCAACATCTTCTCAAGAATGAATGAGCCAATTTCAACCAAACCTAGCACAAAGCACCCTTAGGTAAAGGGGATTCAGAGTTGTGAAAATTAAGGAACACGCCTTTTTGCAAGGGAAGATAATTAGGAATTATTGAAAATTTTGAGAAATTTTCAAAAATCTTTTTCTCAAGAACCATTTGGCTAGGAAAGCTGACACTTATGTGGAAGCATCCTCAGGTAGTGTAGATTCAAAGTTGTGAAATAAGAACGTTTCAGGGACTGTACCATACAATGTATAGTGTATCTATCACAGAATTATCATCAAACTATCAATGTTCACAAACTCTTTTATAAAGGGCACCGAATGCTATGTCAGAATATTGATAATATTATGCTATTTGTTAAAACTACCCCCGAACTTAAAATGGCATTGAATATCTTTAGCTTGAAATACACTTATTTTAAGTTGTATGATAGCTAACCGAATTTAAAAAACTTATAACGGTGAAAGAGAAAAACTCTTTGGAATTCAACTTCATGACTTGCAGATCAGTATTTGACGATTGTCCTGCGCTGTTAAATATTAAAATCGTGAAAAAACCCCACAATTATATAAAGCTGTAGTTAATTCAATTAGGTAAGTAAATAATATTTTCAGAATTGCTTTGGTTGACTTTTCCCGATAGCGGCGCGATCAATTCTGTCAGCTACGTCAAGCATAAATAATACACGCCGCCGGTGGAAAAACTTTATGATTGTTCAACTCATTTTCTTAGCCGGAGTTATCTGTACTTGCTTATCATCAGTGGACTTTCAAGCACGAACTGACTCAATCTATTTTGTACTTTAGAAATTTTATACAAAAGGCCAGCCATACTTTTGTAAATTTTTAGGTCCTTAATACATGATCGTTTACCCGTTAAATTATTTTTTGTTTAAACGGCAGGGTATGTAGTTCCATAGTCCGAAATATCTGACGTTTTCCTGGCCTTTTTAACGATTTTGATATTTCACATGCCAGGAAAACGTCAGAACCGGCGCCATTACGAAAACTGGAAATTCGCCGCCTCCAACTGGAGGCGGCATTCTCGGCTCGATTTTAAATATTTACGAGTGTAATCAAATGTTTCACTCACAACTAATTAATAAAACGATGATTTTGCTGCTCACTAATATCGCTTTTATGGGTCCTTACATCCCATAAACAGGCTGTTGAACACATTCTATCGAACTGTTGAGATTTGTTTTGATTTCGGGCATTTTTGAAATCTCGCGAGAAAATAGGTCAATAACACTATTGTTTATCAATGTGATTACCAAAATGTGCAGTAAAATTATATTTTAAGCTGTATTATTGAGTTTAAATATATATCTATTTAAAATCGAGCCTAGAATGCCGCTTCCAGTTGGAGACGGAGGATTTCCAGTTTTCGTAATGACGCCGGTTCTGACGTTTTCCTGGCATGTGAAATATCAAAATCGTTAAAAAAGCCAGGAAAACGTCAGATATTTCGGACTAGTAGTTCCAGTGAATGTGATGATAAGTCATACAAGGTAAGTTTATTAATCAGCAAGTGAATTTACAATAAAGGGAAACATTAATATTTTATCGCATTATATTGAGAGTTAAATTAAATATTTGTTGATGATTTGAGTTATATACGATGGTCCATATATATAAACAAGCATTTTGTACAGTGGGTTGTAATATAATTAAACGCTATATTAAGTTGGTTTTATTGATAATTTGAGTGATTTAATACATATCTTATAACGAAACACCGACACACTTTGAAAGATTGAAAAAAAACGACTTAGAATGCGTATTTAAAAGGCCATGCTATGAAAGCTCGATGAAATCCTTGACACTTAAAGCTGAACACCGCTCTTAAATAGGCACCGTCACACAGTTGCCAGGTATTTAATTCCATTACACCCGATTGCACACCTGAAACTCTTGGCCGACGTGTAGTTTTCCGTTCGTTGTTTTTGAATTTTTTATTCTATGTGCATATTCTGTTTGTAAATAATAAATTGACCAATTTATCTAATGTTAGTATTCTCCTGGCTTAAAAAAAGTGCATAAAATTTGATAATTTCATCGCGATCGAATAACACGGTGAGGCAAAATGCGCTCCCTCGTGTCATTATGAGCACGCCCATCGGGTATCTGCACATAACCAACAATATTATATGGGGTAACTACTACAAAGTACTTTGAACTGTTTAGAGGTATTTGCCTTATATATGGGTTGTAGGGACAACAGTGATGAAAGAATGATATGGCGGACAGTGGCTATTTACGAGCGGTGTTCAGCTTTAAGCTGATGAATAGTCCATACCAGACCAGCTTTGCAAAACAATAATCTTGTAGACAAAACAAAATCTAAATTATACAACCATGGACAAAGAAATTTAAATATACTCCATTCCCAGTTAAGAAATTTTTCAAGTAACCTTAATGCAGATTTGTATAATCATAATTTAGTTGAATCATCAAAATGTTTAAGATGTGTGTACTTCTATGAAGATTCATTTCATTTTTTCTTTCATTGTCAATGTTATAATCCTCAGAGAAACTCTCTGTTTAGTTACATGAGTGATCATGACATACCAAAAGATATTAATATTGTACTACATGGTTATGATTGTCTATCTCTCTCAGAAAATATGTCATTTTTTGACCAAGTTCATGAATTTTTAAAAACAGTGAAAGATTTTAGAATATAAATTAACAGTGAGTAACACTGTGCTAAATGTACTTTACATATACCGGTAATAATTATTGAGCCTATTTTATTATAACTACTACATTGTGTGTGTGTGTGTGTGTGTGTGTGTGTGTGTGTGTGTGTGTGTGTGTGTGTGTGTGTGTGTCTGTATATTTTTTTTTTTTTAATTTTCTATTTTTTTTAATTTTTTTTCTATCATTATATTGTTATTTAACTAAATCCTTTATTACTATATTCTTTATAAGTTAGTAAAATGTCCATGTAAAACTTGGAAAAGTATACACTATTAGTATTATAATTATTTATACCTTGATCTTAGATGGAGAGAACTAATTTAGGCTATTTTTGCCTGCTATTCAATCCACATTCACTTATATACTTATATGTATATTTTTTAATAAAATATTTCTTAAACTAATTAAACTATACCAGACCAGCTTGTTCCGGTTTTATTCACATTTTGTTTTTTTTTCTAAATTAACAACATGACGAACAGTTGAAATTTCCCAAACTCCAAATTTCTTTAATATGTACCATCTTTATATAACCAACTGAAACACTAATTTCTACGCATGAATTATTAATTATTATACGTAAAATTCCCATTCGTTAGTTCCTGGACCTGCTGTGGTGTATATACAATTAATATTTTTTTCCGAAATATATCCAGGTAGTTGTGGCAATCTGTAAGCGATTAAATGGGTATTTAAAAACAGAGTTTTTTTTACGCCTTTCTTGTTAGTAAATGAAAATTGTTTAGATGCCACAGGTTAATTATATACAGTATCAGTGTCAAAATATTCTGAATATTCAGTGAAAAGCGCAAACTAGGTCAACCTTGGACAAAATAGGTCAACCTTGGAAAAACTATAGTCCAATTGCAATTGTTATTGCTGTTAAAAATACATTACATAAAAAAAGAAGTGGCAACACTAAAACTGCAAATTTTTTATGTAGAAAAATATATGGAAAACAATCCTTTTACTAGTATGTTAAACATGTAAAAACAAAAACATGTCGAGCTCGTTTAGAAAGGAAAAATGTGAGCTCTTGCTTATAGCTTGACAGTAAACATCGGCTGATCAAAGGAAGAATTAAAAACATTTAAAAGAGGCCATGAACTATAACGTTTACCGGAGAAAAAAAAGCAATAAAAAATCAGCTGTATGGAGTCATAAAAAATATCATGACAAAATGAAAGTAGTATAAAATTCAGTTGTTGCAGAGCTATGTACAATAAACAGTTGGTATGATAACTTAAAGGCAACTCTCAGCGATCGATCTAGTAAATTTCCTCTGATCAATTTAACGTCACAATAAGCCGCATGATGTCATATTATACTCAAGAAACTTGCAATTTTTAACTTATTATAATCTCTTGTCCAAATTATAAAACTACGAACGTAAAATGTCACTAGAAACATTTTTAATTGAATATATCTTAAAATTCTCTGTATTACCTATCATATTCATGAATGACCTTAAAAGCATGTTTAATAGATTAGATCAATGTCGGGAGACAAATCATCGGTATGCAGTGTAAACGTAGCCGAAATACATGTAAGATTTTTTAATACAGATACCACATACTTAGATGAGTGTCTGTAAGAATAAAATCAGGATAATACAGGCATGGATATTTTGTTTTATAAGCAAGTGGTATTAGGTACGCAAACATATATTTATATGACTTGACCGGCTTTCCTCTATCAGTGTGTACAATAGAAGCAAAAGTCTAACATTACCCCAACTATTAAGAAAAACTTATTTGGCAAATATAATCAGCATATGACCTAAAATACTTGCTAAGTGTTGCCATAATCGTTTGTAATGTTGTTGTAAATAAAAACAACGCATTTTTAATGTTAATTGAAAGAAATGAGAAGATTTGTGATAAATAATGACAGTTCTTTATTTTATGCGATTTTCAATGGGATTCTAGCAGTAATACTAATAAACATAAACTAATTGCCGATCAAATTATTGTATCATACATACAAATGAACCTCGGTGTAGTGTTACACTTTTGTGATTTTTAGTTATGGTAAAATAGTGTTATATTTTTAACTGGCAGAATACCTTAAAGAGCGACTCGAATCCGAAGTAGAAATATAATTCCTTAGTGAACAAATTCTCTTGATATTGATATTCAGCATTGTTTTCATGAAAGAAAAAAAAACAAGTTATAAAATGACCATGATATCCAGGATCATTAAACTCGGAGTTGCCTTAACCTACCCGCGTAGCAAGAATACTTTACAGCTTAAAAATTTGTATATTTGGTTTTTTTTCAGTTTACTTTGAAAAGGTCTGAAATGGCGAACATCAATGGATCTGGACTGGGCATACTTTCTTTTTCTCGTTATCTTAATGAGTCTCTCTGAAGTGCTAGTTGATGCTAAAAACTCTACAATGTGTAAGTGTCTTCTATTTATTGTTTTTTCTATTCTTCTTTCAGCGCCGCGGTGCAATTCCATGCCTCTGTATTTGTTTCCTTTGATGAAAAGTATAGTAATACATCTCTTACATGTACATCGCTAAACCAGATATTGTTTATTTTACTAAATGAAAGGTTTACTTTAGTTTTTTTTTTTATATTGCTTGAAATTTTATTTTGAGTGTCTAAGTAGATGTAACACAATGAACGAATGTTCTTGCTACTTAACGCTGCGATTCAAGTTCGACCATTGTGATCGATAGTGGCTGTACTTGTATTTGAAAAGGTACATTCGCCCGCTTGGACATGTGGGTTTTTTTTCGGGCTTCCTCCTTCATTAGTAACCCATCCTGACAAGTATTTTGCCATTGAGAAATTTTATGTTACAGAAATAATCTGTTAATCGGTTTGAAATAAATAAAGTTCAGTTTTCTGGTTTTAAATCTATGTTTCAACATACATGTACTTGTATGTAATGTATGCATAATCAGGATTTGTATACTTTAGTTAGATAAGAAACGGTTGTATACCGTCAAAACAAATAAAAATATACAATCTATAATGTTCCTAATATGTCTTTCATTATTTGAGTCATTGTTTCTATTTTTGGCTAATCCTGGTTTTATGCCCCGTCCTCTGAAAAAAAAAAACGCTTTTCGAAGGGAAATAAAACAGACAAAAGAAGTGTGCAAATATACTAATAGTTACTATAATGTCTTTGTCTCTTTCATTCATTTTAAGACGAATTCGGAGAAGACTGCTTTACTAGACATGAGGGATTAACAGAAGACACAAAGATATATGTGCGATACGATGGAAAATCTGTCGCTACCTCCTCTGATTGCAAATACTTTTCCTTTGAACTTGATGAAGACACTAGAGGTAGCTACAAAATGTGTGTCAAACCCCTTAACTTCACAGACCCTGATTGCGATGTGCAGTTAGAGATAAAATCAAGTTACTCTGGCTCCAGCGTGCATGTGAGTTAATCATTTTATTTGAATATATTTGCATCAACCGAGTATAATTCCGTATATTTTTGACGGAACTTTATTAAAATTCATAGCTTTCTAGAAACTGATATGACTGAAATCTACTTGCCACATTTATCGATTGATCAAAACTTTTGGCGACAAAAGAAAAATCATTTGACTTCACGTTAAAATCACGACGATGTCAGACTCAATGGTTCATAGGAGACGATTTAGCTAACGTACTAATGCATATCAACAGCAATTTAGTTAAATGATTTAACCTTACTTTTTACAAACAATTTGTTTATTTTTAAAAGAAAGATGTAAATATTAACAATAAACTGCTATCTATCTATCTATCTATCTATCTATCTATCTATCTATCTATGATGATGAATCATGTGGGTTATGAAGGTAGCTGTCATTGTTGAAAGAAGTGCGAACGCGAGTTATGTTTTTTTTCTGCAATATCACCACCTTCATATCCCGCATAAAAAGCTTTTAACATTGTTAAGAGAATTTCACATAAATGTCTCACGCATGTCAGATGTCGGTTTTGACATTAATTTAGTATTTGTGAATTCACTTCATTATGTATCCATTAGATTTCTAAATATAAGTTTAAAAAAAAACCCTGTTAATTGTAAATAATAATGTTATGTGCGTCGTGATTCCCACTTGCAATTTTTGCACGTTATCGTCGGTAAAAAGCAGTATTTAGCCGAAAATACAATTTGGACGGTTTAAGTCAGATCTGCAGGTAATTATCTTGATCAACAAGCCTCGGTAATATCGCAGATATGTCTTAATGCTTACTGTGGCCAAAAAGTTAATCAAATGTCCTGATAAATTGTTATTAATTTTATAGACTATTGCCTGTGATACAGAAATCAACGACGACTTTTGTGTTGCCGAAAACAAAGATCTTTATATATTTTACAAAAAACATGGCGTACCAGCACCATCTAATGCCAGATTTTTACTTCAGGTTTACGTTAAAGAAGAGGATAGTATGTAAAGTTGTTTATTGTGTTTTTGATTGAGAAAGTAATTTCAAATGCGGATTCATCATCAATAATTTCTTCACCATCATTATCATCATTTCTATCATCATCATCATTATCATTATCATTATAATCATTGTCGTCGTCGTTGTTACCATCATTATTACCATCATTATTACCATCATCATCATCATCATCATTTTAGTTTTATAATTAAATGAATTTTCAATCAAATCTTTAATTTCAGATAGCGCCATACTATGGATAATCATTGGAAGTTTGCTTGGAGCCATTGTTTTCTTCTCTGCTTGCGCTTGCGTAATATTCCGTCGCATATGCAAACGAAAACCAGGTCAGGGTATAGTACTTAACTCTGGTCAACCAAATGCAGGTAAGTACGAATACATGAATTTTTATTTTTGCATAGGTTAAAGATAATTGAAAGCAATGTTGGTCAAAAATTACAGTTATATAATTGCTCTATTGAGAACACAAGAATGGTTGCGCTGAGAAAATTAACATAAAAAGTACCTACTTAAAATATCTACAGATTCTAGGTCTATGTTTATAAATATCGACACTGGATTTGTTATTTATTTTTACAAACTAGTTATAATAATAAAGTTTCTTTTTATATTAATTTTGTTCTCGAAAAAAAATGGTTGTGTATTATTCGTATTTTCCTTAAATTTTAAAGTATAAGTTTTATATCCTAAAGGTAGCGCAATGAATCAGCCAGCGTTCCCCTACGCTTCATACTCCACACAAGCTGGCAATCCAGTCACCAACCTCTACCCTAAACAATACTCATCAGGAAATAACCCACAGCCTCCATATCAGCATCAATTTCAACCTCAGCCTCAGCCTGCACTCTATGAGGAACCTGAAAAGGTCCCATCTTCTCCCCCTCCAAGTTATGACCAAGTGAATTAATGATTATCAGCCCACATATGCTTGACAATAGAAACTCTTATTTACGAATGTTTTTTTGTCAATTGAATCTCCCGATTAAAATGCAACAGAGTTGTAGTTTGTACCACTGTTGCATTAACTTTTGTTGACTTGTTTTATCATGTTTAATTGTTAATTGTTTTGTTATTTAGATAACGAAAAAGAGTGAGCATGAATGATTTTCAATTGCTTTTTTTTTCAAATTCAATGCATTACTAAAATGTACCGGTAATGTTGATTTTCGTTCCTGATGGAAAATCAATTTTCACGTACTGAAATATGCCTCAATAAGTGTTTATTTTGATATTATTTTTATTAAATATTCTAACATTTAGACTTCAAATATACGGTATCTTACTTGGTTAATTGATCATTTACTGATAACATTTCAGTCAAAGAGAACCTAAAATGGTTGATAACCAACCAAAATATCAATACTTTTGCAAATATAGGAGCAACAAAGTTTGTTGAAATTTGTAAATTACTCTTAACAATAAAACTATTGCAATTTCGTGATGAAAACCTAGTATGTGCAAATAACTATATCCATAAAAAGTAGTGTTTTCTTTTTTTACAGTTTCACTGTACATTACTATATGTTACACTGCAATTACAATCCAGTGTTGCGTCCTCAAACATTTTACAAATTACAAAATCAAAAGATATAGCTTATTATAAAAACGAAAATGTCTGTGATACATGTATAACCAAAGTTTACCATTATTTATCAGTCCAAATGACTTGTAAAACATTATTTGTGATTATAATATAGTGAAATCTATAACATGCGTGACCTGTCAATTGCAACAAATACATGTATCAATGTTTCAAAGATATGAAATCCAAACTTGTGTTTTTATATGTTTATTCTTTTATTTTCTTTTTTTATTATGTTTTTTGTTTATAAAACCAAAACAACTCAATGACATTCATTCACTTATCGCCATTGTTAATAAAATTAAAAGCACAAAATATCAACCTATGTTCAAGTCATTTGCAGGTATTACGATGTTGCAACTTAATTGTAATTACATGTGGAACTCTGTCTTTCTGTATGTTATTTCTAACTAAGACTTTTGTTTTTCACCTGTACTTCTGTTTGATATAATTATTTTCTTTTTTCATTTTACATGTTATTAAGGAGGTTGAAAATTGTCTTTGCAAAAAAGTTAAAAAAAGAAAAAGTGTGTAACACATTACTGCTTGATTTAGTTTTATATTTATTATATACCGAATTCTTATCAGATTTCTAATATTTTATTTGTGTTGAGCATTAAATAAAATGCTTCAAGGTGGTTTTAAGTGTGACTTTTCTTCTTGTTTTACTCATGATGTGATAATAGTGAAATAATTCAGTTGTATATATTATGGAGAAAGCATGACGCTATTTTATTTACCATGATTGACATCATGAATTCATAATGTTATTCCTTTTGGGGGTTTCTTTACAATTTACAGACTTTTGCAAACAAATAAAGTACTGTCCGAAAAAATATATTGTATATTCACTAAATTTCTTTCAGGAAAACTCCACAGGAAAAGTCAAAAGATGATTTTGTACAGAACGGTCGCTTAAATACAATTAATAAATAAAAGAGTATCTGCCATTAGTTGTGAACCTATATAGCCCATTGTGTATCCATGACATATACGATTAAATTTTTGTCGTCAATAAATTATCAAATTACAATGTTCGTAAACCTAAAATGAAGGGTTGCAGAATGCTTTTCGAAAAACGATAATACAGTCCCTGAAACGTGAGTGGACGTAAAGCGTAAATTAAAAGAACGGTGAGCGAAAGCAGAGCGCACGGGGTGAGTGAACGGAAAACGAACACTGAATGGAATTGGTTGAGTGGTTGTGAACGGTGAGCACACGCAAAACAAGAACGGGGCGCAAATAGGAGCGCAAGGTGAACGGTGAATGCACGCTGAACACTAGATGAATGTTTTGTTTGGAACACTTCGGAGGTTATCCTCTGACTCTTACTCAAACAAGAATACATATTGAAATTTTTTGTTTTGTTTTCTTACAAACTTTTGCAAAAACAGTTTTTTCAGGCGTCGAGCTAATGCTCGGCAGTCTTCTAGCGATCGTCTGAGTTGGCAATCTTCCAGATTTTTCCTCTGCACCGCTTTCTGGATGAGCATAAGAAACGAACGAGTTCCTTAAAGTATTGAAAGTATTACAAGATTTTCTTTTCATTTATTTAACTGAATTGTGCGTGAAATAAAATCCCAACCGTGCTTTTCTAATTATTTACATCAGTTATTCTTATTGTATTGAGGAAGTTTGCTTAAATGGCGGATGAATACAAAACGATGTAAAAATTCACCAAATATTATTTTTTGATTATTGCTTACAGTTTATTTGAAAACCGTGCCCGATAAAAATAAGATTTATATATGCAAATTTATTTGTTATCGGGCACGGTTTCCAAAATAACCGTAACCGATAAACGTATCTTGTAATTTTGTTGCAATATGTAAACGTGAAATTGCAGTTGGTTTAGTTGAATATTGCATATACAGCAGATCGACGTACGTGTTGTGGATTTGTTTGTAAACAACCATACATGTACCATAGGTTATCTTGTTTCAAACGGAAAATGAAATAAATATAAGTACTGCATGTTTTATTATAATTAGGGAAACATTGTTAAATAAAGGTGTTGTATCCTCGTATTCAAATTATGAACCTGTGAAAATTGTTCAAAGACTGTTTATAGCAAAACGAAAATAATTTATTTTTGAAGTTAGAAATTTAGATTTTTGTAACCATGATGAGTTATTGTACTACACAGGGATCACTACATATCTTATAAAGAAGTATACTAAGTATGCAATTAAATGGTGATGTTAAAATTTCAAAAAGATATTTTTGTTTGATTTTTTTAAAGCAACAGTTGCACGAATTTTAATTACACAAAACATAATTCAATTACTGTTTTATTCGAGTATAATTTGATGTACGACTATTGGTACGTACAGAAATACAAATTAATGATATATATATTGAAGAAAATGTCCGCTCGACGACTTTGTGGCCTTTCCGGCCTTTGATTTTTTTCAATGACTATCATACTACATGTAGATGACAATACTATGCTTTTGAAGTACACTTTGACACAAAATATAAAATAAAATGGAAATTTAAAAACATTAGTTTTCTACCCAAAAAAAATAGATTTGGCTTTTTATCTGAAATAATAGAAAAAAATATGTATGCTGTGTAATCAGTACGCTTTCTGCCCAATTTAGATACCAATGACATGACATGATATAATGTATAAACATTGTGTAAAAAAGTCATGTATGAAGCATACATACATACATACATACATACATGTACCACATCCTATCAATTTAACTTAATCGATTTTTAGAATTTGTTATTCAGGAAGTTTTTCCCCGTTATTTAAAAATTCCCGGTTATTATCAAACTATCTTCTACAGGAAGTTAAAAGGTACAAGCACGATTTTAACACTTTTTGTATTTTCCCAAAACTTTCCTTTACCAACAGTTCTGATTACATAAGTTGGTGTTCCAGCATTGAAACTGTTCATTTCATTACAGATTTAGCAAAGTAAATGACTGCTGTCTATACCGCCATTGCTGAGTATTTTCTGTTCATATATGATTTCAGAGACAAGATATTGAAATAATAATGAAAAGAGGTTCCCAAGATTACAACCTTTAGCTTAAAACACTATATATAATCTTGCAATTGAAAATTCTGAAAGGCAATAATTATTAATCTATAAATAAATATGATAACTTTACGTAACTATATGCTTCACTTCTAGTAATACACAGTCGTTAAACTCTTGACGTCATGTGGCGTAAGAACACACAGTGGAATATCAAAAAATTATCACGAGTGATATCCACCGTATATTGAGATAAACATGTGATAAAATAATTTATTTAACACAATAAAACAAAATTCAATGTTATCTTTAAGCCGATCAATTTCATGCATATGTAACTGGCTAAGCCCAATTAGTTTATTCTCCGAGTTGTCATAATTACTATATAAACAATCAGAGCATGAAGGATGATCTATACATGTCCGAACAGATGTATAATCCTATGTTTCTTTCTCTCTTATGTTCACATTAAGGAAACGATTTATGAAATACTGGGATAACATACAACATGAGGAAGTATGCAAAAAAAAAATATTCACAACACCTCGTATGATTGCATACAGTTAACACAAAAATATAGGTGATCTACTCACTAGATCCAAATTAAAACCAAATGAAGTTCAAAGAGATGAACTGATTTATGTATAAGGTGAACTCCTGATGAGGCGGGCCTTATCACAAATTTGAAATGACATGTGCTATTAATACCGCCGAAACACTCTTAACTAGCTTTGACATATAAGCAGTGGACCAAATGTTTCATTAAGATAGAGTGTCGGGTTCAAGTAAGTTTAAGACATGTAGGGATGTTAGGGTGCCTTCGTTTTTTGCACCTAAAATTATTTAGAAACGGTGTCACGGTGTCTTATGTATGTCAGATCAGTACTCGACTACGACCAAACATACATGTAGTGCATGTACATGTACGCCCTTTCAAAATATGTGTCCCGACAGGTGTATACCAAAAACCAGCTGCAAAATTCTTGTAGAAGAACTTTCGACTATTTGTGATTTAGATTTAACATGTACACTACACTTTAACATCATATCAAAATATTAACTTATTAATAAATATTTAAAATACATAGTTTTTATTTAAAATTCTAAAATACTTGAATTAAAAAATATTATAATAATATGTCATTTCTTTGAAGATACTGCAGTGAATAAGATAGCGCTTCCCTATGCTTCATATTCCACACGATCTGGCAATCCAGTCAGCAATCTACATCTAGCAGGAACCCATCAAGCACGGTACTCTTCATATAACAACTCAATCATAGTATCAAATATCAACCAAGACCAAAATGGCGACTTCTATTGACGTGTAGATTCGGCTCAAAGGGGAAAAGGGGTATGTCATACTTTGTGTGTACAATATAGCTACTAAAGTCTCGGATCGTTAGCAAGGATATATATACCACGCAGTGAAGATTGTATTTTGATATATATGACTTTATAATACCTTACTTGCGAACATTTTCTCTGACTCTATTGTGTGAATACTACTCATGTCAAGTAAGGGCAGTGTTAGTTCAACAACGAACCGCAATAAACGCAAACACAACAGTCCATCTGATAACCATACTAAAACAACACGCAGACGTTTTTTGTCAGCATCTCTCCCTGACTTGAATTCAGCAACTAGTGAAACTTATATTTTTACTGATTCAAAAGAAATGGAAACCGATCCTGGTCTGTCACCTCCTTCCACCACTACTGGTCCCAGTACTGGTCCTTGTATAGAAACCCCTACATCAGTTACAGATATCACAACATCAGATTCCTACCCACCCCTGATACAATCTGAAGGTCAGACTTACAGCTTACCTACTCTGATCTATACAGCTATGTGTGATAAAGACTTTATGACCAAACTAGTTCCTATGCTGGCCAACGCTATCACACCTACCATAGAACGAGCTGTACAAACTGTATTTCAGCAACTGACTGATACTATAAAATCCCAAACAGAAGAGATCCAAACTCTCAAAACACAGTTATGTGACGTAACAAAATCAAATGCTGATCTACAAAATCAGATCTGGGGACTAGAGGAATCTTTAGATGACTTGGAGCAGTATGGGCGGAGAAACTCCCTAAGGTTCCACAACTGCCCAGTTCCTCCCGAGCAACAACAAACCGGTAAGCGCCTGGACACAGATAGCATAGTTGTAAACATCTGCAAGAAAATGGGAGTTGAACTATCAAGCGATGACATCTCCAGGTCCCATCCCATAGGAAAACCAAATTCTAGAGGTAACATCCAAATTATTTCCAAATTCAAAAACTGGAAAGTCAAAAACAAAGTGTACTCAGAAAAACGCAAACTGAAAAACACCTCGGTGTTTTTAACTGAAGATCTGACTAGGTTCCGCCAAGGCCTGGTCCAGGAGTTATCCAAGGCAAAACGCGACGGCTACGTGAATTCATTCTGGACTAACGACGGTCGGATATTTGCGAAAGTTCACGAAAGGGGCCCAAAATCTTTGATCCGCTCCTTCAATGACATTAACGCGCTGCTTAACGACCGTGACCATAGTACCGACTAAGTCGTCAATACTGTGATTCTGTAATTAACTTACAGTTAACATTGAACATTGATTTGTTTGTTTGTGCACATATTATACATTTTATACTTAAAATGAATATTGTTTTGTTTGTGTACATATTGTACATCTTAGTCAATGTAGGTATCACTTTATCCCCCTATATTTCCCTTCCAGCGCATGCTGCCTGTACCAGTATGTGTATTTTTGTACATAATATTTTCATTACATAGCCTAGGTGCTATTAGCTTGTATCACTTCTTGCCTCGCAAGAAACAATGTTGCATTTTGTTTTCTGTTTACTTTTATTTTTTTGTTCTTTGTTTATTCAAGGTCAAAAGTCACCCATATAAGCTCAAACTAACTACATATATCATGTTACTTGATTTCACTGCAGCCCTTTTTAACAATGCTTTTTTGCCTTTTCTTAAAGACAATGGGTAATACAATAGAACAATACCGGGCTGCTGTTGGACTTTACTATTATAGAAGTAGATGTACAACAAAACATCTGTTATTTCGCATGTCTTTTCTCAATTTGTTTACATGTTTTTTACTAAAGGGTCTCAAATACTATATTACATGCTTGTTGTCAAAAGTATTACAAGAATCACTGTTCAGTAGTTATATTTTTCAAATTATACATGTGCTATTGATCTTATCAGGTGATGTTGAAACAAATCCGGGACTAGAGCACTTACATGTTACACAGTTTACCTTAGATATTTTTCATTTAAATGTACGTAGTATAAGAAATAAGTTTAAACATTTTCTGAGTCTGGTTTCAGATTATGATATTTTATGTTTTACAGAATCACATTTGGACTCCAATATTTTGAACGATGAAATTTCTATTGATAGTTTTAATACAATTTTTCGGAAAGATAGGAACTCATACGGTGGTGGTGTCATTATATATTTAACCGATTCTTTACGTGCGGTAAGACGTCCTGACTTAGAACCTACAAATACGGAGTGTATATGGATAGAGATAAGCGACCCTACCTCTAATATTTTCCTTAGTTGGTTGCGTATACCGTCCTCCCAACTCAGACAAATCATTTTGGGAAAAGCTTGAATGGTCCATCGATAAAACACAGGAATTATCCGATAAAATTATTATTCTTGGCGACTTAAATGTAAATTTTCTCAATCTTCCAAACACACACACAGTTAAGGAAATCCTTTTGAAATACTCTTTAGAGAACACAATCCACGAGGCTACAAGAATCACGCAGTACTCGAGCACTCTCATTGACCCTATTTTAGTAAGCGGCGAAATACATTCGGATGTTTTAGAATCTGGGACAATAGAAGTAGAACACTCTATCAGTGATCACAAGGGTACGTATATAGATCTTAAGTCACGCGCCATTCAAAATCAATCATATGAGCGAAAAGTTTGGTTATATAAAAACGCAGATTTTGATACTTTAAATACCCTTATACAAAGTACGGATTGGAACTCGTTAATTAATGAAGCGACAGATATAGATCACGCGGAGCGAAATTTCTGTACAACTTTCTTAAACCATGTTAAAGAATGCGTTCCAGAAAAAACTATAACGATACGCCCAAAAGATAAGCCTTGGTTTGATTCTGGATTAAGAAAAACAATACGTTTACGGGACCGAATGAGGAAAAAGGCACATTATACAAAAAACGCTATACATTTAGACAAGTACAAAAAGCTACGTAATAAAGTAAACAATATGAAAAAAATAGCGATATCAAATTATTATAACAATATCGAATCTAATCTTATCAACGCTAGTATCAAAAGTTCCAAACTTTATTGGAAACTTTTGAAAGATGTTTTTAAATGTAAAGGTAGGACCGAAATACCCCCACTACAAAATGTTCAAGATAGTGTGGTAAATATATCCTAGAGTGACATTGATAAGGTGGAGTCATTAAACAGTTATTTTGCATCAATTTCATCTGCACATGATAATGAACCAACATTACCACAATTTTTTTTATTTTGTAATAAAACTTTTGATAGAATTGATATCACAGAAAAAGATGTCATTGACATTATTTCTACTCTCCCCGTGAACAAAGCAATAGGGCCAGATGATATCAGTCATAAGATGTTAAAGGCTACCATTTTTTCTGTATCAATTCCTCTGTGTTTATTGTTTAATCGGTCTTTGAAAGAATGTTCATTTCCTATTCAATGGAAAATAGCCAAGGTACTACCTTTATTTAAAAATGGTGATCCGTCACTGCTATCTAATTATAGACCGGTATCTTTATTAAGTTGTGTTGGTAAAATAATGGAACGTGTTATGTTTAAGTATGTTTATAACTATTTTCATTCAAACGATTTGTTTTACAAGTATTAAGCGGGTTTTTTGCCTGGGCAT
Source organism: Magallana nippona (assembly GCA_033439105.1). Lineage (NCBI taxonomy): Eukaryota > Metazoa > Mollusca > Bivalvia > Ostreida > Ostreidae > Magallana > Magallana nippona. Next base: position 21,124,422 of record CM065921.1, read on the forward strand.
TACACTGTATATCAGCTCATTGAGACATACGATTATATTGTTAAAGCCATTGATGAAGGGAAGTATTGTTGTATGGTATTTTGCGATTTATCAAAAGCCTTTGATAGAGTTTGGCATAAGGGACTCATTTTTAAACTACAGTCATATGGAATTAGTGGAAATTTACTAAAATGGTTTGAAAGTTATTTAAGTGATCGAAGTCAAAGAGTTTTACATAGAAATACCATGTCTACGTATAAATATTTATATGCTGGTGTTCCACAAGGGTCGGTTCTACGACCTCTTTTATTTTTGATCTATGTTAATGATGTAGCAGAAAAAATGTCCAGTTTATGTAGACTGTATGCTGATGATAATATTTTACAACACTGTTCAACTAATATTCATGACATTGAATCAGTTATTAATAATGATTTGTATTGCCTTGATATGTGGTCAAAGCAATGGCTCTTGAAATTTAATCCTTTAAAAACTAAAACAATGTTATTTAGTACAAGGAAAAACCTACAATTTCCATGTTTAAAATTTCAAGACTGTGATTTGGATTTTGTGTCAACGCATAAGCATCTAGGTATTACTTTTTCAGAAGATCTTGGCTGGTCAATATACATCGATTCTATAATAGCAAATGCCTACAAAAAATTAGGATTACTTAAAATATTACAATTTAAGGTCAGTCGTAAAACTTTATTCTTATTATATACTACTTTTATAAGACCCCAGTTGGAATATGCATCAGAAGTTTGGAGTGGCTGTTCAAACTATGATTCGGACAAGCTTGAAAAATTACAATTAGCAGCAGCGAGAACAGTTACAGGGTTGACTTCAATAGCATCGCGAGACTCTTTATATAAAGAAACTGGGTGGGAATCACTTCTTGATAGAAGAAAAGAAAAGTTAAAAACAACTATGTATAAAATAAATCACAATTTAGTGCCTGACTATCTTACTAAAAATTTTCCAAGCATTCGCTCGCTTGACTCTACTTATACTACAAGACAATCGCAAAATTACACTATTCCAAAATTTAGACTAAATATTTATAAATCATCTTTTGTTCCAACAGCCATAGATTTGAGGAGTGGTATACCTTTAGAAATTAGAAACTTGCCAACATTAAAATCTTTTAAGAAAAGTTTTCTGTCTTCTATATCTCAACCTCCTTCATCATATTTTTCATATGGAGAACGTTACTGGAATGTAATTCACACTAGACTTCGGCACAACTGTATATTAAAAAAAGATTTATATAGATGCAAAATTATTGATAGTCCTTTATGTTCATGTGGAAAAGTAGAAGATGCATATCATTACTTTTTTTCTTGTGTAAAATATAATATTCCACGAAATGATTTATTCAATGTTATCTTTAGAATAGAAAATTTACACATTATGTACACTCATGTTTTGTTATGGGGAGATAGCTCCATCAGTATTGCAGAAAATGAACATTTATTTTTTAACGTTCAGCTATTTTCAAAGAGATCTGGACGGTTTTAACATTGTCCAAAATTTGATACATAAACTTATTACATTTTTTTTCGTCGATGTATATCTACTTTAGCATGACTTCAATAATGGTATTTAATTATGACCTTTGATATTGTAATTTTTTCGTAATAGTGTAAATTTTATGTCAAAATTTCATAGGAGAGGGCGTTTTAAGTTTATAGATCTTGTGCCCGATCCTTTTGTATATGCCAACTTTACAATAAAATACTATGTTCAAACCAACCACCATCTCAACCTTCCCTAGCAGAAGACTGAAAAACGTCGACTGCTCTTCCTTCGCTTTTGTTTTGACCATGTGAATCATTATACTCTTTATTTTTTGTAAGAATGATCGACATAGCAATCTCTTAAAATGCAATAAAGTGTTTTTATCATTATGATAAGGAATGCAATTTTATTTTTTTCTTAAATTTTCTTGGCCATTTCCATATTTTTATTTAGGAGAGCTCTATTGTCGTGGCTATTTTTAGACTGTATTTATCTCCTTTAGAAGAAGAGCTGTATATAAAAATACAGAAAAATATCCAAATTTAAAAGGTAAAATATATGGATTTTCTCTTACCTAGTATATAATTGTTAGTACCTAAACAAACTAATCTAAAAATTTAAGGTATATCTGATGGTTAATTTGTTAACCATTAAGTCTATTTACATTATGAATCTCAACGAGTAAGTTTACAATTGCTTTTTGAGCTAGGGTTGTATAACCGGTATTTGATACATGTTAGTTGGACTTCTAATACCTTATCTTGTCATTTTAAAGATTTCTCTTTCCATGTTGGAAAATCTGGCCAGCTAATGCTTAAATTGTAGTTGAAAAAATATCTATGAAAAATAATCATACTCTAAAATTTTCTTTTGAGTTTCATCTTATGAAAACTAACTGAATATAACAGATTTTTATTAAAGTACTAAATACTTTAGTGCTTCATACTCGGTGTAGACTATATGATTCATATTGTAATAAATGCATCAATGCCCTCATCGAAGCCTGGTAACTAAGGTGGTACATGTACATGTATAGGACACCTGTCGTTATCAAATGAGGATAAATGTATATTATTATAATAATCAAAATACTTTCACCGATTAAACATTTTTTAGTTTTGCAATATATCACCCAAAATGATGAAAAATGAATTTTCATTGTTTTTTTTTTTGTTTTTTCTTTTTTTTTGGGGGGGGGGGGTAAATTTATAAAACCTCAAGCGGTGTTCGAACTCGTGACTTACAGATTCAAAGTTAACGTTCTTACCCATTGCACTACAATGTAAACAGTTACGTAACAATTTTGCTAAAGAAATATACAACTTATACTTAATTTTATTGTTTATTTCGATAGGAAATACATATCACGATATAATGTTCTCCCATTCCACCTTAAAGCTGACATGATTTCATAAATATGCATTATTTTACTTTTATCACCGACTACCGCCATATTAGTTGTCGATTTGTATTGTTCTGCTAATCGCTACACAAACCCTATTTAAGGCCAAGAGCACTATTCATGCTTCACTACATTTAGATATTTCATTCACCCGAACATGTTACGATTTGAATATTTACATTAATTATGTTTCCTTATATGAAAACGTTCAATTCTGTGTGAACTTTTTCATGACGTCACAATAATCATAGCATGCGCTGATCGCTTGTATGTTGAATTATTGTAAACTTAAAATATCGGTAATTTTAACCATAAGATTCTAAACGATTTGCCTTTTTCAAATTTAAATATTAGTAATAAACAGCAATGTTGAAAAGTTCACCGGAATATGAACTTGGTTGCACAGGCACCTGCAAGCTGACGTTATAATTTTTTCTCATAATAAAAAAAAATATCCTATACCTAATGATACACAAGGTACCCATCGCCGCCATATTGGATTTATTTCAAACTGTCACATCAGGTGGAAGTTTCGCTTGAAACTCATCGGTAAAATTATTTTGCGATCCTCTTCGTCTCCCTGTGGTAGATTGTTATTTTTAATTTGTTTTTATTGAAATAATTAAATATCAAATATAACTATTTATTTCGGCTTTCTACAATTCGCGTATTTGAATTTCCGCCATGTTTTGAATATCCGTTTATATGATTAATAAAAGAATACAACAACATTTGGTTTTATATTTTACTTAATATATATGTCCTAAGGCAATTACGTAAATTGGTCAGTTGTGTTCTATAGTCTTGGCTTTTCATTGGTTAGAGATTTCCCGCAGTATGTTGGTCTTTGTGGTATGTTTTGGCGGGTAGATCGATTTATATAGTCAAGAGGGACTGTCGACATTATGGTCTCTTAGTCATTTACCTTTTTGTACATATACATCAAATTGCCTGACGATAGTTTGACGATACTGATGAGTACATTGACAATATCGACTGTAAGTTGACTTTAATTTCTTTTTTTCTAATAACTTTTATTTCTGACTTTTATCTCATTTTCAAGTGTAATGTACTGAGTTCAAATATGTAAATGATAAATCAATATTAATGCCTATTTGATTTAAATTCATGAAATATCGCAGAAGTGTATAGTATCAAGTTCGTATATATTATTATTAATAGGTCTACATTGTATATGCATGCCAGCTTGTAATTATTGGGCCAAACCAAGTGCACGAACCCTGATCCATAATCAGGTACACATGTATATATGTTCATATTCTATTTATTATCTTTAAATGTGTTTGTAAATTATTTATTAAATCCGTACTGTTCTCAGATGCGCATGTATTAAATATTACGATGTAAGGGAAACAACTCTTACAATAATTGTCAAATACTCGGTATATCACTTAATGTTTTAAAGAAGTCAATTTATATGTAAATCTATAACATTGTATTCATATGAACTTTGTGATAATTATGCTCATTATTGTTATTGATATTTACAGGTTTAAAAATATAAACCAGCATTTATACATTATTAAACATTCAAATCCAAGACGCAGGAGTGTGTCTTTACTACAAGAAACCACTGCTACATCCCTATCGGTCATTCAACAGCTTACAACCGAATCAACCAAAACTACGCGTCACACCTGTTATTAATAAAAATCGACCCTCAATCTGCATCTACTGCCTTAGATATGCAACAAAAGGCTAAAGGGTGGATTGAAATTATAACGTCAGATGCCTGTGCTTGGTTGGTACATTATCAAATCTTCTGATAAGGCCTTCAGGCTCCACATAATTTGATTACGTTCATATCCCGGTGAACTTTTTAACTTGCTGTTCATTTCTTAAATAAACGCGCCTTGACCAAAAATATACTCTCCCAAAAAAGAAATGCAACCTATAGTATCAATTTTACATAAGAAATTTTTGTAGATAAATAACTGAAATCACGTTTTGTAATGATATGCTTGGGTTTCCATATTACCAGGAATGAATGGCAAAATCTGATGTGCGATCAACCGTAATTGTTGCGAAATAAAAAATAGGACATTGTTCGATTGATGTTTCAAGAGAGTGGAAAGCGCTTTTCGCGCTTAAATTTTTGTTCTTTTGTATGTGTGATAAGAAAATAAGACTATCGCATACATTAAAGTTTTGCCCTTGTTAGCTGTAGGACGATTTAACGTATGCCTAGATTAGACATTATTACGCGCAATATCGCAATGGGGCGTCTCGAAGCTGGGGGGTCACAATATGTTGTTGCTCAACACTATAATGTTCACTGGAGTACAATCCCTCGTCTCTGGCAAAGGTATTCACAGACTGGGACCTCAAATGATAGGCCGCGAACTGGTCGTCCGCGTATTACAACTGCGCGATAGGATCGGTATATACCTATTTTTCATCTAGTATGCAACTAGACAGTTACGGCAACACAGATTGCTTCAAGCATACCTGGCCTTCGCAGAATATCAGCAGAAAGTTGACAAACAGTGTGCACTCGCCTGCGAGAAGTTGGACCGCGAGCAAGACGACTTTATTTTGGTCCCATCTTGGGGAGACAACATCGGCGTGCACGATGCATGGTGCAACACAGTTAGGAATTGGATTCTAAGGAACTGGAGAAGAATCTGGTTTAGTGATGAAACCAGATTTATGCTTCAGCACCGAGATGGCCGTGTGCATGTTCACAGGCGAAAAAACGAACGTTGTGCAAACAACTGTGTGGTAGAAGTTGACAGATTCGGTGGGGCAGTGTTATGATGTGGGGCGCTATTTCTAAAAATCAACCGACGCCACTGGTTCTTGTTCCTGGCAATTTAACGGCGCAAAGGTATCGCGACGAGATCCTCCAGCTTCATCTTCTTCTGGTCATCAACACACAGAGAGGGGTTTTTCAGCATGACAGTACACAGCACACGTGCGACTGTCGACTTTCTTGCTGACCACAACGTCACTGTGTTACCCTGGCCATCCAGATCCCCGGACTTGAATCCCATTGAGCATCTCTGGGATCACTTGTATAAACGTGTGCGCATGTGTCAACCAGCCCCGCAATCTCTTCTGCAATTACAACAGGCACTACAAGAGGAATGGCAGGCACTACAAGAGGAATGGCAAAGAATACCCCAGATCCAAATTCAACGTTTAATTCAATCAATGCGGAGACGAGTAACACCAGTTTTGTGAGCAAACGGTGGTCACACAAGATACTGATGTAATTGTATAAAAAAAAATACATGTTGCGTTTCTCTTTCAGGAGAGTATAATATGACAACCACTTCACTGGTAAGGAATATCTAATGAAAGACGAAACAAAACAGACTGAAATCCAGGTACACATATTTCAAAAATCCTCGATCATTATAGAACGTTCTCATTTGTCTTCTGTTATATCGCACATGCGCAAACCACACACTGTAGCAGAGCATGCAGTGGCAGCATGGACTTAAGAAAACGGTGAAGTGTTTTTGTAGAAACTGATAGCGATGATTACGTTGTTTATACATTCTTGGATTTACTATCATTAATCTTCTGTGTTGGATGTAGTGCGACCGGGGTCTACAATAAGATGCAGACGTTATGTACTTTGTATGAACGACACACGTGTTCGATGTGCATGCGAAGTAAGACAGCACAGCACTATCTGTGCAAGATATTCCGGATACATTGGAAATTCTATCTAAGAATAAACCATCTTCTATTTTTTTTTTATTGTAGTTTAATTTCCTTTATTCATTTTTACAAACATATTACTACATTGTGTAGATCTATCATTTAAAAGCCAGTGTAACCTGAATGCTTCGATCGAAAAGTAACCGACCGTAACTTTCTCTGCAGGTACATGTATCTACAATTATGTTTACTCCAGTGACAGTTGAGGAGCGATCGAAACTAACCTGGCGACCACATGCTTTTATGAACTCATGTCAGCTTTAACTTATTTAAAATAATTGATTTAATTGTGTTAACGAAGCACATGGCAATCTACTTGAAGCGGATCTAAGAATAAAATCATAATTTGAATTAAACTAATAAATTAAAATATGAACCTATGCATTGAAATTGCGTTGTAAAACGAAGTTCTGGCGAAATAGCGAAATATGACATACATTTCGTTCACATTTTTATTCACCGACTGTTTTCTTGATCCACTATTTTTCTAGAAACTCTATTATGTTTTATCGGTCCATAACAATTGTATATTTATCTCGATATAAGTACTTCAATTTCATTCCTACACAAATTAATAAACACAGTGTTGAATTTTTTTTTTTTAAGAATTGCTTTTAATTGAATTTACTTATCTTTATTTATAAATAGCAATGGATTCATGCGCGAAATTCAATCCAGAAAGATCCACGTATGGGATTTGTCAAAAAATAAAAATAAAAATTGATAAATATCTTTATTGGTCAGCCGCATCTTGTTTTAATTCTGTTGACATTAGAAATGCTTTGAATATTTCATGATCGATCAAGTTTTGCTCAGTTGATTACCAGAGCACACACTCGTTGGATCTGCACGAATCAATAATTTTTTTTTAATATTTTGTGATTTTTACACAAACGGCCAGCCATACTTGAAAGTTATTTACGTCACTGAAACGGGTATAGAAATATAAAGGCCTACCATTTTAGATTTATGATTTCGAAATGTTTAAACTGCCGGTTATGCAGTTCGAGTGCATGTGATGATTAGTCATACAAGGTAAGTAATTTGAAATAGTGAATTTCAAACGAAGGGAAACATTAATATCTTATCGCATCCTATTGAGAATAACTGAATCTATACGATGGTCCATAGATGTAAACAAACGTTCTGTACAATCGATTGTAATAATTATATCAACTTTAAATAATCAGATTTTATAGATAAGTTGAATTTGACTTAGCTGCATATCATGTACTGGAACACTAACACATTCGGAAATATTTGGGGTGGATTAAAATCGCGTATTCAATTAGCCATGCCATGGTAGGAAAGATCAATGAAAGATTCGGGTTTTTTATCCTTGACATTCAAGCTATATAAAGTCCGTACGAGATCAGCTTCTTTCGGTTTCATTCACATTTTTTTTTTCATGACGAACAGTTGAGATTTCCAAGATTTCAAAATATCTTCAACTTGTTTAATAAACACACTTGAAATACAATTTTATAATTATTACATTATTAATTATTGAATTGGAAGACCCCGTTCGTTAGTTCTCGGACCCGCTGTCTTGTACAATAATATTGCTCGTTCATCCGAAACATATCCCAGGTCACTGTTAGTACATGTAGCAATGTGTAGCAAAAAATGGGCGTTTTAAACACAGAGGTTTTAGATATTCATCGTATCGTTAAATGAAAGTAATTTGGACACCAAATGTTTATATACAGTATCAGCGTAACACCGGTTACAACGGTTGTAATATTCTGAATATTCGGCAGAAAGTGATATGGAATACGAAATTATTCGTAACAAGGCATGAGGAAATTAAGCGGTCTTACCAAACAGAGAGAACCCTAAAGAACTCTACTTAGTATATAAACTCATTAAAATTGATTTAAAATTGCAATTTCCCGAATTACAATATTGGCGTGAACGTCAAACTCCCGATCCCGATCTAATGTCATTTAGACATGCCTATCATGGAAGCAAAGTCACTTGTCTCTACAATAAAGTTTACCTCATAGTATACATGTAATATATGTAATAACACAACACATTAAACTAGACACTTCAAAGCAAAAGCAAGTGCCTGTGGACAGGCATCATACGTTAAGTGTATATTTTTATATACATATTTTATAGCGTCGGAAGCAAACTGAAAGTTGGGAAGGGGGGGGGGGGGGGGGTAGCCTCATCAGAAATCTTGACAAGCAAAAGAAAGGTTTTTTTTTATTTTGGTTATGTTTAACTAAGCAAAAAACTCTAAATTGGCTAAGCCAGCCCCCCCGCCCGGTTCCGACGCCTATGTATATAGAGATAATGTTCTGTAAAATAAATTTAACGTTATGATAGTTATAGAATTAATCATCTTAATATAATATGAAATATTTTTTTTAGGTCCAGTTGTTGTAGAAATATGTATTAATGAACAGTTAACAAGAGTGGTTTATATCTTAAAAAATTATAATAAAAAAATCATAACTAACGTTGTTGGTTTTTCAATAATGTCTTAAGAAGTATTACTTATGCATATTTATTTATTTTTTCAGTTTACTTTGAAAAGGTCTAAAAATGGCGAACATTAGTGGATCTGGACTTGGAATACTCTCTTTTCTTGCTATATTTATGTGTCCCTCGGAAGTGCTAGTTGATGCTGTAACTTCGTATTCGTGTAAGTGTCATCTGTCTATTTTTTTTATCCCCTCGCGCAACTTGTTGCAAGGGGGATATAACATCGCTGCTGTGCGTATGTGTGTATGTATGTATGTATGTGTGTGTGTCCATTTTCAGCTTTTTAGGAAAATTCAAAGAAAACCCTCTTATGAATGTTCATCAAACTTTGAACACTTTTTTGGCATGGTAAAAGGACAAACCTTATTGATTTTTAAGTCAATTGATTAAATACTTTTTTAAAATTTTCGTAAAAAACCGAAGTTAAAACAGTAATTTTTTGTACGACTTGACAATAGACATTTCCGGTAATTTTATGTACCACTTAAGGGGGCTGGGGGAAGGCTGCCATTTTAGGCAATATTGATCTCCTTTAAAAGAAGAGCTATATAAAGATAATGGAAAATGATAAAATTTTATTTAAAATATATGAATTTTTTCTTTACCAAGTAGTAGTTGACAGCTTCAGAAATCACATATAAAATCTTCAGCTAAATTTGATGGTTTTTATATCATATTATATTTTGACCCCCCCACCCCAGCCTCCTTGTATCATATTTATTCTGATCTGATACATTTACATGTATTTTCCTAAATAATGCATTCCCTCCTACCATTATTCATGTCGCATGGGGATGCTCCGTTTAGCGGTGCCCTTATTGCTCTCCCCGTCACCTTACTTTCACACACATATGTGGAGTATTTTCCCTTTGAAATACAGTAACAGTGTAGAAAAAACAAACAAACATTTGTTTACATCGTTAAGCACGCATTGTTCGTTTTGAGAAATGGTACATAAATTTTCAATGCTGTTTGTAATTTTATTTTGAAATGCAATGGACTTACGCTGCGATCTAAGTTCGATCCTCGGGATCGATAATGGTAGTACCAACTTGTATTTAAAAGGGTACATTGGTCGCCCGCTTGGACACGTTGGTTTTCTTCGGGCTTCCTCTTACATTAATGACCCATCCCGACAATACCCTTTCCTACTAGTGAGTTTATTATGTTACAGGACTTGTTTTTTAATCCTTATTTTGAAATAAATAATATTCAGTTTTGGGGTTTATAATCTATTTTGATGTCAACATATTTGTATTAAAGTATGCATAAACAAAGTTGCTTTTGTAATATTTTAGTTAGATTACAAGCCGTGAAGCGATTGTGTACCATCAACAAAACTTTATTAACTATAATGTCCTTTTGAACACCTTTGTCTTTTTTACTCACTGCTTACTTTTGGCTAACTAAATCTTACCTCCCTTGAGGCCTTTCCTCGAAAATCTTAATTCCCATTGACGGGAAAATAATCCAGATAAAAATCGTGCAAATATACTATAATGTCCTTGTCTAATTTTTTTTTATTTTAAGACGAATTTGGAGAGGATTGCTCTTCAAGCATTGGAGGATTGAAAGAAGACGCAAAAATAACCGTGCGATACGACGGAAAAACAGTTTTTTGCGACAACTTTTCCTTTGAACCAGCGCAATCAACAGAGGTTGGAATTGGCTACAAACTCTGTGTTAGACCCTTTAACTTTACAGACCCTGATTGTTCCGTGCAGTTAGAGATAAAATCCAGTTACTTTGGCTCCAGATTGCATGTGAGTTTAACGGTTTTTTGAAAATAATTTCACATGATTGTCTCACTCTCATATCGTTTTTATCTCACCTGAGCTGAAAGTTCAAGTGAGCTTTTCTGATCACATTTTGTGTGTCATCCGTCTGTCCGTCTGTCTGTCTGTCCGTAAATTTTTCACATTTTCGATATCTTCTCCAGAACTACTAGGCCAATTTAAACCAGACCTGGCACAAAGCACCCTTACGGAATGGGGATTAACAGTTGGTAAAATTAAGGACCACGCTCTTTTTCAAGAGGAGATAATTAGGAAGTAGTAGGTAGTGTAGAATCAAAGTTTTAAAAATCATGACCCCCGGGGGTAGGGTGGGGACACAATGGGGGGTCAAATTTTTTATATAGGAATATATAAAGTAAATCTTTAAACATCTTCTTCTAAAAAACTAATCAGCCAAGAAAGCTGAAACTTGAACATACAAGGTAGTGTAAAATCAAAGTTGTGAAAATCATGACCCCCGGGGGGTAGAATGGGGCCACAATCGGGAGTCCAGTTTTACATAGCAGTATATAAAGTAAATCTTTAAAAATCTTCTCAGAAAATAATCAACCAGGAAAGCTGAAACTTAGATGGAAGCATACTCAGGTAGTGTAAATTCACAATTATGAAAATCATGACCCCCGGGGGTAGGGTGGGGCCACAATGGGGGGGGGGGGGGGGGTCATACTTTTACAAAGGAATATATAGAGAAATATCTTTAAGAAACTTTTCAAAAACTAATTAGCTTGGAAAGCTGAAACTTGTGTGGAAGCATCCTCAGGTAGAGTAGATTCAAGTTTGTTCAAATTATGATCGCGAAATGTACATAGAAATACTGTATTTAGAGAAAAAATCTTTAAATTTCTTCCTCTAAAAAAAACCCATTTGTCTAGAAAAGCTGTAACTTAAGTGAAAGCAACATCAGATAATGTATATTCAAATTTGTTTAAATGAAAATCTTGAAGAGTAGGTTGGGGCCACATTGGGGATTCAATTTTACAAAGAAAAACATTTTAATTATTCACAAAAACTGAGATGTTATTATATATGGTTTTACTTATATGCAAACATTTTTACATATTGCTGATTCTTTAAAATTGTTTAGACTTTAGCCCCTGGACGAATCTTGGGCCTCACAAGGGGATCAGAGTTTGATATAGGTTTATATTCCATATATAAACAATTATTTAATATTTGGATATTTTACTGGAAATGGACATTGATGGTAACCTAACAACAAAAATTTATGATAAACTCGATGACTTCAATTTTTCTATTGTCAACTTTCATTACTTTTGTAGCAATATACCTTCATCACCTGCATATGGTGTTTTTGTCTCTCAGTTAATTCGATGCGCATGGGCATGCTCTTCGTATGAACAGTTTCTAAGGCAAGGCAAGCTACTGACAAGTTGATAAAACAGGACTATAAACAAGCTCGTTTGAAGTCATCTTTTCGTATGTTCTGTGGTCGATACAACGACCTTGTCAGCAAATACAATCATCCACTGGGTCGCATGCTGACTGACGTTTTTCATATCAATTGTTAGACCATAATTTATCATGTCTACGGACTTTTCCGTTTTTTCCCAATTACGACAAAGAGCACACGGCGGGTGTGACCGGTCAGCAGAGGATGCTCACTCCTCCTAGGCACCTGATCCTACCTCCAATGTAATGGAGGTCCGTGTTTGCTCAAGGTTTGTATTTTGACCATCACAAACAAACCAAATCATCAACGTTTCGTTTTTTCCCTATTATGGCAATTTCCAGATTTTGACATTTACCTCGATTATGATATGCCCAATTGTGACAAGAAGCACACGGCGGGTGCGACCGGTCAGCAAAGGATGCTCACTTCTCCTAGGCACCTGATCCTACCTCTATCTTTTTGGAGGTCCGTGTTGCTCTGCTTTGAAAACGTGTTTCGTTTTATGGATTTTTGAGATGGTTGACGGTTTGTTATTGTCATTCTTTCATAAACAATTATTATTTGTTAAACAAATCATCTTTTCGAGATCTTTTTGAGAACTGCAATGCTCAACACGTGATATTTCTATAAAATCATCCTGCTAGAAAAGGACTTGATTATAAACATAAGAATATCTAGGGAGAAAACGGATTTTTATTTATACAGAATCTACATGTATTATTCTACACTGTCCAGATAGTTTGTATTATGACTCCATTAGGATGATTTTACCATACCTATTGTTCCTCAGGTAAGCGATGTGGCCCATGGGCCTCTTGTTTGATATTATTATAGTATACATGATTTCACTTCATTAAGTATCCATCCGATAACCTAAAAGTAAGTTTCAAAAATTAACCCCATGAAATAAAAGTAAGTTTTTGTTTGTTTGTTTTTTTTTTTAATTTAAACGTTCATAAACAAGCTTATATCTTAGATATTGTTAGATTTGTAAGTAATAATGTTACGTGTGTCTTGATTCCTTCTTAAAATTTTTGCAAGTTTTATTTAGTTAATAACAGTGTTTTGCATAGGATATGATTTTAAAAGTCAAATCTGATGGTTCATTTCTTGACCATCTAGCCTCGTTGATGTATCAGAAATATTCTTAATTGCAAAAGCTTTTTTGTGCGTACTGTGGCTTTCTGTGCCTGAAAAAAAATCAGTCAACTTTCTTGATAAATTTTACAGACTATCACCTGTTATACAGGAACCACCGCCAACTTTTGTGGTGACGAAGACGATGATCTTTATATATTTTTCAAAGAACGTGGCTTTTCAACGACAGATAATGCCAGATTTATGCTTCAGGTCTATGCTCAAAGAGTAGATAGTACGTAAAGTCTTTTATTTTGTTTTTGATTGAGAAACTGATATCATTACGAATTTATGAACATCATCATCACCATCATCATCATCATCATCATCATCATCATCATTACCATCACTATAATTATCATCATCATTATCATCATGATAGCTAACAACATCATTATCATCATCAATATTACCACAATCATCATCATCATCATCATTGTCGTCGTCGTAATCATAACAATCATCACTGTCATCGTCATCATAATCATCATCAAGAAATTTCATTTTTGTAATTACATTAAATTTGATTTTTAATCAAATCTTAATTTCAGATAGCGCTATAGTGTGGGGAGTTATCGGAGGTGTGCTTGCAGCCATTGTTCTCTTCTCTGCCGGCGCTGGCTTAGTATTCTGGTGCATATGTAAACGAAAACCAGCTCAGGGTAGAATACTTAACCCTGGTCAACCAAATGCAGGCAAGTACGAATACATGAATTATTATTATTATTTTTGTTGCATACATGCATACATATGGTAGTTCAAAAATAATCTAAAGAAATGTTGGCCTAAATTTACAGATATATTATTGCTATATTAAGAAATCAAAAATGTTTTGAGAAAAATAACGTAAAAAGTACTTACTTGAAAATCTGCAAATTCTAAGTTTGTGTTAATAAATATCGGCACAGGTCTTGTGGGTTTTTTCACAAGTTAGTTGTGATAGTAAAGTTTCGTTTTATGAATATTTTAATCTCGTAAAAAGATTATTGTTGTATATTATTCTTATTTTTATTCCATACATTCAAAGTATGATTTATCTATCCTGAAGGTACAGCAGTAAATCAGCCAGCATATCCCTACGCTTCATACTCCACACAAGCTGGCAATCCAGTCACCAATCTATATCCAGTAGGAAACTACCCTACACAGTTCTCATTGGGGACTACCCCACTAGCACAGTATCAGTATCAACCCCAGCCTCAAACTGCTTCCTATCAGGAACCTGAAAAGGTGCCTTCTGCTCCCCCTCCAAGTTATGACGAAGCGCATCAGTGATTCGTTACCCACTTTTATAGCAAGAATGATTGACAATTGAATCTCATAAAGTGCAGAAAAGGTTTTGTTTTTTTTAACCATTGTTACATTTATTTATGTTGACTTGTTTTACATGTATCTGTCACTCAGGTTTGTTTAATCAATATCTAACCAATGAATGCAAGTGAGCGTAAATCATTTTGCTCTTTCTGATAATCATGCATTAATAGAATATAACTATATGATATTGATTTTTGGTTACTTGACTTTGCAATTTATTGATAATCTCTTTTTTGCGTACTCAAAGATGACTCAATAAATGTTTTCATTATTTTTCAAAGATCTGAAATATTTACACCTTAGATATAACTTATTTGATAAAAGGATCATTTACAAATAACATATCAATTAAAAAGAGCCTAAAATGAATGAAAACCAAAGATATATCAAAGTGATTAAAAACCAAAGTATCGATATGTATGCAAATATAGGAGCAACTCGGTCTGTTGGAATTAACAGGAATTTATCGCCTACTAATGAAACTATTGCAATATCTTGATCAGAATTTATATTAAAAAAAACTCCGTAAAAAGTATGTTTTTACAGTTTCCCTACGCATAACGATATGTTACACAGCAATTTCAATCTTGCGTTGCATCTTCTAACATTTTACGATTCACATGATCATACATACGAAAGATAAACCGTATTATAAAAAATGTGACATGTATGTGGTATAACCAAAGTTTACGATTATATAGCAGCCCAAATGACATGTAAAAGTTATTCATGAGTAAATTGCAGTTTCTTCAAAGTAAAGTCTAAAACTTATTTTGACCTGTGAATTGCTATATCATTGCCAGTATATTTACGTCACTGCTAAAATTACTGAATCTTACCTGGACGTTTGTCTGATAAAATTTAGCCTGTGTCATAGTTCATAAGTTTCATGAAAAGTTAACCTTTTTATTCATCTTCATTTCTGCTTGATTTTAGAGTGATTAAGGATGTGAGAAATTGTGTGGAGGAAAAGTTAAAGAAAAGAAAGTGTGTAACACATAATTCCATAATTATGATTTCATTTTGTTACAGACTTGTTTTAGTTTTGGTTTATGATATACCAATTTCTAACCAGATTTCAGTTACATTACTTGTACTTGTATTTTGACATAAAATAAAAAGTTTGATTTTAAGTGTGATTTTGCTTGTATTTTTGTTTTACCTATGTGATTTTATCAAAATAATTTGGCCGTGTATATTATGGAGAAAAAGCATGATGCATTTTTATTTACCATGATTGGGACAGTGAATTCATAATTTATTCTTTGAGGTTTTCTTTTTCTTTACATTTTTACTTTTACAGTAAAATACTTTTAAAAGTAAATACAAACCGGAAAAAGATATTTGCTGATTTTATTAAGGACAATTCTAAAGGAATAGCCAATTCTGTACAGAACGGCCTCTTTATCAAATCGTTAGGGATTTTTAGCCCTTAGTTGAACATTTTAATTCAGCCCATGATGTATCCATGGCATATATAATCATCTAATATTCTTAGACAATGAAGTATCATTGAATTACAATGTTCTCAAACTCATATTTTGGCTACATAATGCTGAAGTCTGAATATTGATAATAATATGCTACACCCCGAACTTCAGATGGCATTGGATATCTTAAGCTTAAAATAAACTCATCAATATAGCTATAAATTCATCATCAGACAAGTTAACCTTTACCCCTAAAACAGCTATTATTTTATGAGTAAATTAGCGTTTAAACATTGAGGCTGTTCCTCATTAGCAGAGACAATTGTTGTTCGATACTGTCATTGCTGAGTATTTCCTGTTCAAATGTATTTTCACAGACAAAATATTGAAATATGGGAAACGGGCTCAAGAGTACAACCTTTAGTATCAAATACTGTAATATATAATCTATTAATTGAAAAATCTTACGGGTATTATTAGTCAATTTATAAATAGATTGTTTACTTGCATGCCTTCACTCCAAGTATTACGCATTAGACTCTCAACAAAGGCCGTACGAAATGAAACAAAATAGGTATATGTATAAACTTATTTATTTAATACAATAGAATAAAAAGTTCTTCAATTATTATACCCGTGATCAAAATACTTCATAAAGGAAGAGACGTTGTATGTTTGGATTCTAGCTATTTCCTGTTATCGTTATGCCGATTGATTTCATGTAAATGGCTGAGCTTTATCCTGATCAGTTTTATCTTTGGATCATCATAACTATCATGCAAACAACCAATAAAAAAGGATGATTTATATTTGTGTGTTCTGATGAATAATCCTATGTTTCTCTACATGTTATGTTCACAGTGATTCCTATAGGTTCGTATTAAAATTCATTTCCTTAATGTTCATCCACAATTTAATAAAAGTATATTATTTTGAATTAATGATGTATAAATAATTTTTAAATATTTGTCAATTCATATAGAACAAAACCAAATGAGATTGTTCATAAAATCCCTACAAAGATGGTGAAGTGTGCAGAGGTATGCTATATTTTATCAAAAGGTTTCAGTGAAAAACTTTATGTAAGACATTCATATACGTACAATAGCGCTCCTTTTACAATTTTTATTGGAATTTAAATTTATCATCTTTTTTCTATTCTAAAGATTGTCCCGCAGGATATCTCGAAAAGAACTGTACTGATAAGTGTAAAAATTCTATAATAATTTAAAATTCTATATTATCAAAAGTTCCAGTGAACTTTTACAATTCTTATTTGAATTTAAATTTATCTTGATCTTTTTTTCTATTGTGAAGATTGTCTGGCAGGATATTTTGGAAGGAACTGCAATGATAAGTGTAAACATCTGACGTTTGGACTTTTGTGTTCAGAAACATGTGACTGTCCAGTTTGCCATCATATTGTAGGTTGCATTTCAACCGGAGTAAACACAGGTAATGTAGAAGTAGTTTGTCGGTCAGTATATCCAGGTACAGAAATCACAAATGTTTTTTACACATGTATGAAAACAAGGCCCACGACATGTTTTTGTTTACTTTTTTACGATTCAAAAGTGATTTTTTTTAAAAGTACATGTTCGTTATAATTCACAACTTCTTAAGTATGATTTGGTTTTAAAACATTCAAGCTCTTCGTCATAATATCATAATTAGAAATTCTTCCGTATTGGAGTAAAAAACCTATACTGTTAGTGACATTTATTTCCTGATAAAATATAATTGTCCTCACAAAACAATGTGATGTTTATTAGCCATAACTGATAAGGTTTAAAGTAACAAATACAAAAATATATCTTGACAATTTAGTTGAGTAGAATTTGTTTTAAAACATTCTAAAAATTTTACACCACATACCTTTGCAACATCGATCCTTTTGTGTTGTTTTTATTTTTGAGAAGAGATTTCAATGTAAAATATAATCTTTCCCACTGTGATCCCATCTTACCCCAAAGGATCATGTTTTAATCAAACTTGAATATTATGTACACGAGGATGCTTCCACACAAGTTTAAACTTCCCTAGCCAAATGGTTTTTAGGAATTTAAAAATTGTTCAAAAATTCAACCCATCATATT
The DNA here is from genome assembly GCA_033439105.1 of Magallana nippona. Lineage (NCBI taxonomy): Eukaryota > Metazoa > Mollusca > Bivalvia > Ostreida > Ostreidae > Magallana > Magallana nippona. The sequence goes on from CM065921.1 coordinate 21,142,691, forward strand.
TTGGTCCCAACCCTATTCCCGAAATTTATTGTTCGAACAAAGAGCTAAAGCCACGAAAGGTCAAAATCCTATTATCCAAATTTGACAATATTACCAGGAAACAATCTCAGTCCAATGTACTTCACAAAAATATAAGCCTCGGCTTGGTTTGGTCCCTATCAATGACGCATGGAAAAAGCCCAGGTATAACGTTGGTTTACAAAAGCTTTATGACGTCATATTAAATACAATGGCATACGTTTTTCATAGATAAATTTAAACTACTAAAATTATTTACAATCAGTGCGCAATTACACTGAAAATTACAATAACACTCAAACACCAGAGTAAAACATTTTACATTCACATACATTTCATTTTGCAAATTGAGAAATACATTTTTAAAATGTTATATCTGCTTACATCACCAAATACCCAATTTTTCGCCAATCTGATCAAAGTATATAGATCTCGCAAAGCGCTATTTTACATATTGTTATAGCGAAAAATCAATCTAATTACAATGCAGATCTATCTGAATTGTAATCATATGATTTTTCGCTATAGCACTATATACGTATCAATGTCCAATTTGTTTTTGAAAGTGAATCACAACACCACAAACAAATTTAAATCAACGATTAAACTAGCGCATTTAAATAAGATTTTAAATGGATAAACCATTGTTATCTGATTTAGAAATGTATCAGTCAAGTCCATTATTTGAGCTCTAAAAATATTTTTTTTTCATTTAAATTGATAAAAAATTTGTGTTATCTTGCTTAAATACGGTAAATATGATTATAGTTATCCGTCATCTTATTTTATTTTTAATTCAATAAACAATACTACTTTAAAACTGATAAGTACAATGTACATTGTACACCAAATAATGCGCGGGGCCATACCTTTTTTTCTAGCGATTAGAGAGGGGTGGCATCTTCGCAAGCCAATGGTTTCCGATACACTACATGTACGCTTCTCATAGAAGCGAAGTGTATCGGAAACCCTTGGCTAGCTAAGATGGGAGGCGGGAGGCGTGTAGGTGTCTCTTTTTCGGTAATCCCCTACACTATAAATTCGCCCTTTTTTTGAGTGTACAAACATCTCAGGATATATATTAACAAAAGTTTTTAACTTTAGTTGAATTTTATTGCAGTTTTTTTTTTTTTGTTTTTTGTTTTGGCTATTTCAGTATCAAATATTTCCCATACAATCTAATTATTTTAGAAAGTTATAGACTTTCGCCTATTTACACTAGCAGAATCGGTCTCCTTTCAAAGTTAGAAATATTCAATGTAAGTAAACTAATTTCTTATTGGCAACACAAAAAACAAACCAAAATGCATTATGGGAATGTCTAGAAAAGGGAACCGTTTATTTCGTCCCCAAAATGATTGGCATGGGTTTATTAAATCCGCATGTAATGCATACATTGTAAACAAAGCAAACTTCAGACATATCAGTGAACAAAATTTACATTTGTTTGATTTTTGATTTGACAAAACATCATGACCTTTATTTACACGAAGTTATAGCGATGCCAAAGTAGTAATATACTATATTAATTACAATCATATCCGCCTCGATGCCAGGGGCGAATTTAATATGAGGCGAAATAACGCGATACCATTTCATGTCGTTTCTTTTGTAAACATATTTTGTACATCATATTTTCATTGAAATACGGCTTAATTGGCCGGGAAAACTACTGCAATGCCTATTATTATACACATACTTAGCATAACCATAATAATTTTGTTCGACGGGTGTGGCCATCACGAAAATGTGGAATAAATACGATAAAATTGACATTTTTCAGCGAAAAACATTAAAGCGCGCGTGTTTAAACGTCTACAGTACAGCTATGACGTCATCCCAAAATTTTTGTGATGTAGATATTTTACGTTCAATATCTATTATAAGTTTTATTATCATTACTATTTTCCCCCTCCGCTTCTTTCATTTTCCATGAAAAAATAGGCCGATTTTGGCCCTTCGTGGATTTAGCTCTTTAAATCAACACTACCTGAGGGCACATCAACACACTTTCAGCATTTCTGGCCAAATAGTTTTTAAGAAGAAACTTGTTCTTGTGAAAAAATTCAACCCCCATTTTCGCCCCACCCTTACCGATGGGATCATGATTAGAACAAACTTGAGTCTACATGACCTGAGAATTTTTTTCTTTCAAGACATAGCTTAATATTTTTGGAGAATATTTTCAAATATTTCTCTCATATATATTCCTATGTAAAAATTCAACCCCCACTATGGCCTCATCCCGTTCTTGGGGATCATAATCTTAAAAAACTTTGGACTTTGGATGCTTCCACAAAATTTTAAGATTTTCTGGCATAGTAGGTTTTATGGATAATAAGTTTTAATATCAAATCAACTCACTTTGATTTTTTTTTTCAAAGTGCATTAAATTTGATAGAATAAAAATCCACATGAATCTGACACCAGACATTAATTTAGTGTTTATGTATATGCATCAAAATGAAAGTTTATATAATTATTACAGTAGTGTAAAATTGTAATTCAGGTATTACCTGGGTCTTTAACCTTACTTGATTTAATACTTTTTTTTAATATTGATTATACATGTACCAAGTCAACAATGTTTTCACTTAGATATTTAATTATATCATTACTAGATGATATTCCCCACAAACGTGGGAAAATAATACTGAACCAGATTTTTTGTTTATTTTTTAATATATTATTTCCTATTTTTTCTTAATTGTTTATCATAACCCTTTTTCAAACAAAAAACTAAAAAGCTACTAGCTGGATCTTAAGGGAGCGGACAGGGATGACAATCTAAACTGAAGTTGATTTAATATTTATTTTGTTGCTGCTGACTGAAAAAATACAACCTTTTTCGACTTTTGACTATTTGTTTCCTATGCAATTTATTGTTGCAAATGGAAATATTGTTACATGTGCATGTACATCCGTAGCAATCAGAGGAGATACATGAACTACCGATATTAAAGCCTCATCAAATGTTTGTTTTCAGAAATACATTAGTTATTTTGGTCTGAATTGTTTGTTGTTTTATTTTTTAATAATTTAAAGCTTATATTAGAAAAGCTCTTTCTTGCAATTTTTAAAATTATGTTTACAATGTTTATTTATATACTTTCTTTTTAAAAGTACTTTAATTTTACAGACTATCACATGTTATAAAGGAAAAAGCGAACAGTTTTGCGGTGATAAAAACGAGGATCTTTATATATTTTTCAACAAATATAGCATTGTACCGACATGGTATTTCAGATTAATGCTTCTGGTTTCTGTTGAAAAAGATAGTAAGTTTACCCTTTTATCATATTTTTGATTGAGGCAAAAACATGTAGATTTTCTTATTTATTTTTTTTAATTATTTCAATATCATTCTTTAATCGTAGATACATGTAGCAGCTCCTTGTGGGGAGTAGGTGTAATTGGATCCATTGTTTTGCTCTCTTCAGCTGGTTTCGAAAACACACCCAGGGTACGATATTAAACTCATGTCAAGCAAAAGGTAGTAAGTTCGTGTAAAGCCTCGGTCACAACTGGCCGTGCGTGTAGGTGATTGAACATGTGCATTCGCAGTGGGTTTTGCAAGATCATACATATACTTCCTTGGCTATGGTATGGTTAGACAATAGTATTAAAGTGATAAAAAAGCACCGTAATACATGCTTATATTTGATGTGCCAGTGATATGTCCCACATACAATGAATTAGAGATGGTGTGTCTTTTGTACCTCGCGATGTCCAATAGATCTATTCTCGACTTCGTCCATATGGGAAGTGTACATGTAGGTCCTGCTAAAATCGTAAGATGTCCTTTCGTGTCTCGACAGATGTTAATCAAAAGCCAGCCGGGGATCTCTTGTAGAAGCACTTTCGACTATTTGTGACTGAGACTTATCATGATACTTCACGTTAACATCTTATCAAAATCTTAACTCGATTATTTAAATATATTTTTAATTTCAGATTCTGAAATACTCGAAAAAGGAATTTACCATTACAAAAATAAAAATTCGTTATTTATATGTCATTTTGAAAATGCATAATTTGTTTATTTTTAAAATCAACTTATTTTTCCTGAATCATGCTTTTCATTGCTTTGAAGCTACATGTACATGTACGACAGTGAATCAGCCAGCGTACCCCTACCCTTCATACTACACACACTCTAGTATTCCAGTCACCAATCTATATCCAGTAGGAAACCATCATACACAGTACTCATCGGTTAACAATTCACAGATTCAATCTCAGCATCAATATCAACCCTTGACTCAACCTGCTGCCTATCCGGAGACTAGACAGAAGTTGACTGCTCTTCCTTAGCTTTTGATATGACCATGTGAATCATAGTACTTTTTATTTTTTGTAAAAATGATCGACACAATCTGTTTAAGTGCAATACAGTAATTTTTCCATGATGATAATGATTGTAACATTTTTTTTCTTAAGTTTTCTTTGGCTATCGCCATCTTTTTCTTTAAATTATGAATCTCAAAGAGTAAGCTTTGCTCTTTAAGCGAGGATGTATAACCGGTTATTGTTACATGTTAGTTGGACTTTTTGCTACTTAGCTGGTCATTTTAGAGATTCTTAGTTCCGTTCAATGTAATTAACAAATATCTAAAAAAAAAATTTAAAAAAAAAAAAAAAAAAATTCACACTCTAAAATTTTCTTGTTTCATCTCATTAGAACATTTTATTAGCTAACGAAATATAAAAAATTAAAGGACTATATATACTTGCCGTACCCCGTAAGACATACGTGGATTCTGTAACTATCATAAAAAAGAAACAGAAGGCCAGCTTTAGATACAGAGCATGGTTTTATTATTCAAAGGTGCTTATGGTTGATGTTGATGAGTAATATATGTTCCATAATTTCATCAAAACTATTTTTAGTTGGTTATTCTGATCTTCTGGTGTTTTAAACTCACCGGGCACACCTCACTCAAACTTATTTGGTTGATGTGATTGTGGATAAATAATAAACCCTATATCCGGTAATTTTTGCGGTGATCTAATTTTGCATTTTTCGCGATCACATTTAGATATCACAAAATATGCAATACACAGACATGGTATCAGGTATAGTGTGAGAAACCTTTTAAATCGCAAAATATGAATGACACAAATAATTTAAAAATCTTTTACACATTTTGCCCATTTGTTGTAAATTTTCTGTTATAACCAAAATGATAGACCATCGTCTTGAGAGTATAAAACAACTTTTGGTTTTAGTGTGTTTCACCTGACAGGTAAGATATTTACCTTTGAAAATTAATACCCCATAGGAAAATGATAATTCTCAGAGGAGAAATGATTCTCCTACAGGAAATACAGGATAGACAAACGTTTTCTTAAACACTACAGTTAATGTTAATAATTTTTTGTTTATATGTCAGAACTGCCAGGTCACAGAAGGACTGCGTTGCATGCATCATGTGGATCGCAACATATTGTTTGAAGAACAAGAGAGGGATCTAGCGATCTTTTGCCATTTGAAAAAGCACAATCATACATTTTGGAGTATATTTCTGAGTTCTCTCCGAGTTTTTGTTTACTTGGATGTAAGTCCTGCATAGGACATTACAAGAAGAGCACACACACACACACACACACACATACTTGTAAACACATGAAACTCACTACACTTGACTTTTCACCAGAAAGTCACTACACTATTTTCTAAGGGTCGTGAAGAAAAAAATTGAGCAAATTTATAAAAGACTGTCTACTCTTATTAGCCTACGGGGTTGATAATTCGTAAATTCATTATATTGAAAATTTGAGTTTTCCCCTGAACCCCACCACATCAGACCACGTGACCCACCAGTTAGACACACATGATTCTCACTACATTGTCAGTTTTGAAATACACACATGAAAATGACTACTTACATTAATTTTACTTATTTATCCCATCTTCTTATGATCAAATACAACTATGCAGAAGATATATACGGTGGTATTATTCAGAGTATTGTTTACGCCGAGAAAAAGCGGTTACGCTTGTTAGTCCTTAATCATATGACAGAGAATCGGATAGATGCCGAGTTTTTCTACAATGCAAAGCTATAAAGTATAAACGGACTTAATACCTAAATGCCTAAAAAATAGATATATTCAGATGAAAATTGATTCACATAAGATCCGTTTTAGCTTAATTTCTATCGGAGGGTAAGTTTTGGTAACGCTTGTTAATGCTAACATTGCGACATGCTTTATCAATCCTTGATTCAAAAAATATTGACGAGTGGCAAAAACTTTAGTCTCTAAAATGTTGGGGTTGTATCATATAAAAAAATCTATATTTTTCTTTTTTTTTTTCTTTCCCGACTTCGATAGCAGAAAAATGGACAACCATTATCAGTAGCCTACATAGCGACATATGGAAACCACCGTGATATCTATAATTCGGCTGTTAAAATAATAATCTTGCATTTGAAAAATAACGTAATTTATTGTACATAGATTGGATATAAACCCCTTAAATCGTTTATTGCAAAACATGTATAATTTTATGCCGTTACTTCAAGAAAGAAAGATCTTAACTTGAGCGACAGCGATATTTCAAATTGGACTCATATAAATGAGAATGACTGCACACATTCTTTGTACAGTTTCTAAAGAATTATAGCACACACGCTTTGTGATTTATAGTGGATTTTAAATAACCTACAGTTCCTGAAACGTTCTACATTTTTTCCGTGCGTTCACCGTCCGCTCACCATGCGTTCACAGTGCGCTCACAATGCGTTCACCATGCGTTTACTTGCGCTCTCCGCTCACAGTTCACAAAGCGATCACCGTGTGCTCACTGTGCGTTCACAAAGCGTTCACTTTGCATTCACCGTTCGTTCAGCGTTCACTTATCGTTCTGTGCGTTTTCATTCGGAACTCAAAATAAAAGGATCGGTCTTCGTGAGTCCCAACAAAATGAGAAAAGAACGCGTGCGTAAAGGTGGAAGGAAACTCAGTATTTATATTAATAGTGGTATTAACAAAACGGTGTAGAATATTGATGCACGCCACATTTTTGTCCATCTGAAAATGGCGTAAGTATGAAGTTATTGGGAAATTTTAAGATACACAATACAGCGATAAGTTACTACACAAATAATATTTATTGCTTCATTTAAAGACTTCAGTCGTTTAAAAACAGAAGAATTCAATCAATGAACGATTTGACACATATATGAATAGACAAAAACGGGCGTTGTATTTGTGTACTTTTCACGATTCATATAATTCCATCGATGTCCGATCACAAATATAACCATGCCCGACAATAAACTGAACAGATCAAATGCGTTTTAATTTATAAATTAACAAAAAATCCAGATGATTTATCAATAAATGCGATGTTTTTAAAAGATTTATAAAGTAATTATTATTTCCCAAATCGTGTTTACTTTTATCGCCGAACGAATCTGCCGATTATAAACAAACTCACTTAATTACTACATGATAAGGAAACATCTATGTAACTGTTTGTTTAAACAATAAATAGAAGTTCTGCTTTACTCGTTATAATACATATATCTAATGAAAACAAAAAAGTAATCGCTTAATACATTTGTTTTACGTACACTCCGCGTACGATTTAATATTTCCGATGCATAGGTATTTAAGTTACCTCGTTCTATCGATTTTCTGTTTTATGTATTAATTAGACATTTTTATTATTACATTATTCGATCATTCGTTGATAAAATTATTGTCTTAAATACCGTTTTATTTAACTCTTATTCCTAAATATAAATGGTATGGTATAAGTTAGGATAGGATAGATATTATTTGTAGGATAAGATATAGGATAGAGAATATATGATAGGATAGGATTGTTTTAACAACTTTCATGATAGCAGCTCTGTACATGTAGTTTATTTGCTATTTTTCCCTGATTACAGACGAAATACAATTTAGGGATAACTCCCGAGGCACTCCGAATAAATCGTTCATCTTGCGTTCACAAAGCGTTCACATATCTCACCGTGCGTTCACCGTTCACTTTCCGATGCGTTTGCGCTCTGCGTTCGCTCATCGTTCACCGTTCATTAGCGTTCACCAAATTCCGTTCACCGTGCGCTCACCGTTCGCTCAGAGTACGCTCATACGCTCAGAGTGCGTTCACCGTTTACTCACCGTTCAAGTGGGAAAGTATAACGTTTCAGGGACTCTGTGTGGCAACGCACTTTGAAAAAAGTACACACTTATTAAAAAAAATTAAAGCGCGCTAAACTTAGGACTACGCTAACGCAGTTTGAAAAAAAATTCAAAGTGCGTTATGAAGGAACATCAACATTTTTTTATTATCGAAACACTTAACGCACTTTGTAAAAATATGTATAAATCACAAGTTCTGGAATTGAATTTCTAATTTGCTGATAGTATGATGATTTGTTAACATCAGTGAATCTCATTAACCGTCTTTGAGAACGGGGGTGGGTGTGGGTTAACCAATCATACAGGTCAATTACCAGTACATCATTTACTAGTATTTGATTACAGGAAGAAGGTCTCCTATACCCCTTATCTTTCTATCCAAAACCTATGATATTCAGCAACTTGAAGTAAACGTTTCTGGCATAGCCCAATGTATCAGATAAGAAGTACATTTGCTGCATAGATAAAAAAGGAAAAGGCAGTTGCTAAGCGATGCAGTTTATGTCATATTTGGATAATTTAAAACTCCCGATTTGTTCTTGTGTAAATGGTCAAACTACGTAAGCTTATGAGAAAAAGAATTCTAATCGAGAAACTGTTTATAAAGAAAGCTGAGAATGCATTGTGGTCTTTTTTTTAAAAATATATCCCATTGAGCTAAACAAGATTAAACCAAGGTTAAAACAATCATTTATTGTATATAAAAGTATCAATTATTTCGATCAAATTCTGAACAAAAGCACGTTGAACTGGTTTCAAAATTAACGCACTTGGAAATTTTTTTTTCAAAGTGCGTAATATTTCAAAGTGCATGTAACAAACCTATAAATCTTTGAATAAACCCAATTATTTGTTCATCAATTATTTATTTATTTTTGAATAGCTGACACCAAATGTTGTTATTAGAACAATTAATGGATCATGGCAGTTTACTTATTGGAAAAGAAATTCTATCACAGGCCCCTTTTACCTACATGTATATCACACGAATATACGAGCATCCATCATCTTTCATTTTCAGCCAAAGCTGTATAGGTTATTTAAAGACTTAATGATGACACAGCCACTGAATATAGCACTATTTTTAATGATGAAATTACAGATTTATGATATAAAAATTCATGAACAATTATTCATACCAAAATGCTCGATCACATTGATTATTTCTACATAATATTGCATGGCATATACAAAAACAAGATCATGCATTTGCAATCTGCTAAGCTTAGTTTTCTTGACATAGTGATGTTAATACATTAAATAAAAATAAATATCAATGATTATGAAAGTAATTAAGACATTACATTAGACTCTGACTTTTTATTGAGTATTACTGAAACATTTAAATATTAATATGATCAAGGCATCGTTTACCAGTTATAGGAACAGTAAAAACAGCAAAATATGTACAACCCAACTTTCAATGCTTCTGAATTTACAGGTACATGTACATGTAATAAATGTATTAATTCTGTCATATCATCATTGTTGGAAAAATACATGAAAACCACAGGATCATTTAAAAAATGTACCAGAGTTTCATATCATTTCTAAACCAGTATTGATTAAAGCAATCTTCATGGCGTGGATTTTTTTCCGTTAACACTATTGGTCCTCAATCGTCTATCTAGGAAGTTAACCTATGTCTGGACACTGGTGCTGCAACACAAAAATACTTGTCAAAATATAAATTCTGAGAATGTGTTTTATCTCAGTCTGTAATGCAAGACTTTTAAATATACTTTTTTCAGATTTCATGCACTAAAAGGTCTCTCTCTCTCTCTCTCTCTCTCTCTCTCTCTCTCTCTCTCTCTCTCTCTCTCTATCATAGCTATTAATGAAAAACACATGTAGAGGCATTAAGTTAAAACTTCACTTCAAAATTCAAATTCATAAAAAGCTAGGGTACACTATCCTCTCTCTCTCTCTCTCTCTCTCTCTCTCTCTCTCTCTCTCTCTCTCTCAAACACACTATCTCCCTCTCTATCTCTCTATTTCAAATTTCCATGCATATTTCTCAATTTTTTTAATGCCTTATCTCAGTTTCATGCTGATATCACTTTTTTTACACACATTTTAGCGACATTCAGGAGAAGTGTATCAACGATGAATTAAATTCATATTTATGAAAACTAAAAGCACTTTTCTCTGTATTCTCTTTCTCTTTTTTCATTTCTCTCTCTCTCTCCCTCTCTCTCTCTCTCATGCTTCATTATTAAGGAAGAACATTTAAATCATACATTTACCTTAATATGTATAATCTTAGACAATGGCTTTTCCATGTGAGACAAACACTTTTCTCAGGAAACCCCATCTAGCTTGGATATTTTTCCTGAAAGTATAAGAGAACAATAAACATAAAAAAAAAAATCTGTTTAAAAAATGTGTTTACTTATTTTTCACTCTTTATTAAAAAGGTTATGTTTTGTATTACATGGAATTTTTAGAAATGCACAATTATAAAAGTGTTAAAATATTGTAGCTGTTGTTATGCTCTACAACATGATCTCTCTCTCTCTCTCTCTCTCTCTCTCTCTCTCTCTCTCTCTCTCTCTCTCTCTCTCTCTCTCTCATTTTCAGTCTCCTTTGAATATCAAAATCATATCAAATTTGGCACACATGTAGTGACATTCAGGGAAAGTATCTCAATAGAAAATAATTGCTTCAACTGAACAAAGTTTTTTAATAAGTCCTCTTGCTCCCTCTCTACCTTCTGCAAACAATGTCTTTGTCTCTAACTAATTAGTTTCTATTTATTTCACTTACTTTCTCTCTCTTTCAAATTAACATCACATTAAGCTATTTACACACATGTAGTGACATTCAGGTAAATTATTTCAATAGAACAAAAATTGCTTCATTTGAACAAAAAGTTTTAATAAGTTCTCTCACTCCCTCTCTCCATTCCACTTTAATTTCTTTATCTTTAACTTATTTTCCATCAACTCTTCTCTATCTCTCATTTAAACTGACATCACATTTTATTTATTTACACACATTTAGTGACATTCAGGTAAAGTATCTCAGTAGAAAAAAAATTATCTCCTTTGAAGAAAAAGTTGTAATAAGCCCTTTCACTTCCTCTCTCCCTTCCGATCTAATTCCTTAATCTCTTAATTTCTATCAATTTCTCTTACTTTTTCAAAAAGACATCACATTTAGTTATTTACATCATGTAGTGACATTCAGGTAAAGTATCTCAGTAGAAAAAATTGCTTCACTTAAACAAAAAGTTTTAATAAGTCCTCTCAATTCCTCTCTCCCTTCTGATCTAATTCCTTTATATCTTAATTTCTATCAAGTTTTCTGACTTTTTCAAATAGACATTACATTTAGTTATTTACACACATGTAGTGACATTCAAGAAATATATATAAATTAAAAAAAAATGCTTCATTTAAACAAAAAAGTTTTGATAATTCCTCCCTCTTCCTCTACCCCTTCTGATCTAATTCCTTTAAATCTATATTAGTATCTATCAACTTCTCTCTCTTACCCTGTTTCAAATTGACATCACATTTAGTTATTTACACGAATGTAGTGACATTCAGGTAAATAGAAAAATTAATTCATTTATACAAAAAATTGTAAAAAGTCTTCTCACTTCCTTTCTTCCCTCTTTTATTTCCTATCAACTTCTCTCTCTCTCTCTCTCTCTCTCTCTCTCTCTCTCTCTCTCTCTCTCTCTCTCTCTCTCAAATTAACATCACATTTAGTTATTTACACACATGTAGTGACATTCAGGTAAAATATCTAAATATTAAAAAAAATGCTTCATTTAAACAAAAAGTTTTAATAATTCCTCTCTCCCTTTTGATCTTATTCCTTTAAATTTAACTTAGTGTCTATAAACTTCTCTCTCGTTCCTTCAAATTGACCTCACATTAGTTATTTACACGCATGTAGTGACATTCAGTTAAAGTATCTCAATAGAACAAAAATTACTTCATTTATACAAAAAAGTTATATTAAGTCATCTCGCTTCCTTTCTCCCCTCCACTCTAATTTCTTTATCTTCCATTTCCTCTCAACTTCTCTCTCTCTCTCTCTCTCTCTCTCTCTCTCTCTCTCTCTCTCTCTCTCTCTCTCTCTCTCTTTCATATTAACATTACATTTAGTAATTTACACTCGTGTAGTGACATTTCAAAAGAAAAAAATTGCTTCATTTGAACAAAAAGTTTTAATACGTCCTCTATCTTTCTCTTTCTCTTCCGATCTAATTTCTTTATCTCTTATTTTCTATTAAGTTCTCTCACTCTTTTTCAAATTGACATTCCATTTAGTTATTAACACACATGTAGTGACATTCACGTAAAGTATCTCCATAGAAAAAAAATTGCTTCACTTAAACAAAAAGTTTTAATAAGTCCTCTCACTTCCTCTCTCCCTTCTGATATAATTCCTTTATCTCTTAGTTTCTATCAAGTTCTCTGACTTTTTCAAATAGACATTACGTTTAGTTATATACACATATGTAGTTACATTCATGTAATATATCTAAATAGAAAAAATTATTCATTTAATTTTTTTTCAATAATTCATCTCTCTTCATCTCTCCCTTCCAATCTAATTCCTTTAAATCAAACAGTTTCTATCAACTTCTCTCTCTCTTTTTCAAATTGACATCATATTTAGTTATTTACATTCATGTATTGACATTCACGTTAAGTATCTAAATAAAAAAATTACTTCATTTATACAAATAAGTTGTATTTTTATAAAAGTCATCTCACTATTTCTCCCCTTCACTCTAATTTCTTTATCTCTCTCTCTCTCTCTCTCTCTCTCTCTCTCTCTCTCTCTCTCTCTCTCTCCCATAGCCTTTCTCTTATTCTGTTATTATTTGTAATAGTATGTTGTTTACAATATGTAACAAAAATTATATTGATACCTTCAAAAGCATTAATCCAAACATCTGCATCAAAAAACATATCAGTCATTGTCTGCAGATGGTTTCCATTTTGGGACATTTCTCTTAAAAGAAAATGTAGAAAATTTTCAGATATGCATAGTATCATTCACATGTTCATTCTTACTTTCTTAATAATCAAATACATTGTATATAGTATTATATAATTATATAAAGAATTTAATTCAGCTCACTCAGATCAAATGTAAAGTGAATAATAAAGCTTCTCTCTCTTCTATCTCCCTCCCTCTTTCTTTTTTTTTTCCCCTTAAGCATGTGTTTGTTTACAGTAAAAAAGACAACATTTTTTTTATTATCTGCAAAAGCACAAAATCCAACATCTACATCATAAAGCATATCAGTTACTATTTGTAAACATAATTTTTGGTTTTGAGAGTCTCTAGAAGAAAATGTAAAAAAGAAGAATAATGTCGGTTACATTTTGAGTTCAATAATGCAACAAAATAATCACCATGAGTATATATAAAATATTCCTTTTGTAAACTATTGGACATCCATGAAGAAACCAATATCTTTCGCTTTTAATTTGAAAAAACCAGTATACATGTAATTAATAATTTAGAAAACCTCCTATATCACCATTATAGTTTAAATAAAAATCCTTTCCTATTGAACTAAATAGACTCTCATGAGGAAACCCATACTTTTCATTTCAACATTAAAAATTCAGTTTATTTATTCACTTCGGAAACCTCATAAATATTCCTGGATCTATACTTCTATCCTGATTTGTCTTAAATTACATTAATACAAAGATATAATCACCATTTGTTTAAGTAAAAATCCTTTCCTATTGAACATTGACCCACAAGAGGATACCCATAATTTTCATTTCAATGCTGAAAATCAATATACCTAATTACATAGGATACCCCCAAAATAATTTTTAATCAATATATCAACCCTATTTTATCCAAACTCATATTAATACAAAGAAAATATCACCATAGTTTAAGTAAAAATCCTTTCCTATTGAACTTAGACCCCCATGAGGAAACTCATACTTTTCATTTTAACATTGAAAATCATTAGATACTTAATCACTTACTAGGAAACCCCCTAAATCATTGTAAAAAAATATCACTCAAGTTATTTATCTTAAATTACACTAATACTAAGAAATAATCACCATTAGTTTAAGTAAAAATCATATCCTGTTGAACTTAGACCCCATAAAGAAACTCATAATTTTCATTTTAATGTTATAAAATCAGTATACTTAATCACTTTGGAAACCACTTAAATCATTTTTAATAAATATAACTAATACTAAGAAATAATAACCATTAGTTTAAGTAAAAATCCTTTCCTATTGAACTTAGACTCCCATGAGGAAACGTATAATTTTCATTTTAACGTTTTTAAAATCAGTATACTTAATCACTTTGGAAACCACTTAAATCATTTTTAATAGATATAACTAATACTAAGAAATAATAACCATTAGCTTAAGTAAAAATCCTTTCCTATTAAACTTAGACTCCCATGAGGAAACGTATAATTTTCATTTTAACGTTTTAAAATCAGTATACTTATTCACTTAGGAAACCCCCTAAATCTTTTTCAATCAATATTTGTACCCTAATTTATCCTAAATTACACTAATACTAAGAATTAATGACCATTAGTTTAAGTAAAAATCCTTTCCTATTGAACTTAGACTCCCATGAGGAAACCCATACTCTTCATTTTAATGTTCTAAAATCAGTATACTTATTCACTTAGGAAACCCCCTAAATCTTTTTCAATCAATATTTGTACCCTAATTTATCCTAAATTACACTAACATTAAGAAATAGGATAAATTAGGGTACAAATATTGATTGAAAAAGATTTAGGAGGTTTCCGAAGTGAATAAGTATACTGATTTTAGAACGTTAAAATGAAAATTTTGGGTTTCCTCATGGTGGTCTAAGTTCAATAGGAAAGGATTTTGACTGGAAATAATGATGATTATTTCTTAATGTTAGTGTAATTTAGGATAAATTAGGGTACAAATATTGATTGAAAAAGATTTAAGGGGTTTCCTAAGTGATTAAATATACTGATTTTAAAACGTTAAAATGAAAATTATGGGTTTCCTCATTATAGAGTCTAAGTTCAATAGGAAAGGATTTTTACTTAAACTAATGGTGATTATTTCCAAGTATTAGTGTAATTTAGGATAAATTAGGGTACAAATATTGATTGAAAAAGATTTAAGGGGTTTCTGAAGTGAATAAGTATACTGATTTTAGAACGTTAAAATGAAAATTATAGGTTTCCTCATGGGGGTCTAAGTTCAATGGGAAAGGATTTTGACTGAAACTAATGGTGATTATTTCTTAATGTTAAAGTAATTTAGGATTTATAAGGGTGTAAATATTGATTGAAATAGATTTAGGGGGTTTCCTAAGTGAATAAGTATACTGGTTTTAGAACGTTAAAATGAAAATTATGGGTTTCCTCATGAGAGTCTAAGTTCAATAGGAAAGGATTTTTACTTAAACTAATGGTGATTATTTCCAAGTATTAGTGTAATTTAGGATAAATTAGGGTACAAATATTGATTGAAAAAGATTTAAGGGGTTTCCGAAGTGAATAAGTATACTGGTTTTAGAACGTTAAAATGAAAATTTTAGGTTTCCTCATGGTGGTCTAAGTTCAATAGGAAAGGATTTTGACTGGAAATAATGATGATTATTTCTTAATGTTAGTGTAATTTAGGATAAATTAGGGTACAAATATTGATTGAAAAAGATTTAAGGGGTTTCCTAAGTGATTAAATATACTGATTTTAAAACGTTAAAATGAAAATTATGGGTTTCCTCATTATAGAGTCTAAGTTCAACAGGAAAGGATTTTTACTTAAACTAATGGTGATTATTTCTTAATGTTAGTAAAATTTAAGAAAATTAAGTGTATAAATATTGATTGAAAAAGATTTAGGGGGTTTCCTAAGTGAATAAGTATACTAAAGTCTTATTTTAGAACATTAAAATGAAAATCTTTTTCAATCAATATTTGTACCCTAATTTATCCTAAATTACACTAACAGAAATAATCATCATTATTTCCAGTCAAAATCCTTTCCTATTGAACTTAGACCATGAGGAAACCCAAAATTTTCATTTTAACGTTCTAAAATCAGTATACTTATT
This sequence comes from Magallana nippona, assembly GCA_033439105.1. NCBI lineage: Eukaryota > Metazoa > Mollusca > Bivalvia > Ostreida > Ostreidae > Magallana > Magallana nippona. The sequence continues at coordinate 21,158,936 of CM065921.1, forward strand.
CACTTCGGAAACCCCTTAAATCTTTTTCAATCAATATTTGTACCCTAATTTATCCTAAATTACACTAATACTTGGAAATAATCACCATTAGTTTAAGTAAAAATCCTTTCCTATTGAACTAAGACTCTCATGAGGAAACCCATAATTTTCATTTTAACGTTTTAAAATCAGTATACTTAATCACCTAGGAAACCCCTTAAATCTCTTTCAGTCAATATTTGTACCCTAATTTATCCTAAATTACACTAATACTAAGAATTAATCACCATTAGTTTAAGTAAAAATCCTTTCCTGTTGAACTTAGACTCTCATGAGGAAACCCATAATTTTCATTTTAACGTTCTAAAACCAGTATACTTATTCACTTAGGAAACCCCCTAAATCTATTTCAATCAATATTTATACCCTAATATATCCTAAATTACACTAACATTAAGAAATAATCACCATTAGTTTCAGTAAAAATCCTTTCCTATTGAACTTAGACCCCCATAAGGAAACCCATACTTTTCATTTTAACTTTCTAAAACCAGTATACCTATTCACTTAGGAAACCCCCTAAATCTTTTTCAATCAATATTTTTACCCTTATTTATCCTAAATTACACTAACATTAAGAAAAAATCACCATTAGTTTCAGTAAAAATCCTTTCCTATTGAACTTAGACCCCCATGAGGAAACCCATACTTTTCATTTTAACTTTCTAAAACCAGTATACTTATTCACTTAGGAAACCCCCTAAATCTTTTTCAATCAATATTTATACCCTTATTTATCCTAAATTACACTAACATTAAGAAATAATCACCATTAGTTTAAGTAAAAATCCTTTCCTATTGAACTTAGACTCCCATGAGGAAACCCATAAGTTTCATTTTAACGTTCTAAAATCAGTATACTTATTCACTTCGGAAACCCCCTAAATCTTTTTCAATTAATATTTGTACCCTAATTTATCCTAAATTAAACTAATACTAAGAAATAATCACCATAAGTTTAAGTAGAAAACGTTTCTTATTGAACTTAGACTCCAATGAGGAAACCCATAATTTTCATTTTAACGTTTTAAAATCAGTATACTTAATCACCTAGGAAACCCCTTAAATCTTTTTCAATCAATATTTGTACCCTAATTTATCCTAAATTACACTAATACTAAGAATTAATCACCATTAGTTTAAGTAAAAATCCTTTCCTGTTGAACTTAGGCTCTCATGAGGAAACCTATAATTTTCATTTGAACGTTCTAAAACCAGTATATTTATTCACTTAGGAAATCCCCTAAATCTTTTTCAATCAATATTTATACCCTTATAAATCCTAAATTACTTTAACATTAAGAAATAATCACCATTAATTTCGGTAAAAATCCTTTCCTATTGAACATAGACCCCCATGAGGAAACCCATAATTTTCATTTTAACGTTCTAAAATCAGTATACTTATTCACTTAGGAAACCCCTTAAATCTTTTTCAATCAATATTTGTACCCTAAGTTATCCTAAATTACATTAATACTTGGAAATAATCACCATTAGTTTAAGTAAAAATCCTTTCCTATTGAACTTAGACTCCCATGAGGAAACCCATAATTTTCATTTTAACGTTCTAAAATCAGAATACTTAATTACTTAGGAAACCCCCTAAATCTATTTCAATCAATATTTGTACCCTAATTTATCCTAAATTACACTGATACTAAGAAATAATCACCATTAGTTTAAGTAAAAATCCTTTCCTATTGAACTAAGACTCCCATGAGGAAACCCATACTTTTCATTTTAACGTTCTAAAATCAGTATACTTATTCACTTAGGAAATCCCCTAAATCTTTTTTAATCAATATGTTTATCCTAATTTATCCTAAATTACACTAATGCTAGAAATTAATCACCATTAGTTTCAGTACAAATCCTTTCCTATAGAACTTAGACTCCCATGTGGAAACCCATACTTTTCATTTTAACGTTCTAAAATCAGTATACTTATTCACTTAGGAAACCCCCTAAATCTTTTTCAATCAATATTTGTACCCTAATTTATCCTAAATGACAGTAATACTAAGAAATAATCACCATTAGTTTAAGTAAAGATCCTTTCCTATTGAACTTAGACCCCAATGAGGAAACCTGTACTTTTCATATTAACGTTCTAAAATCAGTCTACTTAATCACTTAGGAAACCCCCTAAATCTTTTTTGGATCATTATCTGTACCCAAATTTGTCTTAAATTATACTTATACTAAGAAATAATCACCATTAGTTTAAGTAAAATATCATTTATTTTGAAATTTAACCCGCATGAGGAAACTCATACTTTTCATTTTAATGATAAAAATGAGTATTTCCTACTTCATAACTTTCCTAAATATGTTTCTATTAATATATTTAACCTAATTCATCCGTATTTGTAATGAAATTTTACAATTGAAAAGGTATTTTACCAATAATCTGATTCTTATTACCAGAAAAAAATCTTTAATGTATATGTACATGTACTGTCCTTTGTTGTTAGAATACATATCACTAATTGAAATCAAATTTATATCCAAAATAACTCATGATGCTTATTTATTTTATTTAACTCAAATATCAATCAAGTACATGTATGTGGAAACAGCTTAATGATTCTACAGAACACAGCATTACGAATTTTAGAAAGATAGAGGAAATTAGGATTAAAAGTTGGCAATGTTTACAGAATATTTTTAAACATGTATTATGATAAAAGCTTTGCTGATTGAGGTTAAAAGATCACACATTTTGGTTTTAATACATAGTATTTATCTAAGAGAATCAAATATATACGCAGTGTTAACCGGTCGGGAAAAAATACCGCTAAATTGGGAGTAATATCACCTATTTTCGATTAGGAATGGCGTCGAATTTCGGCCACTGAGAAGGTATTGATACATATATATCCCTTAAAATATAAGTAATAATCTGTTCCATAATTAAATAAATATTGATATAAAATAGACATATTTTAATTCTAAATAAGTAACAATCCCTTCTTTGATTATAAATATGTCATTCGCATGATGTCAAAATTAGATCTCGTGTTCTTTTATCAGTGAAAAACGTAGGAAAGACAATGCTTGACCTTGATATAGTCGTTTACCAGATTTATCTATTAGAATAGAATGATATAATTCCCTAAATATCAAAGAAAAAATGATACTTACTGTAAACAATTATTTCCATCTTCAAGTAGGAAGTTCCGATTGCGCATGCGCTATTTTTACCCAATGGAGGAAAGTGTGTAAAGTACTCTTATGGACTCCACGATGCGTGTTTAAAAAATCACATACACACCGGAAACCCAAACATAGTACGATTTTATATTTTTTGAATCAAGTACGATGAGAATTATTGTTTCCGAACGATTTTACTTCCCACTACACAAGTGCATGTAGTGGGAAGAAAAAATGTAGTGGGATAAAACGTGTGCATTCACACTCGTGTAGTGGTATTCAGGTGCTTACAAACACACACACACACACACACACACACACACACACACACACACACACACACACCAGTGATTTTTCTTTGCGGGAAGTATCCATCAAACACGGCTAGAAGCTATCAAATTAATTGGAAATTGTTCTTATCTCCATGGTCAACAAAAACAAAAAAAGTTAACCGGTTAATGGAACTACTGCAACATTTGGGTGCGAGACATACAGCAGTGAAACACACAACTCGGCCGCATTGCACGACACACTAACAATATACGTATCATAATTTAAAGCATTGATTCAAATCATATTTTATATTGAATCATGATATGATAGAATATATTTACATGATATAAACTTAAATTGTATATTATATATTATATAGAATAATTTATAATTAATGATATATTTCACAGCGGCTTATAGTTGCCCAAAGTCGCTGTAATCATTCCGAGAGCCGTTAAATTCGGATGCTGAATTTAAGTTTTAGGTTTCGGATGCAAGGGGTTAAGAGTTTTTGTAGCAGGTTTAAGTTTGTAGAGAAGGTGACCTTTGATACTTTATCTAAATAATTACTTATTTCTTACCAACCTTGGTAGATCTTGTGATATTAATGCCCTCAACAAAACTTGGTAAATACAAGTATTAATTCAAACTTGCATGATTGATTCAACTATGTTAATGAAGAAGAGGGCTAGCTTCAGATACGGGCACTTGATTTGACCTCCGCAAGCAATTTAGTTAGGTCCACGTGTAGCGATCAATTGGAGCGTATTGAAGGATAACATTATAATTTGAATTAAATCAATACAATATACGTATGAATCTATGCAAGGAAATTGCGTTAAAGGGTGAGACTAAAAAGTCATGGCCACTGCTTTTCTAGAATTTAATTTAAGTCATTTAATTTGATTTGTCCACGAATAAATATTATTACGCAGTGTTGTGAATTTCTAGAGTTGTTTTCGAATGAAGTATTTAGCTTTTTAATAAATAACAATTAATATGTGAACAAAATTAAAATTGAAAAATAAATATCTTTCTCGGCCAGTCGTATCTTATTTTGATTCTGTTGACGTTAGCAATACGTGGAATATTTCATGATCGACCAAACACTATCTGAATTGGTCACGAGAACACAAACTCTGTGTGGACTTGCACGAACTGAACTAAACTTTTAATAAAAGAAAATGTTTAAGGATTTTTACAAAAACGACCAGCCATACTTGATTGTTCATGAACCGGGTATAGAAATATAGGTCCACCATTTAAATGAGTTCGAAATGATTAAATTAATTGCAGGGTATACATTTTCAGAGCATAGGATGATTAGTCATACATTTACAAGGTAAGTAAAGTTATCAGCTAGTGAATGTCCAAGGAAGGATTATCATATCCTGATATATTGAGTGTTGACAAGATTACAATATTTTATGGAACCATTTTGGGCCCCCAAAGGGGCAACATAGATTTACAATCACAAGAAGGGGGATGTTATATTTGTTAGTGATAACATTGAAATTATACGATGGCCCCTAGATGTAAACAAATGTTCTTTACATTCGATCGTAATATATAAACGTTAGATTAAAAGGTTTTATATAAAGATAATATGATTTTGATTTTGTCGCATGCCATGTACTGAAACATTCACATATTCTGAAAGATTGGTAGAAACATTAAAATTGGAGTATTCAATAAACCATGATAGAAAAGATCAATGAAACATTCATATTCTTTCCTTGACATTTAAGCTAAATATAGTACGTACGAGGAGCTTATTCCGGTGTCATTCGATTAAACGATAAAATGATTCTTTGGTTACATGTATTCATGCGGGATATGAAGGTGGCGACATTGCCAAAAAATATATAACCCGCTTTAACTAGAGGTTTATGTAATCTTTTTCTGCAAGATAATTACTTTCATAACCCGCATGAATCATCAAAGAAAGTATTGTATTGTTTACATTTTTCTTTTAACAAATTAATAAATTGATTGTAAAAAGTAAGTAAAATTAACCGAAAGTATATTAATGTTCATCAATACGTTAGCTAATGAAAACAGCCAATCAAATTCTTTTGGAGTCTGAGTCTGATATCATCATGATTATTTCGTGCAGTCCGTGTTTTTTCTTAGGTTGATGAAGTTTTCAACCAATTGATAAACGGAACGTGTATAGAACACTGTGCCAGATAATTATCCAGTGCCAAGGTGACATTTTTTCACCCGCTTAAAATTGAATTTTGTAACAATCCATATGTACCAAATTATCTACTTTTGTTTTTAGTGTGTCTCACTTGACAAGTGAGATAGTTATCTTTAAAAATTAATATCCCGTAGAAAAATAATAAGCCCCCCCCCCCAACAAAAGAAAAAAAATCTTATACGAATTTTATTTCCTATAATAGAAAAGTACTTACTGTAGGAATTTAATTCAAACAGCTAGTTTTCCTAAAGGAAATTAAGATTTTCTATAAAATTTTTAAATCCCATGGGAGTTTTGTTCAAATCCTACCGGAATTTAAATTCCTATAGGAAGTTATTTTATTCCGGTAGGAAATTACAAATATCCGATAGGAAAATTGTATTTCCTATATGGGAAAATATTTTCCTTTAGGAATTCATTTTTAAAAGGTACATATCTCACCTGACATATGTGATGCATAAATAACACACTAAGGTGATTATAAACTTTTTAAGCAATGATCTTACATATGGCATGTTGGAATTTTTCGATAATTGCAACTTAGACGGGTGCAAAAATGCCACATTGGCTCTGGCAGAATTAACTGTAAAAATATAATTCATAATAAATGTTGTTTTTTTTAACTATATTTAGAAATATACCTTTGAATATTTGTTTATTTTTCAGTTTACTTTGAAAAAGGTCTGAAAATGGCGAACAATAATGGATCTGGACTAGAAATACTTTCTCTACTTGCTATCCTAATGTGTCTTTCTGAAATGATAGTTAATGCTGTAACCTCTTCTACGTGTACGTGTCTTCTGTTTATTATCATCATTTTTCGCCTTTGAGCGCCACAGTGCAGTTTCAAACGAATGTATTAAATGTATTTATTTCCCCTTGAAAATGAAGTAGTGTAGAAATACATTTCTTACATCGATAAAGCAGATATTGTTCATTTTAATAAATCAGTCGAGGACGAAACTCTTAATATGCCCATGGTGCATGAATGTGTGTCAAGCCTCTTAACTTTACAGTCCCTGATTGCTCTTTGAGGTTAGAGATAAAATCAAGTTACTATGGCGACCGATTGCATGTGAGTTAAACGGTTTATTTCAATATAACTTCACATGGGTGTCTCATAAGATGATACATGTATCTATATGTACGTTTGAAAAAAAAACCTGTTAACATGTAAATAGTTTTTCTTTGTGTATTCCCATAAAGAAGTTATTTTTATTTATTTTGAATATCTCTAACTTTGAAAGGAGACATAATCCGCTGATGTCAATAGCAAAAGTCTATAACTTTCTAATATAATTGGTTTGCATTGAAAATTATTTGATACTGCAACAGCCAAAGAATCGGACAATGCAGCTTTAAGGGCGTCCAAGTAACGCAATGGACAAATTAAATGCACCTTCTTCTTAACGCTGCGAACCAAGTTCGATCCTCGTGATCGATAGTCTTTGTTCTTGTATTTATAAGGATATATTGGTCGCCCGCTTGGACACGGGTTATCTCATAGCTTCCTCCTACTTTAATGACCCATCCCGACAACATGTTTGCCTACGAGAAATTTTTTTAGAACCTGGTTTAATCGTTTTGAAAATAAATAACGTTCTGTTTCCAGATGTTTAATCCATCTTTAAACATATTGTTTTTACATTAATGCATTGACTAAGTCACCTTAAAGTTTGTAAACTTCCAGTTAGGTTGCAAGCGATGGTATATCATCAAAACAAATATTTTTCTAAACAGTCCTTTTTTATCAATTACCTTTGTTAATTTTACTCATTCCTTACTTTTGGCTAATCTCAATACTACTTCCCGTCCTCGGAAAAAAAAACTTTCGAAGGGAAAATGATACAAAAGAAACAACTGTTAAAATATACTGAATATAATGTCTTTGTCTATTTTATTCATTTTAAGACGAATTTGGACAGGACTGTTTTTCGAACCAAGAGGGATTGCAAGAAGACACAAAGATTTACGTGCGGTACGATGGAAAACCTGTTGACTCCTCCTCTGCATGTTCCTACTTTTCCTTTAAACCAGCGAAATCAAAAGAGACTGGAGTTAGCTACAAACTGTGTGTCAAGCCTCTTAACTTTACAGTCCCTGATTGCTCTTTGCGATTAGAGATAAAATCAAGTTACTATGGCAACCGATTGCATGTGAGTTAAACGGTTTATTTCAATATAACTTCACATGGGTGTCTCATAAAATGATACATGTATCTATATGTACGTTTGAAAAAAAAACTGTTACCATTTAAATAAATATGTTAGTGCGTCTTGATACCCATCCGCATTTTTTTCACGTTTTTAAAAAAATAAATAACAGTCTTCGGCCTTTATACAATTTTAAACATTTAGGTCAGATCTGCTGGTTAATTTCTTGATCATACAACCTCGTTGATAAATATCATAAATATCTTTACTGCAAAATATTTCATTATGCTTACTGCGGCCAAAAAGTCAATTAACTTCTTGATATTTTTTTTAATTTTACAGAAAATCACCTGTTATACAGCCGACAACTTTTGTGGTGACGAAAGCGATGATCTTTATATATTCTTCATAAGCTCCAAAGCATCAAATAATGCCAGATTTATGCTTCAGGTTTACGCTGAAATAGTGGATAGTACGTAAAGTCTTTTATTTTGTTACTGATTGTGAAAACAATTTCAAATACATATTCATCATCATTATTATCATTACTATCTTCATCACTATCATCATTACCGTTATCATAATCATCATCATTATCATTACCAATATCATCATCATCATCATCATCATCATCATCACGATATAATATAACACTGTGCCAAGGTGGCATTTTTGCACCCGCTTAAGATGCAGTTTCGGAAAAATCCATATATACGGAATGATCGACCATTGACTAGAGAGTATATAACCACTTTTGTTTTAGTGTGTTTCACCTGAAAGGTGAGATATTTACCTTTGAAAATTAAAATCCCATAGGAAAATGATGATTCCCATAGGAGAAATTATTCTCCTACAGAAAATATTGACAATTCTACAGAATTTTCTAAAAAATCCTATAGGAATTACATTTCCTATAGGAGAAAGGTATTTCTTGTAGGAATTTGATTCAGACAGGTAGTTTTCCTATAGGAAATTACGATTTGCTATCGAATTTTATTAAATCCTATCGGAATTGAAATTCCTATAGGAAGTTCTTGTAATCCGATAGGAAATTTCAAATTTCCTATAGGAATATTGTTTTTCCTACTGGAAAAATTATTTTCCTGTAGGAATTTATTTTTGAAAGGTAAATATTTCACCTGACAGGTGAGATACAATGATAACAAAGGTGGTTGTAAACTCTTTAAGCAGTGGTCTATCATATGGCATATATGTATTTTTCGATATATGCAGCTTAGACCAGTGCAAAAATGTCATCTTGGCACTGGCATAATTTTCCGGCACGGTGTTTATTTCACTTTCATTATTACATAAATTTTTAATCTTGTTTCGATTTCAGATAGTGTCATAGTGTGGGGAATTATCGGAGGTGTGCTTGGAGCCATTGTTCTCTTCTCTGCGTGCGCTGGCTTAGTATTCTGGTGCATATGCAAACGAAAACCAGCTCAGGGTAGAGTACTTAGCCCAGGTCAAGCAAATGCAAGTACATGTAAGTACGAATGCAAGATTTATCATATTTTGGAACCATCCATACATGTGGTAGTATAAAGATAATTTAAAGAAATGTTGGCCTAAAAGTACAATATATATATATATATATATATATATATATATATATATATATATATATATATATATATATATATATATATATATATAATTGCTCTCTCTAGAATTAAAGAATGTGTGCACTGAGATGATTAACAAAATAAGCACGTACTTAAAAATCTGCAGATTCTTGGTCTGTGTTTATGAATATCGACACTGGAACAGTTTTTTTTATTTTAAAAAACTAGTTGTGATAATAAAGTATCGTTTTTAAATATATTGTTCTCGTAAAAAATAATGGTTGTTTATTATTCGTATTTTAACTCTTTATTTTTAAATCATGATTTATCTTACCTGAAGGTACCGCAGTGAATCAGCCTGCGTACCCCAATGCTGCATACTCCACACAAGGTGGCAATCCAGTCACAAATCTCTATCCAGTATGAAACTACCCTATACAGTACCCATCCGGGACTAACCCACAGCCTCAATATCAGTCTCAGTACCAACCCTCGCCTCAACCTGCTCCTTATCAGGAACCTGAAAAGGTGCCTTCTGCTCCTCCTCCAAGTTATGACGCAGTGCAATAGTGATTTGTTAACCCACTTTTTTTGCAATTATGATTGACAATTAAATCTCCCAAAGTGCAATGCAAAGAAGTTATTATTGAACCAATGTTAGATTTACAATGTATTTATGTTTCATAAAAAATTCAACATGAGTTTGACACCAGAAATCCATTTAGTTTTATGCATAAAAAATTTTGCATTAACATGAGAGTGTATATAATTATTATGATAGTGTAAATTTGTAATTCAGGTATTACCTTGATTTGATTCCTTTTATATTCCTTATGATATTGTTAATTTTTAGAACCGATTTTGAATAATTTTTTTAGCTTTTTAATAAAAAGCAATGGATATGTAAACAAAATTAAAAAATGAAAAATATATGTCTTTCTCGGCCAGTCGTATATTTTTTATATTCTGTTGACGTTAGCAATGCGTGGAATATTTCATGATCAACCAAATTTAAGCTCAATTGATCGCGAGAGCACGAACTCAGTGGACTTGCCCAACTTAAGCTGAACTACATTACTAAAGCTACATGGTCCGATGTTTTGGCTATTACAGAATCAAATAATTTTCCATACAAACCAATTATCATAGACACTTATAGATTTTCGTCTGTTAATACTAGCAGAATCGATCTCCTTTCAAAGTTAGAAATATTCAAAGTAAATAAAAATATTTCTATATGGGCATACAAAAAAACCAAACCAAAATGCATGATGGACATGTTTAGGAAAGGGAACCGTTTGGTTTCGTCCCCTGAATGAGTTTATTCAACCCGGATGTTATGCATCGATTAATATTGTAAACAAAAGAGACTTCATAAATAATAGTGAACAACATGTACACAGGTTTTTTTTATTATTATTTGCCAGGACACTACCCATATTTAGACTCTTTCAAAATTGATGTCAAAGTCGTTATACAATCATCCCCGCCTCGACGTCAGGGGCGAATTTTAACATGAGGCAAAATAACGCAGTACCCTTTTGATGTCGTTTGTTTTGTTAAAAAAAAAGTGTACATCATTTTCATTGAAATATGGCTTTATTGACTGGGAGAACTACTGCAATGTCTATTATTATACACACATTTAGCATAACCATCGTTTAAAAGCGTAAACAAAATTCAAAATAAAATCGGATCAAGCAGCTTTAAGGAAAAAAATATTTTAGGATTTTTACAAAAACAGCCCACTATACTTGATTGTTCTTTACGTCACTGAAACGGGTAGAAATATAGGCCTACCACTTAAATAATTTCGAAATGTTCAAATTGCAGGGTATGCAGTTCAAGTGCAGGTGATGATAAGTCATTCAATGTAAGTTAAGTTATCAGCTAGTGAAACATCGATATCTTATCTAATATTCTAATATATAATAGTACAATGACTGAAAATTATATACATATCAGTAATAAGGAATCATTCGGGACGTGTTCAATTCTATCATAGAGGCCTGCGGGCTTTATTGGATTTGATCACGCCCGATAGAAATTATCACATAATACTCTAAAAATGATTCCTTATTCCTTACATACAGTATCAGTGTCGAATTATTCTGAATATTCAGCAACAATCGAAACGGAAATGAGAACCTGGGACAAACTATAATTCAATTGCTATTCATTTGCTGATCAGTGATCAGCGACACAAACTGTGTAAAGGAAATAAGGAAATTATTCATGACCACTGACCGAAAACTGAGTCCAAAAGTCAGGCATAGCAATATCACAGTGCAAAATTCACTGTTCATCAATAACTTTATTTTGGACTTTACTTTTTAAATTCAACATCTGTTTTGTAATATTTTCTCACAGTTTATTTCGTACCAAGTTACTTATTCAATTAGTGATTGACACTTTTCGGACTCTATCAGTGATTTCAAAGAGACAGAGCGTTATGTCTCAAGAACTGCTAATCTGTTAAAACAACATTGTGCAATTATCTGTTTTTCATGTCTAGGAAATCAAAGACTCATTGAGTTTATTTAATTATTTTATATCTGTCAATCTTTCACTCAGCTTACTTATGTCATCACCTGTCAATTTATACTCATTGTTCAGATTCCTATATATAGTTACGTACAATTGTCAATCTTCAGTCTGGAATACGGTGGCCAGCCTCGGCCAGTCGTCCGACTCACCCAGAGTCTTGAGTCCGGAGGCCAATACTGGCCATATCCGACTTGTTTCTAACATGTCTGTCTGTTGAATTATTTTACTGTTGCCATCGTTGAGTCTCGTCCAATAAATTCGGAATCCTGCACCAATTGGCTTTTATTTCTCTGGAATTGCATATTGGTGGACCTTCGTGAATACGGCACACATATCCTTCGCTTTTACCGTACGGCCAACAGCGCGCCTCGACATTATACCTTGTACCTTCTACGCCAACATTCCCTCACCCCGTCCGTACTGCACACGACGGATGCAGTTCCAGAAGAATTCCCCAGCACCGTACAAATCTACGCGGTCACAGCAACATGCATAAAAATATTTGAGATAGACAGGGGGAATTCGTTACAAGTATGGTATGCCCCATGTTACTGCTTCCGCCACTTCTTGGCGAATTTTAACGAAAATAAACATACCTGACAATGGCATGGAATTGAAATCGATAAAAGGGGTTAAATCCCAAAGTTCTTAATTGACACTTCATCTAATTTTACCCCGAGAAATTAACATGAACGATAACAAATTTATTTCGGAGATTTATATTGGGAAATTTGAACGTCTTTGCTCCATTCAGAAATACTCGGGGCACCTCGCACAATTTTTCAACGCTATCAGTCGGGTACTTTTCATGTCTTTTAACAATGCAAAATACCGGTGGACTTTCTATTTTGGGTTGTGTTTGCTGAAACGGTAGAGAGGGCATTTCAAAACAGAAAATTTTGTGGAAACAGAAACTTGGGACATCGTATAGCTCTATACACATACTATATGTTAAAACTGATCTCTGCTCTTTTTAAGGAACATATTTGCATAAAACTAGACTTGGTGCTTTTTTTATGTGGAAATCACTTGTTACTATGATTTGTTTAACATGTTGCTGGCTACAAAATGAATCCAGCATCCTCACCACCGCTACAACCCCAACCCCCTAAAACACCTGTTAAAGGGGCATGATCAATTCTGTTATTTAAATGATTTTTTTACAATTTTAAGATCTACACACACTACTGAATTCAAAATTCACTGATATTCAAAAATATTCACTGACATTGACTGGCATCTACTGTACATTGTCTGTACCTCACTGTACATTTCACTGACTTCCACCTTTCCCCACTGTACATTTCTACTGACCAGCACTGTACCCCACTGTACGCCACTGTACAGTCCTACTGACCTCCACTGTACAGGGCACTGACCAGCACGGTATCCCACAGACGACACTGTACAGGGCACTGACAAGCAATGTACCCCACTGTACGCCACTGTAACAAATAATTTAACATATAAAATATTTCTTCAAATCCTCAGTATTTTCTTCGATATTCTATTTTATTATGATGTTTACAGTATTACCATAATTTACCTAGAGAAGAATGCAACAGTTCCTTAAATTTATTAAATATGTTTTATTTATAATGTTATTGAATGTTACGATCACAAAAAATGATATGTCCTATAAGATAATTTCCCTAGCAAGAAAATGAAAATTCTGAATTTTACATGTTGAATCTGATTTTTGAAAGAACCTGAATTTTATACTATTATAAATGTGTATTTTGCAAACTGCCAGGCATTGATTGCATCGTAGGCGTAGGAAAATACACCTTCCTAACCAGCCATGTTACAGAATTATTATTGTTGATGACAAACCGTCATTTAAATGATCAGGCTGTTCATTCCCTGTTTTTCATGGGCTGTGTTTTAGCCACAGAAAAAAACCCCAGTCAATTAATACAGAATCCACAAAATATTTTCATGCTTGTTCTTTGCGTACACATGTCTAAGTATGACTGCACGCTTGATTACACAGGTACATTTTGCAGATAGCATGCGCGTTTCTAGCTAACATGTTGATATCTTTTGATTAAAATATTCCATAATACATTGCAAACTGTCAGGTTTCAATTTTATATAATAACGCCTACTGCAGTATACATTATGAATTTTAAACATAAAAAGGGCGTCGGAACAGAGGCGGCAGGGGCGGCGGTCGCCGCCCCAATAATTTTGCCAAAAAATGGGTTTTTTGAATTTTAAATATTAAGATCTAAATGAAATTTCATAACGGCGATCTGTGTTCATTGGAGCGGCGCTGGTAACGGCGATCTGCGTTCAATGAAGCGGCGAAGTGTGAACTCAAATGTTTACACAAGCAAAAGTGGGGGTATATGTACCTGTTTCTGGCGTGTGTTGACAATTAACAGGGAATTAATTAGATAGACTCGGCATTAAAGAAATAAAGAATATATGTTCTCTAGCTTTGTGATAAATAACAACTTGTACGTTATAATCAACTGTCGCACAATATTACAACGTATGAATATATCAGCCATTGTGCAAAGTACTGAAACTATAGTAAAAATATTTTTATATATCTTCAACAACTTATACAACTATCACTAACGTATTATTTCTGCATTTGAGGGATTAACATGTATTTATCACCCCTTATATTTCAAGTTTCTAAAGCGGTTTTTTTTTTGGCAAGAAAAATCTTTCAATCCTTTCAGGTTTAAGTTCGATCTATGGTTAGTTACGGTCATTTTGACGAGGTTAGTTTCACAAAGTCAAAATTGTCTGTTACTGTACTATTTTATAATCAAAATAAATTTCGATCCTGCAAATTCACCGAGATGCTACAGCTGTTTTGAACCTTTTCGCAAGAGAATTTGTATCAGCATGGGATTTACGGTTATCCATTTTTTGACGTTTATATTATGCGCAACAGAGACTGATAAGTTGAATCAAAATTGATGCTTATGCATGCATCTCTAATTAAATGTGTGTGTCGTCAAACGTAAACAAACATTAAGTACAATGATTTTGCTTTCAATTGTTTCGTATAGTGCCATCAAATAAGTGACAATAATATAAAAATGTAACTTTAAATTAAGACAAATTGGATACATCGTAAAATATCTTCAAGTCAAATTCGGTTCAACTCCCCCCCCCCCCCCCCCACCCCCACCCCTCCCACCGCGGTTATCGACCAAATTCGCCGCCCCAATACAAAGTACCTTCCGACGCCCCTGCATAATCAGTGACAAATTAAGAGATAATTTTTTTTATAAGTTAGATCTATTTCAGCAAGAAAGAAAAGGATAGAAATCAAGGAAGGTTGTAATAGGTGTAGTTGTTTTCATAAAATATCGTTAATTTATGGATTTACTTTTTACTTTTAAATGTTTTGGAAATAAGGTATATAAAATGCCATGCGCTATAAACTACATTTATATAATGTATAATGAGAGAGAGAAAGAGAGAGAGACAGACAGACAGACAGACAGACAGACAGACAGAAAAAGCAAGAGAGAGAGAGAGATAGAAAGAGAGAGAGAGAGATTACATGTTACACATTCTGAATGTTGTATTGGTGTCATTCGTAGTAGAAAAGTTGCAACCAAATCTGTGTTCGAACTGGCGGTTATGATGCTGTGAGGGGATATTATCGTGCTTATACCTTTCTGACTCGGGGCCTCAAATTTTAGCACCAGTAAATTTATTAGAATAAGATAAAAGAGAAAAAAGGAAGAGAAAAAGAAGAGAGAGAGAAAGAAAGAAAGAGAGATAAAATAATCAGAAATCAACTAGTTAAGAATCGAAAATCTTTTTTATCTGCCTCTTTTATTTATCGATTATTTTTCTTTTTGTCTCAAGTTCATATCTGCCGACTAACACGTATTAAAACTCTCTGCTAACTTGGCAAATAAACTACCATGCATCTTACAAATGTAGTATGGTTAACACCCCCCCCCCCCCCCTTTTCCCGAATCCACTCAAGTGTTATGTCGAAACGATCTGTTATCGGTTATTGTACACAGGTACCTGACGTTATATATTTTTCTCATAATAAAACAAATATATTTAAGACCTCCACCTAGTAATACACCATGTACATATCGCCACAACCTTGGATTTTATCAATAAAAAATGTCACCTCAGCTTGAATTTAGCTTGAAATTCATCGGTAAAATTATTTTGCGATCGTCTCCGTCTTGATTAGTCCTTCAACATCTAAGCTTACAACCGATTCAACCAAAACGACGCATTAAACCTTTCATTAATAAATATCACCTCCTAATTTGCAAGTAATGTTGTAAGTTTTTCAATACTTACTTCACATGTATAAGTATATTAATTTGTTTATATTTTTTTCAGTTTAATTTGAAAAGGGCTGAACATGGCGAATATTAAGGGATATGGAATGAAAATAACAGTTTCACTGGTGGATGCTGTAAACTCCTCTATTTGTAAGTGTCTTCTGTAAATTTGGGTTTTTTGCTTCATCTTTACAGGATTATTCTTGTAACGCCACAGTACAGTTTGTAAGGTATATGTACACGTATTATTTTTTTCTCAGATGAAAAGTGTAGACATATATGTACATGTCTTAGATTATGAAATCAGAAATTGTTCATTTTAAGAAATGGTACTTAATGAGGATTTTTTTTCAGTATCGTTTGTAATTGTATTTATATCGTTAGTAATTGTATTTGGACGCTAAGTTGTCCAGTGGACAAATTGCTTGCTTCTCTCCGATGAACCGAGTGCCTGTGATCGACAGTGGTTGTATGCGAAAGGGTATAGTCCCTGCTTGGACACGTGGGTTTTCTCCGGGCACTCCGGCTTCCTCGAACATTAATGACCCCCCCCCCCCCCTCGTGCTAACATCCCTGCCACCGAGATATATTTATATAAGACATAGAACTTCTTTATCGATCGTCTTCAAATAAATAAAGTTCAATTTTTCAGGGTTTTTTTATTTTTCAGCATGTTGGTGTTAAATGTATGCATAAAGAAAGTCGCTATTGTAAACTTCCAGTTATGTTACAAGCGATTTTATAACTTCAACTATGCCTTTGTTTGTTTTACTCATTGCCCAATAAAATGTTGGCCAATCTTAATTCTACGCCCCATCCACGAAAAACGTAATTCTTTTCGAAGAAAACATAATACAAAAAAAAAACAACAACAAATGTGCAGATATACTTACTTTATTGTCCTTGTCTATTTTGGTTATATTTCAAGACAAATTTGGAGACGACTGCTATTCGAGCTACCTGCGAATTAAAAGAAAACACAAAAAATTGTGCGATACGACGGGAAATATGTTTCCACCAGTTGCGACCAGTGGACTACTTTTCCTTTTAAGCAACGGAATCAAAAGAGAGTGGAATTAGCTACAAACTGTATGTCAAACCTCTCAACTCTACAGAACCTGATTGTTCTGTGTAGTAAGAGATAAAATCCAGTTACTTTGGCTACAGATTGCATGTGAGTGAAACAGTTTATTTGAATATCTCATG
This sequence comes from Magallana nippona, assembly GCA_033439105.1. NCBI lineage: Eukaryota > Metazoa > Mollusca > Bivalvia > Ostreida > Ostreidae > Magallana > Magallana nippona. Next base: position 21,176,364 of record CM065921.1, read on the forward strand.
AACGTCTCATAAGATGTCGTTTTTAACATCAATTGTGTATTCGTTAATTCACTTATTTAAGTATCCATAAATGAAAATTGAAAAAGAACCCGTTAACTTGTAAATGATAATGTCACGTGGGTCTCGATTTCCACTTACAATTTTTGCACGCTTTCTAACAATTTTGGCCTAAAAAGTTTAAGTCAGATCTGCTGGTTAATTTCTTTGCCATCCAGCATCATTAATACATGTGTATATCGGAATAGTCTTTACTGCAAAACCTTTCATTATGCTTACTGTGCCCAATAAGTCAATCAACTTTCTTAATAATTTTCTTTAATTTAACAGAAAATCACCTGTAGTACAGGAACCACCGCCAACTTTTGTGGTGATGAAAAAAAAATCTTTATATACTTTTCAAAGAACGTGACTTAACAACAATATATAAAGCCAGATTTATGCTTCAGGTTTAGGTTGAAAGAGTGGATAGTACGTTAAGTCTTTTATTTTGTTATTGATTGTGAAAATGATATCAAATACAGATTCATCATCATCATTATGTATTACTATCATCATCATCATTATCATCGTCGTCGTCGTCGTCGTCGTCGTCGTCATCATCATCATCATCATCATCATCATCATTACTATCATCATTATCATTATCATCATTTATTTGTCGCTCATATTTATTATTTAAATAGTGAATGCAAGTGAGCATGAATAATTTTGCTTTTTGAAATTCGATGCATTATTAAGATTTAATGTTGATTTTTTGTAACATAATTTTACTCCTTATGAAAAATCCTTTTTTCACGTACTCAAATATGACTCAATGTTTTTATTATTTTTCAAAGATAATTTTTACACGTTAAATATATTTTATATTTTACTGATTACAAATCAATCAAAAAGAGCAAAATGATGGAAAAAAAACCCATAATATCAATTCTTGCATGTACTACTTTTACAAATATAGGTGCAACCGAGTCTGTTAAAATTCATGATTTAGAAATCAGACTATTGCAATTTCGAGATCAGAATATATGTGCAAAAAACTTCATTTCCTATGTAGCCTGTAACACGACATTTTATTGGCTAATGAGCCGGGTGTAAATTTTCATACACCCGACTTGAGCCGGAGGTAAAAAACGTGACGTCAAAATGCATCAAATGTGATGTCACAATGAATAAATGCGTAAATGGTATATCTTGGAAGTGTAACACACCCTTGATTTGACATGGGAAAATATTCATTTGGTTTACATAGGAAATAAATTCGTTATCCACCCTGAGTTATATTCCATACACCCTTCGGCCTGCGGCCTCATGGTGTATGTAATACAACCTGCGGCCTCAGGGTGTATGGAATATAACACGGGGTAAATCCCCGTACACCCTTGATTGAACCTGGATTATGTAAGGTTATGTAAGTTTGAGTGTTTTATTTAATCTTACAATGATAAATATACTCAAAACACGTGGTGACGTTTATAGCATGCCAAAATTGGCTCCAGTACACTGAATGTAAAAATAGTCTAATATAATGTCATTTATGAATCACTGCAACATTGCATCCTCCAATAACTTGATTCAGCGATGCCGTTAATCGTTACCTTTTGGTCAGAGTAGAGTTTCTTGCATGTATTGTTTGTTTATTTAGGAAACAATATTTCTCCAATGGGGGAACTTTGATATCAGAATTTGAACAAAGCAAACCATTTTGAGACCTTTCGTGTTGGTTGGAATAAACAAATTGGTCTCTGCAATTATTTTTTTTTTCTCAAACAAGTCTTTGATATAGGTATTGTCTGATCCTGAGAGCAGTTTGAGAAAAGTACATTGAAAAAAAAACATGCTAATTCAATGTGAGCATTACATTCTTAAATTACGTTGCAATCTAAACGCAGACTTGATCAAAAGCTACTAGAATCAATCACTCATATCTGTATAGTCATAAACATTTTCAATAAAACTATCACTATAAGACACTAAAAGCCATCTAGTGTGATGTTTCATGTGTATTGAACTTAAAATCAATAAAATCATCAAATATTATAAATTCGTTATCCACCCTGAGTTATATTCCATATACCCTTCGGCCTGCGGCCTCATGGTGTATGGAATACAACCTGCGGCCTCAGGGTGTATGGAATATAACACGGGGTAAATCCCCGTACACCCTTGATTGAACCTGGAAAGCTAATACTACTGTTTCATAACGATATGTTACACACCAATTTCAATTTGGTTTTGCTCCTTCGAACATTTTACAATTCACAAGATCATAAAATAAAGCAGATAAGAAAATGTGACAATATAATATATATATGTAATATACCCAACGCCTACAGCTGTACCATTAGCACTCCAAATGACGTGTAAAATGTTTTTTTAGTATATTGCCGTCTCTTCAAAGTAAAATCTAGAACTTTTTTTGACCTGAGAATTGCTACATATATTAATGTTCAAAAGATATGTAAATCCGAACTTTTTAGACATGTTAACATGTTTATTCTTATTGTTTCTTTTTTTTCCCTTTTTTTTGAAACTGCTAATGTTAATTTACGTCTCTGCTGATACTAATGTATCATAGCTGATATTTGTCTGATAACATTTAGGTTGTGTCTTTCTTTGAAAGTTTCTTGATTATTTAGTTTGTTTTATTTATTTTTAATTATGTTTGATATTTTTTCCTTTGTTTTACAAGTGATTAAGGAGTTGGGAAATTGTGCAAGAGGAAAAGTTAACGGAAAAAAGTGTGTTACACATAATATTGCAGATGGTTTTTTTCATTTTTAAAGACTTGGCTTATTTTGTGTTTATGATGTACCAATTTCTAATCAGATTCCAGTTTTATGACTTATATTGTAACATTAAATAAATGTTTGCTTTTAAGTGTGATTTTGCTTGTATTGTTGTTTTACCTATGTGATATTATAAAAATAATTCAAACGTAATACATATTATAGAGAAAGCATGACACACTTTTATTTACCATGATTGATGCAGTGAATTCATAATGTTAATTCTTTGGGGGGTTTTTTCTTTACATTTTTTATACACTTTTGCAAAGTAAGTACTATCCGGATATACTATATATTCGCTGAATTTCTTTAAGGAAAATTCCATAGAAAATCCAATTTTGTACAGAACGATTCTTTATCCAATAGTTAAAAAGATTATCCGCCCTGTTGGGAATCATTATGCATCCCATGGTGTATCCATGACATATACAATAAAAAATTTAATCAATGAATTATCATCAAACTATAAATGTTCACAAACTAACATTAAGGGCTGCAGAATGCTATGTCAGAATATTGGTTATAGTATGCTACCGGTATTTGTTTGACTACACCCAAGTTCAGATAGCTTTGGATATTTTGGAAATTAATATGCTAAGTCTTATAAATTTGGATAGTTTGGATATTTTGAAAATTAATACGCTAAGACTTATAACTTTGGATAGAAATTCATCATATTCATTTAATCACCGTTTTAAAATGTTATGATAGTTTATATTTTACCAAATTTGCATTTAAAATTTTCATAATGAGAAGAAAAAAACCCAAACTCTTCGGAATTCAACTTCATGACTTGCAGATCAGTAGCTGACGATAAAAACAGTGTCATGCGCTGTTAAATATCAAAATCGTAAAAAAAACCCATAATTATATCAAATTGTAGTTAATTCTAGTAAGTAAGTAATAGTACTTCACAACATTTTAGCTGTCCAAAACCTCTCTAAAACAGTATGAGCTATTATTTATAGAACTATATTTTGTAGTTTAAAACGTCCTACATGTATCATGCTGATAAAGCATCTTATCTAATGTAAGACTTAAACTGTTACTGAAGTTGAATTTCATCAGGTTAAATATTTTAAAAGCGTTTTATGTATAGCATTATTTAAACTATTTTCATACTTTATGACAATGCTATGTTTTTGAACTACATTTTGAAGTTTTCTAAAGGAAAAATAGTTTGATCTGGCTATTTATCTGCGATATTATATGCTGTGTTATCATTAGGCTCTTTTAGATGACGATGACATGATTTAATGTATACGCATTGTGTAATAAAGTCATTCTTGAAACATACCACATGAAATCAACGAAAATTTATCTAAGTTCATTTTTAGAATGTGTTATTCAAGGGTTTTTTCCGTTATTTAAAACTTCACGGATATTATAAAATTTTAAAATTATGCTCTTTAGAACTTTCATAAACACAAGCTCGTTTCTACCAATTTTAATCTTTCCCTCAAAACTTTCCTTTACCAACAGCTATAGTTATATGTATTGATGTTCAAACATTGAAGCTGTTCATTATTACACATTAACAAAATATTTATTGACTGACATTGCTGAGTATTTCCAGTTCATGTATATTTTCATAGACAAAATATTGAAATAGTAAAAAGGGGCTCTCAAGAGTACAAACTTTAGTTTCAAACATTGTATACCATCTTGTAATTGAAAATTCTTTAGGGCAATATTAATAAAAAATAATAAAAAAGAATATGTTCACGTACATGCTTCACTCAAAATATTAGGCATTAGAATTTCATTAATGACCGTACGAAATCATATCAAGCAGATTTAGGTATATGTTTATATTCATTTATTGAACAGATAGATGAATAATAAATTCATAAAACAAAACGTTCTTGAATTATCATCCTCGATATCAAAATATTTCATAAAGGAAGATATGGTACTCGTATGGACGCTGATACTTCACTGTTATCGTTAACTTAATTTCAATTACTAAGCCCAATTACTTTAATCTCTGGGTTGTCATAATTTGTATGCAAACAACCAATGAATGAAGGATGATCTTTACTTGTGCGTTCAGATGTATACTCTTATGTTTCTTTATCTGTGATGTTCATAGTGATTCCTTTAAGTTTGTATTAAAATTCATTTTCTAAACGTTCATCCAACATTTGATTAAAAAAAAATATTATTTTTAAATAATAATGTATTAATATTTATTTATTTTTATTTATTCATTTTGGACAAAAACAAATGCAGACTGTTTATTCAATTCATACAAAGATGGTGATGTTTGCAAAGGTATACTATATTATATCAAAAGTTCCCGTACACGACTTTATGTAAGATATACATATACATACTATTTTTGTTTTTACAACTTTTTTTTGTCTTTGCTTTTTTCTATTCTGAAGATTGTCCTGCAGGATATTTCGGAAAAAGACTGCACTGATATATGTACATATCCTTTTACAATTATAAAATTCGATTTTCTAGTGAACTTTTACAATTCCTATTTGAATTCAAATTTATCTGATCGTTTTTTGTCCATTCTGAAGATTGTCCAGCAGGATATTTAGAAAAGAACTGCACTGATAAATGTAGACATCCTACTTTTGGATTACTCTGTTTACAATCATGTGACTGTCCAGTTTGCCATCATATTGTAGGTTGCGTTCCAACCACAATAAGCATACAAGGTAATGTAGAAGTAGTTTGTCGCGTAGTATCCAGGTACAGAACTCACAATGCTTTGTTACACATGTATGAAATCAAAGCTTATGTCAATGCTTTTGTTTACTTTAATTTTGATTCAAATATATATCTTTGTTTTAAATGTACATGTTCGTTGTTAATCACAACTCTATAACAATGTGTTGGCTTTTAAACATTTACGCTGGTCGTCATAATAACATAATTAAGAAGTCTTTCCTACTGGGGTAAAACAAATATTGCGATGTATACTCTGTAATTCATATATACATGTAGAATGTGTCAAGAAGGTACATTCGATTGAAATCAATTATCCTCAATAACATCTCAAAACAAAAATGGCACTTTTAAGCACGTGCCTTATGTTTTAAGTTACTTTTTGCAACTGATATTATTCTAAAGTAGCAGTCGCATATGTAATAAAACACTTAGAATGGATTGAATGAACATTAGTGAAAGAACCAGGTCGTTGGAATGTTGATGTCTGGATTGTTCTTATGACAGGTTGTATTAACTTCTACTTTACTGTTCATTTTGTTACCGACATTGTTTTTAATGTTGAGCAATATGTATAAAAAGTGATATTAACATCATTTTCCTTTCCTTTAATCAGCAAGTCATTTCTTTTGGCAACCAACTATAAATTAATACGAATGCTCTTGGCGAATTTCAACATTACCGGAGGTGTTCGTAATATCCTTCAAAGACCAATGTATCGAGTAGCAGCCAGAGATCAAGATTACTATGTCGTGCTTAGCCCCCTTCAGAAAATCAGCCACCTCATCAGCATGCTTAAGTAATGTTATCATTCGCCGTGCAATATCATCTCAAACAATCCAAAACCTCCTTAAAGAGGCGCGTTTACATCCCAGACGTCTAAACAGGAGTACTGCCACAGAAACATCGAACCGTATGTCTGTCAATGGTACAAAGACATCTCAAATTAAATAGAGCTAACTCGGCAAATGTCTATTTTGTTATAAAACCCAAAATAAAGCTTCAAAGTTCGGATTATGAAGACAAATCTACTCCGGTTTCTTTTTTAAAATGTAAAACACATGTAGCAGCAGATAAGACTTCCTATGATTCCAAAGTGAATTATTTCCACAAGGACACTATTCATAGAGAGATTAAATCCAGAGGTAGCAATCTACAGTACTAATATAATTTTCAGGGTTTTTAAAAAAAAAATTATTTTGATGGTGTGTCACGTCAGGGAGTGTTTGCATTAATGTTTTGTGAGGTATTTGGCTGACTTACATACATCATTCCAACAGAATCATGCATCATTGTTTATCAATAAATGATTTACGTATCGTTTGTGTTGCTTTCATAAGAAATATTTGATTAGAACATTTTGCGTGAACACTTAAAACTTCTTATTGGTTCCATGTACCTTTATCGGATATACCGAAATAATAACAAACAACAAGCAAGAGGCCCTGGGGTCACATTGCTATCTTTTGCGACAATAGCCATACACTCTTATCAGCTTTATAGTATCAAATACAAAAATAGATATTGACAATTTAGTACAGTAGATGTTGTTTGAAAACATTTTCAATTTTTTTAATACCCCACATTCTTTTGATAAACATCGGTCTTCTTTTGTTGTTTCAATTACATATATGTATTGAAAAGATGATTTTCAAAAAAAAAAAATCTTTTTTAATTATTTCTATGTGAAATATTACCTCCCCCATTGTGATCCCACCCTACCCCCTTGGATCATGATTTAAACAAACTTGTTTCTTATGTACACGAGGATGCTTCTACACAAGTTTAAACTTTTCTAGCCAAATGGTTTTTGCGAATTTTTTTTTTTTTTTTTACACTTATGTAAAAATTCAACCTACCATTCTGCCCCCCCCCGCCCTTTCCTCGGGGATAATGGTTTGAACAAGGTTTTTGAGAAGAAAATTGTTCTCATGAAAAAAAATGAAACCCCTATTTTCGCCCCACCCTTACCCATTGGGTCATGACTGGAACTAACTTGAGTCTACACAACCTGAGGATTCTTCTTTTTTTTTTCAAGTGATATCTTTATAGTTAAAAACTCAACCCCCGTTGTACCCCATCCCGCCCTTTAATCTTAACAAACGTAACTCTATACTTCGAATGCTTCCAGTGTAAGATTATCTGGCTTAATCGGTTTTACAAATAAGATTTTTAAAGATTTTATTTTTTCTCTAAATATTCCTATGTAAATATTCAACCCCCATTATAGCCTAATCCCACCCTGGGGGTCATGATTTGAACAAACGTCAAACTTTGCTATTTGAGGATACTTTCAACAAAATTTCAATTTTTCTGGTCAAATGGTGTTTGAGAAGAAGATTATAAATATTTCTATTTATTCCTATGTAAAAATTCACCCCAAAGCTCGCCCTTCTCCATTGGATCATAATTCAAACAAACTTGAATCCTCACTATCTGAGGTTGCTTCCACATAAGCTTTACGAGTAGCTTGTCTGGCCAAACGGTTTTTGAGAAAAAGTTTCTAAAAATGCCAACAATTTTTCAAGTATTCTTAATCACCTCCCCTTTAATTTTAAAAGAAATTGGTCCTTTGAATCAACATCTTTCAGCGTTGGATACTTCGTGAGCCCAGTTTGGTTAAAATTGCACAGTGGCCTTAGGATCGAAGTAAAATTAGTGAAAAGTATGCAGACGGACGGACAGACGGACGCCGGATTACATGTGATCAGAAAAGCTTATTTAAGGTTTTTGTTCAGATGACTAAACGTTGGGCAGAAAAATGACGAATCCAACCTTATTTTGAAAACAGATGATACATAATTATATCAACTAGAGCACTCAAAACATACCGGTACATGTATAGAGTGCCAATTTTTATCTTTTGCACAATCCGCGGAGGTTCTTCCTTAGCAATTGTCAATGACTAGGAAAATGTTTAAAATTTAAAAGTTTTAATGCTGAAATCAGTATATGGAGGATCTAAAACCCGAATTTTTTTACATCATGAAATAATCACACTGAAACATTTTCTGATGTTGCAAGGATGGAGTGAATATACCTTCATTATGACGAATGAAAATTCAGAGACAATATGAGCAGGATTACATGGAGCGGTCAAATATGACACATATTAGATGTGGATGACTATCTAGCAGATTAGATTTTCATTACAATTTGGTACCATTGAAGTTCGCCAAGAATGTAAGGAACTACTGTATATTACTTAATTATTTTACGCGAGTACTCTATTCCGCGATTTGCTGTTGTTTCACATCGCGAGAATATGAAATTGCCAGCACCAATTTCTTTTTTTATGATTTCATATTCATGTAGTTGAAAAATGTCTGAAATATAAAAGCGAGATTTTGAAGTCTGCGAGGATGTATTATCGCGATTCTACGCGGATATTAGTTTCTCGCGTTTAAAAAGTCTAAGGAACCTACAGTATTAGGTTGTGATTAATATACATATTTTCAAAGATACAAAATTGTATCAATTGCACTTTTATCATTGATGCAGTTATAAAAATCACATTATACAAGTACTTGTACTCTTACTAGTTTACAAATTTACAAATTTGTACACAGAGATGTAGTATTTTGTCTAATTAAATAGCAACTTGCAACAGAGGTATTCAGCGTTATCCTCATGAACTATTACAATACGTTGTAATATTGTGTACTGCATCTTGCGTTGTATTTACTTCTAATTTAACAATTATTTTATTTTTATTAATAATTTTTAAAACATAAAAAAAGGAAAAAATAATTCTGGTATCAAAATCCAGCAAAAATGCCGAATATCCAAGGTTTTTTTTTTAGCGTGTCACAAAATTTGGGAAAATGTGGAAAATGTGTAGTTTTTTTTAATTTCGTCAGTCATTTTTGGCGGTTTATAAAGTTTCTAATAACACACAATGCCGGATATAATGTGTGGATATTGAATATTTTGCGATGTAAAATTGATCAGGAAAATAGCGAAACTTAGATCATCGGGAAAATACCGAACATACGGTACGTATTACTAATTGAATTCATCTGTTGGCAGAATTACTGCCCTTGTAGTAATATTTTTATTAATAGGGTTTATCTGATAAGGATAAACCAGGTTATTCTGCGCACTGAATCATTGTTATTGATTTAAGAGGATAGAGCAACAACTTCAAGTAGTGGGTCAAATTTTGATTAGCCCCTAGAGGGTCCCCATTTATTAATTTCAGAGCATTCTAGAACATCATGTTAATTGGTGAGCATGCGCTATTAACTCTTCATTTTTCTTCATCAACCGCTGCAAGAAACATCGCAAATCTCAGCTCTAATATAAAAATTGTCATCTATCGTTTTCATCGGTGAAGGACTTGAAAGAAATATTGCGGGCTTCAAGAAAATCTAAGACGAAGAGTCCATAGGCTTGCCTGTACGACCTAAAATTTTTGGTGACCACATCAGAACTCGGGGCAGCAATTAGAGGGAGTGACGCTGTACCAGCCACATGCACGATGCCGATATTGACACCTCCCCCCCTCCAATTTTGGATCAAGCCATTGCCAGCGTTCCTAGCTTATTTGAGCCGCCTTCCTCAAGCAGCCAGGAAGAGCAAATTCACCAGCACATGGCAGATTACGGACAAGGCATCACGGCTAACCCAGGTACAATGCACTCGTTTAATTCTTTGACCATGCCATTACCATTTAATAGCACAGTTTGACCCATCGAGGTTCATGTCTCTCAAAGTTTGAAAGAAAAGATTCAAAACAATGAATTTGTTCATTTGAATAAACTTCTATATCATGACCCCACGTCTACACAAACTAATCAAATAGTTTTAGATGATGGTACTTTTCAAATCAAGCCAAAAATCAAAGAACGAAACATTGTCAACATATCTAAGTGGATGGATTCATTCCTCATATTTGGGTCAATCTATTTAGTCAAACATCCGTCAGAATCTTTGCCTTTGTTCAAGTATATGGCAACAATAAAAAGGGGCAGATAATATGTACCATGGTTGGCAAGAATATGATATCCAGTTTAGATTTAAAAAGTCTATCAACTCAGCAATCAGTTGGTCGTCAGTATATGCAGAACTGTGGTTAGTTTCTATGCAGCCACCAAGTAGTCAGTCTAGAAATACTCAGTTGTCGCAAACTACATGTAGCCCAACAAGCTATCGCTTGAAATGTTATGGTTTTAATTTTCAAGGAGTGTGCAATAGAATCAAGTGCGCTTATTTACACCAATATCTCAAATGCAGCGGCTCTCATCCTATCAAAACGTGCTTCAAAGTAAGCCAACCTCACACCGGTACATATACAATAGCTCCAGTTAATCATAATAATACTTATAACAGGAACGGCCCGAGCCAGTTCCAGCAGGGGCAAAACGTTAGTATTCATGTACATCACCTTCAGTGTCAACTATGGGACCTGGATAGATCACCAATCAATGTACCTTGTTTTGATCAGTTATTACAAAATTACTCCGCGGGTATGATAAGGCAACTCTGAGCGATCGATGAGTAAAAATTCCTCTGATCGATATGACGTCACAATATGCAGCGTGATGTCATATTTTACTCAACAAACCTGTCAATTTTAACTTCATCTCTGGTCCAAATTATAAAAACTACAGGCGTTGAATGACACTAGAAACTCTTCTAACTGAATATATCTTCGATTTTTCTGTATAACGTATTATTAACATTGATGACGTCACAAGCATGTTTAATAGAGAAGATCAATGTCGGGAGACAAATCATCGGAATGCAGTGTAAACAATGCCGAAATAAGACATATTTAATACAGATACCCAAGATTTAGATGATTGTCAGTTAGGATATAATCAGGATAATACAGGCATGGATATTTTGTGTTATCAGCGAGTGTTATAAGGTAAGCAGATAAACATTTATATGGCTTGACCAGCCTTTCCTCTGTCAGTGTGTACAAAAAAGGCAAAAGTGTAACACTACCCCGAATATTATGAAAGATGAATTTGGCAAATATCAAAAGCATAAGACCTAAAATACTTGAAAAGTGCTGCTAGAATCCTTTGCTTCGTTGTTGTAATTGAAAAATACGTAGTATTTTCAATGAAATTGAAAAAGTTGAGGGGGTTTCCGATAAATAATGACAATATTTATTTTATGCGATTAACAATAGGATTCTAGCAGTAATACTAATAAACATGAACTAATTGCCGATCGAATTATTGTATAATACATACAAATGAACTTCGGGGTAGTGTTACACTTTTTGATTTTTTGTTAAGGTAAAAAAGTGATCTATTTTTAACTGTCACGTGATACCATGGCACGACAGCTTCAACGATCGACTTGAATCCGAAGTAGAAATATAATATCTTGTTGAACACATTCACTTGATATTAATATTTATCACTGTTTTAATAAAAATAAACAACTTTTAAAATGACCATAATTGCAACCATCATAAAACTCAGAGTTGCCTTAACCTACCCGCGTCAGATGTTGTTAATGCTAACTGTTTGTCTAAGGGTTTAGATTTGGTTTTTAATAAACTACAAGGTTGATAGAAAACGGATAGAATATAAAAACATGCTTTCTACTGATGAATTTGTTAATGAAATTAAAACCAAAATCGACAAAGAAATTCAGCTAGGGAGGGTGTTAGGTCCGTTCCCTTACCCCTATTTCCTATTTACGTTGTAACCCTATTGGTATTCTTCCTAAGAAACAAGGAGGCTTGCGCATGGTCACCAATTTATCTTATCCTCCAGAGGAAAGTATTTAACTATTATATAGATTCAGAGATTTCTTCGGTCAATGATTCAACTTTTGATGACGCATTACAAGTCACTTCTGCCAAAGGTGAAGGGGCGTTAATGGCAAAAATGGATATTTCCAATGCATTTAGGTTGTTACCTATATGTCCTAAAAATGTTTGCTTATTAGGTTTTAAAATTTTAGATTCATACTACATATATAAATGTTTGCTCATGGGCTGTTCAATTTCTTCCTCATTATTTGAAAAGTTTTCAAGTTTCCTTCATTGGGAAGTGCAGCATAGATCAAATATTCAGAGTATTGTTCACTATTTGGATGATTTTTTATTTGTCGGAAGTACATCAATGGATGAATGTCAAATATTAATGCATTGCCTTTAACAATTATGCCAAGAACTTGGGGTAACATTAGCAGTAGAAAAAACTGAAGGTCCAAGTAGACGTATTCGGTTTTTTTTTTTTTGGTTTGGGTATTGATACCTTGGTCTCAAATGATTTTTATACCGGAGGATAAAATAAGGGAATTATTGACAAAAATACACAACGTTTTAGAATGTAAAAAAGTAACACTCAAACAGTAACAGTCTGTAGTAGGAGGATTAGCATTTGTTGTCAAGGAATTGCAAGCAGGAAGGGCTTTCTCTCGTATGTTATATGGGGCTATGGAAGGTGTCAAAAAATCATATCATTTTATTAGAATAACAAACGAAGTAAAAATGGACCTACAAATGTGGGTTCAATTTTTGCTCAATTTCAATGGAACTACGTAGTTTTCTTCACATCAATGGCAGGAAAGTGAATTTTTGGATTGTTTTACTGATAGTTCAGGAGCATAAGGTTGTGAGGTAGTTTTTGGTAAACAGTGGTCTTGTTTATCCTGGTCCACGTACTGGTCTTGCGACATAATCAAGGATATAACAATATTGGAGCTTATTCCTATAGTATATAGGATTTGCATTTGGTCATCTGAGTTTAAAAACTTTAAACTCCTGCTACACATAGACAACTTAGCATTAGTTCACATTATCAATCAAAAAACATAAAAGAATAAAAGGTTAATGGTGTTACTTCGTTTCGTAAATTTAAAAACTCTTCAGTTTAAAATCAAGTTTAAGGCACAGCATCTTGAGGGTATAAAAATTAATGTTGCTGATGCGATTTCTCGATTTCAGTGGCCCAGGTTCAGACAGCTAGCCCCTTCAGCAGATCCGTTTCCTTGTATGGTGCCAATGCAATTTTCGGAAATAATGCAGAAACTATAAACAAACGTTTGCACGCCAGTATATCTGAAAATACTAGTAAAGTATACAAACAAGATCTGGTAAGTTTTTTTTTTTATAATTTCAGAGTCAAATATGCATTTCAACAAACCTGCCCTGCCCCCCCCCCCCCCCCCCCGGCCATATCCTCAATTTTATTGCTAATGTGTTTGATGAGGGCTGTTCATTTTCAACAGCCAAATGTTTTATGTCTGGAATAAGTTATGTCATTAATTTGAATGGTTGGAAAAATCCAATCGAGTCATTTTTGGTAAAAAAGAATTGATGGCGGGATACAAAAAGTCCTCCACACCATGATATGCGAAGACCAATCTCATTGCCATTGTTACACAAATTAATTGGTGCAATACCACATTTAGCTATCACTACATATGAATCAGTATTATTTCAATTATCGTTTACTTTAGCATTTGTTTGCATTGCTGAGAGTGAGTGAAGTGATTTTTCTGAGAAAGGAAGATATTCAGATTTTAGACACTGGCATGTCAGTATTTATTAAAAGTTCAAAAACTGACCAATTTGGTTCCGGGTCATCAGTTTGGTTGCCATATACTTCAGAGAGAGTGGTGCTATTCAATTTGTTCACGTTTTTCATACTAATTGTTAGACCATTATTTATCACCTAATTGTCTACGGACTTTTCCGTTTTTTTCCCCGACTACGACAAAGAGCACACGGCGGGTGTGACCGGTCAGCAGAGGATGCTCACTCCTCCTAGGCACCTGATCCTACCTCCAATGTAATGGAGGTCTCTGTTGGCTCAAGGTTTGTATTTTGACCATCACAAACAAACCAAATCATCAACGTTTCGTGTTTTCCCCTATTATGACATTTTCCCGATTTTGACATTTACCTCGATTATGACATGCCCAATTGTGATAAGGAGCGCACTGCGGGTGCGACCGGTCAGCAGAGGATGCTCACTCCTCCTAGGCACCCGATCCTACCTCTATCTTTTTGGAGGTCTGTGTTGCTCTGCGTTGACTTTGCATTTCGTTTTATGGATTTTTGAGATGATTGACGGTTTGTTATTGTCATTTTTTTCATTGAAGCAGTTTTCATTAATATCAAGTCAGATTAACAAGAAAGTTTATTTTTCTCATTTCATCTCAAAGCCTATGACTCAATATCAATTTTCTAGCATGTTGTATAAAGCCTTAAACTTTTTAGACTTTCAAACTTCAAATTACAAGACTCATTCATTTCGCATTGGCTGAGCTACTCACTTGTATTTAGGGGGATTGTCAGAGGGGGAAATCCAACAAATGGGAAGATGGCGATCCACAGCATACAAATCTTACTTTCGTCCTTCAAATGTCTAGATACAAGAGTATGTAAGTTTAAGAAAGTCTAAATACATATCAAGTTTTGTTTATTTAATTCTACAGTGGCCATTTGGATTATAGGATCGTCTGTTGTACATTAGGCACACGACTATGCAGTCAAAGCCAGTCAATCTGACTTGGGACTACGTTAAGCAAATATTTTGTGGCATGGAATTCGCGGAATGGTGTGGGAGCAATTAAGACCTACGTTAGATTGTTTATGAAATGGTAACAGAAACCCTGATATCATTATTATTCATTGTGGGGGGAACAAGATTGGACAACAACACAACACTCTAGGGGGTATTCAAATGATGATGAAAGCTGTTCTGGCAGAAGGAGCGATTACCAAACTCCATGATTATTTGGTCTGATATCTTGCAACGTAAACATTTGTCTAATGTGGTAGCTAATTTGGAAGGGGGAAAATGTGGACGTAGAATTAAGAGTTCAGTTGCAACTTTTATTTTGAAGAAATTGTGTTGAAGAGCAATTGGCTATCCTGATACAAGTTTATCTGCAAATCAAGAGAAATTTATGCCGCTTAGATGGGGTGCATTTGACCGATTTAGGCAATGATGTGTTTACTAGTACAATCAAAGGTGTATTAAAAAATACATTATCTGAGTAGTGAAAAAAATGTTTGTGAATGGGTTGTGCTTGTCATGTTAAACATATTGGTTTGTTCTATGCGCATCTGTCTCAATTTTACGCAACTAATATTTAAAAGTATCACGCTAATTCTATAGCGTTAATCTTAAGTTGGCAAGGTCCAATAATGTTTGGGAAATTTAAATATGTTAATGAGTGCATCTGTCGCAACTTATAATTTAAAAAAAATGACGCTAATTTGATAGCGTTTATGTTGTGAGATGTTTGTGGATTTCACTTATATATTTATGCGCAGTTTGTGCACATTTGATTATTTGGTTTGATATTGAATTTTTCAATATTTGATGGGCAAAGTTGCCGCCATTACTTCTTGTGGCGGATGGTACATTCGACTTCTTCATATGTACCATTTGGCATAGCTTTGCATAGAATGCCGTCTCCTGGGGGTACTGTTGTTTCAAGGTTCCTTGGATCACAATGGTATTTCTAATTCTGTTTATCATATTTTTATATGCTGCCAAATAAATGTAATCGGCGCATACATGTGTCAGTTGCATATTGCACTATAAATTTAATAAAGGGTCATGACAAGCACGCCAAACGTCATTTAATTGTTGTTTTTTTTGGTAGTATTTTAGGAGGTCAGGTTAATAAATAACGTACATTCAATTTTGGTATTGTCAAGAAAAGGTAGACAAAATGGTCGCTGAATAACAGGGTTTATATCATAAGGATAAACCAGGTTATTCTGCGCAATGAATCATTGTTAATAATTTATGAGGAAAGGGCAAGTAGTCGGTCAAATTTTAAAAAGCCCCTAGAGGGTCCCCATTTATTAATTTCAGAACATTCTAGAACATCGTGTTTATTGGTGAGCATGTCTTTTTCTTCATCAACCGCTGCAAGAAACATCGAACCCCCCCCCCCCATCTCCTTAAATGAACTAGTTAAAAATTGTTTATAGACTATTATAGTTATATTTGGTTGTTTCTGCTTTCTCATTTTATAATTTCAGCGTCATGACCAGGAGTTACAGTTGTACTTCTAAAGGATATGAGTAGCAGCGCCGATCAGTCCATTTATATGTATTTGGAGATAAAGGACATTGCATAATTTTGCATACAATGCCGTCTCCGGGGGGTAATGTTATTTCAAGGCTCCTTGGATCACAATGGTATTTCTAATGCTATTTATCAATATTTTATGCTGCCAAATAATTGTAATCGGCACATACATTTGTCAGTTGCATATAGCACTCTAAATTTTATAAAGGGTCATGACAAGCACGCCAAACGTCATTTAATAAAATAAGGTACATTCAATTTTGATATTGTCAAGAAAAGGTAAGCGAAATGGTCGCTGAATAATTTGAAATTATGTTGTTCTCATCTCCTCTTTTGTGACATACATTTATATGTAAGTAGTTATTCAAACAGTAAAATTCTTTCTGTTTGAGCTATACTTCGAAAACCTCTAATGACATTATTTATAAAATACAATGCGTAGCGACATGTAATTGGGGGATTTTCTCTCATAATGATAACTGTAAAAACCTGTGTGACACAACAATCATAATTTACTGTCAATTCAATCAATTGATTTAATACATCGTGTTATCGATCAATATGATAAACAAATTAAGTATGATTCTTCAGTTACTTCTTGCAGTTAGCTTTTCATTTCAACTCACCTGTTTAACCTTATATAGATAAAATGGAAACGTCATATTATGATATTATTAATACAACAACATTTAATACTGTGGTATCATGAATATTCAAGGTTCAAGGGTATCGTGGATAAAGTGAAAATCACAGTTTCAAGGATACGTAAATTCGTGGCCGATGATTCATTCAATACAAAATGTTAGTAGAAATGACACTTCAATGAAAATTTAATTTCTTGAATCAACTTAACAACGAATTCCACGAAAATTGGTATTCATCGAATATTGGTGAAACCACAGTAAGAACGTCGTAAAAGAAATAAATAAGATATAATGTTCAATGGATATTATTTAATCTTAAGGGTATTATTAATCGATTTATGCATAGAATGTTTACGCACAAGCCTTCACTCCAAGTATTTTTCATTCGACTTTCATCCGAACGGAATCAAATAAAACAGATTTATGTATGTTTATATACGTATACGGATCTATTTAACACAATACAATTAAAAGTTCTTTAATCATCGTGTCAGTGATCAAAATAGTTAATTACGGAAGTGATGGTACTCGTATGAATTCTAACACTTAATTGTTATCGTTACGCCGATCAGTTTCATATAACTAGCTTAGCCTAATTATTTTTATCTCTGGTCGTGATATATACAAACAACCGATTAGAGAAGAATGATTCATACGTGTGCGTTCAGATTTATAATCCTATGTTTCTTTATCTGTTATGTTCACATTGATTCCTATGGGTTTGTATTAAAATTCGTTTTCCTTATGTTCATCCAAATTTTGATAAAATTATATCATTGATGTAATAATGATGTATTATTTTTTTTTAAAATACATGTCAATTCACATTGAATACATTTTAGCTATGATTATATGAGTTAGTGTTAAAACATTGAAGCTGTTAATTATTAGCCGAGACAATGACTGTCTATACTACTATTGCTGAGTATTTCTGTTCAAATATATTTTCACAGAAAAAATATTGAATATGGGGAAAAGAAGTCTCAAGAGTGCAACCTTTAGTATCAAACACTGTATATAATCTTGCAATGGAAAAATCTTAAGGGTAATTATATTAATCAACTTATAAATAGAATGTCAACGGACATGTCTTCACTCAAACTATTGCGCATTAGAACTCATCAAAGGCCATACGAAATCAAATAGAGCAGATTAAGGTATATTTATATACACATTTATTTAGCACAATAAGATCTAAATTTCTATAATCATCCTAAGGATGGAGTCTTATCGTTATTAGACATACTTCTTATATCAAGAAATTCATGAAATTTTTACACAGTCAAACAAATCATATAACCAAATGATTGTATCAATTTAATCAAATTTGATTTCCTTGTATTCGCATGAAGGTGAGGTCAAGGTCACTACATTTTTCCCCACTTACAAGATGACAAAAATAATAGTAGTTATTGCAGTTTTGTAGACATCTGTTTAAGATATGAAGTTTGTATTCTTCAATGAAATGATAGAATATCAGAATGTTTATCAGCTTATACTACTCAATTGAAATAAATATTTAAACTAAAATTGATATTGCTTAGCCTGCATTTCCACTAATTTTCTTGAATTTTAAAGATATTTTGATTATTTTTCAAATATCAAAATATGTTTGATTTTTACATATTATTAAGAAAATCAAATTTTAGTGATTTTTTTCACACAAATCTATTTATAAAATGAGCGCTTAAAAAAGCACTTAAAAATGTAATTTGATAGGCAAATCATTTAAAATAAACTTATTCTAAAACTCTATACATAATTATTAGTAAAAATTAGTTGAAAAAATCATTAATGATATTGTTTTAAAAATGATAAATAAACTCATGAATCTACAGCAATTCTGAATCGCAAAAACTTGTTATATTTTCCTACGCCAATGTTCCACCAAAATATAGTCCTTGTTAGATTCTAAACATTGATTACTATTTCTATGCCAATTTGTATAGTAGTAAAAAAGATAAAAATTATGTTTCAAATTTCTTTCGTCTTGATTTAATGAACAATTAATCAAATTTACTTTTGACAAGTCGAAAACAAGAAAAGATTCCTTCCTTAATAGTGATCAAAATATTAGGAATAAAATAAAATAAAGGAAGAGATGGTACTCGTATGGACTTTGACATTTCACTGTTATCGTTACGCCGTGCAATGTCGTGTTACTGCATATTGGTGCTAAGCGTAATAAGTTGATTAATTATCTGAAACTTCATAATTATTATGCAAACAACCAATAAAAGGAGGATGATGGATATGTGTGCGTTTAGATGGATAATTCTATGTTCCTTTATCTGTAATGTTCACAGTGATTCCTTTAGGTTCGTATTAAAATCGTTTTCTTAATGTTCATCCCACATTTAATAAAAGAGTATTATTTTAAATAATTGATGTATTCATAATTTTAAAATATTTGTCAATTCATATAGAACAAAAGCAAATGAAGGTTGTCTATACAATTCCTACAAAGATGGTGATGTGTGCAGGGGTATGCTATATTTTATCAAAAGATTTCAGTGAACGGCTATGTAAAAGATACATGTCCAAACAATGTCACATCTCTTATAATTCTTATTTGAATTGAAATGTATCATCTTTTTCCTAATCTGAAGGTTGTCCGGCATGATATTTCGGAAAAAACTGCATTGATAAATGTAAACATCCTTTTACAATTATATAATTCGATTTTCTAGTGAACTTTTACAATTCCTATTTGAATTCAAATTTATCTGATCGTTTTTTTTTTCCATTCTGAAGATTGTCCAGCAGGATATATCGGAAAGAACTGCACTGATAAATGTATATATCCTACTTTTGGATTATACTGTTTACAATCTTGTGACTGTCCAGTTTGCCATCATATTGTAGGTTGCGTTCCAACCACAATAAGCATACAAGGTAATGTAGAAGTAGTTTGTCGCGTAGTATCCAGGTACAGAACTCACAATGCTTTGTTACATATGTATGAAATCAAAGCTTATGTCAATTTATTTGTTTACTTTAATTGTGATTCAAATATATATCTTTGTTTTAAATGTACATGTTCGTTGTTAATCACAACTCTATAACAATGTGTTGGCTTTTAAACATTTACGCTGGTCGCCATAATAACATAATTAAGAAGTCTTTCCTACTGGGGTAAAACAAATATTGCGATGTATACTCTGTAATTCATATATACATGTAGAATGTGTCAAGAAGGTACATTCGATTGAAATCAATTATCCTCAATAACACCTCAAAACAAAAATGGCACTTTTTAGCACGTACCTTGTGTTTTAAGTTACTTTTTGCAACTGATATTAGTCTAAAGTAGCAGTCGCATATGTAATAAAACACTTAGAATGGATTGAATGAACATTAGTGAAAGAACCAGGTCGTTGGAATGTTGATGTCTGGATTGTTCTTATGACAGGTTGTATTAACTTTTACTCTACTGTTCATTTTGTTACCGACATTGTTTTTAATGTTTAGCAATATGTATAAAAAGTGATATTAACATCATTTTTCTTTCCTTTAATCAGCAAGCCATTTCTTTTGGCAACCAACTACAAATTAATCCGAATGCTCTGGGCGAATTTCAACCTTACCGGAGGTGTTTGTAATATCCTTCAAAGACCAATGTATCGAGTAGCATCCAGAGGTCAAGATTACTATGTCGTGCTTAGCCCCTTCAGAAAATCAGCCACCTCATCAGCATGCTTAAGTAATGTTATCATTCGCCGTGCAATATCATCTCAAACAATCCAAAACCTCCTTAAAGAGGCGCGTTTACATCCCAGACGTCTAAACAGGAGTACTGCCACAGAAACATCGAACCGTATGTCTGTCAATGGTACAAAGACATCTTAAATTAAATTGAGCTAACTCGGCAAATGTCTATTTTGTTAAAAAAAAAACCAAAATAAAGCTTCAAAGTTCGGATTATGAAGACAAATCTACTCCAGGTTCTTTTTTTAAATGTAAAACACATGTAGCAGCAGATAAGACTTCCTATGATTCCAAAGTGAATTGTTTCCACAAAGACACTATTCATAGAGAGATTAAAGCCAGAGGTGGCAATTTACAGTACTCATATAATTTTCAGGGTTTTTTTAAAAAAAATATTTCTATGATGTGTCACGTCAGGGAGTGTTTGCATTAATGTTTTGTGAGGTATTTGGCTGACTTACATACATCATCCAACAAAATCATGCATCATTGTTTATTAATAAATGATTTACGTATCGTTTGTGTTGCTTTCATAAGAAATATTTGATCAGAATCAGAACATTTTGCGTGAACACTTAAAACTTCTTATTGGTTCCAAGTACCTTTATCGGATATACCGAAATAATAACAAACAACAAGCCCAGGGGTCACATTGCTCACTTTTGCGACAATAGCCATACACTCTTATCAGCTTTATAGTATCAAATACAAAAATAGATATTGACAATTTAGTACAGAAGATGTTGTTTAAAAACATTTTCAATTTTTTTATACCCCACATTCCTTTCATAAACATCGGTCTTCTTTTGTTGTTTCAATTACATATATGTATTGAAAAGATGATTTTCAAGAAAAAAAATCTTTTTTTTAATTATTTCTATGTGAAATATTACCTCCCCCATTGTGATTCCACCCTACCCCTTTGGATCATGATTTAAACAAACTTGATTATTATGTACATGAGGAATCTTCTACACATGTTTAAACTTTTCTAGCCAAATGGTTTTTGTGAATTTTTTTGTTTTTTACACTTATGTAAAAATTCAACCTACCATTATGGCCCCCGCCCTATCCTCGGGGATATTGGTTTGAACAAGGTTTTTGAGAAGAAAATTGTTCTCATGAAAAAAAATGAAAGCCCTATTTTCGCCCCACCCTTACCCATTGGGTCATGACTGGAACTAACTTGAGTCTACACATTCTGAAGATTCTTTTTTTTTTTAAGTGATATCTTTATAGTTAAAAACTCAACCCCCGTTGTACCCCATCCCGCCCTTTAATCTTAACAAACGTAACTCTATACTTCGAATGCTTCCAGTTTAAGATTATCTGGCTTAATCGGTTTTACAAATAAGATTTTTAAAGATTTTATTTTTTCTCTAAATATTCCTCTGTAAATATTCAACCCCCATGATAGCCTAATCCCACCCTGGGGGTCATGATTTGAACAAACGTCAAACTTTGCTATTTGAGGATACTTTCAACAAAATTTCAATTTTTCTGGTCAAATGGTGTTTGAGAAGAAGATTATAAATATTTCTATTTATTCCTATGTAAAAATTCACCCCAAAGCTTGCCCTTCTCCATTGGATCATAATTTAAACAAACTTGAATCCTCACTATCTGAGGTTGCTTCCACATAAGCTTTACGAGTAGCTTGTCTGGCCAAACGGTTTTTGAGAAAAAGTTTCTAAAAATGCCAACAATGTTTCAAGTATTCTTAATCACCTCCCCTTTAGTTTTAAGAGAAGTTGGTCCTTTAAATCAACATCTTTCAGCGTTGGATACTTCGTGAGCCCAGTGTGGTTAAAATTGCACAGTGGCCTTAGGATCGAAGTAAAATTAGTGAAAAGTATACAGACGGACGGACAGACGGACGCCGGATAAAGTGTGATCAGAAAAGCTTATTTAAGGTTTTTGTTCAGATGACTAAACGTTGGGCAAAAAAACGACGAATCCAATCTTATTTTGAAAACAGATGATACATAATTATATCAACTAGCGCACTCAAAACATACCGGTACATGTATAGAGTGCCAATTTTTATCTTATGCACAATTCGCAGAGGTTTTACCTTAGCAAATGTCAACGACTAGGAAAATGTTTAAAAGTTAAAAGTTTAAATGCTGAAATCAGTATATGGAGGATCTAAAACCCGAAATTTTTTACATCATGAAATAATCACACTGAAACATTTTCTGATGTTGCAAGGATGGAGTGAATATACTTTAACTATAACTATTTGAGCAGGATTACATGGAGCGGTCAAATATGACACATATTAGACGTGGGTGATTATCTAGCAGATTAGATTTTCATTTCAATTTGGTACCATTGAAGTTCGCCAAGAATGTAAGGAACTACTGTATATTACTTGATTATTTTACGCGAGTACTCTATTCCGCGATTTGCTGTTGTTTCACATCGCGAGAATATGAAATTGCCAGCACCAATTTCTTTTTTTTATAATTTCATATTCATGTAGTTGAAAAATGTCTGAAATATAAAAGCGAGATTTTGAAGTCCGCGAGGATGTATTTTCGCGATTCTTCGCGGATATTAATTTCTCGCGTTTAAAAAGTCTAAAGAACCTACAGTATTATGTTGTGGTTAATTCACATATTTTCAAATATACAAAATTGTATCAATTGCACTTTTATCATTGATGAGTTATAAAAATCACATTATACAAGTACTTGCACTCTTACTAGTTTACAAATTTACAAATTTGTACACAGAGATGTAGTATTTTGTCTAATTAAATAGCAACTTGCAACAGAGGTATTCAGCGTTATCCTCATGAACTATTACAATACGTTGTAATATTGTGTACTGCATCTTGCGTTGTATTTACTTCTAATTTAACAATTATTTTATTTTTATTAATAATTTTAAAAAATAAGGAAGGGAAAAATAATTGTGGTATCAAAATCAGGCGAAAATGCCGAATATCCTGGGTTTTTTTTTTTAGCGTGTCACAAAATTTGGAAAAATGTGGAAAATGTGTAGGTTTTTTAATTTCGTCAGTCATTTTTGGCGGTTTATAAAGTTTCTAATAACATACAATGCCGGATATAATGTGTGGATATTGAATATTTTGCGATGTAATATTGATCACGAAAATAGCGAAAATTAGATCATCGGGAAAATACCGAACATACGGTACGTAATGCTAATTGAATTCATCTCTTGGCAGAATTACTGCCCTTGTAGTAATATTTTTAATGATAGAGTTTATCTGATAAGGATAAACCAGGTTATTCTGCGCACTGACTCATTGTTATTGATTTATGACGATAGAGCAACAACTTCAAGTGGTGGGTCAAATTTGATTAGCCCCTAGAGGGTCCCCATTTATTAATTTCAGAGCATTCTAGAACATCATGTTAATTGGTGAGCATGCGCTATTAACTCTTCATTTTTCTTCATCGACCGCTGCAAGAAACATCGCAAATCTCAGCTCTAATATAAAAATTGTCATCTATCGTTTTCATCGGTGAAGGACTTGAAAAAAATGTTGCAGGCTTCAAGAAAATCTAACACGAAGAGTCCATAGGCTCGCCTGTACGACCTAAAATTTTTGGTGACCACATCAGAACTCGGGGCAGCAATTAGAGGGAGTGACGCTGTACCAGCCACATGCACGATGCCGATATTGACACCCCCCCCCTCCAATTTTGCATCAAGCCATTGCCAGCGTTTCTAGCTTATTTGGCCGCCTTCCTCAAGCAGCCAGGAAGAGCAAATTAACCAGCACATGGCAGATTACGGACAAGGCATCACGGCTAACCCAGGTACAATGCACTCATTTGATTCTTTGACCATGCCATTACCATTTAATGGCACAGTTTGATTCATCGGGGTTCATGTCTCTCAAAGTTTGAAAGAAAAGATTCAAAACAATGAATTTGTTCATTTGAATAAACTTCTATATCATGACCCCACGTCTACACAAACTAATTAAATAGTTTTTGATGATGGTACTTTTCAAATCAAGCCAAAAATCAAAGAACAAAACATCGTCAACATATCTCAGTGGATGGATTCATTCCTCATATTTGGGTCAATCTATTTAGTCAAACATCCGTCAGAATCTTTGCATTTGTTCAAGTATATGGCAACAATAAAAAGGGGCAGATAATATGTACCATGGTTGGCAAGAATATGATATCCAGTTAATCTAAACGTTTAGATTAAAAAGGTTTATCAACTCAGCAATCAGTTGGTCGTCAGTATATGCAGAACGTGGTTAGTTTATATGCAGCCACCAAGTAGTCAGTTTAGAAATACTCAGTTGTCGCAAACTACATGTATCCCAACAAGCTATCGCTTGAAATGTTATGGTTTTAATTTTCAAGGAGTGTGCAATAGAATCAAGTGCGCTTATTAACACCAATGTCTCAAATGCAGAGGTTCTCATCCCATCAAAACGTGCTTCAAAGTAAGCCAACCTCACACCGGTACATATACAATAGCTCCAGTTAATCATAATAATACTCATAACAGGAACGGCCCGAGCCAGTTCCAGCAGGGGCAAAACGTTAGTTTTCATGTACATCACATTCAGTGTCAACTATGGGACCTGGATAGATCACCAATCAATGTACCTTGTTTTGATCAGTTATTACAAAATTACTCAGATGTTGTTTATGCTAACTGTTTGTCTAAGGGGTTTAGATTTGGTTTTGAATTAAACTACAAGGTTGATAGAAAACGGATAGAATATAAAAACATGCTTTCTACTGATAAATTTGTTCATGAAATTCAAACCAAAGTCGACAAAAAAATTCAGCTAGGGAGGGTGTTAGGTCCGTTCCCTTACCCCCTATTTCCTATTTACGTTGTAACCCCATTGGTATTCTTCCTAAGAAACAAGGAGGCTTGCGCATGCTCACCAATTTATCTTATCCTCCAGAGGAAAGTATTTAACGATTATATAGATTCAGAGCTTTGTTCAGTCAATTATTCAACTTTTGATGACGCATTACAAGTCATTTCTGCCAAAGGTAAAGGGGCATTAATGGCAAAATTGGATATTTCCAAAGCATTTAGGTTGTTACCTATATGTCGTAAAGATGTTTGCTTATTAGGTTTTAAAATTTTAGATTCATACTACATATATAAATGTTTGCCCATGGGTTGTTCAATTTCTTCCTCATTATTTGAAAGTTTTCAAGTTTCCTTCATTGGGAAGTGCAGCATAGATCAAATATTCAGAATATTGTTCACTATTTGGATGATTTTTTATTTGTCGGAAGTACATCAATGGATGAATGTCAAATATTTATGCATTGCCTTCAACAATTATGCCAAGAACTTGGGGTGCCATTAGCAGTAGAAAAAACTGAAGGTCCAAGTAAACGTATTCGGTTTTTTTGGTTTGGGTTTTGATACCTGGTCTCAAATGATTTTTATACCGGAGGATAAAACAAGGGAATTATTGACAAAAATACACAACGTTTTAGAATGTAAAAAAGTAACACTCAAACAGTTACAGTCTGTAGTAGGAGGATTAGCATTTGTTGTCAAGGAATTGCCAGCAGGAAGGGCTTTCTCTCGTAGGTCATATGGGGCTATGAAGGTGTCAAAAAATCATATCATTTTATTAGAATAACAAACGAAGTAAAAATGGACCTACAAATGTGGGTTCAATTTTTCCTCAATTTCAATGGAAATACATAGTTTTCTTCACATCAATGGCAGGAAAGTGAATTTTTGGATTGTTTTACTGATAGTTCAGGAGCATAAGGTTGTGGGGTAGTTTTTTGGTAAACAGTGGTCTTGTTTGTCCTGGCCCACGTACTGGTCTTCCAACATAATCAAGGATATAACACTATTGGAGCTTATTCCTATAGTATTTGGGATTTGCATTTGGTCATCTGAGCTTAAAAACTGTTAACTCCTGCTACACATAGACAACTTAGCATTGGTTCACATTATCAATCAAAAAACATAAAAAAAATAAAAGGTTAATGGTGTTACTTCGTTTCGTAATCTTGAAAACTCTTCAATTTAAATCAAGATTAAGGCACAGCATCTTGAGAGTATAAAAAATCATGTTGCTGATGCGATTTCTCGATTTCAGTGGCCCAAGTTCAGACAGCTCGCCCCTTCGGCAGATCCGTTTCCTTGCATGGTACCAATGCAATTTTCGGAAATAATGCAGAAACTATAAACAAAAGTTTGCAAGCCAGTATATCTGAAAAAACTAGTAAAGTATACAAACAAGGTCTGCTAAGTTTTTTTTATAAGTTCAGAGTCAAATGTGCGTTTCAACAAACCTGGCCTCCCCCCCCCTCCGGCCATATCCTCAATTTTATTGCTTATGTGTTTGATGAGGGGTGTTCATTTTCAACAGCCAAATGTTAGATGTCTGGAATGTTATTTCATTTATTTGAATGGTTGGAAAAATCCAATCGAGTCATTTTTGGTTAAAGATAAATTGATGGCGGGATACAGAAGGTCCTCCACACCATGTGATATGCGAAGACCAATCTTATTGCAATTGTTACACAAATTAATTGGTGCAATACCACATTTGGCTATCACTACATATGAATCAGTATTATTTCAATTATCGTTTACTTTAGCATTTTTTGCATTGCTGAGAGTGAGTGAAGTGATTTGTCTGAGAAAGGAAGATATTCAGATTTTAGATACTGGCATGTCAGTATTTATTAAAAGTTCAAAAACTGACCAATTTGGTTCCAGGTCATCAGTTTGGTTGCCATATACTTCAGAGAGAGTGGTGCTATTCAATTTGTTGAAGCAGTTTTCATTAATGTCAAGTCAGATTAACAAGGAAGTTTATTTTGCTTATTTCATCTCAAAGCCTTTGACTCAATATCAATTTTCTAGCATTTTGTATCAAGCCTTGAAATTTTAAACATTCAAATTTCAAATTACAAGACTCATTCATTTCGCATTGGGGGAGCTACTCACTTGTATTTAGGGGGATTGTCAGAGGGGGAAATCCAACAAATGGGAAGATGGCGATCCACAGCATACAAATTTTACATTCGTCCTTTAAATGTCTAGATACAAGAGTATGTAAGTTTAAGAAAGTCTAAATACATTTTAAGTTTTGTTCATTTAATTCTACAGTGGCCATTTGGATTATAGGATCGTCTGTTATACATTCGACACACGACTATGCAGTCAAATCCAGTCAATCTGACTTAGGACTACGTTCAGCAAATATTTTGTGGCATGAAATTCGCGGAATGGTGTGGAAGCAATTAAGACCTACGTTAGATTTTTTATGAAATGGTAACAGAGACCCTGATATCATTATTATTCATTGTGGGGGGAACAACATTGGACAACAACACAACACTCTAGGTGTATTCAAATGATGATGAAAGCTGTTCTGGCAGAAGGAGCGATTACCAAACTCCATGATTATTTGGTCTGATATCTTGCAACGTAAACATTGGTCTAATGTGGTAGCTAATTTGGAAGGGGAAAAATGTGGACGAAGAACTAAGAGTTCAGTTGCAACTTTTATTTTGAAGACATTGTGTGAAAGAGCATTTGGCTATCCTGATACATGTATATCTGCAAATCAAGGGAAATTTATGCCGCTTAGATGGGGTGCATTTGACCGATTTAGGCAACGATGTATTTATTAGTACAATTAAGGGTGTATGAAAATTACATTATCTGAGTAGTGAAAAAAATGTTTGTGAATGGGTTTTGCTTGTCATGTTAAACATTGATTTTGTTCCATGCTCATCATTTTGCATAGAATGACATCAAATAATTGTAATCGGCGCATACATTTGTCAGTTGCATATTGCACTATAAATTTTAAAAAGGGTCATTTCAAGCACTTCAAATGTCATTTAATAAAATAAGGTACATTCAATTTTGATATTGTCAAGCAAGGGTAGGCGAAATGGTCGCTGAATAATTTGAAATTATGTTGTTCTCATCTCCTCCTTCTGTTATACATTTATATGTAGGTAGTTATTTAAACAGTAAAATTCTTTCTGTTTGAGCTATACTTCGAAAACCTCTAATGACATTGTTTATAAATCACAATGCGTAGCGACATGTAATTGTGGGGGTTTTTTGCCATTATGATAACTGTAAAAACCTGTGTGACACAACAATCATAATTTACTTTCAATTCAATCAATTGAATTAATACATCGTGTTATCGATCAATAGAATAAACAAATTAAGTATAATTCTTTTTGCAGTTAGCTTTTCATTTCAACTCGCCTGTTTAACCTTATATATATATATATATATATATATATATATATATATATATATATATATATATATATATATATATATATATATAAAAATATATATATATATATATATATATATATATATATATATATATATATATATATATATATAATGGAAACGCCATATTATATTATTAATGCAACAACATTTAATACTGTGGTATCATTAATATTCAAGGGTAACGAGGATAAAGTGAAAATCACAGATACGTAAATTCGTGGCCGATGATTCATTCAATACAAAATGTTAGTAGAATGGCACTTCAATGAAAATTTAATTAAATGAATCAACTTAACAATGAAATCCACGAAAATTGGTATTCATCGAATATTGGTGAAACCACAGTAAGAACGTCGTAAAAGAAATAAATAGGATATAATGTTCAATGGATATTATTTAATCTTAAGGGTATTATTAATCGATTTATACATAGAATGTTTACGCACATGCCTTCACTCCAAGTATTTTTCATTCGACTTTCATCCGAACGGAATCAAATAAAACAGATTTATGTATGTTTATATACGTATATGGATCTATTTAACACAACACAATACAATTAAAAGTTCTTTAATCATCGTATCAGTGATCAAAATAGTTAATTACGGAAGTGATGGTACTCGTATGAATTCTAACACTTAATTGTTATCGTTACGCCGATCAGATTCACATATTAACTAGCTAAGCCTAATTATTTTTATCTCTGGTCGTGATATATACTTACAACCGATTAGAGAAGAATGATTCATACACGTGCGTTCAGATTTATAATCCTATGTTTCTTTATCTGTTATGTTCACATTCATTCCTATGGGTTTGTATTAAAATTCGTTTTCCTAATGTTCATCCTAATTTTGATAATATTATATCATTTTAATTGATGTAATAATGATTTATTATTTAAAAAAAAAATACATGTCAATTCACATTGAATACATTTTAGAATTTACCTCAAAACTTTCCTTTACCAACAGCTATGATTATATGAGTTAGTGTTCAAACATTGAAGCTGTTAATTATTAGCTGAGACAATGACTGTCTATACTACTATTGCTGAGTATTTCTGTTCAAATATATTTTCACATAAAAAATTTTGAATTAGGGGAAAAGAAGTCTCAAGAGTGCAACCTTTAGTATCAAACACTGTATATAATCTTGCAATGGAAAAATCTTAAGGGCAATTATATTAATCAACTTATAAATAGAATGTCAATGGACATGTCTTTACTCAAAGTATTGCGCATTAGACACATATCAAAGGCCATACGAAATCAAATAGAGCAGATTTAGGTATATTTATATACACATTTATTTAGCACAAAAAGATGTAAATTTCTATAATCATCCTAAGGATGGAGTCTTATCGTTATTGGACATATTTCTTACATCAAGAAATTCATGAATTTTTACACAGTCAAACAAATCATATACATGTAGCCAAATGATTGTATCAGTTTAGTCAAGTTTGACCTCCTTGTTTTCGCATGAAGGTGAGGTCAAGGTCAGTATATTTTTTCTCCACTTACAAGATGACAAAAATAACAGTAGTTATTGCAGTTCTGTAGACATCTGTTTAAGATAGGAAGTTTGTATTCTTCAATGAAATGATAGAATATCAGAATGACTATCAGCTTATACTCCTAAATTGAAATAAATATTTAAACTAAAATTGATATAGCTTAATTAGCCCGCATGTTTACTAATTTTCTTAAATTTAAAAGATATTTTGATTATTTTTCTATGCTTCAAATATGAAAATATGTTTAATTTTTACATATTATTAAGAAAATCCAATTTTAGTGATTTTTTTCACAAAAATCGAGTTATAGAATGAGCAAATCATTTAAAATAAACATATTCTAAAACCCTATACCTAATTATTAGTACAGATTAGTTGAAAAAATCATTAATGTTATTGTTTTAAAAATGATAAATAAACTCATGAATCTACAGCAATTCTGAATCGCAAAAACTTGTGATATTTTCCTACGCCAATGTTCCACCAAAATATAGCCCTTGTTAGATTCAAAACTTTGATTACTATTTCTCTGCCAATTTGTGTAATAGTAAAAGAGATAGAAATTTATGATGTTTCAAATTCCTATCATCTTGATTTAATGAACAATTAATCAAATTTACTTTTGACAAGTCGAAAACAAGAAAAGATTCCTTCCTTAATAGTGATCAAAATATTTCATAAAGGAAGAGATGGTACTCGTATGGACTTTGACATTTCACTGTTATCGTTACGCCGTGCAATGTCGTGTTACTGCATGTTGGTGCTAAGCGTAATAAGTTGATTAATTCTCTGAAACTTCATAATTATTATGCAAACAACCAATAAAAGAAGGATGATGTATATGTGTGTGTTCAGATGTATAATCGTATGTTTCTTTATCTGTAATGTTCACAGTGATTCCTTTAGGTTCGTATTAAAATTCGTTTTCTTAATGTTCATCCCACATTTAATAAAAGTGTATTATTTTAAATAAATGATGTATTAATAATTTTTAAATATTTGTCAATTCATATAGAACAAAAGCAAATGAAAGTTGTCCATATAATTCCTACAAAGATGGTGATGTGTGCAGGGGTATGCTATATTTAATCAAAAGATTTCAGTGAACGAATTTATGTAAAAGATATTTGTCCATACAACGGCACACTTTTACAATTCTTATTTGAATTGAAATGTATCATCTTTTTTTTCTAATCTGAAGGTTGTCCGGCAGGATATTTCGGAAAAAACTGCACTGATAAATGTAAAAATCCTTTTACAATTATATAATTCTATTTTCTAGTGAACTTTTCTAATTCCTATTTGAATTCATATTTATCTGATCGTTTTTTTTCCATTATGAAGATTGTCCAGCAGGATATATCGGAAAGAACTGCACTGATAAATGTATACATCCTACTTTTGGATCACTCTGTTTACAATCTTGTGACTGTCCAGTTTGCCATCATATTGTAGGTTGCATTTCAACTGGAGTAAATACAGGTAATGTAGAAGTAGTTTGTCGCTCAATATTCAGGTACACAATTCACAATCTTTTGTTATACATGTATGAAAACAAGGCTTATGACAAGTTTTTATTTACTCTGGTTATGATTGAAATATATATCTTTTTTTTAATAAAATTATATATACTTTTTTGCTTGTTACATGGTAATTTTTAAACACAAATAAAACAGTTCTATATATAACATGTAAACAAAGCATGACATGAGTCTTGTGAACATATATCTTAACAAATAATTGTAAGCTCTTTTCTTCTCATAATTAACTACTTCTTTCAAAATTTGGTTAACAATTGGAAAAAAGAAACCAAACTACACATTAAAAACACCAAGCATGGAAAATACATTTTGAAAAAATTAATCACAAATCATGACCATTAGCCTTTAAGCTTTCAGACCTAATTGATACTGTATTATTTTCGCCCCGAGTAAATTTTGCCCTTCTATACTTGCAAACAGTTTCGCCCTGTCTTAAATTCGCCCAGACACAGTTGTACGTAAAGAGAGATAATTTGAAACATTGAAATTCGTCCAGTCTTAAATTCGACAGCTTGCAACGAGGGCGAAAGGGGCGAAAATAAAACTGGGTGAATATTTCCCTGTATACAGTATTCTATCTTTTTTTAGCATCAATTTACAAACAGGCAAATTGTGGCATTTAATTAAAGATATAAATCATATATGTTTCATTTTATACGTATCATAAGTGTAATCTATATTTCTATTTCTATCAGATTTTGTTCCGGAAAACAAAACAACAAAACAATCAGAAAAACGTCCGAAACATATGGAAAATTCAACACAGATGATTAAGTTAATAATTATATCAACTGGATCAGTGATGACAGTTGTTATACTAATTGCCATCTTATCAACAATGCGCCATGGTTTTTTCTCAGCAAATGTAAATGTTAACAGCCATGGCTGTGAAAACGTTCAAATGGACAGTGTTTATTCTGAAATCAGTAGATGAGGGATCTAAGCAATCAATTCAATCAAATTGCATAAACATTATATTATCACACTAAATCTGGTTTGACGTTGCTAGGATGGAATTAAAATTCAATGACTACGGCGATTGAAATAAAGAAAACAATTTGAATATCGTTTCATAAAACTGTTAAATGATAACAAATAATGCATAGTAGACATGGGTAAATCTCCATCAGATGATATATATGTTTATTTCAGTTTGCATCCATTGAAGTTAGCTAAGATTGTAATGAACTTATCCGTTGTGGTTAATTGACATAGTTTTAAATATTCGGATGTTTTTTCAGTTGCAAACGATTTGTTTATTCTGTTGAAAATTATATTCCACAAGCACCTGCACTCTTACTTGCCAAATTTAAAATTTACAATATTTAATACAGAGATGTGGTAAAATGCTAGAAAACATCATGATAAGTTTGCTAAAGAGGTATCTAGCTTAAATTACTTTAAATATAAGATTACGTCGTAATAGTTATGTTCTTCAATTTTCGTTACATCTTTCTTTTTATAAAACAACGTCAAGTGCATCGTCATTGCAGATTATATTGAATAAAATTATATTTTACCATACGGTTTAACCATAAATTAAGAAAGTATTTCCAGAAGTTAGTGCAAATATTCAAGGGAAAATGTGTTTTCAAATGAAAAATGACAATAACAAACTGTCAACTATCTCAACAATCCATAAAACGAAATACAAATTCAAAGCAGAGCAACACTGACCTCTAAAAAGATAGAGGCAGGATCAGTTGCCTAGGAGGAGTGAGCATCATCTGCTGAGCGGTCACACCCGCCGTGTACTCTTTGTCGTAATTGGGAAAAACGGAAAAGTCCGTAGACAATTAGGTGATTAATTATGGTCTAACAATTAGTATGAAAAACGTCAGTCAGCATACCACCCATGGGAAGATTTTTCTTTTGCTGACAAGGTCGACGCAACGAAACTTACGAAACGATGACTCCAAACGAGACTGTTGATAGTCCTGTTTTTTCGACTTGTTTGTCAGTAGCTTGCCTCGCCTTAGAAACTGTTCATACGAAGAGCACGCCCTTGCGTATCGAATTAACTGAGAGACAAAAACTCCATATGCGGGTGATGAAGGTACATAAGTAAGGAAAGCTGACTGGAGAAAATTTGAAGTCATCACGTTTATCATTAAGTTCTGTTGTTAGGTTACCATCAATGTCCATTTCCAGTAAAATTTCCAAATATGAAACAGATTACGCAGACTCTGTGGTATCTTTTATTTCAAGTTCACTGGGATCATGAGATCATGCAAAAACGCAGTTGATTTTTTAATTTTAGCAAAATTTCTCCTCCTGGAGTTTTATACTCTAAAAATTGTCATAGTAATATTTTGTTCTCCTGTTCTTACTGAGTTATACTTTGACATGTAGGTTGTTATTCACACAATAAAATGCTTTCTTGGTATGCTTTACGTTGTACACCCATACCTGTAGCGACACTGCTTAAAAAGAGTTGCAAGGCCTAGGAATCAAGCAGTCTTTTATTTTTTCTTTGCAATAGTAATTATAACTGTTAAAACTTGTGTGACTCAACAAACATAATTCACTTTCAATCCATAAATTTAATAAATGTACGAAAAACATCGTATTATTGATCAATATGCCGAATAGATTAACAAGAGTACACATTGCACCTTTGACAATACTCCATTTTTGGTCTTTAGACGCGGTTTGCTCTTCATTTGATTTTGACTGTGTTTTTAACCGCAGATAACTATGCATTGAATGCTTATATTTATATTGATGCTTATTTGTATGAAGTATTTGTGTATCGTCGCTTTAAAGTCCTTAATATATACGCTCTTTGTCAGGGATATGAATAATAGATGGAACAGCCATTAAACATGTTATTAAGTTCGCTTCCATGGCTAAAAATATAGAGCCAGCAATGTTGTCGAGAAACATTTTTTTTATGATCGAATAGATATGATTTAACGATTATATTTCAAAAGCACATATTAAATTGGTTGTGAAGGAGAAACTTCAAGAGTACTGTACAACAATATACTCCAGAAGTGGTGTGAATCAGATCTGGATACTAAAAAACTCTAAAGAATTATTAGAAACTTTGAGGTCACAAAATCTTACCAAAATCAATTACATCAAAACGTACGATTTTTCAACGCTTTATACAACCATTCCCCATCTAGGCTTTTTGATATCATCGACAGTTGTTTCTTCAATAAAAATGGAAGTCGTAGAAATGCTTACCTTGTAATTGGAAATCTTAAAAATTATTTTGTTAAAAACCATTCTGATTGCACACACAAGTACTCTGAAGTTGATATTAAAAAGATGCTTGAGTTTCTGATAGACAACATCTATGTAGCTTTTGGAAATCAAGTCTTCCAACAATCTGTTGGAATTCCCATTGGTAC
Source organism: Magallana nippona (assembly GCA_033439105.1). NCBI lineage: Eukaryota > Metazoa > Mollusca > Bivalvia > Ostreida > Ostreidae > Magallana > Magallana nippona. Next base: position 21,211,889 of record CM065921.1, read on the forward strand.
CTATTGTGCCCCATTGTTAGCAGACCTATTTTTGTATTCTTATGAAGCAGAATTTATTCAAAAACTTGTACCTGAAAAAAATAAATCACTCGCTGTGGCCTTCAACTCAACATTCAGGTATATCGACGAAGTATTATCAATTAACAATTGTTAATTCCATACTTACATCGACTCGATATATCCCAATGAACTTGAAATAAAAGATACCACAGAGTCTGCGTGATCTGTTTCATATTTGGATATTTTACTGGAAATGGACATTGATGGTAACCTAACAACAAAACTTCATGATAAACGCGATGATTCAATTTTTCTATAGTCAACTTTCCTTACTTATGTAGCGTAGCAATATACCTTCATCACCTGCATATGGTGTTCTTGTCTCTCAGTTAATACGATACGCAAGGGCATGCTCTTCGTATGAACTGTTTCTAAGGCGAGGCAAGCTACTGACAAACAAGTTGATAAAATAGGACTATCAACAGGCTCGTTTAATGTCATCTTTTCGCAAGTTCTATGGTCGATACAACGACCTTGTCAGCAAATACAATCATCCACTGGGTCGCATGCTGACTGGCGTTTTTCATACTAATTGTTAGACCATAATTTTTCACCTAATTGTCTACGGACTTCTCCGTTTTTTCCCGATTACGACAAAGAGCACACGGCGGGTGTGACCGGTCAGCAGAGGATGCTCACTCCTCCTATCTTTTTGTAGGTCGGTGTTGCTCTGCTTTGAATTAGTATTTCGTTTTATGGATTTTTGAGATTGTTGACGGTTTGTTTTTGTCATTTTTTTCATTGTATATGTTCAAAACCAGTGATGACGTTTATTTGCTCATACATTATCAGATTTGGCGTATTATTGATAATTGAACGTCACAGATTTCCTATTGAAACATTAAGGGAAATAAACACTAAATGCAAATATATTCATATAAACGTCCAATAACTTTTTCATAACAAACGCCTTTAATAAGATCGTCCTAAAAGCAGAAAATAAGATATAATGTTAAATGGAATTCAAGATTAACATTTTCCATCAATAACTTACAAGTCAGGTTCCAGCTTTGCATATAAAAATCAACGTGCAGCAATGCTATATACATTTTTAGAAAAACAGCAATGCGTGAGGTAATATATGATGTACATATAGCTATTTCACCTTTTCTATTGATTATATTATAATTGACAGCCATATTCCGGGAGCTACTCAGGATATTTTATAAACTTATTTTTAAACTCAATTTGCGCATAATAATGTTAATGTACCTTGTGAGGGGTACATGTAATTTGCTTTTACTAATTTTAATTTTACTAAAAGAATTAACTGAAAAGCAATAACCTTGCTTATTAATGATATAACGTATTGTAAATTTGAATCCGTTCAGCTTCATTGAGTTATTTTCCTTTTAAAATTATGTTAATATGCATTGTACATATGCAATCATATCATTGAAAATAGGATGAAAGAGTTGAACATATGCGAATTATTTCAAACAAGAGTACGAATAAATTTGTAATAAATCTTATCTAGCGAATTCCTGTTTCGCTCACTGAGGCAAATATTTTCAAATTTCTTACATGTCTCTCTTTAATCCATAGTTTAATAAAATGTCGAAAATGAAGCTGCCTGCACAGAATGTATTAGCCTATTTTGTATTCAAAATGGTGACAATGGACTGAAAGACCGTATACATAAAATATCTGTGGACAAAGTAGTTTCCCTATCGCCGTTTTTTATGTTATACTTATTTCTATTTTGCATTTTTTATTTTAGTTCTTTAACGATGATTACCTGTTCTGAAAATATACAATCAGAGAGAAATGATAAATATTTTAACTAGATACATTAATTAACATAAAAGGAATAAATGTTTTTAGTTGATATTTTCAGAGTTTGTATCAATATCGTAAGTTTGAAATGTGGTTGAAAGACATTTTAAGTAAAAAAGGTGGCAATATAATTCTTATCATGGTAGTCGGATGTTAACGTTCTATTCGCACTCTATATCAGTTAGTTGAGGGAGTAGATTTCGAGTAAAGAGTCTGAAATGTGGTTTATTACAGTGCTTTAACAATGCACAATGTTAGAGGTCAATTATTAAAAACAGATGATTCAGGTACTTTTCTTCATTTCATAAACGTTACGCAAGGGCGCCTTTAGTGCATATCTGAAAAACAATTTATAACACAACGAAACAGCCCTCTCTAGGAAATATCTCAGTTTCGTGCCTTTGCGTTTTGCACCATACCTCAGGAATTATGTAATGATTATTTTTTTTTAACAAAGATGAACTTAAACAATAAATGATAGTTAAGGAGAGAATATATATTTTCATTAAGTTATTCTCTTTAAACAAACAATCACGTTGTACAGGACTGGAAATCATTACATATATATAACGCTATAGTATACTAGTGTATGATTTTTATTTCGAAACGTGAAACTTAAAATGAGATATTTAAAACATTAATTAATTTTAAATTTACAATTTGTCTTTTCAAACTCAATTCCTTGCTTTTAATCATATTATTCAAAGATAGTTTTTACCTTTAAAGTCTTCATAACATTAAAAAAACATTTGTTTCAAAAACCAAGAGGATAAAATTTAGATAGTCTGGATCATGATGTAAACAAATTAATAAAATGTAGAGTTAATGATTGTTTTCAACATCTGTGTTTGATGCTATCCAGACGCTACTGGTGCAGCCCCGACAAAACAACAACACAAACAGAGACAACAGCCTCCAATGGTCATCAATACACCGATCACGATTCCTGAACATTTTATTAATTACCAAATTGTGTTTGGTAGGGTATTTTATCGTAATGTCACAGTTCTTGATATATATTCAAAATCTTAATATCACTACTTGTAATGTGCACAAATCTGATTTTTAAAGGAATATTAAATATGCATTTCCGCTAGTTTTCACGAAAGTATCTTCAACATTAACATTAAAACATGGTATATAATTATAACTTATCCTAGATAACGAATGATTATATTTTTTAACCAACTTACAACGTTTGTGGAGCTTCAGTAGTGGTGTAGTATGCTTGAGAGACACATGCTCCAACTGTAAGTAAGGTATTTATAAAACGCTTAAACAACCAACGACAGATATATTTTATCATAGCAGTTACTTGATCATAAGGTTCGGATCACGTCAAGATGCCAGGCGCAGATTATCAGATCAAGTGATTTTATCCGACTCTTTGGACCAAGTTTCTATTAGTATGCTGGTAACATTTGTTATGTACTTGTCCATTGAGAGGTAAGTACAACAAAATTATCTTTGTTTAATGAATTCTATATTTTTCACCTTTTGAAATAATTTTTAAACAAACTCTTTTAAAACGCACTTAAATATTGTGTACTACTTCAACTTTAGAAGGAGGTGATATTGATTCGGAATACTATGGCATTCTGAAAAATCGGACCACACTCTGTAAATTTAACAGTATCAAGAAAGGGAAATCGATAGGTACTATATAATAAAAACAATTATTAACAGTTACCCGTACAATGTGTTTGTTTGTATATCATAAAAGAAAATGGGGTTCATTTAAAGAAAAAAATTTAATATCAAAACCACAACTAAACAAATGAATAACTAGATGCTGTCATTAGACAGTAATACCCGCACCAAGTGTTTGCCTCTAAATAACACTCTCTTGTACTAGTTTTAGTCAAAACGAAGGCGGCATGCAATATGTTACAATTAAATGATCTTTGTCTGAAGTTACGTACACAACAGAGGTGTACAGGTTGCATCGGGTACTAGTTTTACCCAGCTCTTTGGTTAGATGGGTTTCACGTGGTGTACATGTATATGTTTTTTTGATATGCAGAATAGGATTAATTAACATGAATAAATGTTTCTTTTGTGGTGATCAGCTAATTAAGGAATTTGTATTGTGCTAATTGGATTATCATTATGATGTTGACCAATATAGGTAAGTATAATACATGTAGAAGCGCAATATTATGAGACACCGGTATACAAAACAGTTAAGTTTTACTTTCACTTTCTAAAATGTGATCTCCCTTAGTCAGCATACTGTATCATCATCTTTATTTAGATAATCTTATCTACAGTTTTTGTCATTTTAATTGCAGAATTTTTTTTTTATTTTTTCATTATATGAGTTATAATAGGGAGGAAGGGGAAGGGGCCTTAACCGTTCCCCATCCCCAGGATGTATGGATTAGATATACATTTGTAGTGAGAATGAAGGCATGCTGCAGCTTTTTTTCCATTATACCCCCTACCCCATCATCATACACCAGTAATAGAAAAAGAGTTAATGACTAATTTTATTTTATTTTAAATTGCTTATTTTTTTTGTCAAGAGATATGTGGTATGTCAAGATTTATGACTCATGAAAGTTTGTGCATTTTAATCCTGGTTGTTAACATACATGTATAATTATATATAAAAAAAAAATACATGTGATATTATACTAGGGATCATGCAATCAATTGCAGAATTGCCAATCGGTTATTTATAACTCATTTTGACTGATTAATTTGTTAATCATTTTGAAAATAAAGACATTTCTAAATACATGTATAACATATTATCAATATTTTTTGTAGATTAATTTTGTAACTATTTAGGGCCCCACTCTGCAGATGCCCTATAGTGATCATTCTGTCCAATTCTGCTGATCATGTCAAGATACATTTAAGACAAATTGGCCCCTGCCACTTGGGTCATTCCCCATCCCCCCACCCCACCCCCGGAGTTGTTTTTAAACCCCTCCTCTGAAATAGGAAATGATAATACATTTTATTAACTGTTGAGATCCCCCCTATACCATATTTATTCTTCCTCCTTGTGTCATTGCACATCAATTGGTACATGTATATAGGTTATGCCCCCTTTGAGATGTCCAGTGACTTTCCAGAGTTGGAACTAATCAAGTAACCTATCTTATTAATATGTAGTGTAATTCCTAGCCCTAGCCCAATGTTGACCCTGCTTGGTTTTTTACAGCAAGCTCTCGGTTTTTGTTGACTGACTTTACAATTTCTACAATTACATATAACATTTTGTTTATCTTTAAGATTAAAAAGCAATTTCCAAAATCTCTTTATGTACATCTGACATCATACAGAAAAAATGAATAGTTGAATATTTTTAAAATATCCTCAAAATCATCGAAATCCCTACTCCTAAACCATATATATTTTTGTTCCTTGAACCATGACCATGTCAAGACAAATCTTTTTGTGGTATTAGTAGGTCATGGCCTCTGGGGGTCACCTTAACCCCACCCCACCCTTCCAAAATCAGAAATGATCAAATAACTTGAAAAAAATGTTTGTGATCCCCACCCCTAAAGCATAATTTTATATATTCTTCCTCCTTATGCATCTTATGGTACGTTATTTCAATCACAAGACATAAGAGGAGGTCCAGAAATAAGGTTTTTTATGGGACGGAACATCATTTTGCAGATAGTATTGACCATCAGAATCAAATTTATATTTTTGAAACCTTATTGCATATCTATGGCTCAGCCTCTGCTATATCCCTATAGATGATGTTGCTATTCATTAAATCATGAGAGGAGTTCTGGGAAGTAGGGTTTTTTTAGGAGTGATAAACGTCAATTTTCAGCTACTATTTGACTCCCTGGATGAAATTAAAATTCTTAAGAAAGTGCGGGTATAAATAGTAAAACTATATAACTAAGGTAAGGAGCTTTAATGGTTAAGTCCTCATATTTAGAAATTAGATAAGGGAAAATCTTAAATATGATAAAAATCTAAATAAATTTAGATTTAACGAATTAAAATAAAAAATATATCATTTTTAAACAAAAAGATTGCATGCATGTGATGTTCTTTATCAATTTTTGCATTCATATTTTTTAATAAAGAACGAGTGATATTTTATTTTAAAAGTTATCGTATGTTTATCTAACAATACTTACCCAAAAGATAAAATACACAATACTTAAGCCGAAAATTCATTTTTGATAATTAACAAATACGAATTACTTATTCTAAGGTCATATATATTCATTTGGTATTTTCGGTCAAAAGCATCGCACTTTTATGTTCTTAAAGTCATCGCATCCATGGAAACCTAAGGAGGAAGTCAAAACACTTCCAAGTATTCATAGAGCTTTTCGAGGTAGGTGAAAACGTGCATTTAAATGCATCGCCCATCAATTATCGTGAGGGAATTTTAAACTACTTGATCGCTTAATAAAAATGATTTGAAAAGTAATTATTTTTAGTACGAAGTTTCTAACGGTTACAGCACAATAGAAATAATTTCTAAATGCCCTGAGGGTTATTTGCATTTTGGAAATTTTAGACGTCCACAGAACTAGTTTAGTGTTTAAGCATTTTAGAAATGTGTTAAAAGTGGCATCAAATTATATTTAGGACCTTGTTTTTATTTAATGGTGTGATTTGTGTAGGGGACGGGTTTTCAATATAATTATCTGTTTGGCAAGGTTAATTGTATTAATGCACAACAAGCTTATCTTATACTAGTGAACCTGTGCTATATGTATCTTGTATCAGAAAGCTTATCAGATGTCATATACAAAAATAACTTTCAATGTAATTGATGCCTTTAAAAGTCTTTGTTATTTTAATTACATGTACATGTTAATATTCATTACATGTAGTTACATGTATGTAATAATCTTTAAAAATTCCCAAAGTATGCAGTGATGTTTTAATTTGACCAATTTGTCAACTTTTACTGCAACAATTGATTGCATTAGTGATTGCAAATACAACGCTAATTTATGTCATTAGGCGGCGCTGTACATGTATCATTAGCGGTTATTACAGAGGACGATATTGAAGATCATCAATTCTACAAAACAAGTACTCGATAAGGCAACCGGCAATTCAGGGATACATTCAGCAGTACACGGGAATGCCTTTCTCTATATGAGGTATTGAGCGTATTTTCATACGCCATCCAAGAAAACATGCATTATTATTTCTTAATAAAAGCCTTATATTTCGGTTTTTTTGTTTTTTTGTTTTGTTTTTTTTTTCTTGGGGGGGGGGGGGTTATTTGCTTTCATTAAATCAAAAAGAAATGGGTAACCATTTGATTTAGTGTATTTGTATATCTTTATCGAATATGTACTGGAAACTAAAAGAGGCCAGAAAAACGACATGAAAAGAACCCGGAGAATATTGCTGAAAAAATGTTTAATGAGCCCCGAGAATTTCCGAATGAATATAGATGACAGGTTTTCCAATTCTAAACCCATAAAAATGAAATGTTCCTGTGAATTTTTCGATTTTAATTAGGGAAAATGTGAAAGACCGGATCTTTAATATTTTTCCATGTATCGGTTTTAATTTTTTTTTCATTGGCGTGAGTAATTATAATTATATTAAGACAATCAACAACAAAATGATGAAATTGGTAACCTGGGACAGACCATAGATTCACATATAAGCTGCTTGAGGTTCCATCTTAGAACTAGTGCTGGATTAGTGGTGAGTTACCCCACTTTTAAGAAAAGTCGATACTAGAGGTTGGCAAAAAATGGACAGTTTTTCTGTCTAAATTAAAACTGGCATGTGGTGATAACGAACAGTGTTTAAACAGCATTAGAGGACGTTGACGATTGTTTTGCCGAAGTAAGTAGCTGCACATAGAAATACCGAACAAAAAGTGATTTGTCATTTCAGATAATTAAATGATAGAAAATTATAAGTGAATCGGTATACGTTTTAATCAAAAATCTGAAAAGCAACTCTAGTTATAAGGAGACATGTTCAGGGGTGTGATTGTTACAACACTGCAGAAACAATGTCCAACATTTATGTGAAAATCTGAAAAGCAACTCAAGGTATAAGGAGACATGTTCAGGGGTGTGATTGTTAAAACACTGCAGAAACAATGTCCAACATTTATGTGTATTTTTTTTCTGGCAAAATCTTTAACTGTTTAAACCCGTATAACATCACAAACTCAGATAAATTTACTTCAAATTATTGAATCAAGTGCGGGAACTTGTTGACGAATGCATTATTAATCAGAATGCAACATAAATGAAATACTAGTAGCCAGTAAACTTATGACCTTTGACATTTTAGTCATATTTAGTCTTGTCATATCCATGCATTTTGGTTTTTATTATAACGAGATTTTTTGAACAGTTAATTACTCTATTCCGTAGTGCGTAAATATTTAATTGGATCATAGGGGAGAATATGGGGGAAATTATGACAATACTTAAAGTCCATTATCATTGCTCATATTGATAACGTATCAAATTCGATCATTTGATTTTAAGATAAAAATTCGACAGTTCTACTGATATTTTTGTCATTCTTGCAATACCATCAGTCATAATTCATATGTATATAAAATTTCCTTTTTGAATTTGATTGATTTATTTGACAGCTATCTTGTTCTGGGATCGACTATAGACCTCTCAAAAACTTATCAAAATTTATTCTGCACACATTTATGTGCAAATAACTTTAAAGTGGTCTGTCGCTATTCATTTTGATATTACAAAAACACGATTTAAAAGCATTATCCCCGCTCGCTTATGGCATACCATGTTGTATAATAAACTCTTTCAGTTTCAGTTTCAGGCTTTTGCTCTTTAAAGTTTTGTTGCACATAAATAAAGATGTTATCAAAACTTTGAAATTACTGCATAGATGTTTATAATGATAAAAAATGTGTTTACACATGTAGGTAAATATGCAAAACAATCCAGAATACGTACAAAAAACTAAAACAAATACAGGTATTATCATTTCCTTAGAAGAGATATTTTTAAGCCATAACTTATCCATCATAAAGCCCAATTTGATGGTGACGCATTAAATTATGCAAATTGAAATGTTCTCAACGGTGCACAAATCAGGCAAAACTGTCAACGTTGAAACCCGAATTCATCTAAATTTATCTTTAAAGTATTCATAAGTTTGGGTGTTAAATTCTAACTTGAACTTGTTAAAACGTGTACTTTATTGCGCATTGGTATACATGTACGTTCTATAAATATCTTGCTTTTTTATTTATTATACTGTTCAAGATCAAGTATTCTTAATTAAGGTCTTCCGTTTCCAACGGAAGACCTTATACTGATTCTGATGGAAATTCTTCATTATTAAGGTCTTCCGTTTCCAACGGAAGACCTTATACTGATTCTGATGGTAATTCTTCATTAAGGTCTTCCGTTGGAAACGGAAGACCTTATTGTTATTCTTCGGATTCTTTTTAAGGTCTTCCGTCTTCAGCGGAAGACCTAACTGTTTTTCTACTGTTTCCCATTCTTCTATATTATTTAATTATTCTTCTTGATAGACACCCTTAATTTCTCAGCCATTTCTCCATCGATTTTAATGATTTTTACAGGGATGATGTCTTAGGTGAACCTCTCATTGCATACAACTTTTTGTCTGAAAATTCAATTCCGCTTCTGAATTATCTCCCTTTTTCATGTAATTTGGGACATGATATTGTCCACGCATCTCCTCAAAAACCGTTATAGTTAAAGACTTGAAATTTATATGCAAGATAGAGTGGTTATGGTAGATTTGCATGCTTGTTTTAGATTTGACTAAAAGTCATTGTCCTGGAAGCTCGCCTGAACCTGAAAATGTTGATGTTAATTTTTTTGACAGTTTTTTGGGAAATTTGAGATTTGATCACGAATATCTTTCTTGTCATAAATATTTTGTTAACATATGTAGAACATTAAAAGTTTATATAAACAAGACCTTTCAACTGACACCAAGCAAAAGGGGCTGATCCCTCATATTAGGGGCCCAGAAGGGTCTAAAGTCTTTTATCTATATCTCTTTAATAAGAAACATTTTGTAATGTGTTATAGAAGCAAAAATGTTAATCTTCTAGCTCTTTATCTACGCATGTTAAAAGTTTTCGGATATGTTACATAATTAGGGGTTTTAAGGGGCTAGAAGTCCAATATTTTGATCATTTATATCTTAAAAAAGAGAAATATTTTGAAAAGCATTATATAAGAGAAGATGCTTAGAATAGTGTTCGTAATACAATTTAACCATCAAAGTTTCGTCAAATGGACCCTACAGGGAGATAAAGGGTCGGCCCCTAAAGCAATCTTTCCCAAATATCTCAAGAACGGTAACACATTTCTGAACACTTAATGAACAAAATGTGTTTACAATAATAAGATCTTTCAGTTGATATCAAGAAAAAAGGGGCTGAAAAAAAAAAATGAAAAAAGATAAAGAAATAGAAGAAAATAGTCTGTTCAGAATCAAGAGATCTTTTTTTTTCTTTTTACAAATCATTTAGCTGGTAAATAGCAAAATAAAGGTCATACATGTATCTCAACTTCTAAAATTGGAAGGAAGACCTCCTCGTTGCTCGCAACGAGATCGTGTCTAGTTCTTCTTCTTCTTCTTCTTTTTTTCTTACCACTTTTTGTGCACGCGATATCTCAGAAATGGCTCGACCGATTTGCACGAAATTTTCAGATCTTACTAACTATGTTCTGAACCTTATCGGAAATGTTTTTGATTGATGACGTCATTTCCGTTTTTGAGATATTGGCATTTTAAGGATTTTTAGGTGGTTGAATTGTCCTGGAGTGTTCTCATAAACTACAAACGATATCGATTTTAAAATTTCAGGGATGAAAGACAAAAGATTGTTAAACTGAACAAAAGCATTCTTATTTGCCTAGCACAAGAAATCCTGGAGCTCGGTGGGGCTCGAAAAATGGGATTAAAAAAGCGTCGTTATTTTGCGTGATTTTCTTTGTTTATCTCTTTTCTCAGAAATATTTTGTGAAAACATGTAGAGCAAATAAAGTTTATAATTCCAAGAGCTTTCGTTTGACATCAAGAAAAAGGGGCTGGCCCCTCAAATTAGGTGCCTAAGTTTCTTGAAAGTCTTTGCAGGATAACTAAAAAACGGTTGGGATTTCAAGATGGCTGTCGCTGAAAAAGTTGTTCATTTTGATCTTATCAAAGTCGTTACAATAAAATTTTGTTCGGGTATTGCGTAATACGAGAGTAAAAAGCTTGACCTAATTGTTAACACGTACCTGTTTTCATGTGAAAAGTGCATGTTTTGTCTGCATAACCGACACAAGTTACAACAGAAAGTGTAATAGCTTACATATATGTTGCTTTAATTAATTATAACAAGTGAGTATCGATGTTTTTCTTATAGGTGATACGTGAGTATTATTAGTCACTTTTGTTTAGTTTTTGTCATGGACAATCATTCAAAACCGGGAAAGAGAAAGTACATAGTCGCGGACATACATTCTTATTCTTTTCAAGTGAAACACGGAACAACTCCTACAAAAAATGTTTAAAATTTGTTTTAAAATCATTTTTAAAAGCCTGTGTTGTATGTGAAATCACGTACCAATTCCTCACCCGTGACCGAAGAGATTATTGATCGGCTGTTAGCTAGCAGTTACCGGTTATCTAATACACAGCATTCGCGTCTTGCATACATAAGTTTATTTATATAGCGGCTTACACAAAGAACTATGGTATAAAATATATTAAGTGTAAATGAAGGAGAAAAGAGTAACCTCTTAACCCATAAATTTAATGTTAGCTCTGTTATTTGAAAAACGGGGTCTTGATGCGTATAACTGACATAAAGCTACCGTAGACAGTGTCAGTGTACTAGATTACATACGGAAAGTGTATAAACATTCTCATTCTCTTCTAGTGAAACACATTATGGATAAAAGAACTAATACTATGCAATACATTTGAGTCGCATTTAAAATCTAGCTGGATTCCGAGCTGTGTATGTGAACAATTACGTATCCGATCCCTTGGCCGCGGCCAAAGAAATAGGTCGCGGCTGGACTAGCGAGCGGTCTGCTGTTATCCAATACACAAGATTTGCATTTTGCTGTGATGCGCACATGGGTTTATTTATTTAGCTACAAACACAAATAATTCCGATTTTAACGATATTAAAGAGTAAATAAAAAAAATATACCTTAATAACGAGGTTATGATGTTTTAGTCTCGTATTTTAAAAACGATATATAGTATGACCGTCATTGAAAAAAAGGTGTTCTATGTGATTATGTCATAAAATAAGTTTTATTGTTGGGAAAAAATTCCGTTATTAAACTGCAAACATTTAAAACCCACCACGTTGGGTGTACATTTACGTAACACATCAATCGCACATGGCCGAAGAGATGCCGCGCTAGTGAACAAGCGATTCGCTGTGGTCTAAGACACAGGCTTCTCGTGTTTCTACGTTATCACACGTACAGTTCATTGAATTGGTTTTATTTTCAATCATATTGGTTAAAGATGCATCAAACTTTTGATTTAGCATTGATTTAAATCACAGTGCGTAAAATTAAAAGAAACTGCCATCAATGAATATAATACAACGTTTTACAGTCGTACGAGTTGAAAAATAAATTAGTCTATTTCTGACATTTTTGCTGCTGAGAATTTAATGCATTACACTTCCCACATCTAGGCGATATTCACAAAATGATTATTCTAACACAAACATCTTATGTATCTGTAACCTGAGATAATTCATTTGGCTAACAAAATATTAGAAATATATTTATGGGAGAGAGAGAGAGAGAGAGAGAGAGAGAGAGAGAGAGAGAGAGAGAGAGAGAGAGAGAGAGAGAGAGAGTATATGCATGAATTTAGCAGGGTGTAGTAAGTAAAGTGAGTTGAAAACGCGTTCGAGATAAGGCAGTTTAAGTGTTACAATGTTACATGCTTGCGGTAGGTGCAGGCACGATAAAACTTACCGATGCCCGCTAATAAGGAAGGAATTGAAGGAATCAGTGATTATTTCTTTAATATACCAATGAATTTTTTTAACAAGTTTGATTTACATTCAGGCCGTAAAAGAATAACGGTCACACGAACACTATTGGTTTAACCTCTTCTGAATGGCAGTCCGAATCATTAAAAAGCATACGCATTGCTGATTTTATTCTTTCATTTAATAAAATTACATTTTTTTATTATTGATTATCAAAGAATAGGTGAGTTTTAAAAACAGTTTATTAACATTCGGTAAGTAAAAGTTTTGTTTAGATTCGGACAGTCGAAGAGCGAGTAGAGGACACATGGTTATAAATACTATACTGTACTTAGTAGATTACGGAGATTTTCAAATCGACCGGACTTCTGCGTATGCGTTGCACGTACACTCGAATACTTGATACATATATATTTTAATAAAACGTCTGTATGCTGTATCATTATTTGCTGTCTGATCAGGACTGTTCTTCCCAAACAGAAGCGCACGGCGATCGCGTAATGAATGTTCTGTATATACATGCTTACATATATTTTTAAAAACTTTTTTAACGTTTAACTCGGCAAAATTGTAGAGGCCATGGAGTCAAAAAGCAAATCAAATTAATTTGCCAATTAGGCAATAGTAGTTATCCAATGCCTAAGATTAATAACTTGATTAAATATGAATTTACTAGCCCCCCCCCCTTGTTAAGAGCTTCCGTGTCCTGTATTCTTTTTGTTCTTTTATTAACGATTTTTGTGCACGCCATTTCTCGGAAATGGCTCAAATTTTGTTAAATAGCCCTGATAAGAAGATGAAAGGATGGCCCCTAAAATTTCTTTCTCAAATATATCAAGAACGGTCTCAAATTTCAAACATTGGTTGAATAACATACAACTCATTTTGTGCAAATTCTATATGTATGAAATGGCAATTTTCTTGTAACTTAAATGATTTTTTTTTAAAAAAAATAACAATATAATTTTTTCAATAATTACGCTTTGTGAAATCTAAAAAAAATTGCTAATTTATTACTAAAATTAATAATTTTAGACGGCCCATGCAGTAAGTATTGCTAACCGAGCCTTTTGTTCAACAGCACATTGATTGTGAAGAATCCAGCGTTGTTTAAAACAAAAGGATGAAAAGACCACGAATTGTGACATATTTGGCTGTAAAGGGTTTACAAGAGATGGATACAAAACACAAATGCGAATATATCTAGTAAAGATAAAAATGATTAATCTACATTTGTCATAAATACATCATTTTATCATAAGAATATTTTAACATTTAGATCCGCCGAAAATTTCAATTTCCCTTCATTGTTTGATGCCTGATTTGAAATAACGTTTCGATGTCGTACCAAGTGGAGAAATTTCTTAAAGTTGCATGTTCCGATTTTTCGGCCATTACATTATCAAATCATGTTACTACCATGCAAACCAAATGAATTATCTTAGAAAGTTATAGACTTTCGCCTATTTACACAGAATTGATTTTCTTTTAACTAAAAAATATTCAAAGTAAATAAAAATAATTTTTGGGGGCATACAAAAATACCCCAAAAATACATCATGGGAATGTTTAAAAAAGGTAACCGTTTGATTTCGTCCCCCGAATGATTGGGTTTATTCAACCTGCATGTTATGCATCGATTGTAAACAACGTAAACTTCAGAATTATTAGTGAACAAATGTACACTGCTTTATTTTTTCAAATAGCCATGCTGTTTGTTTTATTTGTTAAAATAGATCATTAAAAAAGGACAGATGTCAAAGTCGTAATACAATCACACTCGGTTCGACGTATAGGGCGAGTATAAACACGAGGCGAAATAACGAGAAACCCATTTTTGTCGTTTATTTTGTAAATAAATTTTGTACATTGTAAAACTTGTCTTATCTGGCGGAGTTTGGTTCTGAAAAATTAGGGTAGATTAGACAACATCCGGTTTGGAGGACATTGTTGCAAATTAATTTCAGTATTTAATGCAGTAGCTCTTGATTGTCTATTCTTGCAAAATTTTCAATTCTTCTGAAATATATTAGACCTAATCGATCGTGATTACGGTACCAATTTTCATTTTTTTCTTGGAAAACAATTAGTCCATAAAGGAGTACATACAAAGGTAATACTTTTTCAATCAATTCATCGTAATTGATATTTTCAAGCATTCGATTAACCTGAAAAGTCCGACACAAGACAAGTGCATGACATTGGCCAACAGGTGGCTGATTACGTAATGGCGAGGTTGAATATTTATATAGATGAGAATTTGATAAAGAATGGAGCATTTTGACAGAATAAAATGTAACTCTGTAAGTGTAGCCATACAACGGGGATAACATACGATATCAACAGTCTTACTACCGCGGTATCCTAAATCATGGCCTGAAAAAAAATGGGATGAATCTCATTATCTAATTTTGGCAACAACAAACAAATGCGTATTTATTTATAACAAGACTCAACGGTATATACTGAAATGAGTTACAAGTTTGGATCTACTATAGTATATTCACAGTTGTTTAAATCAATAGCAACGACAGGAAAATTGCCGATCGATCGATAAGTGGCCGGATTACGGGAGATAACTCTCACTAATCATAAGCAGTCAATTCTTTACATCGCGGCCGGTTTACAGGATAGACAAGATCCGGATTGCACAACATTTTTTAAACATAAAATGCTAGGAAAATGCCAAGGGACTGAATAATGTCGCCGGATTGGACAACATGCCGGAATGCACAGCATCCGGATTCAACAAGTTTTACATGTAATATGTACATCATTTTTTCATTGAAACAGAGACAATTTCAAATTTTAAATTTGAGTCGATATGATAAAACATTTTGAATTGCGGATCATCTTTAACACGCAATTTGCGAGCTTATATTTTTGGCAGTAAAAAGATTCAAACTTTCAGTTTTTATGCACATGTTCAATTTTTTTTATTGAACTGTTTTTAAAATAAGAGCCCATAATGGTCTAAAGTCTTTACTTCGTACCTATACAATATACATGTAATAATTTTAATATGCTATGTTGCTAAGGATTTAAAGGACTAGAAGTCCAGAATTTTGATCATTCTTTTTTAAAAAAGAGAAATATTTGTGAAATTGTTGTACAAGTAAAGATGCTTAGAACTATGTACATTTATATATACTATGTGTATAACAATAGACAACCCTCAAAATTTCGCTTAAAGGAGATAAAGAATCGACCCCAATGTTCTTTCCCAGATACATGTATCTCAATAATGGTAACCGATTTTAAACACTTTTTGAACCAAATGCATTTAAAACAAAAATAAATTTCCTTTTACACAACCAAGGTCTAGTCCTTTAAATTATGAGCCAGTTGATTTGAAGACAATCATGGCTTTTAATTTCTGAATATTTTGTAACATGAATGATGTATTTAACAATGTACAGTCATCAAAATTGTTAGATGGCCCCGATAAAAAGTCGGTCCCAAATAAGTTCTTTCCCAGATATCTCAAAAACGGTCAGTTTCTCAAGGCTTGTTGAATAAAATTTGCATAAAATCAAAAAAAGTCCTTTAATTTGATATCAAGAAAAATGGACAAGTCCCTAAATTAAAGGGCCAAAAGGGATCTAAAGCTATTCATCAATAGCTCTTACACTTCAAACAGAAACGTCCCAGATCTTTTAAATGTAGCCCCACACGTTTCGTTGTCGAATAGCAAAAGTCAAGGTCTTATCACATCTGATGAAAATCGGACGGAAGACGATTTAATTCATATTTTCAGGATATATTGAAAATGATATTCAGTTTCTAAGGGACAAAAAGATTTGAAATCGCAACTTCTGGTTTTGAGTTATTCCCCTTTTTCTAAAATGTAAGAGGCATTCGTTTCCAGACAAAGGCTCCGAAATGGTCGGTAGCAAATAATTCAAAGTTAAAAACATTTAATATTGACACATTGGACATTGTCCTCTGATTTTTCTACTCTAGTTTTTTCCAATTATACCGCACGAATTATTAAATCGAAATCTATGTTTTTAAAAATTGCTAAATTTTACTCATGTTTTAGCTTCGTAACTTTTTAGTTTGAAATATTTCCTAAATACATATAGAACAAAAGTTGTGCATTTTTTAAGGGCTTTATTATCTTATCAATCTAATTGTAATTTAGTATTGTTTTGATATTGCGTAATATTAGAGTTAAAAGCTTCACATAAAAACATGTATACCCGCTTTCATTTTGCTAATAGACAATAACTCCCTGTGCAGAATAATGTTTTAAAGTCGCAATCAAATCTTTTTTTGTCTTCATTAGAATCTACAAATTTATCAAAATACGTTTTTAGTATTCCGTGCTTTTATCACAACTCGTTTTTGGATATGTCATGTTCTTATAAAAAATAAAAACAAATTAGAAAGCGGTACAAATAAAGTTGATAATTGTTTGGTTTTCTTTTATTAATTTAGCAAAAAAAATAAAAACAAAACGATTGAGCATATGATTATAAGCATATAATAACTGCAGTATTTCAGAACGTAAGCGTTGTTTAATGTATTTACGTAACTTGGTCGTGGAGAGTTATTGCACCTTGAACGATTTGTGGTTATTTTGTACAGAAGCTTCGCACGCTTTGACTACCTCTTGGTAGAAGCACGCGAAGTTCATGTGTGTAGCCGTCAGACGTCAATGAAATGCACTGTATATGAATTTTCCTCTTTTCGTCGGGATCAAAGCCACCGATACACGCATGCGCGTGAATGATCTAAATACTCCCGCGAATCCAAAGCTTATGCGTGCGTTTATAGAGAAACCTAAATAAATATTTCTATTATGTACTCTATTAAATTTCTGAAATTTTATAATACTTTGATAGACAGCAAGATCCTTTGTAAAACTTAATTGTTAACTTTAAAACCGTCTAATGTGGATCCGCTCCATTTACTAAAATCTATATGACCCGGAAGCTCATGTCTTGGCGATTACCAAGTTCTTTATTTCAGTTCAAATTCCGAACTCTTAGGACTTATTTTTGCTGATTATTAATTATTTAACGCTAGCTAGTAGGAAAAAAATCCCCGATTGGCACAATGTAGAATGTATATAATATCTACAGCAGTTGAATGTTCTCGACAATCCCATTTACCTGACAGTGTATAAAAGCACAAAAAATTCACAAAAAATTCACGTCAATAATTTTACTAGTATAGAAATCCTTTTTGGCCAAAATGCTTTAAAATTATCCTATTTTGCCGTTAGATCAGTGCACTTCTTCTGAAACATTGATGACGTTGAGATTGTTCGAAACATAGTATGACAGGTATAGGTCATCAGCATTTTAGACAGAATTGCAATCACGTGATACACAAAATCAAAGTCCAAAACAACTTTGTTTGTTGTGGATGAGTTTTAACGACTTGTAAACTAATACATGTTGGCGATGACTTACAATGCGTGAACTAATCAACTTGGTTTGTTCCAAATGAGTTTTAATGACTTGTAAACTAATACATGTAATTGATGACTTAAAATGTGTGAAATGATCAAATTTCGTATATTTCTTCTTATTTCTTATTACCCAAAAGTAAAACATCTTTTTTGAGTCACAGTGTCACTTTAGAAAAAAAAGAAAATGTCAATCGTTCTTTTTCGCCTCGCAGCTGCAACGGAAGACAACTTTGCTCTAGTTTTCCAAATATTATATAATATAAACTTTTGTATTTGTCAGCGCAATGAGTGTTAATAATGAGTCTATTAATTAAAAGTAAATATTGCATATCATAGAAAAGATGATAAAACAACGCTTGTGGACAAAAAGCTTCTGCATCATCATCATGTTTTGTTTTTATAAGATGATTATAGTCCTGAAATCATATGGTCGGTTAATTTTAAATCACAAATTTTGTCTATTTCATTTCCCTACTTTGAAGGATATTTAAATCTTATTTGTTAATGTTTCAAATGCGTTGTCATGTACATTTCTACTACCATACAGACCATTTTGTTTTTTAAAGTTCAATTTAATTTTCTATAAGAAAAGACTTAACTGATCCTACATGTAATCATAAGATTCAGATGTAATCCGACTGATGTATTATGACCATATCGGTAGGTTTAGTAAATAGTATTTAAGCGAGAGATCTGCTTTCATCTATCTAAACAAGGCAAACTGTAGATGTCAATGATGAAGAAAAAAATTGATGTCTCAGGAAATATTGGTATTGGAAAAACATAACGAAAAGTATTTTACTATTTAAATGCCAAAGTATATACTTATAATCAACTCAAAAGTTCCTCTCTAGAAAAACAAAGAAGGTAATTGGTCATTGTTGTGCATGTGCGGTATTTTTGCAACTATGCAACAAGGTTCAAAACAATGACGAACTATGCACAACACTCGATGTTGATTTTTTTTAAAAGTGAAAACAAATGCAATTAAATTGTAGTAGAAAGGGGTGATATATATAAATATTTTAACCATGTTTCTTATAACTTAGTCATTAGTAACAGCACAGATTGTTCCTGAATAAATTCACAGTATACCACTGTATGATTTATATGAATAGCAAGAGTTCAAATGAGAGCTTCGGCAAAACAATATATTTACAATTGTTCTTTTCGAACAAAACGCATTGATATGTACTTTAGATCATACCAATCCCTTGTCTTTGAAACATTCTTCATATTATAAATTACAATGTACGTCATCCGTTGTAGCAGTTCAAGTTAAAGTTAAAATACACCTACCCAAAATATGATACAATTCGAATCCTAATCATAGTCTTAATAAACAAAGTCACATTCAGTCGTGATTATAATGTCATCAAGCTGGTGAAACGCAAGATAGATTGTATTCATCAACTTCTTTCATTTTGCTAACTAGGTGTTACTTGTGCAGCCCAACCAGAACAACAACAAAAGCAGAGACAACAGCCACCGATGGTCATCAGTGCACCGATCACAATTCCTGCAACGACTCCACCGCTTCTGTAAACAAAAGATAGAGGAACGTTTGTGACAGAATGCTTGGTGGCCCATTACTATTTTTGTACAATAACAACTACATGTAAATAATGTGCTCTATTTGTGCCTGAATTGTGTAGAAAAATTAAGTATTGTATTTCCACGAAAAAATATCCATCAATGTAACAGTGAAACATATAATTTATAGTTTGAGCTTTTCGTAGGCTAACCAACTTACAACGTTTGTGGAGCAGCAGTAGTAGTGGAGTAATAAGCTTGACAGATACATGCTCCAACTGTGTAAATAGAAAACCCCAAAACAGTTATATTACACAAGAAGAACCGACATGAACAATTATTGACAGATATTAGAGACAACTAGTCACTTTGTTTAACACAAGAGAAAATAAAAGTACATAAAAAAGTAATGATAACAAAACTACAACTTGACATGTAAATAACTAAGAAATGTACAAAGTGCTAAAGAAAGTAGTTTCTATGTTTCTATGTTTGTGTCTTCAGCTTTAGAGATTGATTTAGAAATATTTACATTTTCCAATGTATCTGTCTGTGATAACACTACGAATCGATTTTGTACTATACAGCCCAATAAATTCATAAGACGTATTGTTGTGGACACAAGAGGGATTGCATAATTAATATTATAATATTTAATCGTACAACTGCTGAGAATTATATAAATATAAGTAATAAGGAATCATTCTTTGAATATTATGAGGTGATAACTTCGGTCGGGGCGTGATCAAATCTATCATAAAGCCCTTCTGGCTTTATTGGATTTGATCATGCCCCAACCGAAATTATCACCTCATAATACTCAAAGAATGATTCCCTATTCCTTAAAAAGAGCTATCAAAAATGTAATAATGGTTGAATTTAACTTTTAATTCTTTTGTGATCTGACATCGGCCACACAAACGTTGAAAATTCATCTTAAAGCACAATCTCAGAACATTCTTAAATATTTTAAATTAAAGTTAATTTTTGAAACGCAGCTGTTGTAGTGTTGAACATGACCATACATGCAGAATGGGCGCTACACTTCGTATTATGCAGCCAAAAGAAATATAATCAGGGAAGTTTATGCATAAAAATTTCATTCTTATCTTTTAACCATTTGAAATAAAGATGAACAAACCGGCGTTCATACAATTTAAATTTTCAGTAGTAATCTGTTTACAAGTTTTGCATTCATTTCGTTGAAATACAAAATGGGTTATCAGGCTCTATCTGAAGTTATTAATATATCTTTTAAAAATACTTACCTAAAAGAAAAAGTATACAATATGTTAGCTTAAAATCCATTTTTCAAATATCAGATGAAACTATTTTCTGTAAGATTATGTACGGCTTATTTGGTGTTCTCTGTATTAAGCTTATATACACTTGAAGGCAACCTAATCCAAGGGAACCAAAGGAGGAAGTTAAAACAATGTTTTCCACTTATTCATAGACCATTTTCGGATTTAGATAATGCACTAACGTAAAAAAATATATTTCATAACATAAAATATGTCTTACTTTTTGATCAAACTTATGAATATATGTATAGATTCCTATCAAGTTCATAAATCTTGTTTGGTATTCGAATTTCAAACGAAATGTATTTTATGAGTTTCTTCCACTAATGGTGTTACGTGTTAACAGGTGTTCGGAATTTTATCTGGGTCTTTTCTTTTTATCTTATTCTGTATGTCATATTGTATATTCGTACAGTATCTTGATATTAGTTTTATGTTAAGTGAATTCAATTTAATGATATGCACTGTCCCCTTATCCCTAACCATGTCGTCCATGCAATCTTGTTAAATAGCAAATACTAATAAAAAAAATAAGATATTTTAGGAGACTGGGCGGTGAACAATCTAAACATTGCATTAGATCTAACTTTAAATTTATTTCATAGGTGATAATTTTAGCAATAAACTATAAATTAGTGAAGAAAAAGCCAAACGTTTAAGCTCTAAACTCTGAAGATTTTCTGGTCCGTTTTAAACAGATATTAGTTACTTAATAATTGTTGCAAAATATACGCTTCATTTATCAACTGTTGTGGGATTTTATATTAAAGTTATACAGTGAGAATATATATTTGAAAATAACGAACATGCAAATTGACTCCCGACACCTAATTCATATTTGTATATACATTTCCATTTTAAACTAAACATTGCCAATATCAATGGAATTACTCTTCAAAGAATTTTAAGATTATCATTTCTGATATTGCGTCATTCACTGTGTGAACTTAGTATAGTATGAATTTTACTGTTTAATAAGGCTTTTTTCAGATGTATTGAGTTTTTCGCCATCAAGTATTATTTAGCAAAAAAAAATTGAAACATGATAACTTTAAAATATAAATATTTTTTTTTATTTCTTAACATGGAGCTTTTCTTATCAGAAAGATGAGAAAAGTCTGAAAATGACCACAACCATCAATTCATCTCTTATTGCCAAATCGGGCTGTTTGACGGACGCCTAACCGTATATAATTAAATGTCATATTTTAAAATAAAAAATAAAACAACATTTAATTCTTTTTACTTTATGCATGTACCAAGTAATCCGAAAATTTGATAAATACAGGATAAAATCTATTTATACTTTAAAGTTAAATTTTGCTTTAACGAGACTATATTAATTAACAAAAATAAACCCCAAACGATCACAAGTACATGTAGTTAAACCTAAAATAACTGTGGAGTTCCTATTGTGATGATAAATCGTAACCTTTTCGAAAAATTGTTTTGTACAATTATAATAAATGCAACATTTCTTGTTATGCTCAGTGATAAGCAACATACACTTAATCACAAACACTTAATCACAGACGCTTTTGCCTTGAATAAATATATCGGGGGAAAATATACAAATTTTTGATCTGCAGGTTTACTTGTTTTTGCATGTAAATCTTTAGCAATTTTTAAATTATAAATTGTACTGTTAAATGCTCACTTGTGTAAATGAATATAGAAGAAGGTACAGTTTTTTTCAATATATGCCCTAAAATTCAGGAGTTTTTTTTAAATCTCATAAAAATTCACCTATATATACCATCTTGAAAATGTGTTTGAATAATGTACCAAGTTATGCACATTTATTCTATTTACAAAAAGGGAATAATGAGTTCAACATATACCTTAAATGGAGTCAATAATGTTGAAAATGTGCACCTTTTCTCATAGTTTTTTTAAATGTGTCTGCAGCCGTCGCCCAAAACGAAATTAATATATCTTATGTGATATCACATGAAAAATTATAATGCAACGTGGGCGACGGCTGTGGACATAGATTCTATTTAATAAACTACTGAAAAGTTTCTATTGTTTGGCTTACTTTAAAATAGGACAAATTAGGACTGAAATCTATCTATGTCATTACTAACTAAATACAGGTTTTTGATATCCTAAACTGTTATTTTGCCGAAGCTACATGTACTATTGTAAACCAACCAGTTGGGCCATATGTTTTTACTCCGCAGCTGGTTAATCCAGTAACACATGTTTTTCGAGGGGGAAACAACCAAACACAGTATTCATCAGGGGACAACACACATCCACAATATCATATAACACTGTGCGGATAATTATGCCAGTGCCAATGTGGCATTTTTGCATCCGTCTAAGGTGCATGTATCGAAAGAGCGAAATATGTCATTTTATAGACCATTGTTTAAAAAGTTTACCTTTATACAAAAATTTCTACAGGAAAATATTTGTTCCCATGGGAAAAACCATTTTCCTTTAGAAAAATTAGAATATCCTATTAACTTTTCAACAAACAGATATTAGAAAATATTCAATATATGCCGGAAGTAAGTAAAGATTGTGGCAACAAGTGAT
The DNA here is from genome assembly GCA_033439105.1 of Magallana nippona. Classification (NCBI taxonomy): domain Eukaryota; kingdom Metazoa; phylum Mollusca; class Bivalvia; order Ostreida; family Ostreidae; genus Magallana; species Magallana nippona. The sequence continues at coordinate 21,235,473 of CM065921.1, forward strand.
AAGTGACAGCTGCATTTCAGTTCCATGCAAAACAATAAATTTGGTTTCTGATCAAGACATTTCTGTTTACCATATCAAAATTGTTAAACATGACGCCATAAATAATAAATTATCGAATGGCAACATGGTGTTTTGAGGTATTGAGTAATCTCCAAAGTGTTCTTTCTTGATAACATTTTTTTTATTTTCTTGTATTTGGATTTTATTTTATTTTATTGCAAAGATAGAGTTGATGGATATGTAGATTAAAATGTTTCATTCATATCTTCATTCAAATTTTAATTCAGATTTTATATGTTTAACATGTTTAATCTAAATATTATTAAATTGTGGACAATGACAATTTATATACAGATTATACATAATCAATAAAGCAATCCATGTACATTCATATAGATGAAGAAACCATTACGAAATTAAGCATCATTAAGTCCTGGTCATTATCAATTGATGTATATCATATGATCATATGCTTACATTGCTACCAAAAATAAATGATACATATAGGCATATTAAATAATTATAACATGTACAACCAAGAATCTGTTTAACAAAGAATCTGCTTAACTTGAATTTGGCTTACGTTTACGGTTTCATTTTATAAAAGAAAATTATGAGTTACATATAATATAACTATGAAGAGGTAAAAAAGTTCGTTGAATGCCGAGTTATTGACCGATGTTTCGGACTTCTGCAACAGTGTTATCCTGAGGAGCCTACAGATGATGATCCACCACAAATACAACAACAGCAGAAACCAATAGTCAGGAATATACCAATCACAATTCCTGAAATAACTCCAGCACTTCTATGATAAAAATTGTGAAATTTAGTTACTGATTACATAAATAATTGTTTGATAAGATACGATCAGAAGAGATAAGATACGTTTAAGATTGGATAATATAAGATATCCTTTATTTCCTCCAAATTAATGAAGTGTATTCCATTTTTAAACTATAAACTGTGACAATAGAACTGAAAGAAAACATAGTTATATACTCGTATGTACATATTTATGATGGGTAATTATAAATAACGGCGGCGGTAATGAAACTTCTAAACCTCTAAAGAAACATATAGCACAGAAACATCTCTTTTACATGTAAACCACATCAATGCAACGGTTAACAAAATATGTTTCCGTGTTGTATTTGAAATCTTTTAAGAGATAGTTCCATATATATACACAGTTGTCTCTAAGGAATAAAAACTGAAATTCTTGATCTTGATTTTCAAACATTACATATTCGCTTACACCAAATATTTCTAAATTGTTTAAAGAATATTTTCTCAGTCTTCTAAAATAGTTGAACAGCTTAAATTAATGTGTTTTAATGCGCACTTTTACATATGCGCAAGTGTGTTACAGCTCACATATTTGGGTTGCTAATGTTCCCCTTGAATAATTAAAAGCCCCACCCCCCCCCCCCTTACTCTTAATCCAGCACGAATCCTCCCATGAAATTCTAGCAACATGATACGCACATGTTTAATAACACAAAAAACTGTCACTGCTTATCATAAATGATCAAGTTGGGACTACATAAAATGATTGAAATCAGCTGGTTACTAATACTAAATGTTTATCAAATTATTATATGAAAACAAATAATATCCGCAATTTATGAAAGATATTTTGTAATTGTTGTAGATGACGTCCACGGAAAAAGTAACAATTTTTAATGATATATTTAAAGTAACAGTACTATACAGATAGCATTACGCATTATTACAAGCAGCAAATGATCATTGTTGATATCACATTCATACGAATAAAATACAATCATAAATCCAATGAATGAAGTAACACAAAAAAAAGAGAACAATTGTACTTTTAGTTGTCAATTTTTAAACCTTTTACCAACTTTACTTACAATGTTGGTGCGCGTGTTTCTTGAGGTGCGGCATTATCATGGTACGATTGGCATATACATATTCCAACTGTAAAGAAAACTTTAATATTGTAAATTCCTATAACTATAGTAACAATATGTGAAGATTTCGTTAATCTATAATATTTTTCTCCAATTTAAATGCAAGTCGATAAGCTGTTTACCTTAAATACATTTTACGCAAGGTTGCATTGCAATGCAGTCAATTACTTTCAAATAAAGCAATGATATTATCAATTAATTGCAATTATAAATTCATTGATTTTTTCAATTATAATTAATTATTCTCAATTACTTTGATAAATGTAATAAGATACAATTCAATTACTTTTGATATGTTGAAAATAAATACATGTACAAACAGCATTCAGACAAACAAGATTTTATGTATTGTATTGTTTATAAAGGTTTGCTTTCATTTTAATCATTATTTACATATTTTGCTTTAAAATCTACATTTTGAAATTTCTATAAACATTATAATGGGTATTAAATCAATTCAGCATCATTAAATTCAATTGTTTGATTCGTAACAAGATCTTTTTTTAATACAATGTACTAAATTTTTAGGCAATATATCCGTTCTTGGGTAAGAACTAGGGCTTCACACCTGAACAAAATTAGACCTTAACCTATTCGTCAGTGTGTTATGCTGTATAAATACATTAATTAATCATAATGAGACGCTTAAAAATTGTATAAACACAAGCCCATTCAAAACAGGTATGCAACCTAAACATCATTATTAAATATCTGTCACATTTTCTGGTTAACCCTATTTACCTGTACATGTATATAATTGTTTACATTTTTGTTCTGATATGCTGTACTGCTTTAAGCGTAAAGTAAATAAAGAATTGAACTGAATATGACATCTTTTTAAACCTTTAACTTGAACAAAGTAATTGAAATGTAATTGAAAAGTAATTGAAAATACATTATATTTTTGGAATGTATTTAAATACATTCAATTACTTGTAACTGAAGGGAGACTCAAATACAAATAACATCCAATTCCTTTGAAAAATGTAGTTAATGACACTCATTTACAAAGCTAAATTTTGTATCATAAGACTATGGTGCGTCCTACGTACGTCTTATGATATATAAGTCTTAGTCTTAAGTCTGTTTCTCGAAGTTCTCCTAAATTAAGGAACCGTCATAACTTTAACCTAGCTATAGGGTAGCACATGTGTTGTCGTAAGAGTATTCTTAGGTTGTAAAATCACATTTTTATGGAATTTAGGGGCTGTTGTGATGCTTTTTCCTAAGACTGGTAGAATCTTTTCTACAGTCTCAGCTCTTCTGACAAACTTTAAATTACTGATCCGATGCGGGGGCATCCTCATTTATTGTATTGCAATGTCAACTTTAAACGTCATGTACGTTTATTTTAATATATATGGAGAGGCACAACGAACTCGCACCCCTCCTCCGTTGCTCCGTGCCTGGCTGGTAGCTGATGAGTTAAACGAATGTTTTGGGTTTTATTTTTACACATACTGTCTCTATGAGGCGATGGATAAAAAATCACTTATTTTCAATAATTACACTCAGTCTTGTTTAAGTACGTTACATTCATTGCTTTGTTCATTGACCCCAAAAAATAATCAATGTACATGTAGTTGCATTAAGAGTAAATTTACATCGTATTTTATAAGCCATGCATGATCATTCTTAATTTGGTTTTGTCACTTCATTCGAAAAAATAATCCAAAGAAAATACGTTATGTTTAATGACTTGCATAATTGTTTTTTTGCCAGATAGATAACTAATAATTTCATATTTAACCTGCGAATTTATTTTATATATATTGCAGATTAAAGGAAAATTTCCTGTCTTTGTAACATTAAATTATATGAGAAGGTGCTTGTTTATCACTTACTTGAAAGACAATTTTAAGCGTATCAAATTATTTCAAACACGTTTACCATCAGCGAATGCACATATGCTGTTTAAATATTTAGTGGCTGGTAAAAAAAGCAGTCGTAATATATATTTTATTGATACACAAAGCGGTCATTTCGGTTTCTTGTTGTTTTTGTTTGAAATATATGTAATAATGGTCATTCAAATATATTTAAGTAAATGAATATTTTTGTTAATGTAAACAAATTAAAATATACCTTTTTCGTGTGAATTTAGACGGATAATTTTCCCTGTCGAAATTCTAAATTAAATGTCTCAAATTCGATCGGGATAAATTATTCTTAAAAATTAAGAATAATTTTGAAGATTATGAAATCCTAACCTCAGTTGTTCCAAAGTTACTGCCGATCTACATCTTAAGATGTGTCGTAAGGTGGTCTTAGGACGTTCCTTACTTTTAATATCTTAAGGCGATATCTGGCCATCTTGTACATATCTGCTTCAAATATGTAAACATATCTTGAACTTACTTGTTCAAGCCACAAAAGTAAACAACGGCTATATAAAATATATGAATCTTAATTTCACATCTTCGATAAACGTTGATAACAATTTCGCAAAATGTTAAGTTTGAATCTCAACGAAGCATCTAAATGGCGTGTGATGAAATGTACATGAAAAAGATATAAATTTATTAAGATTTTATAAATATTCAACATAATTTAGTTATGGTTATTGAAACCATGGAACAGGGCTTTTTTACCGTTTCTAAACACGTATAATAAGCGGCGACGTGTTAATCTGCTCTGCGTTGTATTAAAATAGGTAACAAATAATATAAGTATATTTCTTTAAGGATTAAATTTAATATCTACCTATGATATTTGATAATATCTACCTATGAGATTTGGGTATAACATAACTTGGGACATTTTACATAATTTTTACTACTTCGCTGTTTACAATGCCTCAATTTATGTTATATCGAATAAAACAGGTAGATATTAAATTTATTCCATAAAGAAATGAACTGATAATGATATATAACAAAAAATACTTACACAAAAGGAATAATGTGAAAATGTTCACTTTAAGACTCATTTTGAATTTTATCCCTTTACGATAATATATCTCAAGATAAGTTTAAGATTTATAAATATTTGTTTATATATAAAGAACTTCAAGCGTCAAGGTATCCAAGGGAACCAAAGAGGAAGGAACACAGGTATTTCCAGGTATTCATAAAAGATTATCTGGAAAGGTGAAGTAATATATAATGAAAGGTCATTCTCATAAGACAAAACTAGTGACATTAGCGCTTAACACAAAAGTTCACTAGTACGTGTATTCTAAAAAAGGTAAGGGGTTAAAAACCTAGTCTTTGACTCTTGGACCTTCAGATATTGAAAGCCTTATTATAAGTATTAGCGTACTCGATAAAAGGATCATTAACATATATAGATTAAATTATTTTGGTAGATTAACTTTACAGTATAGATTATAAAATTCAATTAATATAAGATAGACCATTAGTAAATAATGTTATCTTCTGAATAGGGTGATACATGTAATTTTATTAATTTCAGAATACAACAACCAAAAAAGACTTAAGCCTTACTTATTTCAAGCCCATATACCATGCATGTTTAATATGTATTCCTTGAAGTTCATGAAATTTAGATCAGTCCACGAAACTTTAGTAAGACTGTCATGTTATCTATATAATTATAATTTAAAAGTCGTACACACAATTTCTATCACATACATGTAGCCTCAGAAAAAGCATATGATAGATTTCAAATTTCTAGAACTTTTCTTTAAATAGAATGACTTAAACCATTCATATGCAAATAAAATAAAAGTTAATATTTCTAGTATCATAGAAATGCAGATATGTACTCTTGAATCTACAATTGAATATTTTTTTTCTACGTAGAAACCCAATTAAATCATTTTCATTTTCTCTGTCTGACATGTTCGGTATTTGGCATGCATACTCGGTAACCAACGAGTAAAGCATATATATATATATATATATATATATATATATATATATATATATATATATATATAATTTAAAAATAACTATAAATACAAGTATAGATAATGATGCGTGTGTCCGACTTTTTATGCGTCCTGACTGAAATACTGACCCGTCCTAGCAACACGACGCATAAGATAGTGGTCATTGATTTTATATTGTGGGTAGTTCACCTCTTATCAAGCAAGGTTTCAATCAAACTTCTCTTTTAAAGACAACCTGGACATGATCATTTTAAAAGGCAAAACAAAAATGTTACCTGTAAAATATATAGTACTAGGTAAACGCAACGCAACAATTTCCACTGTCGGGTTTCATGAGATCTAAATCTTATTTAAAGTTCTCTTTATTGTAGATATAAAGGGACACTTTGAGAACTGATCTTGTTATCCATGATCCCCTCCCTTTCCCACACACAGTTAAACAAATAAACAACATTTTGATTATGACAGTCATAAACACGAGGACCCTGGACCACATTGCCCACTTAAACAAAAATGTCGTATGACGGTTGAGCGGAAATTTTGGTGACAACCCATATGTTTTCCTTTCTAAGTTACAGAATTTAGTTAGAAATGGCATAGATATTAAATAAACCCAAGCAAATAACTATTGAACAAAGTTATATATATATATATATATATATATATATATATATATATATATATATATATATATATATATATATATATATTCTTTGAAAATCATGTTTACGAAAGTACATAAACAAGTCAATGATCGGGATACCTGCCGCAGCCATAAACTCGGAGATTAGAAAACACACTTCAACTTACGAATTGACGTTAAACCCATTAAATGGAAAAATGTGGTCATTAGAGTGGAACCATGCGACGATGATAAAAATTAAGTTTAAGAGAAAAAAATCTTCTAATGAATATTGATTTAGCTGGCAAATCGTTGGGGTTGTCCGGAAACCATGTTTTTCAGCATAAGTCGGCGGGGGCATCGGCTGTGGTACAGGAGGTTGGAGGCTGATACGAATACGGTTGTTGATGGCTATATACATGTATAGCTATATCCTGGATTAGGTGAAAACTTGACAAAGTAGATATGTTGTAACAAGATAAAAAAGCATCGATGACATATTTTTTTTTTAAAATGTAACAAAAATAAAACAAACGCGAAAGTAACTTCTTGTGGTCATGGTTGAAACACCGGATGTTTGGATATGATTCCTGTTACAAATAATATCCCCAATATATATGACAGTTATTTTGTAACTTTTTAAGATGACGGTCATTGACAAAGTATCTAAATAATTATAATTATGAATTTAATGTAAATATACAGAAAGCATTACGCATTATAACAATCAGCCAATTTTATTGTTAATATCTCATTCATGCTGATTAAATACGATCATAAGTCCAATAAATGTAGTAAATTGTAACAGAAAAAATAGAAAACAATAAAACTTTGTCAAACTTTTAAACGTTTTGCCACCTTTGCTTACAATGTAGGTGCATGTGTTTCTTGAGCTGCGACATTATCATAGTACAATTGGCATATACATGCTTCAACTCAAGAGAGAGAAAACAATTTAATTCAAAAGACTAGCTGTCTTGCCTAATGGCTGAGTAATTGGCGCGGTGGCCACTCACTGCTAGGAGAGTGAGTTCCAAAGGTCGTGAGTTCAAGCCCCGGCCACGGTGGATGTGGAGCTTCAATATAGCGAATTTCCCTGTGCCCTATATACATATATACAATATAGCGATGTTCCCTGTGCCCTATATATATATATATATATATATATATATATATATATATATATATATATATATACATATATATATATATATATTTCCATTTGCATATACGTTTTCTAAGATGAACAAATACAATAGAGAAAACCTTCAATTCTTTGTGAACCTTTTCATGCCGTCATATAGGTTACTGTGTGCGATTATTGTTTGACGGTTGGATTATTGAAAACATAAAAATACGGTGATTTTGATAATTCTGAACGATTTGCCTTTCTCAAACATAAATATAAGTTATAAACAGCAATGTTAAAAAGTACACAGGGATATAAACTTGGTAGGTACACTTGGCTGGTCACGTGATCAAATCCTGTGAAGCTCGAAGGGCTTCTCAGCAGATTTGATCACGTGACCAGCCAAGTTCATATCCCAGTGACCTTTATAAATTGCTGTTTATTTCTTGAATAATTTGTATTTCTGATTGTCACGCTTCATTTTTTCAAGCTCATATACCATGCATGTTTAATATGTATTCCTTGAAGTTCATGAAATTTAGATCAGTCCACAAAACTTTAGTAAGACCGTCATATTATCTTATTAATTCTAATTTAAAAGTCATACACACAATTTCTATCGCATACATGTAGCCTCAGAAAAAGCATATGATAGATTCAAATTTCTAGAACTTTTCTTTAAATAGAATGACTTAAACCATTCATATGCAAATAAAATAAAAGTAAATATGTCTAGTATCATAGAAATGCAGATATATAATCTTGAATCTACAATTGAATATTTTTTGTCTACGTAGAAACCCAATTAAATCATTTTCATTTTCTCTGTCTGACATGTTCGGTATTTGGCATGCAAACTCGGTAACCAATGCGTAAAGCATATATATATATAGCAATTTAAAAATAAATATAAATACATGTATAGATAATGATGCGTGTGTCCGACTTTTTACACACAACGCATAAGATAGTGGTCATTGATTTTATATTGTGGGTAGTTCACCTCTTATCAAGCAAGGTTTCAATCAAACTTCTCTTTTAAAGAAACCTGGACATGATCATTTTAAAAGGCAAAACAAAAACGTTACCTGTAAAATATATAGTACTAGTTAAAAGCAACGCAACAATTTCCACTGTCGGGTTTCATGAGATTTAAATCTTATTTAAAGTTCTCTTTATTGTAGATATAAAGGGACACTTTGAGAACTGATCTTGTTATCCATGATCCCCTCCCTTTCCCACACACAGTTAAACAAATAAACAACATTTTGATTATGACAGTCATAAACAAGAGGACCCTGGACCACATTGCCCACTTGAACGAAAATGTCGTATGACGGTTGAGCGGAAATTTTGGTGACAACCCATGTGTTTTCCTTTCTAAGTTACAGAGTGTAGTTAGAAATGGCATAAATATTAAATAAACCCAACCAAATAACTATTGAACAAAGTAATATAAATATATATATATATATATATATATATATATATATATATATATATATATATATATATATATATATTCTTTGAAAATCATGTTTACGAAAGTACACAAACAAGTCGATGATCGGGGTACCTGCCGAAGCCATAAACTCGGAGATTAGAAAACACACTTCAACTTACGAATTGTCGTTAAACTTATTAAATGGCAAAATGTGGTCATTAGAGTGGAACCATTGCGACGATGATAAAAATCAAGTATAAGAGAAACAAAATCTTCTGATGAATATTGATTTAAGGTTGGTCCCTACTCAGGATTTTTGTGGTTAAAGTAAGATTTTTTTCATTAATCAAGTAGAATAATACCTTATGTAATAAAAAAGCCCCAAAAATACATGTCTTAACTATTTTCTTTTATCACTAGAGTCTCCAGAAGATGCATACCCCTTCTTCGATCACATGATTTCAACCAAAATCATTATTTGGCTCATATTATAAAAATATCAAAGCAAAACAAAGTTTCAAATGTTTTAATTTATCAATAAATATGTAAGAAAGTAATAACAAGTGAGATTATCATCATTTGATTGATTAAAATGAAATTTTATAATGAAATGTTACAAAAATGCTATTTCAAAATTTTTACATAATTTCACATTTTTTAACTTATCTTAAAAATTTTATGGTTAAACACCATTTTTTAAACTTTAAAATATTAGATTTATGTCTACTGCAACTAAAAAGCAAAAAAATATAGTACTTCACATACTTCTTTTTTTTCTACGACCTTTAGAACACATATACCCTCTTATCAAATGCAGCTAAAAAAAAAGGTGTCACAAACACAATTCAACATTACACCAGAAAACAGCACATTCATTTCATTTGTTTGCTTTGATTAACACTAAAAGACTTCTTTCAAAACTACTTGTATTGAGTACAAATTAATTTTTTGGATAAACAGTACCTTTCCTCTGCATACATAAACACAAACGTACTAAAATCTCAGTACAAGAATTCACGATTTCCAACTATTAGACTCATTGAAGATCAAAACCTTTATATACTGGTAGACATTATTTTACACTTGACTGCTTCTATCAAATTCAGAATTACCAATTAAACAAGACATAAAAATAATTATATTATCTATAATGATCATTGTACATGTACATGTATAATACAATACAGTGTACTGTTCTTCAAAATTACAAGATGTAGATATACCAGTACTGAAGATCATATAGTCTGTTTACATGTATATACATTTACAAAGAATTCAAAAATTCTACAATTTTGTCAATAATATTTTTTGACTTAGAAATACGTGCCCTCTTGGAGTCTGATACTGACTCACTGAAAACATTGCGAATGCCATTATTGGGGTCTCGTGTATGAATAAGTTTCAACTTATTCAAACTGAGCGAACATGAAACAAGTCTCTGGCATATAACAGATGAAATAACTTTCTTGCGAACAAGTGGTTCAAGTGATGATTTATCACTGTAGTAAGCCAAGCTAAAAACATCAGTATCTCCACAATGTACGGCTAACTTTTTTTCATAAAGAAGCCTCAAACTAGTAACGTCAGACATTGCATTGTGTGCATCATAATCTATGTCAATAAAGGTTTTTACTAGTGTTTCTTGCTTAAAATTGGCTACACTTGACTTTTCAAACACTTTCTTTGATAGTTTGTATGTGTCAATAAAACCGGAAACCTCATTCTTAAAACTGTTTACAAGATTATATTTTTGTAAATTGTGTATCAAAATTGGAACATCAAAGTTTTGAATGTTATGTCCAATCAAAAATGGTTTGGAGGATGATGCAAGGAACATGACAAACTGCTTTAGTCCTTCATCAGCACTAACTGACACCAAAGGCTGCCCAAGCCGCTTCAGAATGCCATTCTCATATGTCAGTCCTGTTACCTTGGATGCACCCTCACTGATTCTACCGTTTGGCTTCAAATGGATGTTGAGCGACTTTTCCCCACAAACAGCAGCAATCTGCACAATATCTGAGGTTCGCTCTAAAATGAAAGTGAAAGAAATGAACTTTGTGTGAATTCAGTGTTCCAATATTATAAAAGACATAAAAAGTTACGGAATCCTGTTGTTTCCAAGTCAAAGTACATCAAAGAACTGCTCTCAGGTGATGGCTTTAATGGTACAATGGTGATATCCTCTAAATCAGCAGCATCATCATCCATGCCTATTTTGGACCTGTATGTATCACCTGTAAAATAATTTGAGGATAATCACTCAGAAATGGCATTGTGAACATTTTCATTTTATTCACAGCTTATCCAATAATAAGCAGTAATACTATATGTTTAACATACTCTCTAAAACTGACTGAGAAGCATCTTTTGAAAGTCTTTCTGCCTTAAGCTCCAAGCGTCTTCTTTTCATGGATTGCTGGCTTTGTTGTAAGCGCTTCCGTTTCAACTTGTTGGCTAATATGACTGTGTGCTTTGTTGGGAAGAGTCCCGGTGAGAGAGCCAACTTCTTATTGAGCTGTTTGAAGAAAGTATTTTTATTTACAAATCATCACATACACATTATCTTGATAGATGCAAATACATGTATCAATCAAATTAGCAGTGTTAGTCAAACTGAAAAAAGAAATTATCAGGAATGCAAAGAAAATATGGAAAAATATCAACATAAATATGCAAATAAAAATGTTTAACAAAACAACGTACATGTTAAAAAAAAGTAACAATAATAAACAGAATTCAACTTCAACTACAAACATGTTTCTACCTCTGTTACATAACTATAACCATCATTCTTTTGGCATACAGTTGCCGAAACACGTGAGTGCAAGCTCTCTCAACCTCCTAAATACCTGTATTATGTATTATGATACGGCATGCACATCGTACCCAAGCAACTTTTCAGGTCAGCTTTTAAAATTGGATATTCAGAAATCTCAAGAATATTAATAGTTAGACTTGTTCACTATGTAAATAAAAACTGACAAAGTTTACTTACAACCGCTTTGGTGCTTTACTGGAGACCATTAAGTTGAAATTCTCATTTAGCTGTGTGGATCCTATGTGTGAGAGTTCAGTGGCTTTCTTTGAATACTTCTCAAACAGGTCCTCTAAAGCACTACGGAGAACAGTACAGGACAAAGGTTTACCATATGGCAAGTGTTTGGGTTTGTAACCTGTTTTTGGACTCTTACACCATTGACCACAAGACTGGTGCTCTCCTATAAAAAATACATATATTGTAGAATTTTTAAGAATTCTTATGAAAGAAATTAATCAATGTATAAAAGTTACATTTGTAGTAAAATTCTCTAACCATATAAGTGTGGAACAATATTTCTAAGATCAGTCTCAAGCTGAGAAGGGTTGTCCTTATTCTGCTGAATGCAGTACATGAATCATCGTTCCATGTGCCCCCTGACTTTAACATTTCTTAAAACTTTGTTGGCACTACTTAGCTCCACCAAAGCACCAGTGAATCCCTTCTTAGTGTGATTACTATCGGAACATTTGGATATGTTTGGATTGACTTGAGCCTTTACTCTGGCAATTGTTGTAGAGTCATTATCCATTATCAAAGTATCTACCTAAAAAGAGATGCCCTACACATGAAGAAAAATGTTAATAAAACTGTAAAATAAAATTCTCTGTTTTCATTATGTTTATTTTATGTCTGCGTTTAATAAATTGATAGTAATATTTTGTTTTAAGTTGTTTTCAAATTTAAAAATACATTTGTAATTACCTTTCCCCCTGACGTCTCTACCTTCTCGAGCATCTCACATGCCATGGCCGGCTCCATTGCCTTCGCTGATCCGATCCAATTTTTACAGCACTGATGTATACGGGGAGGATTACCTTTGGATTTGGCAGCAGCACATATCCTGCATTTTTTCCTTTTACAGAGAAACTTATGATTTTCTTTGATTTTTCTCCAAACAGAGATGCATGCCCTACACATGAAACAAACATAGGCTATGCACATCACACACAAGAACACTTTGAACAAAATAAACGTTATTGTATTTATATACCATAAATTATATTCATTTATCTTCATGCATGATGCAGAACTTACCGGTAAGACTATTATAGGCTCGTCCAGTACCCCGTTTTTGCCAGGCACCATCAAAGCTGGCTGATAGACTCCCTTCACTCCTAAATTAATAGTATTTTCAATTTTAATTTTAAAATTTTAAGTTGTGAATAAACTAAATGAAATTATACATTTTTTTGGTAAAAAAAAATTAATAATAAATTACAATCTAATTTCCTCTTGCAGACTTTTTTGGCATGTTTCTTTCGCCATTTCTCTAAGTTGTTGTCCAACCTCCCTCTCTCTATTCTTTAGAGTCTTCTGCGACACACATGGTATATTCAAGGCAGCCAGGAGGGTATTCACATGGGTTTCACCATATCCTCCATTTACCATACCTATTAATTAGAAATAATTTATATTAACATTACAACCAAAATTTAAAAGTATCTAAGACAAATTTTTAACGTATTGCTTTTTATTGTAACTTACGTTGGTGAAACTTTCAATGGAGCTAAAATACAGAGATAGTATATTTTCCAAGCCATAGAAATCTGACAACAACGGCATAATTGAATAATGAAGGTTGCGCACCGAATATATATCAAATTGGTGGGAATCTCGAAGAAGACCTTTTCAGTCCAAACAATTTCTTATACAAAAATATACAATGAAAGATTTCAAGAGTTTCAATATTTTTAAATGATTATTTAACTAGAACAATTCTAAGAAACGTTAAACTTTCACAGTAATTTGACTTTCGAGTTGCAATGACTCAAATTTTGTTCACAAAATATCAGGAATGGAGAGAATATGTAATTGCTTGCAATTTAAAATGAAAACGGAAAATCATGAATAAAGAATAATTCATGTTTTCCATTCATGTGTTCGGCTTGTAAAATATCGGAGCAATGAAATGCGTTGCGGTAAAATTAAGTTGCGATTAGTATTCGGTTCCCCCGGGTCACCGGATGCAGGCAAGTTTGTCAGTTTATCAGAAATGATCTAATAATGTTGTTGACTAAAACAATCCTTATTAATAAAACGTATCCTTGTTTACTTCCTGGTAAGAATTCAAAGATTATTTCAAATTATCTAATTTTTTTCAAGGGAATAGGAAGAATTGTTTTAACAACTTTTTACAGCCTTCGTATATTGCTAACTCTGCTTAGCTCTATCAGGCATAATTCAATGACAGTAATACATTCTATCATTCTTTTTCTCAACAACATTCACGACATTTCTTTTTATTAGGGATGGCAATTGCTAAACGGTTAACCGATTAATCGGTCGGAATGGTGGTAATTGGTTACAGATTCTGTAATCGGATTAAAAAATAAAATTGGACAAAATTTCATAAAAAATTAACAGTAAGAACTATGTTCGTTCATATTTTAACATTTTCATACATAGCCAAGAGCTTTAATTTGGGGATAATTGATTTCCTCCTTGCTTAATTAAAGGGATGTGTACCGGAGTTATAGGTGCTAATTACTGTTTAAACACTTAAAACTGCTCTAACTGTCCGCCGTTTTTAATCATGTGTGAATGATAATGAAATCGTTATTGAGAACTATACACATTCTCTTTCGCCGTTTAAATGGGAAGATCTTTGCTATTGTACATGATAATGCTAGAAATATGGATGCTGCATTCTCGAAATCTAACAAGTCTGTATTATTTAGGCCACACAATACAACTACGTGTGAAAGGAGCATTATATATACCGACAGTTTCAAAATTACTTTGAATTCCCGGTTTTGCTATATGATTTACCATTGATTAAATGCGCTCGACCATCAGCGAAGACCCCCCCCCCCCCCAAAAAAAAAAATGAAATTTTAAAAAAAATGCAAAGCTAAACAATCGTTGGACTTTATAACAGCGTTTCAAGACGAGTTGAACGAATCGGAAAGTGAAGTGTCAAAGTATTTAAATAAAAAGGAACGCAAAATCCTCTCAAATGGTGGTCGGAAAATTAAGTACTGTTTCTAAATCTTGCTGATCTAGCAAGAACATATTTATCAATACCAGGTACATCAGCTCCATCTGAAAGGATATTTTCTACGGCAGGCGTCATTGTCATCTGTGATCAGATAGTATTTTTTAGCAAATACTGAAACGAAAGTGCTGGTTATGCTAAGGGTGACAACGCAGCATGACTATCGAAAAATATTTGTCCATGATATTTTATACATGTTCATTCGTTACATGTGTATTAATATTTTCTCTTTTTTTTAATGAAATATTATCGTTAAACTTGGCTATACTAACAAATAAACATAACCTGAGTGTTCTTGTACGTAAAAATAAACTTTATTTGAGAATGAAATAATAAAAATACGTTTCCCAAAGGTAAGTTCTGAATTTCTGATACGATTAACCGGTTAATCAGTCGGAACGTCTTGCGATTAGCCGATTAGCAATTTTGTAACCGATTGCCATCCCTTCTTTTTATGCTTATCAATCCTAGTTTGCTTCTTGTTTTGAATTTCTAAAACGTTAGCAAAAACACACAAGCACAAAACCATAATTGGCAGAGAATTTTTTCTTTATATATAAAATTTGAGTCTTGTGCACATACCGGAAATTCATTATAAAACTCAAATAAATAATGTATAAGCTTTTAAAGCTAACTGTGAATGTTATTGCTGCATTCCTTTCTGATTTCCAGGGTCCATGGCAAGAAGGTACTACAATCTTTATTTCTTAACCAGCCAATGATTTCGTTTTAGTATCAATCTAAAAAAATAAAACTTTTTTTGTAAAAATGAACACTACCACCCCCAACCCCCACCCCCTGTAACCCATGCCTGATCCCCACCAGGATCTTTATAAAATTGTAAACACCCACCTCCGTTCTTGCGATATTGTGATCTCTCTCTCTCTCTCTCTCTCTCTCTCTCTCTCTCTCTCTCTCTCATGGCTAAACTTGTCTATGAACATTTTGTATACTTGCTATACAATGTATAAAATATATATAATGATTTAGATATATTACACTATGTGTGAGTTTCAGACTTTTTCAAAATTATTTTTATATCACAAACATCCTTATTGACCCCCAGGCGTTGTGATATGACAAAGTATGACAACGTTGTGTTACAGCACTAGTATTTCATGTTAAAATCTACAATACCTAGATTTTCTTCAGTAGATTCATCTATAGATAAAAATTTAAAACCAAAAGTATGTACTGACATCCCCCCCCCCCTTTCACCCAGAAGTTGTTGTCTTCATTCAAAATCTAAAACAGTCTCGTACTAGTTTCTCGTTATTTCAATGTCATGAATTAAATGTTTATTTTTGCTTCCAAAGACCTCTTCTCTAAATGCACCACAGACAAAATAGGAATTTGACTAGTAATTGATAATAGAATCATTTCACACATCACAAATTGCTTCTTTTATTTAAATATCTTAAGTAAATTATTTGAATTTGATGATTTATAAATATTTTTTCTTACTAGTAAAATACTTAAAGATGGTATATCTTCATAAATAATTTATTGCTCTTAAGTTCACTGTTGATCAGAAGAATAAAGTAAATATATTTGATCACCTGTAATTCTTTTTATACATGTTTGCCTTCTTTTCAAGAGCTACACAATTTTCAACCAAAGTAAGTACCTAGAGTTAAATTGGCATCATATTTTTTTTTAGATAGAGCCAAATTCTTTTCAAATAGATGATTATCTAAAATTGTGAAAATAGGGTGCATGGATATCCTTAAAAAATCTTCTCATGAATCATGCACCAGACATTCTAAAACTTACAACAAACTTAAAATGCAAGTTTTTAATTGTTCAGGATCATTGCATAGTAAATTGCATATGTAAGTCATATTTCTGTGAAAAAATCCACTAAGAAATATAAGTTTCAACACTTGTTTTGTACTTTTACGTGTAATCTTATTGATATGTTCTACACTCGTTGCGTTCTACACGTCGCTAAATATATGAATCCCTCTAATGTTTTACCTCTTTATTTTACACAAAAAAATTTTGTTTCATGCATTAAAAAAAATGATACTTTCATATTTGTAATTAGTACATGCGTTGATTTCTTAAATAATTTTAGGTAACTAGAAAAAATATTGATAGCAATTGATAAGTGTAAGCTTCAAAATTCAGTAAAAGATCGCCAAATAATGATGATGAATGAAATTCAAAGAAAGATAAGGGACACAAAATGTTCTGAAGAATGTCAATTTAACTGCCAAATCGTGGGGGCTCTCCGGAAACCACGTTTTCGGCATACGTCGGCGGGGGCATCGGCTGGGACGCAGGTGGCGGCGGTGGATACGGTTGTTGATGGCTATAGCTATAACCTGGATTAGGTGGAGCACTTGGCTGCACTCCCCAGCCTTGAGGATACTGGGGATGTGTATTATATGTCACTGAAAGGGAAATCACACCTCAATTTAGACAGTTAAAAAATATTATTATTTTTCTTTCTTAATTAAAGCACTCCCAAACCTTGACGATACTGATAATGAGTATTACCTGTCACTAAACGGAATCGAGTACCAACTTTTGAGAGTTTAAATTTTCTTTTCTTTCATCATTAAAACAGTTATAAACCTAATAAAAGTGTACATTGATTTGTACAATGATTAATCAGTTTTTTTTTTGGGTGAAATCGAGCATTTATAGAGTATGTTTGAAAGTGTGTTTAAAAAGGAATGATGTTTCAATGTTGAATATAAAATCATTATTACTGTGCAGTTTTTTGAAAGTATACTTTTGAAAAGGAATTCGACACAATGGATACATTGGATATAATGCCACAGTGACAAGATGAATAAATTTTAAAGATAAAGAAACATAAAAAAGTGTGACAAAAATAAATCAAAAGCGAAAGTAACTTGTTGATGTCATGGTTGAAACACCGGATGGTTGGATTACAGTTCCGATTGTTTTCTTCTTGCAACAAACAATGCAGACGACAGCAATAATGACACAAAGTAAAATGAGTCCAACAATTCCTCCGACCACAGCACCAATGATTGTTCCAACTGGTCTGTAAGAGAAATCAGAGCTACAAATTTACATTCCTAATTTGGAATGAAGCATTTGATCCTTTTCTCATGTATGCATGCTTGTTTAAGTGGGCTTTAATTGTTATCTAATATATTTAAACAGTTTGTATAAGATATAATATTCCTACTATTCTTGGGCAAGCATTATTATTGTACATGTGCACACAATTTGCTCTTTTGAATGTTACTTCAACATAGCTCAGACAGTTTGTGTACAAATTATTGCACACTTTATTTATTTTAAAGAGTTGAGTAGCGATGTATGATTGTTATTATTTCTTACAGTTCAAAGTGCATGCCCTACTTGTGTTTCTTGAAAAGGACAAATCGTAATACTTTTTATCAACGACTGGCATCCGTAACAATATATTAAAAATTTATCAGCTTACATTTCATTGTAGTAGTTGTAGTAGTAGTAGTAGTAACAGTAGTATGAATAATAATAGTAGCAATACGAGCCGCTCCAAACTGCACCTTGATAAACAAAAATACAAAGAAAACATTTTAAAAAACATAATCAACAGTGTTTATATATTTTATGTTCCAACAAGTAAGAAGTTTGATTTAACTTACCAGGAAAAATGGTTGCCAATACACAACTTAACATGAATTGATGCACCGCCATTTTGATCGAGAATGCGCGAGTGCAATGACAAAAATAATGTCCTATCTACCTGGTACGTTACCTGGTGTTGCGTAAAAACTACATTCTGAAATTTAAATTGTGAATTCAAACCACACTGTGAAAAGTATTTGTTCACTGGTTGCACTATAGAAACGACTGACATTAGGTCATGTTAGTTTCAAAGAACACCTTACTTTAAACATAAATTATCCCAACGCTATGTATTGATTAGATTTCAAAGCAACCATGGCAGACTATATTCAGGTAGATCTCAAGTATTACGTATTTTTAAGTATCTGAAACTCAGCATAATAACGTTTGTAAGAATATTAACATTCCAAAATATACTACTATCTAAATATCGGTTTTAGGAACATTATTCATAATGTCTTCATTATGAAAATTCTTCAAAATATCTTTATCCATACATGTTTAAAGACGTCATCACATAAATGTCAGCTTCAATTGTGATAGAATAGCGTTTTTGTTTTGTTTTTAATTTACTGATTAACTGACTCAACAGTTACAATGAGAGGTAATAGAACCAATTTCTACGATTCATTACACTTTTTTTAACATTATAAAATTAATAAATGTCTCGCTATTGATAATAGTTATAGTATACCTTTTGTTCACATGTTTGTTGAAATCATCATAATATTCTAGAAATAAGTCAACTTCATTCATTGTTTACTGGACAAATAATAGCTCGCATTCTCCTGTTGATTGTAGTTGGTTTTGCTTCTCGGGAAAAAAAGCAACAAGATTTTTCATAATAACTTATCACTAATTTTTCTGAAATAGTTAGCCTTCCTAAGGACCCCTTTTAAGTTCTGCATTTTCAACCATATAAAAAAGTAACCAAATTAATATAAAATGACTAGTGATCCAAATTAATCACAATCTCGATTATCACTTTCCATACAATGAGATTATGTTCCGTTAAGTCAGAATTAACCTGTACAAAATAAACGAAAGATTAAATTCTAGGGCCACAAAGCATAACGAATTACCTCATGTTTTACGCAAAGTGAAAAATACGATTCAGGAGAGGTACTATATTTGAACTTTTTGTAAAAAACAAAAACAAAAAAACACACATATTCTGTGCATAAAGTGTTTTAGTTTATGAGGAGCTATTAGGCACGTGAAAATGAAAAATGCCAAACTTTTGAATTATTTTCTTAACGTTAAACGGCAACAACAACTTTCTTGCTCAATATGTGTAATGATATCGTTCATATTGATATCAATACTGATGATAATCGTTGTTCACGTGTGTGGTCAATTTTAAATATGACTTTATTTTTAAATTTCAATGCCGCCAAGAATAAAAAAATTAAATTCATTTTCTGTAAATGATACATAAATGGTCAAAAAACTATTATTTGCAATTGTTTATTTAAGACATGTTATATATGTGAAAATATTCAAGGAAATGAACATAATCAAGTACCCGAAAAGGTTTTTTTGATAT
Organism: Magallana nippona; assembly: GCA_033439105.1. Classification (NCBI taxonomy): domain Eukaryota; kingdom Metazoa; phylum Mollusca; class Bivalvia; order Ostreida; family Ostreidae; genus Magallana; species Magallana nippona. The sequence goes on from CM065921.1 coordinate 21,255,636, forward strand.
ATGAGTGTTTTATAAATGAAGTTATTAATATGACGTCATAAAAATATGTTTTGATATTTTTTTTTCGTTTTCAATTGTTCCATACTATTAATATGAAATAGTAGTTACATTGGTTTTACATGCGGTGAATTTTGTTTGTAACACGCTTCCTTACTGGCTATAATATTAGTTTATATCCTTTAAAAAATTTTGGCTACGTCACAATGAGACAAACATGAAAAATATAAATGTATTATGATATCTTTACGTTTTCAAGCGTTCCATACTATTAATATCAATATTTATACACTTTTAATATTATCGTTACATGTATATATTAGCTCTAGTAGATATTATTTTCAAATTATATGACTTTTTTCTAACCTCGTCCAGCCCCCGTCACCACTATGTTACCCCATGTACTTAAAGTCTGAAAAAAATATTAGGGATAAAAAGAAGAAAAAATATAAAAAATAAATGCCTGTCGATCTTCGTTGCGTGGACCAAGTAATGTCAGCAGCCTTCAATCCAAGTTTCTGTGGTCTTAAAATGTGTCGTTATATTGGACCTTAACTAAATTTAAACCACTTTAAGTATATATTGATTAATTGATAATTGATTATACTTCTATTCTTTTTTGTAAGCAGACAATATTTTGCAAGTGACGAGCTGATCGGAATGTAAACATTTTCAGTAATCTGAAAACAAGATGTAAGGGAACACCAATGATATTTTTATTCATTCATAGCTAGATTTTAAAACAATCACTGTACATCTATTTATTGAATAAGAAATCACATTATTAATTAAGCTCAATCTTTTTAGACATTTAATAAATGTCATGTCATAAACTCTATCACGGATAATGAATACTTCAGCTTTTAACAATAATACAAAACTCATTATATTTTATATTTCTTTATGATAATGTAAAATTGAGTTTCAGTACACAAATATCTAAGAAGACATTTTCATAAAGAAGTGTGAACTCATGTTTCGTGAATAATTTGAAGCATGTTTATATAGCCAAATGACCTTTATGAAGCTTTTAATAAGACAGAAAAACTAGCTCTACTTTGCAATTGGTTCCACAGCTAGGTTATCCATTAATAGCTATATAATTAACAATTCGGATATAAACTTAATTACGTCAATTTCTTAGAATTATAAAACTTAGAATTGTTTGAGATGATGAATACTTTTCAAATAATGTACATTGGTCTTAAAGAATCAAGCACCAGAAATGTTATTGTTTTCAAGAAGACTTCTTTGATAAATAAGCAGTTTTGACATGGTTCATCAAAAGTAGATAATTGACGATTGTATGTTATTCAAATTCTGTGAAAAAACTACCATTGAAAATGAAATTCCCAACTATTGTTCTATATTTTTCGCTTGATACGCTTAAGAAATCTAAGTACAACGTATGGCTCGATGTACAAATCGATATGATGTTTAATATCTTAAACATAAAAAAAAATCAAAAGAAACAAAAAATTAATACTTTCAATTCAATAATCAGTATTTCAATGCAATTTACACCATGTAAAATTATTTAATGTTAGAACAACATTTATTCATGAAAATTGGAGGGGAGGGGGTCAAGAATCGAAGGAATCTCGGATTATCTATGTATAACTCAAGGGAAACTTTTCACAATTGCAAATTCATTACTTGGGGAATCCAGTGTTCCAATTCTTCCCTGCTGCACATCTGATTTGGAATTATCAAATGACTTTGCATCATATTTCAGCAATAAGACCAGTGACATACGAACTAAGCTAGCCAGTGAAAGTAGAGACGACAAAACTGTTGTCATGGCATTTGATAAACCGTTTGATGGTCAACCCTTGGCAATTTTGATCCTACATCCTGTAAGGAAGTCTTGAAAATTTTATCATATTCGGCATCTAAAACATTTTGTTTAGATCCATTACCAACCAATCTACTCAAAGAATGTGAAAGCTCGGTGGTGGTACCTCATATTACTGACATCATCAACAAATCAATATCCGAGTGTTCTGTCCCATCGAGTTTCAAGGAGGCAGTTGTCAAGCCTTTGCTGAAAAAACCTGGTTTAAATAAAGAAAATTAAAAATAAATTATCGACTTGTCTCTAACTTGCCGTTCATATCAAAAAATTTGGAAAAAGTTACTGCCATTCGGATTGATCGTCATTTAGAACAAAACCATCTCAATGATGATCTTCAATCTGCATAAATTATAGAAAATACCATTCCACCGAGACAGCAATTCTTCGTGTTCATCATGACATTGCTGTTGCGCTGGACAATAATAGTTGCGCAGTTCTTGTTATGTTGGATTTATTGGCAGCTTTGATGTACTGGACCATGACATCCTACACAAACGATTGGAGCACACCTTTGGTATCAAGGATAATGCCCTTTCGTGGATCAATCTTACATGAGCCAAAGAAAGCAACGTATATCAATCGGTTCCGAACTTTCTAACCCGGTACAGCTTGATATTGGAGTGCCCCGAGGCTCAGTGTTGGGACCAAAAATCTACTGCATTTTTTCCCGTCCACTTACTGAGATTTGCTTGCATCATGGTATGCAGTATCACGTATACGCCAATGATACACAAGTGTATCTCATCGTAGAGCCAACTGAGAACTGGCAAGATATGTCGTCAAGGTTAACATGCTGCCTGAATGATATGAAGCGTGGATGTCTAATAACATTCTTAAATTAAATGAGGAGAAAACAGAACTAATTGTTTTTAACCGGAGAAGTCGTATCAAAAACCTGAGCGAAACTAGTTACTCACAGATTCGGAAAATAGGACGCATTCGGCACTTTATCACGGACGCGGCATGCAAAATACTTGCCCACTCTCTGCTTACGTCGCGGCTAGACTATGGAAATGCGCTCTTATACAACCTAAATAGCACCTTCATAATCAAACTCCAAAGGTTTTAGAACACTGCTGCGCGTCTTATTACAAGGACAGACAAGCATGAACAAACTCAGCCCACCCTGTTCGATTTGCATTTGCTTCCTGTGATGTATAGAGTGTAATACAAAATATGTGTATATGTGTACAAGGCGCTCCATAATCTTGCCCCGACGTATATTACTGAACTAGTTTGCAAATACAAACCTGCTAGGTCACTTCGCTAGAAGTTGGCAAAACCAATTAATAGTGCCGCGAGTCCGAGCAAAAACTTACGGCCATCGTCGATTTGACAGGGTGGCACCAACGCATTGGAATCAGCCACCAGTGGGGCTTCGAACAGCAACAAGTTTGAAAGTCTTTAAAGCACAATGATTGCGGATCTAAGTTAATTTTAATCCTTTTAATGTGTTTTGTTTTAGCGGTATGATGTAAACTAGTCCTGTTTTCTTATGTAATTTTGGCTTCTGTAAAGCGCTTTAGAATTTTTAAAGATAAAGCGCTATATAAATGTAATTATTATTAATTATCATACTCTAGCTCAAGGGGCCAAAATTGGTAGACACGCAGGCCATTAATGGTCTTTATTTTAATTGTTTCAGTTTTGATAATGCACATAAAATGCACACAGTTTATTTCTACAAGCATTCAATGCAAAGGAAATTATAGTAGATTACGTAAATAAAGAACATATATTTAATTCAATATTTCCATGTGAGAAATATGAAGTTAGAATTGTTAATTAACAACAAACAGCAAATACCCTAAGAAAATATAACAACCCCCCCCCCCCCCCCTCCCCGTCAAAATAAAAAAAAAACCCTCAACTTCTGCCCCATGTGCAGTGAATTTCACAATTTAAGAAAGTATCACTATGAGCATATGAACAGTGTACGTAGTTTATCTCCAAAGACTGTGTAAGTACAGAAAAAAATATTATTAATCAACACATTTTCACTCTTTTAGCTATATTCCTAAGGGTCCTGAACACCTGTACCTGGGGTCAAAAATTTCTCAGTTTAGGTAGAGGGCTTCATGAAAATCACCAACATGCATTCAGTTTATCTCCCATTACTGTGGAAGTGGAAAAGAAGATGTTTAAAGATTTAATACATCTTCACTATATGGCATTAGTGACCCTGCCCTAGGGCCTAAACCTATAACCTCTGGCTCAAGGGGTCATGAATTTCACAGTATTGGTATAGGGCTTCATTGACAACATGACCATGCATTTAGTTTTTATCAAATATATATGGTAGAAGAAGATTTTCTAAGATTTAATACATTTTCACTATATGGCCATATTATCCCTGCCCTAGGGTCTGAACCCTTAACACCATGAATTTCACATGTTTACACTTAGTTTTTTTCCCAACATGTTGGGTGTAGACAAGAAGATTTTTTGAAAATGAAAAATAATTATTTGCATATTTGGTCCCGCCGTTTAGGCCCCAGGGGTGGTAAGGACATAAATTTAACAATTTAGATTCCTCTTATCCTTCAGATTCATCAAACCAAAAATGGTAACAATTGGCATTGTAGGACGAAGACCGATTGCAATGGGTTATCTTAGTGACTCAGATGACCTTAAAAGGCAAGGGTTTTAATGTCTTATTGATTTCGTGATTAGAATTAATTTCTTCAATGCTACTCTGTACATTCAAGAGGAATCATGAGAGCAATTGTCACGTGTAAGTTTCAAATGTCAATTTAATTTCTCAATAAGAATGATTCATTAAAATCAATCAAACAGAGATACATCATGTCCTAAAGAATGTTGATTTAACTGGCAAATCCTGAGGGCTGTCAAGAGATCACGTTTTCGGCATTTGTCGGCGGAGGCATCGTTTGTGACACAGGAGGCGGGGGTGGATATGGTTGTTGATGGCTATAGCTATATCCTGGATTCGGTGGAGCACTCGGCTGCACTCCCCAACCTTGAGGATACTGGGGATGTGTATTATATGCCACTGAAAAGGAAAAAAATCAATAAAGGGTTATTTTCTTTAAAAATTTACAAAAATATATACTAACTACCCAATTGATCTTGTGCATTGTACAAGATGGATTTAGTAATTTTTAAATTCAAGCTTTCCATGCCTTTGAGTTCGAAAGTGTTTGAAATACAATAAAGTGTTATAGTTGATTGTTAAAATTAATGATATTAAAATTAATAATGTTAAAATTAATAATGTTAAAATTAATAATGTTAAAATAAACAAATACAAAAATGTATCGAAAACGAAAGTAACTTGTTGAGGTCATTGTTGAAACACCAGAGGGTTGGATTACGTTTCCTGTTGTCTTCTTCTTGCAACAAACAATGCAGACGACAGCAATGACAACGCACAATACAATGAGCCCAATGATGCCTCCGACCACAGCACCAATGATTGTTCCAACGGGTCTGTCGGAGAAGTCAGAGTTACAAATTGTACCCGTCTAAGGTGCATGTTTCAAAAAATTCAAATATGTCATATGAAACACCAATGCTTAAAGAGATCATTACCACTTTTGTTATTACGATATATCGCATGTCATGTGTGATATTTACCTTCAAAGGGGAAAATAGTTTTTTTTTCCATTGAAAACACAGTTTACCTATAGAATCCTAAGAATATCGTACCTAAATTAAAGAACTTCGTTCCTAAAGATATCTAATTTCTGATAGGGATTTAAACAAAAACCTCATACGATTTCAAAATCCGATAGAAAATCTTATTTTGCAATAGGAAACCTACCTGTCTGACTGGGAAAATTATTAACCCATAAGAATTAGTGATATCCTTTGGGATTTTAATTTTAGAATGCGAGTATGACACAAATTAAAAACAACAGTGGTTATATAGTCCATTGGAAATGTTCTATATATGTGTGTGTGCGTGAGTGCGTGCGTGCGTGCGTGCGTGCGTTCTTGCGTGTGCATATTAAGCGGTTGCAAAACTGCAACCTTGCATAAATATCCGATATAGTGTTATTTGTTGAATGATAAATTTATATAAGATTATTATATAAAAATGCTAACAAATAGTATTAAACATCAAGAAATATTGACTGGTGTTGAGGGCAACATTGATTATATTAGCCCCTAAGGGACGAAATATTGCCCGAGGCGAAAAGGATGGCAATAAATTCGTTTCCAAGGGGGCTAATATAATCAATTTTGCCCGAAAACACAGCCAACATTTGTTTTATTATATAAAAAACAAACCGAAATATCAAGAAAGGATTTGAAAACAGATCGCCATAATTTTCTTAGCTCAACATAGAATTCACGAATTCAGTTTTGCGTAAAGCATATGTCCAATCTATCGTCGGCGTCAGAGAGTCGCTAGTGATATTCCCCCGCCCGTATGAATTATGCTACAGATGTCCTACTTGTTTACTTCTCAGTAATTTGCAATTCCTTATACCCGTTATGATAGCAAACTGTTGCATTGCACGTCCGTTGTTTACTTGCCTTCACTGATTGCCTATTATGACGTTGCCTTGTTTTGGAGTAGCGAAGATTTATTTACGTCATCGTTTACGAATCAACGAATTAGAAGCGAGTTATTGAAATAAAGGGAATGTTCTCAATATTTATTCTTAGTCAGTCAATATTTAAGAAATAAAGAATCATTCTTTGAGTATTATGAGGTGATAATTTTGGTCGGGTCATGGTCAAATCCAATAAAGCCCTGGATTTGACCATGACCCGACCATAATTATCACCTCATAATACTGAAAGTATGATCCCTTATTACTTATATTTATATTATTTCCAATTTCTACATTTTAAAAACAACATTTTGAAAGCACTATTTTTTTTTCATGTAGCACATGTTATGTATTACAACGCAGCGCAGCCAATACCGATTTTCGGTTATGCTATAAAACACACCCATTTTGTATCGCTCATCTTTTATGAAATTATTGGGCTATAGGCTTCAAAATTGATTTGTAATGTTGTCACAGACATTATAAATCTTTGCGACTCCAAAAGAAGGTGACGTCATAATAGGAGATCAGTCAATGCAAGTAAACAACGGACGCACACTGCGGTGGTTTGCTTTTATAACCGTTACGGTTATAACGATTTGCGAATTATTGTAAGAAAAATTCAGGTAAAACAGCTGAAACTTAATTCCTATAGGCGGCGGATGATCAACAGTGGCCATTTGATGCCGACGACATTTTGGAATTTGCGCAAAATTGAATTCCTGAATTTTATATTGAACTGAGAAAATTACGACGATCTGTTTTCAAATCAATTCTTGTTTTGTTTTGGGTTTTGCATATGAAAAAACAAATATTGAATGTGTTTTCGGGCAATATTGATGATATGAGCCCCCTTGGGACGACTATATTAATAGTTCATATAGTTTAAAGTGCATATTCGAATTGTGTTTATTATAAAAACAAAGCATCATTATACTATTTCTAACGGTGAATGGCTTTCTAATGAAATCGATAATCGTAAAAAAAGAAGGTAAACTCACATTTCATAGTAATAGTAGTAGTAATAGTAACAGTAGTATGAATGGGTAGAATAATAGCAATATCTGCTGCTCCAAACTGCACCTTGACAAAAGAAAAACCGTTAAATGTAAAATAAATAAATAAATAAATAAATAAATAAATAATCGGAATGGTGTTTATATACCTGTAATTATTCGAATGAGTAGAAAGTTTGATTTAACTTACCAGGGAGAATGGTTGCCAATACACAACTTAATAAGTATTCATGCACCGCCATTTTGATCGAGAATATACAACTGTAAAATTTGGCCTTATCTACCCAGTACTGCATCTGGTAGAGAGATAAAACTTTTTTTCAAATTTTAAATCCTCAGTTCAAACCACATTGAACAATGTATTTGTTATCCGGCTTGACTTCAGATAGGATTGACACCAGGCCATATCATTTTCAATGGAACATACTTTAAACAAAATTTATCACATCAATGTATTGATAATATTCTTAAATTTATAATCTTGTCGGTAACAAATATAAAACAGACAAGAAAAATCAGTAATGTAGTTGGAAAAAGTATCTTTATTAGGAAAGAATAGTTTTTGTGTTTAAGATATAAAACATAATAACATGGATTCGTACTATATACGTGGTACTAAAAAGGTGTAAATTTTATAAAACGGAAAAAATACAAAACAAGCATTTATTTGAAGGAAAGACAAAGGTTATCAAAGTATATCAGTAATTGATCATAAAAAACACATATAAAAAGCATTTCATGGAACTATGAAAAATTCCGATTCTACACGATTTGTTCTCAGATCCTATACCGTAATTACAACAAACGTCAGAATCACGGTAGCAATGGTCAATTGTAAAACCGATGGTTATCTTCGAACTTCAATAAATCCCCTTATAAAAAGAATAAATAAAGATATAAAGACACTCTGTTCTGAAGGATATTGACTTAAGTAGCTAATCGTGGGGGCTGTCCAGAAACTACGTTTTCGGCATACGTCGGCGGGTACATCGGTTGTGACACAGGTGGTGGCAGTGGATACGGAAGTTGATTACCATAGCTATATCCTGGATTTGGTGGAGGAGTTGGTTGTACTCCCCAGCCTTGAGGATATTGTGGATGTGTATTATTTGCCTCTGAAAGGGGAAAACACTTTAATTTAGACATTTTTAAAAGATTAATTTTACTTTGACAATTAATGCACTCCCCAACAATAACATAGAGAATACCCGGGATGTGAATTAAATGCCACCGAAAAGAAAGACAGCTTAAAATCATTTCATTTTTAATGGTGTATTTGCAATAAAATTAGAATTCGTATCAAAAATTGTCACTGTGCATTTTAAAAGGGTATGGTCAAATTCTATTTTTCTGTTTTCATTATTTACAATGCTTTAGGAATGCATTTCTAATGATCTAATGGAATTTAAGAGTCAGTCGTAGAGCAAAATAAAGGGCGCACAATTCTTTGTCATGTAAACAAGGCTTGTGTCCTGTTTTTACTATATACATGTATGTTCAATATACCAGTAAAAATCTGTTTCAACCAGATTTGTCTATATTCTTATTCATTTTAAGCATAAATAAACAGTTCCTAACGTTTAACACATTCATTTTAGGCCTTAAACTGGAATTTTCACTTCAACATTCAAAATGTAAACAAAAGCTCTGTTTACATAGCAAAGAATTGTAAGCTCTGTAATTCGCTTAAAACTCAACGAATGACACTCAAATTTTGGTTGCCTATTAAAAATGCCTTACTGAAGTATTGCAAACATTAAAATCAGAAAAATAATTTTTGACCAAAATCGTGACCATGCTCCTTTAAGGTAATCTATCTTTTAATGGAAATCTACAAAATGGATACTTCGTGACAAGATGAATAAAAGAAATGCATCAATGAAAATTTAAAAATAAAATTAGAAAATTTACAAAATTGATACATATGTACTTTGTGACAAGATGAATAAAAGAAAGGCATCAGTGAAAATAAAAAAAATATGTAACAAAAATAAACCAAAAGCAAAAGAAAGTAACTTGTTGAGGTCACGGTTGAAACTCCGGATGGTTGGATTGTGGTTTTTGTTGTACTCTTCTTGTTAAATATACAACGATTCCAACGATTCCTCCGATTACAGCACCAATTATTGTTCCAACGGGTCTGTGAGAGAAATCAAAGTAACAACAATTTAATTCGTTTTTCTAATGCTTTTCTTTTGCCTGTATGTATATTTTAATGGGCTTTTATTGTTATCTAATATATTCAAACAGTTTGTATGAAATATAATTACCCTTACTATTCCATTGCAAGCATTTTCTATATACACATGTACACACTTAAGTTTCCTGTTTTGACCTTTTCTTCAACCTCGGTCAGCCAGTTTCTTTAAAAAAAAAATTCCGCTTTACTTAGTTTATTTATTTCAAAGAGCTGAGTATCCGTATATGATTAATATTATGTCTTACAGTTTAAAGTGCATGTTTTATTTTAAGGACAAAACAGTATTATTCTGTTATCGTCGACTTGGTCTCTATTGATATCAATATTCGTAACAGAGTTGGTCAACTTACACTTCATTTTAGTAACAGTCGTATGAATTGTAACTATAATAGTAGCAATACGTCTCACTCCAAACTGCACCTTGGAAAGGAATTTACAAAAACAAAAACATTTTAAAAATTCAATTTGAAGAAAATATCATTCAAACTGTTTTTATATTATTTACATTCCAACATGTGTGAAGTTTGATATAACTTACCAGGAAGAATGATTGCAAATACACAACTTAACATGAATTGATCCAACGCCATTTTGATTGAGAATAAACGGGTGCAATAACAATCTACCTGGTACGTTGAACTTGAACTCACGTTTTCTAATTTAAATCCCGACAATTTGTAAGAAGTATTTGTTCTGACTGCACTTCAGATAACAATGACATCAGGTTCTGTCATTTTAAAAGGAATACATTACTTGAAACTTGAATTATCACGTGTTAATGTATTTATTGGTTTTTAACCAGTTCATTGTGACGAAAACCTAATTAAAATACAAATCTTTATAATAGCGCAAAGCACAGAGAGTTCAATGGACCAATGGAGGGACATGTTACATGACGTCAGAATGATGAATGGTTGCCAATATACAACTAAACATGAAGTTTTGACAACTGCCATTTTGACAGAATATGATATGCGAATGCAATAACGAAAATGTGGTCTTATCTACCGGTTACGTTTATTTGGTAGAGCGTTCAAATTACGTTATCTTTTCAAATTTAAGGATCGATTACAGTTAACCTTGGCTTTAATCTTGTCGATATGAGAGAGATTAAGTATTTCAACGAGTATGTGTACAAGTATGATTGTGTAACTAGGGGAATCCCCTATTAATTTGTGTATTATGTCATATTTTCTTATACCGTGTAATTCTACAAGTAGTACAAAATCATCGACAAAGAAAATTGTCATAGATTACTTAGATGCGCGTAGTTTAGCTTAAGGAGCTTACACTGTCGACGTTGATTCAAAATGTTTTCATTTAATGTGGAAAGAGTCTTAAAATAGTATGAGCTCTACTTGGAGAGAGCTGCGAGCCACTGAACTAGCGTTAGCTTCATTTAAAGATAGTTTGGTAAACAAATATGTAAAATGGTTCACTGATAACCAGAGTTGCGTAAAAACTGTACAGTCGGGTAGTATGAAACATCACGTACAATAGCTTACTTATAATATTTTCAATATGTGTGTAGAACAAAAACTTTCAATCGACATTCAATGGATACCCAGGCTAAAAAAAGAGGAAGCCGATTTTCTGCGTAATATCATTGATCATTGATGATTGGAGTGTTACTGTAAAAAGTTTTGAATTTATTAACAACTTGTTCGGAAATTTTATGTTGACTGATTTGCAAATTATAAATGTAAATTGGGTCGGTATAACTCTAGGTTTTTTGAACCCTGGCTCGGAAGCTATAGTTTTACACAAAACTGGGAAAATGAAAATAATTGGCTCTTACTCGCTGTCTAATTAGTAGTTTGCGCCATTATACATCTAATAGCATGTAAAGCGTTTGGTGTTTTGATTGTTCCAAACTGGTCCTCTGCTGTTTTTTGGCCATTTATTTTCGATAAAGAAATGATTTACAAATGGTACGTTAAAGATGTTTTATTATTCCATGAATGTACTGACATACTTATCCAGGGTAATAACAAAACATGTTTGTTTGGTACAAAAGATTTTAATTCTGGTATACTCGCAGTAATGCTGGATTCAAGATCTTAAATGAAACGCTTGAGGTTTGTTGATAAACTCTTGATGAGTTCAGCAAGTTAATGTAGACATTGTTTGTGGTGAATTGTAGATGAGCTCAGTCCTGGTACACTGTGCATGTATAAAATTTATAGATTTTAGGTATATTGCAGATGATATAAGATCCTGATAAATCTATAAAATTCAGGGTGCATTACAGTTGATCAAGGATCCCAATGCACCATGAGTCGAACTTTGTGTTTGTTTAAAAACGTTAATTGTCGCATTCTGTTGATAACATTTTTTTGATATATTCAAAACGGGACGGTGGTCTGATAGTGCACGGATTGAAGATCAGCAGTTACAACAATTAAGGTTTTCTGTCTTAACTCAAAAGCAGAGAACACGTGAACTCAATACAGGTACGCGCATTCAACGCTTTCTGTCGATGATGCAGCGCTTTTGTATTTCAGCGTTACCTGCAGCAGATGAACACGTGGTTCTATATATAATCTCGATTGCAAATGATTAGTCATCAAGTAAAATTCAATTGGCAACTCATTCTATATGTTTGCCCAGTTAGCAGGATAAAAGACCCATGTGGATCAGCTTTAGTGAAACAAAAGAGGCTAGGCCTCAAACGAGAGACTTCCTAGCATGTCGTTAAAAAGGAACCAATTACACCAGATCATTCGAAGTTATTGGTTCAGAGACACAAATCGAGCAACTTTTATAATATGCGTACTTTATGTGTCTATTGGGTGTTGCAGGTTTCCTCAGATGTTTGAAACTTGCAAAAATTAGACTTATGGATGTACCATTTAATGATTTACTATGTACTATATTAATATTTTGAAAAGCAAGACAGGTGTTTATAAGGAAGGTCATGAACTGTATATTGCTAGAACTCTAGGTGACTCTTGTCCTGTACATATGTTCAACTTGTAAGAATATAACATCTATTATATAGATAATATCATTTATGGCGACACTGTTGTTTTTAAGGCGTCGAGCTAATGCTCGGCAGCCTTCTAGCGATCGTCTGGATTGGCAATCGTCCAAAATTCACGCGCTGCACCGCCTTTTAAATGCGCATTATTAAGAAATAAGTTCCTAAAAGTATTAAACGTATTACAAGATTTTTTTTCCATTTATTCAACTAAATTGTGTACAAAAAACCCAACTTTGCCTCCCTGGTGATTGACAACTCATTGCATAAGAATAAATTTGCTTAATCAACAAATGGCGGATGAATACAATCAGGCCTAAGTGTAAAGATTCACTAGATATTATTTTAGTTTATCGCTTACATTTTAATTGGAGACAGTGCCCGATAGAAATAACATTTTAGATGTAAATTTATTTGTTATCGGGCACGGTCTCCAAAATAAATGTAAGCGATAAACGTATCTAGTAATTTCGTTGCAAAAAATAAACTCGATAATGCAGTTAGTTTGGTCGAGCATTTTAGATAGCACGTGTTGTGGATTTGTTTGTAAACAACCATACCATAGGAAATCTTGTTTCAAACGGGAATTGAAATAAATAAATGTATGTTTTATTATTATAATTAGGGACACACTGTTAATGTATTCAAATTATGAACCTGTGAAAATTGTTCAAAGACTGTTTGAAGCAGAAAGAAACAAATTATTTTTGAACTTTGGAATTTCTTCGATTTTTGCAATTATGATGAGTTATTGTATTAAAAAAACACCACTACCTATTTTATAAGAAAATATACTGATTTTTGTTTTTAAAGCAGCAGAAAACATAATTCATATACTTTCTATTCTAAGTCTAATATTATTTGATATGACTATTAGTACAGAAATTCAAATTATTGGTATCATTCTATATAAAAGAAAAAAATGTCAGCTCGACGCCTTTGTGGCCGTTCCGGCCTTTGATTGTATTATTAGTTATTGCTTTTTAACACTGGTGAGATACCCCATGTTGAGCCCCAAAATCTTAGCCTTATCGATAGTAACATTGCCCGATGAAATATAATACAGAACCGTATGGTTTCATTCTATTTCCTTACACTGATCTAGGAACACGTTTTTACACATTGGAAATTTTGTTTGAATTGTCTTTTCAGATCTCTGACATTCTGTAAAAATACTAATGTTTATAAAGTTAGAAGAGATAATCGTCCTTTGTCTCATACCAGGGCACGCGAAATTGTCTTACATTGTACATGCGTTTGAAGAAATAGAGTTAGTAAAAGTAAATTTGGTCTTCATAGCTTAAAATCAGGCGGGGCAACTTGACCTCAAAGTCGTTAAACTAACTTCATTTTGTTCATGCATTTTAATTATACCTTTCTTGTTTTATTTAAAACAATCAAACATCAAATGTTGAAGATTTATTTTCCATATTTACATATATAAATTTATTCATCAGGCTGATCATAAACAAAATCTGATGATTTTTTTTTTCTACAAATAATGCACTAGCTAATAGTATTACAAAATGTGAACATTTAATGGGAATATTAAAAAATTCCGTAACTAGACGCATTTTCTCAAATACTACTCTGTATTTACAGCAAGTTTAATCATCATGATAGCAATCGCCAATTGTGATAACAATGGTAAGCTCCAAACGGCAATAAATCTCCTAATAAGACGGATAAATAAAACTCAAAAAAAGACACATGATGTTCTGAAGGATAGTGATTTAACTGGCAAATCGTGGGGGCTGTCCGGAAACCACGTTTTCGGCATATGTCGGCTGAGGCATCGGCTGTGACGCAGGTGGCGGCGGTGGATACGGTTGTTGATGACTATAGCTATATCCTGGATTTGGTGGAGCACTTGGCTGCACTCCCCAGCCTTAAGGATACTGGGGATGTGTATTATATGTCACTGAAAGGGCAAAAACCACTTTGATTCAGACAGTTTAAAAAGATTATTTTTACTTTCATAATTAATTCTCTTCCCAACGTTAACATTAAGAATACTGGGGATGTGGATTAATTGCCACTGAAAGGAAAGACAGCTTAAAAAGATTTTTTTCTTTCGTATTTTGCAAAATTATAAACCTTATTCAAACCACACATTGTATAAGTAATTAATAAATTCTGTATATTTAACAAATCAAATATTAAATCAGTTCATGTGTGAGCTCAAGTGTGTTTGGAATATAATTAGATAACATACCAAAAATTATCACTGTACATTTTTAGGTATCATAAATAATTCTATTCTTTTTGAGAAGAAATTTACAAAATGGATACCTCGTTACAAGATGAATAAAAGACAAAGCATTAATGAAATTTTGATAAAAAATATGTAGCAAAAATAAAACAAAAGCGAAAGTAACTTGTTGAGGTCATGGTCGAAACACCAGAGGGTTGGATTACTGTTCCGGTTGTTTTCTTCTTGCAACAAACAATGCAGACGACAGCAATAATGACACAAAGTAAAATGAGTCCAACAATTCCTCCGACCACAGCACCAATGATTGTTCCAACGGGTCTGTCAGAGAAGTCAGAGTAAAAAATTTGACGTTCGATAAATGTAGAGTATGACTTTATTGTTTTTGGTTATTTTTAAGTACAAACATACGAAATCTCTATTAATATAATGTCAATTTTATATATATATATATATATATATATATATATATATATATATATATATATATATACATTCCGTTCCATTTTCTATATATATACACATGTACAAGTACACACTTAAGTTTCCTGTTTGGAATGTTACTTCAACTCTAACTTCGGTTAGCCATGCAATTTTCTTAAAACCTTTTTTTAATACCAACAGTTTATTTTAAAGAGATGAGAATCGGTGTATGATTGTTATTATTTCTTACAGTTTTAAAGTGCATGTTCTATTTTTTGTTTCTTGGAAAGGACAAAACGTAATTCTCTATTATCGACGACTGGCATCTGTAACTTATGATATCAATAATCGTAACTGAATCGATCAACTTACATTTCATAGTAATAGTAGTAGTAGTAGTAACAGTTGTATGAATAGTAATAATCGTAGCAATACGAGCCGCTCCAAACTGCACCTTGAAAATAAAAATGTACAAAATAATTTTTTTTTAATAATTTAAAATCAATAGGACGAAAACACAATCCAAACGGTGTTTATATTGTTTATATTTCAACAAGTAAAAGGTTTGGTTTAACTTACCAGGAAGAATGGTTGCCAATACACAACTAAACATGAAGTTTTTCACTGCCATTTTGACAGAATATATGCGAGTGCAATAAAGAAAATGTGGTCTTATCTACCTGTTACGTTGATTTGGTAGAGCGTTCAAATAACGTTTTCAAATTTAAGTATCGATTAGATTTTTCACAAGTTTATATTTAATCTTGGATAATAAATGGATAATAAATACAAAAGACAAGGTAAAACAGTGGTGTAGTTGGGAAATTTTTTATCATTGTTTGTTTTAGCC
This sequence comes from Magallana nippona, assembly GCA_033439105.1. NCBI lineage: Eukaryota > Metazoa > Mollusca > Bivalvia > Ostreida > Ostreidae > Magallana > Magallana nippona. Next base: position 21,271,692 of record CM065921.1, read on the forward strand.
TAGAGCATCAAACCTACAATATTTACACTCTAAGAGCATGAAATCGGGACTTTAAAAGTGAAAGTACTCATATATACTGTTTACTCGAAAAACAGAAACTTTTCACTCCGAAAGAATTTTGTAAAAAACACTATACAAAAAAAAACCCTTAATTTGACAAAAAAATTTAATTCAGGCGTGGAAGTTAAAATTTCTTACAATTCACCAATTACAGTGACTGGAGTCAACATATCGTCTTCTTGTGAATGTGAAAGAAAATCAATGCAATTGGTTTTATGGATTCAATAGTTGCCATTTGGTAGATTAGAATAATTATTTAAAAAATACGGGGTGGATTTTTTCCTTACTCGAGAGCATGTCATTTTTATTGGCTTTTATGGATTCAATAGTTGCCATTTGGTAGATTAGAATAATTATTAAAAAATACGGGATGGGTTTTTTCCTTACTCGAGAGCATGTCATTTTTATTGGCGAGCATGTCATCTTTAATCGAAAACACGTGACTTTACGCTATTACAAAGGTTGTTATTCCATTTTGAAAACTTGACTGTTGTTTATTATAATAATATTTAAAAATATGCGTTTCCTATGCAATAGTCTTGTCATTTACTTTTGGAAGCATGATTATGATTTAAAAGAAACAGACATGATTTATATTCAAATACATAATATGTTAATTGCTTTTTAGATTTTCTATTGTTTTCTTCTTTGAGTATTCTAATGAGATTGTGTTTAAATAAATAAATCAATAAAGTCAATAAGAACAGCTTACAAGTGAAATCAACGTTGAAACAATGTCTAAAAGTTACAATTACTGTTAGTGTACGCCGCCACGAAATACCAACGTTGAATTACACTATAGCATTGGGTGGGGGAGGGGGTGATCGCTGGGACGATTCTAAACACTAAACAACTCACAACTTACTTGAAAGCGTGAGTATATGACTCCATATTTTAAAATCAATATTTACAAGTTATATAAAAGAACAACAGTAGTCATTTTGAAAATCATGAAAATCAATGCACGTACAAATGTAAATGTACACAATATGCGATTCTTTTCTACCGTGCTCAAACATTACAATCAGTACAGTCATGTAGCCGTTAAAATTAAAGATAGAAGTCAAATATATGCAGAGAGTTCCACTTTAGATTTCCCCTGAATGGCCTCTTGTGTTTCACCAAGAAGACCTGCGGTGTAGCTGTGTGATCTCTTTAGTGCCGGGGGTCTGATTCTGGATTCAACAAGCTGCTTATATTTCGCACGAACCTTCCGAATAACTCTTCTTCTGCAGCCGGCTCTGGACAGCGCTGTATATAAGGCGTCAACAGAGGCCTTCCGATTGAGCTTTTGGCGCCAAGTTTGAAGAGTTTCGTATACCACTTCGGTTCTACTAAATGGGTGATTTGATTCGTGACTTGATATGATACTTTCGACGTTGTCATCCAATCCAGATATTTCTGATTAAAAAAAACTCCATATACACCATGATGAAACTTTTAGCAAATACTGGCATTAAGTTTTGATTATTTGACTGTATGAAATATTTTGGTAATCCAACTAACTAATAGATTGTTTTGAATATCTTTATTATTAAAGTAATGATACATTTATCAACATTTAACTTAAACATATTAAGAAAAAAAAACATAATTGTACAAGCTCTCTTGCAATATGTACTTTTTGAATGTTCATTCCAGTTTTTAAAAAAAAGAAAAAGAAATTTACCTGACTATTTGCAGAACCTATTTAGACATGTGCATTTAACGACCTCGTCTAAGAAATAAAAACTAAAACTATCATGGCATAAGCTTGAAAAAAGCATCCACCTACCAAAGAGTAGTTTAAAGAATGATATGTACTCTTCGAAAACTGCTTGAGTTGCAATGAAGAGTAGGATTGACCTCCATTCGTCGTCATGGAGACGCTCTGTAAAAAAACAATATCTTAAATGTAGCTGCAGGTCGGTAGCTCCAGCTCTAAAAAAAATTCGGATGGACGACCTGGGAGCTACAGTGCCACGTGCACCCATTGAAAAAATCTTCACTTGCCTCTGATAGTCATATATTTACATTTTCCAGTGTCTCTGTCTGTGATAACACTACGAATCGATTTTGTACAATGAAAAAATGACAATAACAAACCGTCAACCATCTCAAAAATCCATAAAACGAAATACAAATTCAAAGCAGAGCAACATGGACCTCCAAAAAGATAGCGATAGGATCAGGTGCCTAGGAGGAGTGAACATCCTCTGCTGACCGGTCACACCCGCCGTGTGCTCTTTGTCGTAATCAGGAAAAAACGGAAAAGTCTGTAGACAACTAGGTGATAAATTATGGTCTAAGGAGGGGTGTATAAAATATAATGGGATTTGTTTCACGGATGAGGTGTCTATAAGGCATTTTCTTTCATGATAGATATATGTACACGTTCATATTTTTGGACTTGTAAATGTAGACACACACGTACATTTTCATGGTGAACAAAGACCATTATTCTAGCTCAACGACTATCAATGAATACTTACCGAACGTACAACCAATGACACCAAATTTCCGTTTCCTAAAATACGTACAAGATTTCTTACATTACATGACATTAATAATGCATTGCAAACAATGAAAGGTCATCTAGAATATAAGTTTCAAATCAATATTTTATATATATATATATATAAAAAAAAAATAATAATAATTATATTCTGTCTTGAATGTTTGACATTTTTGAAAATTAAAATATTAATTAAATGTGTGTAGAAAACATTTTAAAATTTAAGCAACAACAAAATAAAACAACAATTCATCATGATTGATTCGTTACAAATAAAAAAAAGAATTGAAAGCAGAATAATCTCAATCCAAATCAGTTGATGCAACATTAGGCCTTTATTTAGATATTAAACAAGTATATTGAACAGCAATGTTAAAAGTTATTTAAGGAAAGAATTTAATATAATTATATTATAAAACTATTTATTAAGAAATGAACAGCAAGTTAAAACGTAACCCTGGATATAAACATGGTTGGTCACGTGATCAAATCCTGTGAAGATCGGGTCACGTATCAACCAAGTCCATATTCCGGTGAACTCTTTAAAATTGCTTTTTATCACTTATATTTACTTTTGAAAAACACAAATCGTTCATAATTATCAAAATAACCGTGTTTTAATGTTACATGTAACAATATTGCAACCGTCAAGCGATAAGCGCATGGGGAAATCATTGTAAAGTCATTAAAAAGTTCATACAGAATTGAACGCTGTTGCTACTCTATAGGTTCATGTAAGGAAACATATTTGCATATTTGAATACGAACCTGGATTGTCAAGTGAAAAAATCCCTAAGGGCTTTTCAGACGGAAGATTTGATTAAATTAGTATTAACCATGTCCATATCATTTTCCAATTTTGTTGCCTGATTTTACGTTTGAGAAAGTTAATTCGTTCAGAAATATGAACACGTTTGTAACTTTACAGCCAAATCTTGACATCAGAGGATGATTATTATGACGTAAAAAATATAACCTTTTGATCCGTTTAAAAGTCAACACAAAACTGAACGTGTTTTAATTAGCTCTTCTATAGACTAATGTTACTACTTATACATTACTCAATGGGTACAGCATTCGGTGCCTTTGCGTAGTACATTATTAGGAGCAGGAAACCAACAACAGAGGCCACCAAAGAAATAATGGGAGCCACCAATAAAACGTACTTTTCTGGTCCACTGTCTGCAAAATATATTTCAGATGACAACGTTATTCTTCTAGAGAATTACCATTATTTACAGTAAAATGGATGGATGGATGGGTGGATCGATCGATGAATTGATTATCTAATTGATCTTCCGTAATCCCCCACCCCCCCCCCCCTTTTTGATCCGAAGCAAAAACATTATTTGCACAGGTGCTTGAGGACAGGACCCCCCCCCCCCCCTCGATTTGGACCCCCGGGGTAGTTGTCTCTTTTAAAGTCATGTACACGACATGTTACAAATCAAATATCTGAAAATTAATGGAAAATAAACGATTTATTTAAAACAACCCCTGCCTGCATGTAAAAAGAGGAAAGTCCTATTTTTATATGCATGAAGGGGTGTTTTTACATTAATCGTTTATTTTCCGTTAATTTTTGGATATTCAAAATGGAACATATTGTGTACATGACTTTAAAGGAATTTCTATCAAAAAGGCAACTACCCCGGGGGTTTAAATCAGGGTTGTTGTTTTGGTTTTTTTTTTTGGTTTTTTTTTGGGGGGGGGGGGGGGGGGGCGTTGGGTCCTGTCCTCAAGCACCTGTGATTATTTGTAATGAATTAAATTTTATGAATGAAAATGATGATACATCATAATTTTGTAATAACCCCCCCCCCCCCCCTCCCCGCATTATAGCAGCTTATATTACCGAAAGAGTTACTCGTAAACTACTGTACCCGTAGAGTAAAAATTGTAAGCCCTTTTAACAGTTGCTTGAACTTTCGTTGGAATATTACTATATGTATCTAGTTTGTTTGAAACAAAATAAGCTCTCAATTTTGATCTTCTTTCTTCTTATTCGCAAGGAGAAGTTCGTTTTAAAATATACATAAACTGACAAAATAGGAAAGATTTTTTCTCAAAATCTGCTCTGTTGTATGAAATGACCGCTGTTTCAACTGAAATAAACACCCCTGGATGATGAAGTCTGACAAGTGTCATTGCGTTCAATGTATTCGTATCAATTTTTTTTTTAGCCAATGACTGGAAGTTAATCATGAGTAATTCCCGCCTTCATCAAATCGGAGTTAGTCACGCACAGCAGAAAGTCTAGGCTCGTGTTAAAATGACTCTAATACTCACCTTGTGTGAAGTTGAACATTCTTTTACCCAATTGGCAAAGCAGAGACGATGTGTTCCCGCATTCTGACACGTTCGACTTTGTAATCTGAAAATCTATAATATTAAAAAATACCTTCATTAAACGTAATTCATTCACTCAACAAAATAGATCTTGCATGCGAAAAAAAGCTGCATATTCGAATATCCGCTTAAGACATTTATCTAGATTAATAGCTACAGCCGCTCGTCAGTGAAGTATATGACTTTATAAAACCATTTTAACAAGACCTTTGATTTTCGGTAGGATGTAGCTATCTTTTTCTTGCATGCATCAAAACAAGTTAAAATGACGCTGGTTTCAAGTGAAATATACACCGATTGTGTAGTCTTAGCTCAAAAGCCAGACAAATATTGTTGATTTCAAAGAGCCATGGCTGAGTGGGCAGTAATAAAATAGACAGGCCTACGTCACATTGCTGTTTGACACAACTAATCAAAGTCCAGGCAATCTCTTGTTAAAATGGTTCTAAAATTCCGTGACTTTTTTCAAGGTGAACAACGAGAAAAATACTATCATAGCTTGTCATATAACTAGAATATCCAATTTTGATTTTAGACAGAGTGTAGACATGTCATTAGGCATATTTTGTCTACCGTCATGTATATATTTTCTCTGATAAAAGACACTTCCAGTATTATTATTTTGGTTATTTTGAATTTGAATCAGTAGTCATTTTATCATTTTAATCATAATCATGTTCGTGTATTCATGCACGAAACAATGCAAGAAATTACAGTCCATACCCTTTGAAGATTGAAGCGTGGTTTTATTTTGGAGGCAATGTCCTTCTGAACCATCAACGGACAAATTCTTAAAATAGAACCCATCTTTGCATCTGCATTGCGTATTGGCGATCTTCGTACACGGCGCTGAAACAACTTGATATCGGTCCAGGCATGAAGTCAAACATGTTGCACAATATTGCGCCTGGTTGTCTGTTGTTTGGAAGGTTCCAGTTGGACACTCTGCGCATGTCGCTGACGTCATATTGATGACGCAGTCATTGGTTTTGTATGTTCCAGGTCCACACATCATACATAGTAAACCCGTCGTTGACATGTACAAAGACGCCATCGTTTGAGCTTGGGGCCAATCTTTGGAAACCAAATTCAAGACAAACTACATTATTACTTTTACCGAGTGGTCAAACCTATGCCTGAGTTAAAAGTTGAGAAAAATTAGTAACTGATTGCATTTCATTACCACAGATTGTACATGCTCAATGTCATAATATTCATACCAAATTAAAAACTGGCATTTTCTTTTAACATCATATAAAGCTGAAACATGTCATGATTTCCCTTATTCATTATATCTATCGTCATGTAGTATACTAAGACTTTTTGGCAAATATATGTTAATCAAATACAGAATTATGAAACATTCATTACCAAAATTATCCTCTTATACAATAGCCTAGTATGTTAGAGACAAACTAACGTGTCCTTTTCTGAGTTTGGATAATGGCGTAATAACATTACCACAAATTGGCATGTTATAAAGCTTATGTAGAGAAATTGGCTTTTTATATCTTTTTTATATATCAAGTAATGCCTTCCCTTCGTAACATAGCGTAAATAACTTCTACGAACATCTATCGCAAGCGGATGGAGATTGGCAAAACGATGAAAGATCAAATAACATTTTTTAAGGGTAGATTCTATAATTAATGCACTTGTATACCGGCTGTAAAAGTGAAGTTAATTGAAAGTCAAATGAATTTAAAAGTTGTTTAAATTAAATAATCGTCGATATTGATAAATGATGTTCATACAGACATATAATACATTACTACATGTACATGTACCATATAAATTAACATTTGTATCTTATTGAACATAAGTGTCAGGCAACTGTATGCCATACGTGTAATTGATATCTTAGCAATTAATATCAATTTGAATTGGAAGATAATAAGCAAATCAAAGTTTACTGATTTAGACAATATTAAGTCATAGATCTATATTGTTAAAATCTTTAAAAATATATATATAGACTCTCTCAGAGGTTTATGTAGTATACATTGAACATTGAACAATGCAAGCTTTTATTGTTTTACTGTTTATAAGTAAACAGTTATATATATGCAGTTTAAGAATTAAGATACCTATTAAATAGAAAAATAGAAAATAAAAGAAACATACCACAATAGGCTTAAGATATCACCGATTTTGTAGGTTTGAATTGCGTTATGACTGGTTCGGTGAATCGGAAGGACTGACAAATAAAACCAGATTTAATGCAGCCCAGCATGCAGCATTTACAATCGATTACAGATCACTGCGTCGTTGTTTAATAATAGAATAAAGATGAAAATAATACGGTACAACGAGGCAAAGTTTGGGAATCTCTCTCTCTCTCTCTCTCTCTCTCTCTCTCTCTCTCTCTGCAAGTTCTAGGGCCTTTCCAAATGGTGCAAGATTCCAATTCCAAATAAAGCTCGGGGAAATTCGTTAGCTGATATTGACGAAAAGGCCAGAGAAGTTACGATAAGCTGAATTAACAAATATTCATCATTATTAATTAAGGAATAAAGAAATATTCTGTTAATTTGTTTTAATTTCTCGTATTTTGCACCATAATTCTGTAATTTAATATCATGATTTAAATCTTGCATATGTGCAATTTTAAAACAACTAATTCTACATAATGTTATGACATGTATTTTGATTATCATTATGTATTTACATTTTCCAGTGTCTATGTCTGTGATAACACTACGAATCCATTTTGTACTATACAACCCAATAAATTCAAAAGACATATTATTGAGGGCGCAAGCGGGTTTGCATAATTAAATATTATGATATTTAATCGTACAACTTCTGAAAATTATATAAATATAAGTAATAAGGAATCATTCTTTGAATATTATGAGGTGATAATTTCGGTCGAGGCGTGATCAAATCAATCATAAAGCCCTTCGGGCTTTATTGGATTTGATCATGGCACGACCTAAATTATCACCTCATAATACTCAAAAAAATGATTCCTTATTCCTTAAATCAATTGAAAGTGGATTTTCCGGGGGGGGGGGGGGGGGGTATAAATGCATCTTAAGGTGCAGTAACTGTTGGATAAATACGGACATAACGAGAAAAGAATAATATCCATTTCCGACGAAAACAATGTTACTTGATCATACGTTTTCACTGCTGTGTAATTTTCCAGCTAAATTTTGCTTATTAAAATTATTTCATGCAGGCTATTTGGTAATGAAAGATATCTCGAATACACTTCTGAGATTTGCACTTCCCGCTTTCCACAGGAAAGTGAATATAAAATTCTTTTAAAATTCCTGATTTTGAATTAACCTCCAGGGAAAAAAAATTACGGAAAGTTTTCGAATTGTTCATTGAATCTCGTTCTTTGATTACATGTAAGAGGTACTTACAAAATCGAGTTTTTCCCCGTAAAACGTACACTTGTGAGGATAATCGACTCAAAACGACGAGAGTTATCTATTGTTGAATGCAACGAAGCAGAACGAGTGTACTTTCACTTTACGGATAACGGTACAGTCATGGCTTGTTCGTCAACTTGTTGCATTGGTTGTCGAAAAGAATTTAGATTGAAGAATTTTGGATTTGCAGATGTTCATCCAGCTCGCTTTGTTCTATTTCAGGTAGATATTGAATCATTCTTCTCTCGAGATCTTCAACTCGGAAATGAATTGACCCTTAGAAATTTCACGTGATTAGGCTAACGTTAATTAAAACTCTTCATTATAATACTTGTATGGTAGAAGGAAGCGTGTATGTTAATTTTTTTTTTTTTTTTTAGTCTTTTTTCTTCAAAATCACCTTATTCATTATAAAACATATTATAGTTATCGGGTGTCCTAGTATTTGAACCTATGTTGGGTTAGTGATTGCATAACCTTAATAGCTGTGTATCTGAGTTCACTACTATGTCATCTACACACGTTGGGCGGACCTCATAATCATATTGAGTAGTTTTCTTATTCAAATTATTCATTTCCATTTAATTTCAATCATTGTAATTAAGACGTTGTAACCTGTACAAATGGTACACATCTTTTTATAACATGCTGACAGATGATCATGCTTGTGAATTGGTACATGTAAATAGAGAATCCCAAAGCTGTCAGATATTTGAACAATTTTGGAAGGGTATACTGTACACAGTAATCACAATGATGTGGTGCACATGGTAAAATCTATTATAATATTGTTTTCAGTGGAATGTTCAGGTCTTTCTACTACACTGCAGTTCATAGATACACACTCATTTCTTTAGAAATGATTTTTTTTTTTTAAATCAATGTTATATGTACATGCTCGGGATCAAGCGTGTGCGAAGGTTTTGCTGTGAAATGACAGAGTGGAATGAATTCTATATTGCATAATTACAGTTATGGTTTTGATTTTTTAATGAGAAAAAAAAATACCTTTGATTTTTTGTCTCATGAATGATCCTCAGCACAAGATTTTTTTAAACCATTCACTCACAGCCGATTTTACTCACTGTCATTATGTTTTACAAAAAAAAAAAATAATAATAAATAGTATTGATTCGGTTTCAAGTCATTTGTTCTATAGTAAAAGAGTGCCCTGATTGTATTCTGTCCTCATCAGTCAATGTTATACATAAGCACATACAGGATTGTTTAAATTATACTATATAAACATGTACTTGTTGCAACAATCTTTTTTTAACACTGTTAACACTAAATTGTATCACAATTTACTCCATTTTCAACAATGTATGGTATTACTCTAAAGACCCCCCTGTCTCTCTCTCTCTCTCTCTCTCTCTCTCTCTCTCTCTCTCTCTCTCTCTCTCTCTCTCTCTCATTTTTGAAAAACCACCATTAGCCCAGGCATATGTCTTAAACATTACAAAGAATACTGCTATCTCCTTTGTACATTGCACATAATATAGGTTGGTGAGTAAAAGTCATATCTTATTGCAACCACAGAAGGGATGACCAACATGTAGCTGGTTTATTTTTTAATGCATTGATTGTACATGTTTAAATATGTACATGTACTTGTTCATGTGTGATTCCATGGATATGATACTGCATTTGTCACAGTTACAGATATAATAACACATGACTAAACATATATTGTTATTTTTCAGTGGCGACTCCCACCAATCCTCTATGTCGTCTACCGCATGTTCTTGGCCGTATACGCAGACTTTTGGCTTATCTATACATCAGTAGAGTTTGCTGGATTTGGAACCCCAGATTCTGACATCATTAATGGAAACAACTCAACAGAAAACAGGACCAAAAACGGAACAGATGTAATTGTGGTCTACCCATGGTACGCCTACCTTACCAACTGGACCTATCTGATGCTGTGCCTGTACCTGACGTGGCACTTCTTTGTGACTGTGGCCTACTTCCTACAGAATCCCATGCCATTTAATAACCGCCCCGATCCAGCCTTCCACCGAAAAATGTTCTCCGAGATTCGGTCGTCCTCCTCTTTTTACACCGCCACTGAATACAGGGAAGTAACTTCTCTGGACTCCGTTCTTGGAAATGATGTTGCCGTTCTTCCCTGGTATTTCAAGATGGTTTGGATTCTCTTCAGCATTGCAAGCGTGGGATCGGTTTTGGTCACGTTAGTCTTCTTTATTTTTCTTTGGCCATTGTTTGACACTTCAAGCATTGGCCTGATGAACCTACAGCTCCATGGAATAAACTCAGTAATTATAGGAATAGAAGTGGTTCTCAGTGCTGTGCCTTGCAGACTCTACCATTTTGTCTACGCTTTACTGTATGGAATTATTTATCTTATTTTCTCGGCCATTTTCTATGGAGCTGGAAACACTGAGCCCATCTACCCAGGCGTATTAGATTGGACAAAGCCAGGACAGACCACTATGTTTTGCTTGATTTTGGGCTTTATCGGTATGCCCATTCTTCAGTCTTTCTTTTTCCTTATCTACAAGATCAGGATGTTTATCTACAGAAAATTGGCTGATGACATCAATTTGGAGGGAAATGATGATGAACAAGGAAATAAGTTTTCTCCATACACCCTGTAACAATGGTTAAATCAAAGAATGCGATGTTAAAAAAAGCTCATTTGTACATCATTTTATAGAATTGTACATTTCAGGAGCATGCCAGTAATTTAATTTTTCCCTGGTGGTGGTGTGGGGGTGGGAGGTGTCCAACTAAAATTGTTATTTTATTTATCATTAATGCTCTGTTGGTAATTTGGTATAACTTGAATTCAGTAATTTTGGAAATCATACAAGGGGTCTATAGCCATGAGATTTAATTTATATAGAGTGAATTATTTAAAGCAGGTCTGAAATATTTTCTTGAACGATATTTTTTTTATGGAATCAGCTTATATGAAAATTAATTCTTTATATAAATAAAGGGTCATTTTAGATTGAAGAACAAAAGACCTATCATTTTTAAAATTTTTTATTCAACTATCATAGTTTTTATTTTATTATTTAAACAAAATGCCAAAACATATACATAATGATATTGATCATTCACCACCGTATTTATTATGCAAACTAATTTGAACCCTTTCATAAAATGCAATCTTATAATTGGTATTGTCACAAAAGGGAGTGATATGCATCCAAGAGTTTCATTCTCTTTATGCAATAATCATAAATTGTAACAGAGTAAAGGGCCTCAAAGTTAATTTTTCTTCTTTGTTATATGGGTAAAGCTATCATTGATCTCTATATATTTACATTTTCCAGAGTCTTTGTCTGAGATGAAACTACGAATTTAATGATTATGTAGTCCAATACATTTCATCAATTACTATTTTAATATTTAATCAAATTATGTAAATATATAAAGAATAAGGAATCATTCTTTGAATATTATGAAGTCGGTCGGTGGTGATCAAATCTTTCATAAAGCCCTTTGGGCTTTATTAGATTTGATCACTCCAGCAGACTTCAGTTTGTTAAGCATTCCCTAAAAATTAGACAATAGCATGTTTATTTCACCCCTAGAATATTGCTGGGTTTTTTTTTATATGACTATACATAGTTTTTTATTTTACAGCAATTAGATGTTAAACACTACTATTTACAAAAATGACTTTATGGAGCTGTTGTCTATTGTTTTAAGATAATCATGATAATCCAGGTTCCTTTTTTATTAAATACAAATTGTCATGTACATTTATATTTGTTCTGCAATGAAAATGAGGGCAAATGGGTTTAAACCAGATATGGTGTGATTTCGTAACATGCAATATTTTTGTATATAATATTATATACACTGTACTGTAAACCAACTTTTATGCGTGACAACTTTATTTCATGATTTATTTGGAATAATAAACTAGTCTGCGACTATAAATTATTTCGACCAAGCCTTATCCAGACCCCTGTTGTTATAACAACCATATGACAAGGACCGGTTTATGGCAAGTTAGATATATTCGCGCCAATGAGTTCCTCACGAACCTCTTGAAAATATTTCTCGCACGCGAATAGAAGTTGGTTTCGATAATGGTTACGGATACGTGTTTATGCGTATACAGTGTTAGTGCATGTACTTATATGTACTGTACTCCAGCATTTGTTCTGGTAGCTAGTAACATGATGTATTGTTATTTGTTGATAACTTTATTACATGTAGTCATTTAATATCAAGCTAGTCAGGGATACATGTATTGGTCGTGTGAAATAGTCATAATCAAGTGCTATCATAGTTGAATTTTTTTTAATTGAATATTGATGTATATATGTATTAAATTTATATTTCATATCATGATAGTATATTATTTTATCATGTCACTGAATGTATTGTCAGTTTTATATACATGTTCATTTTATTATTTGTAATTGTTGATTCTTTTTCATATTTTTTCTTTATAATATATTTTGAGAAATTTTAAGTGCACATAAATAATATAAATAAATGAGACAAAATAACGTATAAAAAAACTGTTCCCAAATAAAATCGTCTGACGTCCGGATATCTGAGGCCCCACTGTAATGGCTTTCATTTTACAAAAAAGATCTTGTAAAGATATAATTAAGGAATAACAATTGTATTGTTGGTGCATATGGCAGAAATAAAAGCTATTTGGTGGCATGTTGTAATGTTGTAGCATGGTTTCAAAAATTGAGGGAAGTGGGGGTTTGATTATTAAATAGTTGTTTGAAGGTTTTTTTTCATGTTTTGATTAGACACACATTTAGAAGCAGATGAGTATGTTTTCAATTTATCTATTGTATTAATCATTTTAGAATTCCATGGCTTATAAGGACATAAGATAGTAAAAATGTCATTGCATGCTTTTAAAATGTATATAGATATTTGTTAAAGGTATATATTACACGATATACGCTGTAGTATTATCAACATGTGTGCTTTCCTTTTATGCGAAGGGTGTTACATGTAACACTAGATACAGTTCAATGTATTTTTGTCCTTTTAGAATTATAGAATTTACGTTTTTCTTACTTTCAACTTTGTTCACAAAATTTCTACAATATATACATGATATACATGTATTTACATTTAAAATATTTTTCTTTCAGGTTTGTTTTTCTGTGATTCAGAAGCATGTTTCCTGTAAATTATTACATGCATATTATCCATTTGATACATCATCCTGTTAATGATATTCCATATACCTTTTATATATATATTTTGTATGTGTATTAGATCAATTTACCATTGTGTGGTTTGAGTTTTTGTTTAGTTTTCCAAAATAAACAAAGCAGGGATGGTCATAAAAAAAGGACTTGCATATACATGTATGTTAATTGTTTTATACAGTTGAACGTTTACTAGTAAGTAATTGATGAGATATGAAATCAGTATCATCTGCAGAGGTACAGGAAAAAATAAAGAAGTGTGTTGTATCAGATGTTTTTCAATGAATTATCTTTCTTTGAATTATATATTTATTTTATGTAAGAATAATCTGGTTAGGAAATTCTGCCCTTATATATTTATTCAGCATAGTCTTGTGATTTATTAAAAAAAATCATTCGATATTAAGTAATATACATGTAATTTTATCACACGGTCTTAACAAATTGAAAAAAAATATTCAAGCACACTTTCGTAATTTACTTTTTCGGGAAAAAAAGTGCCGCGGCTTATTCATAGAGTATACTACCTGAAGTCATGGTGACGTCATAGTCACATAACGTCACAGTGAATGTTGCTGTATATATTACGACGTCACAATAGATTGTCTCAGATTTGTGGATGACGATTTGCGAATCAGTAGCGAGTTTATCTGTCTGATTAAAAATGACTCGATTTCATTTCTCGAACCGCTTGACAAAGAAGCTTAAAAGGCCAGCGTCAAAGAAGGGTAGTAATGTCCCTAGCAATGCACCATCAACTTCTGCTGAGGCTGGTGGAATGGAGGAAGTGATGTCAAATATGGTTTTGAAGACGGTTGATTCAGACACCAAGAAGTCGTGTAGCAGCAGTAGTTGTAGCAGCTTTGACGTGGCTAGCGATGTCACACGGGGCAGTGTGGAGCGGATATTTCAAGTAAATTATTCAATATTTTTTGAGAAAAAAAATTCTGCAATCCATGAAAGTTGCATGCCTCTCCCCCACGAATTCAAACGGTTCCCCAGTACAGTGTAACTGCGTACAAGTATAAAAAGGTGTTTTTAATTTAATTATTTTCAGGAAGTGGACGGCCACCTTAGTGTCAAAGACACCCAAAATTACCAAGATGCCGTCGAGGCGTTCAGCGAAACTGAACTGAACAAGAAGCTAGCTGAGGAGTTGGACTACCTACAGGAGCTGCTGGAGGATGAGAAAAAGGGCGAGATCCACACAGATACTAAATGGGTGGATCCAGAGGTGGAGATCCCGTGGGAGCAGACCCACAGGCGCGTGCTCACCATGACCGTGGATACGCGTGAGTTGATACGTACATGTACATTTATCCTATATATTTATGTTAAATGCCATGCTTTATGTTTAATTTTTTCTCTTGCCTTATGAATATAAATTATATTGGATTCATTTGATTTGCAGACAAACACAAACATGGTCAAAATGGTCACGTGCACCATCATCACGACCACGACCCAGTCCCCACAAACACCCAGGTACCCGAAATCATGGCCACCAAACTCCCCAACCGCAAAGTCCCGCTCCACAAAGAGTTTGCCTGTACTAACCTGGCTTGTACCGATCCGCACTGTTCCGACATTACGTGTGGCATCAAAGGATTGGATATTGCAGACACGCATAAGCATCACGTTCCTGAGCCTATCCCTGTAAACAACCAGGTGCCTAACAGTATGGCTACCAGGCTTCCCAACCGCAAAGTCCCGCTCCATAAAGAGTTCGCCTGTACAAACCTGGCGTGTGCTGATCCGCACTGTTCTGACGTCATGTGTGGTACCAAAGTGACAGAAATCAAGAGCCACAACTCCGATCCAGATTTGTATTCCTCCAGATATGCTATGGATACAGCTGTTGCCCACAGTAAGGACTAGCTTTATCGCAAAAAGTACCCTTTTATCGATATAATGTACATTACGATGCATGCAATCATTACAATAGGCTTATACATGGTAAAAATTAAAAAAGAAGTCAAAATAGCTTTCAATTGATACACTGTAGTAGAAACTTAATGGAAATCACTAGGAAATTTTTTTTAAAGGCATTGATACATATTATATATTTCAGGAATATATAATAAATGTCTTTCCTTTATAATAGTTGAGAAGACAGTGAAAAATGAGGCGGAGATTGCTTCGCACGAACACGAGCACTACTATGGCAAGCCCGTCCTGTTTGTCATGGACTCCAGGAACAAGTTCCATCCCCTCACTCGCCAACAGGAGGCCCACAATGTCTTGGACGTCTGCAAAGAGTATGAGCCCACCAAGTCACAGCAGCACGTGATCAACACGCTGCAAGGGAGCGAGGACGCCAACACTGCCGCCCATGATATCATGACAGGCACATTCATCCGCAACTGTCAAGAGGAAAACCTGATGACCGATGTCAACATATATATCGGTGGCGAACTGTTCACCGCTCATAGAATTATGCTTGCGCAATATAGTTCGTACTTCCAAGAACTGTTCTGCATTTCAAAGCGGGATAACAATTTGCCGTTCAACTTAAAGGTGAAAGGAATCTCCGCGGATGCGTTTGAGGCGTTCCTGCATCTTGTGTACATCGGAGACTGCAACATAACACCAGATATCGTGATGGATCTGTACATGATTGCAAAACGGTTCAGTGTTGATGAACTTCACAATAGGTTGAATGATTATCTCAACTCTTTAAGCATCGATAATTGCCTCGATATAATGTTGCGGGGAGAAGTTCCCACAGGTGAACCATTGTATGAAACGGCCCTGAAATTCTTGATCAGAGATTTCCAGAAGACCGTGAAGAAACCATCGTTCCTGGAGCTCCGACTTGAGATCTTGATCAAGATCTTATCATCAGATTTCCTCAAGGTCGAAAAAGAAACTGAAGTGTTTGATGCCGCCCACGCCTGGATCAAACACGACATACCGAAGCGTGAGCAACATTTGTCACGTGTCATGGAGTGTGTTCGATTTGCTCTGATGGACCACATGGAGCTCTTCGTCCTCTTCAGTGGAGTCGATCTGATTCAGAAAAACGCTTACTGTCGAGATATGATGATGAAAGCAAATTGGTATGTCCTAAAGATAAAATATTAGCAAAATATTGTTTCTTCTGTACATGTATCAGGGCTATGTTAATATCTGTCCGTGTATATGTGTAAGTTTGATTATTGTGTTCTTGGGAATGCGTTTATTTGGTTATCTATTTTTCAGGATTATCACGTCTCGTATGTTGCATTTTGCCGACCCATTTGATCTTCCATGTCCAACGAAAAGGGACCCAAACCTTCTGAATCAGGTATAATATGACTTGAACATGCCCATAAGAGAGAGAGAGAGAGAGAGAGAGAGAGAGAGAGAGAGAGAGAGAGAGAGAGAGCAAAAATGTTCGATGAGTTTGCTGTGATTTATTGATTATTTGATTTTAATTTAAGATCACATTTGTTTTTTGAATTATTACAGACATCTGATGTTGGACATGATGATTCGTTGAATATCGAACCAAAGATTCCAAAAGAGGATAAACTGGTGCCAGGGGATCTGCTGGCGTTTGGAGGATTTTTCTCGGGATCCGACAAAACTAGGGCAGTTGAAGGAGGTATAATTGTCCTGTATATTGTTTTACAATTTGTGTCATTTTTCAAAAACGGGTTCTTATCAAATTCTCTCACGTGTTAATTAATATAGCGTCATGCATATTAAACCGTTTTGATCAATGCATTTTTATCAATTCAAAAAATATAAAGGTGTTCAATCATAAGCTATATTGTATATGATTTAAAAGATTATTTAGGAATTTGATAATTCTTGCACATCAATATAAAGTGTAAGATTGAATATCTATTGTAAGAAAATAATAATTTTATTGGTATTTTGTTTAGCGAAAAGCATTATGTGGTATCGTATCGACTCGTGCAACTGGAAAAAGTTGACCGAACTTCCAGAGGCCCGCATCCATCACGCCTCGTGTGTCCTAAACGGCAAGATCTATATTACAGGTGAGTCTCTTGTCAACGAATAGTCCATGTATCTCTTAATATAAGGAAGATTAATTTTGAGTGGCACAAAAACGTTTATCGTCCATCAAAAGTAAGATAAGTAAGTGTTGCATTGTCCAATAAGTGTTGCATATACTGTTCACGAAATGAGTAAACGTGTTTATTTTGAAACTTAAGGGGGGAGTGACCCCAATTTCCACAAAGAGTCCCCGAAAGCACAAGCCAGCTGCTTCAGCTTTGACCCCCATACCATGAAATGGTCCAACATCGCTCCAATGAGGACCCCCAGGCTGATGCATAGTTTGGTGGCGCTCAATGGCCGTCTGTATGCCATTGGAGGTCAAGACGTCAACGATAGGTAAATATATAATATTGTACTACATAAACTGTAAGTTTATTTGTAAAATTATTTTAGTTGGTATGTAGCAAACTTGATTTCCGGTGAAATTGTTCCATAAAAGGCCAGGACCAAATGGATTTCTAAACTTTCTGTAAATTAACTTTAATTTTCTTCTCGACGTTTTTTATTGGAATGTCTGCTTGCAGAATAATTCGCTATATCAAATCCTCGCGATATATTAATTACATGAAAACCTGATCTTTGCGTCTTTACAATTTCGTAATTGCATTTCCAGTTTTTAAAGCAATGTATTTTGTTCATGAGTATATACACCCTCTTCACTTAATTCCAGGCTCCTAAATCGCGTGGAGTGTTACAACCCGGACACCAACAAGTGGATAGCTGTGGCCTCGATCAATGTCGCCCGCATTGCCTCTGCTGCGGCTGTAATGGATGGGAAGATCTATCTGGCTGGTGGATACACGGCCGACATCAAAGTCAAATCAGGCACGCCCATCTCCTCCATAACAGAGTGCTATGACCCAGAGAAGCAAAAGTGAGTATTTATAAATACTCAAGCGCTAAAATGGACACCGTACGTAAAGTTTAATGTTTTAGTTTGGGTCTTTTGGGATCGTCAATAATATTATTTTTTATATTCAATTTTGGTCGTTTCTTATTGTTCTGTTGCTGTTTTTGTTTGTTTGTTCACTTTTTGTGACGCATTAAAACTGTTCTCATACATTATAATGGTACATTGTATTTGGTAAGCAAATTTTATATTCGTGTTAAACACAAACAGGTGGACCCGCCTGGGAGATATTCGCATCCCGCGGTGCCAAGCATCCCTAGTGGCTATGGGTAGGGATCTGTACCTGTGTGGTGGAGCCACAAGGACCCACGGTACAGACTTCACCACCGCGGCCAGCCTCCGTGACATCGACAAGTATAACAAGGAGTTTGATATGTGGGAGAAGGTAGCGGAGTTAGACACAGAGAGACACGCGTGTGGCGGCGCGGCTGTCGGTAAGTTCGTCTGTTCATGATACTGGCTTTCTAAATAAAGTTAGTCACGCAAGATACATTGTACTACAAGTATACATCACATTGTAACAGGCGGTTTTTTAAGTGAGACGCGAGCTAGAAAGATATTTTTTTCAATGTTTAGTTAATGGGCTTAATTTTTTACTGGTGATCTGAAATTTTTCATATTCAAATACAAATTAGTCAAAAAAGGCAAGATGTAGTCACAAAAGACTGTCTAGCTTATATCTAAATCTCGACGATCTTAGACCATTATGCTATCAATTATTTCGAGTATGACTTATTATGTCCTATAACTTCGGAGACGTTGTACATGTACCTTGATAATTCAATTTGCTAAATGACAAAATTTATAAACATTTTTGCCAGAGGTACATCCATTTGATACATGTATATTTACAGGGAACAAGCTGTACATTTGTGGCGGTGCTTGCTCTGCTGTGGGATACATGCTTCATTCTATGGAGGTCTATGACGCTGCCGCTGGAAAATTCGACAGAACCGCTCCGGATTGTCCCCTCCCTGGCCGGTTCCTGAGTTTAATCGCTGTTCCGCCATGTGCGGAGCACTAAATTACGGAAACGTTTCATTGATCCAAATTATTTTGATATAAAAAGCAATATTTGTAAATCTTATTCTGTAGTTAAATTCTTCTCTAAGGGAGTTAATAAATAATGTTAAGATTGTTAAATGTTTTAAATATATCATATATATTTTTTTTTAATTTTAAGTAAAGTACAACTGTTAAAAGCAACTATGGTTATACCGTTTTGCCTTTGAATGAAATAAAATTAATCAGCAACAAAGCAAACTGTTTTATTCTGTTTCTGATTACTGTTGCACAACTTTTATTTTGACCTTGGGGGGAAAAAGGGCAATGATAATTTGAAAGTTAAATTGACTGGACAGCTGGTAAAGGCTTAGTACATGAAATACTATCGCGCGTATTCTTAAAGAGAGGGAAAAACCCATAATTGAACAAAAGGCATGAAAATTGATGTAACGATAACGTTATTAGCAAGTAATTTTGTAAATGGTGTGGTTATATATAGAAGAAATGGAACCTCTATTTTATCCATTATACGAGAAAAAAAATCCATAGAATCGATGAACTTTAAGTTAAAAAACAATGAATTCCTTTTTAACGTTTGTTCCGTTTTCAATGAATGTTTCATATACCATCAAAAGCAATAATGCTATTAACTTTTATTAAGTATCCAAAACCGTACCATTTAAAACGCCTTATATACGCAACAAAGCCAAATGAGATATAATGCGGAAAAAAAATATTGACAGAACTTTAAACTGACTTGAATATATTTAAGAATTAAACATATATGTGGCGATAAAAAGATTTCTAAATATATTTAAAGAATTCATTTGGTTAATGGTCTTGGCGATTATTTACAATACACAGGGATATATTGTATTTACACAGTAGGCCTTTGAGGAAAGTTCCACAATAAAACGATGAAATCCTTTCACTTTTTTCTCCCCTATTCAAATATCTCGTTACTGGCTTTTCATATATATGTAATTCAATTATCAGAGAATGGGCTGGCATTATGGATGATCGAAGTCCTGTATAATTGCAATGTCAAAAGGACACGTACCGTGTGCGTAAAATTTAAATGTTCTCTAAAAATGATTTTGTTTAAAATGTTAAAGGCAGTTTTCGAAAGTGGTGAAGTAATAACGGTATTGAATTATCTTGAGTGCAGCCCGGCTCTTTTTCTGTCCCGGAATAAAACGCGATGGAATTACATATGAAATAGAGGAGTTTTTGTTACATTCAACATTATTGCTTAGTCACATAGCACGGGTGTTAAAAGGCATTTTACTCAACAGAAAGGGAAAAAAGCGAAAGTGGCAGGAATCCGACTTCATTCGCGTGGAATAAAACAAAATTAAGTGCAAGTGTGCTTATACGGTACTTTATGCATATTTTTTCAATATTTGTGCCTTGTAAAGATCTCTCTTGGACGTGCATATTTCATTAAAAAACGATCTACTTGGAACATACAAATGGAAAAATTATTATTCAAAATTGAAGCAATTCCAAACTACACCACTCATGAAAGATTGGCCCACTCAAGTTAAAGTGAATTAGGGCACGATTCTGTTCATTGTATCCGAATCGGAGACGAAATGGTAATTAAATGCCAATTAATCGCCACCAAATATTAAGCGCGTATGTGTTAATAACTACAATTTGGACAAGAAGTGTTTGCACAAACAAGACAAGAGATTAGAATCTTGATTTTAATAAGATTGCAGACAAGTGCAATAGCGACGAAGCAGGATTAAAAGCCCGGCGTTTTTACAGAACTGTGCGGGGATTTAACTTGAGAAGATTCCTACGGTACTTATTTACCTTTGGTCGCCTCTATATCGACAATAGATACATTATACAGCGTTAAAAGACATACTACGGGGTTGCGAATTGACACGGCAGTACTCAAAGATCTTCAAACGATTGCAGTATATTTTGGATTCAAGATAAGAAGGGTTGTATCATAGGCACTTGACTTTTGGGGATTTGATTTGACACTATATCTGTCGATATCATCTAAATTTTGATTGATATCAATAATCCGGACCAAATATTTCATTGGAGTTTCCTGTGAAGTCTAAATTCGCAGTTGCAGGTGCAAAATGTAAGCTTCTGTATCGTTCCTCTTTGAGATTGTCCCTTATCAGGTCAGCCTAGATCGAAGTTATCTAATTACAGCCTGCGCAATGAGTCGAGACCTTTTCCTTCCCCACAATTTGTTTTACAACAGAAAACCAAGCCTGGCTAAGGCTTGTTATCCGGGGATTCGCAGCGCGTTAAGGAACGACAATGAGGACGAACTCTCCGAGGATGGAGGCGACTACAAGATTCTGGGAGTGAAACAGGAACTGAAGCCAGCTAAATCGGAAGAGGTTAAGGAAGACAATTCCTGCAAAGAAGAAGAGACGAATGCTGGGATGATACGGGAGTCCGCGACACGAAGTGGTCGTGGTTTTAGTCGGAGATTAGATGTGGCTTCACGGGTACAGAGTAGGGAGTCTCTGTATGCCCCATCTGTGTCCTCCCCGCGCCCGGACCAACAGTTTGATCCGCGCAGATCACGTAGTCAGCCAACGCATTCAGCTACGAAATGGCCAGTGACATTGGAACTCTCAGGTAAAAAAATTCACGACCAGAATGGTAAACATTCTTCTTCGGCTGCTCAAGACAACGAAACAAAGTCTGGCGATCGAGAGACAACGACGACTGATATTAACGAGATTAATGGGAATGTGGAAAATGCGGACCAGACGGTCAGTGATTCACAAAAAGGAATCTTATCACATTTACCCCCTCTATCGCAATCCCTGGTCAGACAATCTGCCACGCCGTCGGCAAATGCGAAAAAAATGTCGTTTTCGCCAACATTCTACGCGGATTATGGACTTCGGTGTGAGAAAACGGACACATTTCCAGGATTACTTCATCGCAGAAAACGAGAGAAAAGTAATGTAGAAATCGTTAAACAGATTGAAGAAAAGGCTAACCGGCATATTTACGCGTGCCAGGTGTTGAGCAATTCCAAGCGTGGAAGCAAGGCTGTACAGAGCGTTAACACTTTGAAGCAGACGGTCGGACCAAAACGGGCGTCGGCGTCACAACTGCCTACAACGTTTGTAAGGCAACATTTACATCATGCTCCAGAAAGACAGGCAACATTTGTTGATGTGTCAAAACGAGCACCATTCTCGCTTTTCATTCGAACACGAGAATCTCCCGATTTCTCGCGAGCTCCACGTCACAAAACGGCACCTCTACCGGAAATCAATGGGAGGACACTTATTTTGGGATTTGACACAAAACATTAATGAATACTCAAGGGATATTATGGCGAAATAAGTTCATTAACAAGTGCATTACTTATAGGATACTGATATTTCGTGATCACGTGGGTGATTAATTTGTGGCAAGACAGCCTCGCTGTGTGAATACATTGTGCAGAGCTGTATATATATATACAGTATACTGCTATCTTTATGCGTCGAGTATTATTTTATAAACGCATTTGTGCATATGATTATAGCATGTTTGTAAAACTAAACCAAGGACTAGATTTTTTTAATACATAATTCGTTAAACACGTCAAAGGGGCATTGTGTTTGCAAATTGAATTTTTCCTTTTATTTATTCAACTGTGCAATGCATGTATGGTTGAGAACAGTCTCCATATGCATTATGTCCAAACACAAAATGTAAATTACATGTAAAGTAAATGACGTGCATAACGAAATGCACAAAACCAGACGCCCCAACAAAAAATGACCTCCTGCAACGTTTCTTCAAATCAAGGTCTATGTTTACCGGGAATACACAAAATGTATAATTTAGCCGAGGGACGTGTTGGTTCGGTTTTTCATTATTAACAAAGCTTTACCATGTTCATTAACAGCTAAACCTATATAGGCTAGAACGTGCTTGTACAAAATCAGAAATTTAAATTGGTCAGCTGTATGTTTAAATGATTACCATTCAGAAAATGGAATTAAAACTCGGTGGGTGTTTTAAATGCATTGATTACGATTTATTGAACAACGTGACTCAAAAGAGACAGATATGGTTTAACCCTAAGACCCGAAATTAGACCTATTTGTCTACACGAAATATTACTAAAGATTTATTTCATAATTCCCCTGAGGGGGAGATAAAAATCAATGTTCGATTTTTTTTTTTCATTTCAATGGTTCAAAAGCAGATGCATTGGCATTTCATATGCAAGTTGTTAAAATTTCAATTTAATATTCTTATCGATTTTTATGATCTTTAAAACCTTTAAGGTGGTACATGTACTTTCATGGTACCTTTGCATTTCGTTAAATCAATGATGCTAAAAAATAAATCAGCCCTGATTAAACAGGGTTTAAACTCTCAATAAAATATATTATCGTTTATTAAAAAGCGTGTATTTTGTATTTTCCTAATAAAATCTTGACAATAAGTTAGTCAAAGCAGATCACTTTAGAAAACGGCTGTAAATGATGATTTTGAAAGAACTCGGTGAAAAATATTTTGTGCGATAACTACAGGCAACTCACATATGTAAGATAAATATTGGAGTCATAATTTTATTCTAAATAAATTTAAATAAAATATTGTATGTTTCAATCCTTTAATTTTGTTTTTCTTGAAATAAAACTAAAATATATGTCGACAAGGAACAGTACTAGTAAACCAAAGTTCAAACAAACATATAGAGACAAATGCAGGCAGAGATGGTAGAGGATGTTCACAACTGCAGAAACCGTAACCAATCTTAGCTTAATATCAATTCCAACTGCGTGAAAAATATGCAAATTTTATATCGGTGCATATCGACATGTATATGCAGTATATATACTTAATAGATATTTCAAAAAGCTTTAAAAAAATTACTTTCACAAATGTAAAAAGGTAATGCTATTATTTTAAGACCGTCTATATAAAACTTTTGAAAAAAGGGTTTTTTTTTTCAAATGAAAAGAAATTATATTGCATAACGGTGTGGACTTTGATTGTACTAGAATCTAGCAAAACTTCAGCATAGGGTACGTGCAATTCTAAACATTAAACGGAAAAAAAATCAAATACAAATGTACTAGTCCTGTAAAATAAAACTTTTTTTTTTTTAACTATTAGAATTAGAAAGGAAAATGCATGCAAATTAAGTTTTTAAGTACTTTGTCTTGGTCTACTAAGTCTTGAATTGATTATAAATTGTGACAATGTAGCTTGCAGGGTTTTTTGGTTTTTTTTTGCCATTTGCTTCATGATCATCAAATGACAGATCCCATACCGTGTAGGTACCCTAAATCAGTGTGCAGTTAAAAATGTCCTTTGTGCAACTCCGAATATTTTTTTCCGGGGGGGGGGGGGGGGGGGGTGTCGAGGCCTACATGTATTTTTACTATGTAAATTTCATAAGTTCGGGGGGGGGGGGGGACTCCAGATCTATGCATGTATCCTTAGTATGTTGGATATCTGTATTAATCCTATAAAGGGGTATTACTCTATTATAACTAAATTACTTGACGTGCAATCATTTCATTCTATCTTTTCGTTTAGCAACAATATCTTGAACAGTTAGGGGCCCCCACTAAATATTTAACAAATAGATTCAGAATTAAATTCCCATTATTGTTGATGATTCCGACAACATTTATTACAAATCACGAATCCTTCTTTTCTTCTTAAAGAAAGCTTTTAAATTATTAATTTAAAAGTATATTGCAACTGCGTTTAAACCTATCAATATCTTTCATTGTATCTCTATTAATGAGAGCAATGTGATAATTTGAAGAGGAAGCAAGAATGACACCTTGAGACAATTTTATAATCAAGTTACAGTGAATGTAACCTAGCTATACGCATATAACTTCAAAAACAGGTAATCAAAACAGAATATTATTTCAATCTCAGGAAAAAGCTTACATACACTTACAGCTTCAGGCCCGCTGTTTCAAAATATTATGTACATCTTCATATGTGCAAATTTACAAACTACATGTACATGTATATTGTCAAATATCCATTTGATACACCAGTAGTTTCAACTTCAATCATTTGTATGGATTTAGCTGCCATCCATTGAAACCATTTTAAAAATATGACAGTAATATAATGCAATCCCATTGTCTTGTTTTGCAACATTATTAATGTATGATTTCAGTTGTAACCACTTCCATCATCATCATCATCATCAGTCCTCATCGGTTCCCATAATGCCCTCAACATCTAGGTGACCTCTGAACTTGTCTCCATGGTGGATGGTCTGTCTCCATTATCATAGTTATTGTCTGTGTTTTCCGGCGTATTACTAGTCTGCTGCTGGGTCTCCTGGGAGCCTGTTAATACAAGGAAATCAAATGAAAAATACATAAAATTTCAAAATTTGCAGAAATAATAGAAAAAGGTTTGAGTGTATTTTGTAGAAAGCATCATTTTCAATGCAAACCATCATGCATGTAGTAATACAAAATCAAGTACATGTATTAAAAAAAGTACAGTGTAACAATATACCACAACTTTCCTTACAAAGTGCGGGTATAAATATGCAACATTACTAAAAAATTTAATGATCAACATTTATTTTATTCATAACTGTCACCAGATGTTATCAGATGTTACAAGGCTTCCCAGCCACAAAGTGAAGTCTGTTTGTACGTGTAAATGAGCAAAATAAACATTTACCTGCAGAGAGACATTTTAATGTAGTACATCTACTTAATGGGAATTGACTTTTGCATATATAAACTTGTGCATGCAAAATATTTCCTTTTGCTCATTTTTTTATTTTGGGGAGAGAGAGAGAGAGACAGAGAGAGAGAGAAAGAGAGAGGTGGCTACTAACCCGTTGATATGTTTGGATTCTCTGATGTATGAGAACTAGATGTGCTCCCTGATTCCTTGGGTGATATAAATGCTCGATTCAAATCTAATTTCTTGTCTAAGCATGTAATATACTCAAGTCTGGCATAATCTTTACCTTTCCTTACGTCAGTTTTAATATCTAAAGGAAAAATTAATTTTACATATATACATATTATTCATGTAATTTTAATAAAGCTTATAATGACAATTCTTTAAATATAGATGCCTATGAGAGTTCTTTTAAAATTACATGTTTCAGCCATTTAGTCTAAAATAGTGAGAGGATAAAATCGCAAACACTGAACTTTTGTCATAATTTAATATATAGTTTATAACTGTCAGAAACTGTTCTTGTTTTATATGTCCTACAGTTGCTAGGGTGTTGTAAATTTATTTTCAAATTAAGAGGGATAACTCTTGAATGATTGTTTATATTGACCAATTCCCTGTGGTACAATCGAATCCTCAAAAACAGCCTTTTCTCATCTGTTTTACTTCTCAATAATACAGAACTTTATTTCTTCAAACTTTGCATGTGACTTGGAGTATTAAACTGGATCTATTACATAATACACTAGTACTGTACATCATTATTTTATCAAACATTGTATGAGTGAATACAGTATATTAGCATACTCTGAATGTGAATTTGTTGACAATATTAGTCTACCTAGCTGGTATTTAATTTGAAGCATAATATGGTCTTAAGGTGAACACACTGATTCAATCATAGTCTAATAGATTTGAAATTATGAATGAGACCACATGAAACAGTTCAGACAGGGTACAGGTATTGCCATTGCCCCCCTCCCCCCTTCCCCATCATTGAATTTTCTCTACTGAGTATATAATATATATATATGTATATTATTTACATCTCTAAAGAGACTATTTCATATTATAAGTCCCCTCCTTTTTGGAAAAATACTTGACACCCTTTTCAAAATGTAAATATGAATTCTTAGTATCCATTGGTAACTGAACCACCTTGCACTTACATGTAAATATCCAATGGTACTTATCATACAGCTTTATGAATCATCTCCGTACAGCGACAAGTTTTTTTTTAAAGAATTGTTTGAAATCATGAGAAAAAAAAATTTACATGTACCTTCAGATGATGGTTCTTTCTCCTCCAAGATGATATAGGATCCCAGAGGTGCCACATATTTTCCTGAGAATGTGTAGCCATCTACTTGCAAGTATGGGGTTTCTGTACCTATTCCCTGAGAAAATTTCAAAGCTCTTACGTACAGTTATCTAGGCAAAGCAAACACTCAGATTTCATTAAATTAAATCTTATTTTCAGCAGAAAAATTATTAAATTTTGTGTACAATCTGAGAAACTTAGATCTAATGTTCAGTAGTGATATCGATGTTTGGGTTCCTCTAGATTTAAAATCTATACAAAATCGCACAATGGTAATAAGGTATTAGTGTTAGTAAGTTTTTGTTCACAAGCTTCAATTTCTTTTCCAATGCAGATATCCAATAGATCATATGTACAAGTAAATAGTATCAATTGATCCAAAATATCATAACATCATTGAAAATTCAGAGTCAGACATTAATAATAAGATAGAGATGAGACTACTGATATTAAACCCGTTTAACTACAATAATAAGTTTTTTTTTACAACTGTAATACTGTTGTACTGTTGTCAAACATTATGTTTTTCTTTAGAACTAGACTTACTAAAACTTTGCAATTTCCCTCGG
The DNA here is from genome assembly GCA_033439105.1 of Magallana nippona. NCBI lineage: Eukaryota > Metazoa > Mollusca > Bivalvia > Ostreida > Ostreidae > Magallana > Magallana nippona. Next base: position 21,299,631 of record CM065921.1, read on the forward strand.
CTGTCTGTAGGAAGTCTGGCTCTAAAATACCATGCAATTCAGCCATCAAAATTTGCTCCTGAAATATAGAATCTCATGGATTAAAAAAAAATAATACTTGGGAAAATACTATATAAACAAGAACTTTGGCATTCTTTATTAATATCTTTAAAAAACATTTTCTAGAAAGAAAGATGAATTGTGTGGAGCAAACAATTCAAATGTAAGTCTATTTATTAGCTATAGAATAGACAAGTATCTTTTTTTTAATAGAAAGCTTGAGATTTGATTAAATAAGATAAGCTAAAAACTGTGTGAGTTTCATAGCATATAAAATTATAGTTATGCATTCCTTATTGACAAGAGATTGGACTTATTTCCCTTTCCTAACCAAACCCTATTTCCATTTCCTAGCTAACCCCATCATAAAAAGTGATACCAACATATTCCAAAGAGATTCTAAATTCTGTTAAATGCCCTTACTACATGTACTTCTGTTTCCTATCACTTATTTCCACTGTTTAGTAAATTAAGTAAACAACTAGCACAATCATTTTTCCTAAAACAATAGCTCTAACGTTACAATTCGTAAACCTGAATTTTTGCATAAAGTATAGTTAGATATCAAGATTAATGTGATAGCACAGGCACCTGAATTTTGATCAATCAGTCGCCCAATAAGCCAAATATCGAAAAGTTCTACCTCCTCTATATATAAATGGCTTATTGAGCGACTGATTGATAAAAAATCAGGTGCCTGTGGTGATAGACATGCTCTATTTAATGTTTTGAAGATTTGATTTTAAGGTCAAACAGTCTTAAGGTTATCACAAGAGTTTTGGAAGAGTTTACAGAAGGCAAAACTTGTGCAGATAAAGTATCAGATGCAATAAAAGAAAGAAAAAAAAGAATTGCCAACGTTGTTTACACGTTACAAACATGGTATATTGTGTCAAAATATTACATTTATCGTGTCAATTCTATTTTCAAAATAAATGATTATCAGAAAATACAAGACTTCGATTAAAAGACAACACACCTCTTCTTCCCACTCTTCCGACGAATCCATGTTGTTTTGTTTGTTGATTGGATTTATAACTTTCACTTTCTAAATGGAGAGGGGTTTTTAAAATCAGTTTTCCGATCCCGACCCTTAACAGAGAGCATTGCCTATTTTTTTTTTTTATTTATTAAGCTGTTTCAAGCAACCTCTTTTCGAAATAACATTTAATTTTAAAGGATTTGTCTGTGCTTTTTGGAAGAAAAAAAATTACACAAATTCTAATGCGTGGGTGCGATAACCCTTATATATACCAGATATATATACATTTTAATAGTATGGATGTATATACATTGTACATGTATATACAGTACCATAGGGGCTCGGTTGTCAGATAGTCTAGTTCCTTATAATTTGTTCACTAAAACAAAAATGATGAAAATTGTTAATCTTATATGTATTTTTCGTTCATTGCAAAAACAAAAAACAAAAAAACCAAAAAAAAAACCACACACACTATTGTCTAAATTAAACCCCCTGTTTCAATCATGTTAAAAAAGTGTATTCAATGTATGTTAAAACTTTTATAACATAACTGAGACGGGTGATGAGGGTGTTTTTGGATGTTTTTGCAATACACACCAATAATACATATAAGATTAACAATTCTAATCATCCTCATCTTTGGGAACAAATAATTAACAATTGCACTATCCTACAATCGGGCCCCTGCGTCAGTACGGTTATAACATTTTATGAAATATTAATTAATTAAATTTGATCGTAATTGCTAAGTACGAATAATTAACACAATTAACCATACTAAATTTAAATATTATATTTTAAGAGCCCACGGATTGATTGTATGCATAATATTTTTGATTCCTGGGGAATATCTAACATTTAGAATAAACAAAATATGGCCAAGACTGAACGATCAGTTTATGCAGAAATGGTCAGTTGATACCAAAAAAAAGAGCCATATAGCAAATTATTAAAACAACTTTTGGATCTGAAAAGTACTTGAGTATTTTGCCATCAAAGTATTATTTCCAAACGTCAAATCACCGTCTTCCTGTATAGACTGTTAGATATGGTTAGGCATTTCTGTTCACGAAAGACACTTTTGTATTAGTAATCATATAGCATATGAAATGCATTTTGTGTTAGAATGTAATGCTTTTTCGTGTATTAGGGGAAAAAATACTTAATCGATTCTAGATTTTGTGCTAGACCAACAACTTTAAATGTTGTGAATTGATGACTGCTTTAAAACTTAAAAAAAAACCAAACAGCTCTGTTTATTTATAGTCTAGATTTATTTAAGCATTGAATGCTTATTTTTTGGATGTCTTCGGTGCTATGACACACCAAGCGGTGCAGACAAATTGAATACCGCGCGTTAGCGCGGTATGATAATTTGTCTGCACCGCTTGGTGTGTCATAGGACCGACGACATCCAAAAATAAGCATTCAATGCTTATATTTATATTCATACTGATGTCTGTTTGTATGAAATATATGTGTATCGTTGCTGTAAAGCCAATATATACGCTCTCAGACAGGGATATGAAACATACATGTAACAGCCATATTAACATCTTATTTAGTTCGGTTCCTCGACTAAAAATATAGTGCCAGAAACTCTGTAGAGAAAAATCCCATTTTTTAAGGAATAGATATAATTTAATGATTATTTTTCAAAAGTACATATCAAATTGGTTATGTAAGATTAAATGTTTCATTTAATCTTACAAAAATAAATATACTCAAAACACGTGGAGACGTTTATATTTGTGCACACGGAGCATGAATTATCAAAGTGTATTCATAGAAAATTAAACATCGCAGATTTCCAATGCAAAGATAAGGGGAAATATACACTGAATGTAAATATGTATCAATCTGTCATCCTTAAATATTCTGTACATTTATCTCCCTTTTTTCTATAATTTTTACTGTACCTCTGACATTTTATCAACAATTGTTTACATGATTATAATATATGTACTCCATGTACCGTCACTTTAATGGTGCGAGGGAAATGAATTGAATTAAATTAAATTTTATGTTATTGAACAATATCAAAATATCTGTGATATGAAAAAAGTAGTACATGCACAATTATAGTTATCATATACTGCATGTCTGACACATGTAAAGTGCATAGTAACTGTGGTTGTATTCTCACAGTACATGTACTTTGTATCCATAAAATCTGTCAATGAAAATGTAAATATACATGTAGCAGACTTTTTTTCCTTTTTATCATTAATCATTTTGATCTGTTTCACATGACGATTAAATGTGATATACTGCATATATATCACAGAGAATTAAAGGTCCTAGAATTATACAAAGTGCAGCCAAGAAATTCATGTTCGATGAACAATCAATCGAAATCCATATGCATTACAAAACGTCTTTCCCATATAAATTGTCGTTGAATTAGCGTTAAGGTCTTAAGAGCAATTTAATTGATTAAAATTACAAAAATTGAATTCTCATGCAGAGCCGGTGGGATTTAGATTTGTACATCAGATTTAAATGATTAAATTGAACGCTTGACAAAGTGAATAACTGAAAATGACAAAGGATTAAGTTTGTTTGTTTGGGATTATATATGTGTGCAATAGTCATGTAAAACGAGATTTAATCGGCTTATAATTGCAAACTCGATTTCACCTTTCCATTTTTCGATTACCAAGTGCATTATGAGTGTCTAGACCGAAACATAATTTTCATTTCTTACAATTATATATACATATATCTTTTAAAATGTCATTTGTGAAATATATCGAGCAATGAAACTGAATAAAACCAAATAACCGACCTTATATATCATAGGTGCTTAGTCGAATGTGAAATTTTGAAACATAATTTAAAAGGAAATCATGATATGGCATCTAGAGGAAAATTCCATTCAAAAATTGATTTCATAATGTAGCCATTTATATATTACATATTTAGGGCAACGAAAATCACTTAGTTGAAATCTATCAGCGATCGATGAGCGACGTTGGCGTTTAACTCAATAAGTTTAAATCAATCAATTATGAAGTCCATTTACGTCCCACCAAATCCCCACTTTTACGAGGATGCTTAAATACACAAAACTTTTGAACTTCCGAAGTGAATTGAATGGAGTGTTTGCCTTTCGTACCCTTTTATCGTATATTTCAGCGTGTTGGCACTCTGATTAAATGAAATTGAATATATCACGATCATGAAAGCGAATGTAAACTCAAGTTGGGGGAAAACTTACTTAAAATACTCTCCAGGTCCTGGTACAATGGAAAAATAAAATATTTGTTTGTGTTTGACTATATGCATTTATAGGGTTTATCAAACAATCCATCTTTGGTACAATGTAAAGTGCAAAGGAAAGCCATCTCTAGAATCAAAAACAGCCAATGCCAGTTTGACAAAGTAGATTGAATTTTGAAGTGAATTTTTAAAATCTGAAATTGAAAAACCTGTTTTTGATTTTTCACCGGTGAAATTAAATTGCAAGCCATAAATTCATCCGAGGCTTTGATCGTTATTGGTCGTTTGACTTTCGTTGGAAACATTCTAACAAGATACAAGCTTTTGCCGTGGAAAACCACATGCACGTTAAAGGCCTTTAATCGCCCTGTATAAACTTTCGCGAGCGCATTAGTTAAAACCAATTTTATATGTTTAAATTCCTCTGTTCTAACGCGGGACACAAACTGTGATTGAAAATTATTCAATGGATCGCCGAGTGGTGTAACAGTTTCGAATATTTTCATTGTCCTGTTTTTAAAACTCTCGATCCTTTTTCTTTTCAATTTTTGCGGGTGAAATCTGACGAAAAAATGTGAATCTCGGACTGTCCCTCAATAATCGCGACCAAGGAGCTTCGCCCGTTATTAAGCGATTAAATACAGGATTATCAGAAAGTCAGGAGTGGGGATTTTAAACACAGATGACAGCAGTGTATATGTTTATACCAAGATAGTGAAAGAGATTTGGTAGAATTATGGCCAAAAATTAATTATTTGAGGGGGAATAAATTCGCTGACACATTTCAGAGGAACGGTACTTGTTTGTTTCAAAACGGTCAAATTTTCTGGATGGAATTCAACAACAATCATAAGTTACTTCAACGGAAAAACTGTCGGACGTTTTAGCTTTAGTACAGATCGATTTTTAGGGGATTATTGTTTTAATTTATAAATATAAGTGAAATTAACTCTGCATCAGTGAACGATGGGTGTGGATAATAAACTGAAGTGGAACTTTCACAGCCTAGACCAGCTTCACTATGCTGTTAACTCTACACTTCGATATGCCATGCAAAACGAGAGGTGTAAGCGATGGAGCAAGGTAGGACATAGAATGGAATATATCGGAAATACATGTAGATATGTAATATATTGGACATATATATATATGTACTATATTGGACATTGATATGTAATATATACATCGTAATTAGGTATGTAATATATTGGACAGATATGTAATATAGTGGACATACAAATACACATACATACTATATATGCAATATTTTGGACGTAGAATTGTAATATATTGGACATTTATATGCAATATTTGGGACGCAGATATGTAAAACATTGGACAAGGATGTGTAATTATTTAAATGTAAGATTTATCAATTCGAAACCGAGAAATTGATTTTCACTACTTGAAGCCCATTCAAATTGAATTGCACCCCATATACAATAATTATTTTACTCTTTATGCTTCAGACCCCACCCCACCCCGTCTACCCACATTATCACCCGTTAGAACCCCCCCCCCCCCTTTATTACTGCTTGACTTGAAACACTCTTTGCATATTGGCTTAATCTTGGACAATAAGGAATTCCAATTTCAGTCCTCTTTTTATTTTATTACCGTCACAAATGAAAATCAATTCTGATATTGTCAGCAAGCTTTGCCCAACAATCACTTCAAGTTTATTGATAAAAAAAAATCCTTCAGACAGAAATCAGAAAGGTTAAAAGTCTTTATGATAAAAAAAACCAAGATTGATAACGGAAATTCAAATCATGGCAAGCAATGTCTTCTACTTTAAGGTAGCTTTGAAGACCAAAATTAATGTTAACATTCATTTGGTTTTACACTGTACATGTAATAATAGCTAGAAGTGTGTGTACATATGCATTCATATGATCTTGTAGACAACTTAAAAACAAAAAAAAAAAGTCTCTATATTGCAGCTGATTTTATTGGTTTAATATAAATATATTATATCTCGTCAAGTTTTGAACTGGTTTACGCTCATTTTTTTGCTCCCCTACCGATTCCCAATTCTTTAATTTTTTGTGTGCTTTAATACACGTTCTGTTAACATGCCAAAAGCAAGTTTAACATCTTGTTGACAATATTTGACAAGGTTTCAAAAACTCAGGAAAACCCATGTTAGAGTGCATGATTTGTGTATTGTGTATTTAATTACACACTGATTTCCCAACAAGTGCTTCTTTAAGCCAATTATACATAGAGACTGAGCTCTGCTCTACATCGATTTATAAACGTCTCGAAGGTGAAAGTAATATGTCAATATATATATAGACGTGCGATTAACAAAAAAGTTATTAGTTTAATATTGTGATCGAAATTAAAAGGCGTTCTCTTCTCAGGTCTATTGATATTCTTTCAGAATATAATGTAAATAATAGTTTAGTTTTCAATATCAATTTTACCAATGGATTTAATTAAGTCATCATTCCCGGAGAGAGAGAGAGAGAGAGAGAGAGAGAGAGAGAGAGAGAGAGAGAGATATTTCTGATGTTATTTCAAAACATACATACACATAGAAAGGAAGTAAATATCAACTTTGAAATCTGTTCAAGTACTCCTGAATAAAAGTTACATAATCTTTTAACATTAAAAAAAAAATGATTGACTAACTGAAGGTTTATACAAATGTATACATTTTGACATTTTGATAAAAGCATACAGATGAATGAAAGTTTCCTGTCATAACAGATGTATCCCCCAACTCAGACATTGTTTTCGTTCCACTCCGAACCAATTGACTTTTAAAAAAAATTGATTCTTAGATATATAGCACCGCGAAATCCATGTACCGATAATCTCAAAGATTACACAAGAAAGTCCCGTTTAGGGGGCCATATTGCACAAAACCTTTCACTGTTAATTAATCAAAGTTAGCATTATGTCCTGTTGCGAATCAACAAGTACATAATGGACGTCATACCTTGGTAGCCGCGTATTAAGTAAAAGCTCTATAGCGCTCTTAGATAACGAAGCTAAACGGACCAATTTTAGCACATACACGATAAAGATGTCGACATGCTGATTTAAAACGTCAATTCAGGAAACTTTAAATTAATGACCACGGCAAACCACAGCGGGCACAATTTTTTCTACCATATGGAATTTACCCTTAACTTCCTCGCAGAAACAAGTGCCTTTGTTCGAAAGATATTATTATATTTTTTGCCTGTTTAGTAATGTTATGGAACATACATGAATTCAATTTAAATTAAATTAATTGAGAGAGAGAGAGAGAGAGAGAGAGAGAGAGAGAGAGAGAGAGAGAGAGAGAGAGTATAAGTTTTCAGTATAATTCCAAATTGAATCATCACAATAGAATGTGAACTAGCGACTAGCTTGCTAAAGGACAAACTCGATCTTGTCAAATATTCATTTTACGAACTTGTGAACATCAATTTTTAAAGTGGTTTTGTTGCTCTTTAAACACCTTTTATAGTCAATCTATGTGTGAAAAACCACATCCAGAAACAATTTACTTTTATGTATACCAAGTCAAAAAAGCATTCAATTTGACAAACGAAAGGGTTTATTCTTTTTTTCAAATACATGTATGCATGTATTCTTTCACTTGTACAGACTGATGTATATCCTCTCTGTATCTTGATACAGTTACATGTATTAACAAGTTATTTCCAAAAACTCACTAACACACTATACGTATGTACCGATGCGTGTTCATCAGCGCGAGTGCCCAGCGAGCGCTCACTAAAATTTGTGTTCCTGTGGCGTGTTCAGCAGAGAGAGCGCTCGCGAGCGCTCGCCAAAATTCCCTATACCCGTAACACAAATTTTGGCGAGCGCTCGCGAGCGCTCTCTCTGCTGAACACGCCTCAGGTAAAGGGAATTTCGGCGAGCGCTCGCGAACACCCGCACTGCTGAACACGCCTCCGGTATAACATAAAATCTGTATTACATGTATCATCAACAGGTGATAGAGACATACAACCTGCTGCTGTGGATGATTGACCTCAAGAACCTGCCCGACGACTACGAACCTCCGGCCATGTATAACATGCTGGTACAAAATCATTCTACTCATCAATATATAACTGCATGGTCCTTTTTTGATTAAAAAGCTGTACACTTAGCAATCAATTTAAAAAAAAAAAAACTGACCACTTACGCACGTATAGGACAAGGATTAAAAAAAAATAAAAACTTTTTCTTTTTCCAATTGTATCGTTTAAAAAAGGAAGAATACAATCTGATAAGCGAAAGAAGTAGAATAAAATTATAGTAATATATTTACGTTATTGATAAAATCAATTCATTGCAAGTAATTCAAAACATTCTAAACGTCATATCTTGGTAAAAAGATACCTCATAAACCAATTTCATATAACTTAACAAATACTTAAAATATACCAAATAATTTTTGGTTTGAGAAGGATGAAACTACTATAGTATGCCATTATGCCATTCATCTAGCTAGAAGGCGATTGATTGGTTATAATGAAAAAATTGAGTATATCTGAAAGACAGGACTGTGCCACGTGTACACCTCCTGAGGCGTTATAGAGCACATTCAGGAGAATTAATTCAACGTTCGAAAAACTTTTGCAGCTCTATGAGACGTACTACCACGTTGGAGTCGCATACCAACATGTAGGTGACCATAGGAAAGCTTCCGAGGCGTACACGAACGCCATCAACACTGTGTCCATTCCGAAGGTAAACTTACATGTAGAATGACAATAGCCATGCAGGTCCTTTTTAATGTCTGGCAATAAATGCATTATTTTGTGTTCAAGCACTTAATTAAGTATAATTGAATGGTAACTGATATTATAAGTATACAGATAAAAAATACATAATATGACGTTAAAGGTGACGTCTTGACTTTGTTGTTGTTAAGACAGATTGATAAATGACTTCATGTAACTAGGGAACTAGTGAGTTGCAATTTGGATGTCTACACTTGATATTTGTATTCTTATACTTGTGACATATTTTTAGCGACAAACTAATTTTTGCAAGAGAGCGGTCCATATTTAAACAATAAAATGCTTTCTTTTGTGATTCATGCGGGACATGAAGGTAGCCACATTGCAGGAAAAAATACATAACCCGCATTAGGAAAAACTACTTCCTAGATGTAAATATATAGACATATATACTTTAGAGGGTTTTTTTTCCATTAAATATCACATTTAATTTATGACTACAATTTAGCAAAACTTATAAAAAGAAAAAAAAACACGCTTATAAGATCATTCCTCGTCGATTATTGTGAGAAATTAACTCTTTTCAGAATGGCTGCTTGGCTGGCTGCGTCATCAATTCCTGTCTGATGACTCCACTCTACGCCAGAAGGGCTTTCACTTATATTAGACTGGGTAATGATTCATACCATTTGCATGGTTTCATATTCTTTTTACTTTTATATGTACATGTACATGGAAATTATATAGTAGTAATCGCTAATTAACAGTAATGGGCATTATAATTAATTTTTTTTTCATTTTTTTTTTCAGAAAATATATTTTTTATAGCATAATAAATTAATTTTATATTTATGTGTGTAAATATGACTAGACAGTACATGTAGAATCAGGATAGTGTGTCCATGATGCATGCAATGTATTATACAATGTAATGGTAGCATGAATTATTTACTGAAATTATTGAAGAAATTCAAATATTTTGTCCTCAGTGATTTTTGATATTAGCATCTGCCAACTTAATTTGTCAAGTTGTTTAAGTTGATTTGTTTTTGGTGTACGAAAATGGACATTTTCAAACTTTTTTTTATTGAAATTCAGTGTACTACAAATGCTTATTTCCTACTGGCCAAAGAGAGGAAATGAATAGAAATACTTAAAATTGTTCATTTTGTTTTGAGTTTTGAATGTAAATATTTGTGTGGAAACTTTAATATTGTAGGTGAAATAAAAAGTGCCTTAAAAGACGCAGAGAAAACAGTCGTTCTGGACAGCAAAAATCCGGTAAGTTTAATTGAATCCACCCCTTCAAATGTTGTTAAAGTTGTTAAAATACAATAAATAATGCAATGCAGTGGTTGATTGGTGTTTTATTTAAACTTGTATTAATATATTCTATGCATGCTTAATTGCTAAATGTAATAAGACTGTCACCTATAATGCATTCATGATATCAGCATTTTCACATATTTCAGGACGTATATTGTATTCGCGCACTCACAAAGAGTTCTTCTGACAATGAAGGGGCGGTAAGTGTGTATTGGAAATTATAGCGAAGTATATTTTACGATCATACCAGACAATATGTACATTGAATATGACAATAATAAGGGAAATGTGAATTTATTTGAATAAAAAAGTTGACATGAAAATTACATTTTGTTACACAATACACATAATGTACGTACATAATTTGATTATTAAAGATTTTTTGAATACAACATTATGTCATAACAATTGCTGTCGATTTACATAGTACATGTACCACACATTAATTTTATTTAATATTTTCAATTTCACATTATAATGGCATATGACAATGTTTTCTCTTTAAAAAGGCAATTAAGGATGTTGAGCTTGCACTGAAACTGAAGCAAGGGCACATGTGTTCATTAATATTACGCTCAGCGCTTACTAAACCCCTGGTAAGATCCTAGTTACGATCTTTATCCTGTCTTCATCACGATATACAACTGTTACACAGTATATTTATTAGATTAATCCATTAACCATAGGAGAAGTGTAGATAATTATACAAATGTACCACTTAGAACATTATTAATTTAACTGTTCTTAAAATTATATAGTTACTATATCTATATTCCCACCTTTATCATGGTATGAGCAATAATGATGATTTATCTCTTAGAGTAATTTCAATGTATTTTAGAGCAAATCCTATAAAAATTCCGATTCGGTAATTGTACTTATTCTTTCTTTAGTAACATGTATATTAGATACATGTGTACACAATGTATTAAATGCACCATCACGTACCCTCGTACGTGTACAATTATTCTTCAAGTTTTGATTTAGGCACATGTAATATTAAAGTAGAGTTATATTATACAAGCTTTTTATATTTGTTATATGTGATAACTGCTTTGTTTTCTTTCAATTTGGATCAAAGGTTAATCAATTTTCGAGTTTGCTTGCTGTTGGCCCAAAGGTATATGGTGTAATACTAAAGGACTACGTTGTATTTTTTTGTGTGTGGTGTGTAATACTAATATAACAGATCTATTTTGGGCTACGTTATTCGTATTTACCAGAGTTTGTTGTGAATTATAACGCCATGCAATATACAATGCCATACTATATATATTCAATCACTTTTATTTCAATATGAATATTCATATAATTTTACTTTAATAACAATAAAAAAAATCGCAATTCTATAATTGCAAAACACCTGTAAATGATAAGGTATTTATTTTTATTATGATAGATGAAATATTGATAAAATACAAAAGCTACGGCAATGACTAGTATACATGTACCGATCTAAATTGCAAAAAAATTGAAAATTAACCATATTTCTTCACGTGCAGACAAGAAATCAATGGAATTAAATTGTTCTCTTAATTTACAAACCATAATTTATTCAACCAAACATCATAGTTTTCGGGTGAATTGTTATTATTATAATTAAATTTCCCATCATTCGAGTCGGAATCATTTAATTTCAATCGGGTGATTATCAATTTTGTCAAAAAAAAACCAACGAAAAAAACCCAGTATTTTTTTTAATTTTGCCAATTTTGCATTTATTCACACTAAATTTTAAACTCTACAGTGTGTTACTTGCAACCAACGCATATTTTTCACTTTCTCATACCCCCCCCCCCCAAAAAAAAAAAAAAAACCGTATAAAATAGTTGTGAATGACAGCATGTATCCTTCTTTGAACAACGAAATCGTGTTTCAGAAATAATACTTTAACGATCCATAAAATAAAATTTTGGTGTAGCATTCCGCCTTAAGATATTCAATGTTCAAACAGAATGCGCATGCTTAGCATTGTCAAATGTTGTATCAACTTCCTGTTCAGCGCCATCTATACTCTAATGAAAAAATTCACGCCCTACCCATTTCATAACACTAATGAAGATAATAAGAAATGTGCACTTATGTTAAATTATTTATAGTGTGCTGCATTCTAAAGTGCATCTTTAATTAAGATATCTAAAATAGCAGATCAAATTGTTTCAAGCTCATGACATAAAAAGGCCTTTTCAAAGAGCTTTGTAGATGTACCAGTATTCAGTTAAGATAGATGGAAACATGTGTATATATAAGAAGGAGCTTGATATAAATTTTTCTCAAGTTAGAGATTCGCTAAATGAATTTATATGTTTTATTCAAATATTTTGCAATCTATTTATATCGAACATTAAAAATGTAAATTAATTGCTTTCTGATGGATTACGATTTTTTGCAAAACCATTTGATCAATGAATTGCACAAAGTGTTAACATACAGGATAAATGTTTTTGATTTTATTTTTCACCTGGTAACCAGTATAATTATGTACGATTCCTATCATAATGGAAAATGTACAAACAAAAACAGGTTTTTATTTAACTTCATTCGAAAGTTAATATATTATAGAAAAATAATATCTATTAGTAAGAGACAGCTTTAAGTAATTTCCTCCATTCCGACATGTTTGTATTGGTATACATGTACTTTTGACCTTGATATCGTATTCAAATATGGCCGCGATTTTTTTTTATGCAGGCAGATTCGAATGCTGAGACAGAGAGCTGTGCAACGGTTACTAACTTCCGTCATCCGCGCATAATGGAATTCTATGATAAGTATGCAGTTTGTACAATAATTTTGTCACCAAAAAAACCCATTCACAATTGTGTTATGCTACAGTATCAATAAAGTATATATTGTATAATTGTAGTGTTTTTGATTCATAAATACATGTAGGCAAGACCAGCGTTAGAATGGCACATCTACATAATGGTATATGTATTTTTTCATTATTTTTAATGTTTTAGGTATTTGTTCACCCTGTGTGTACCCCACACAATAGTTCAGATAAACCTGACACCAGACAAACCCAACAAAAAACAGCAAACAGGTACTCCAGTTATTATCAGCTTTTGGGTAAAGAAATATAAACCTTCGCTCAAGTATTCTCTCAAATACGCGTTTTGCTTTATCAACTTTGAGTTTTGATGCTGCCAAGTCGCCTTTTGTTTTTGGTTTAGTTTTTAGAGATAATGAAAAAGTGTATATTGTTACATTGCATTCAGTGCTATTTCACCCTGAACCTCAACCCTAATTCTAATCAAAATTTCGTTGGCAAACTTAGAGACACAAAAGGAAGGAACACACGGCAATCTGAAACAGAGGCCGGCTTCCGCCCCAGACAGTATCTCCGTGGAACCTTTCAAGTGTGGAACCCCTTGCAAAGAATTCGATAAGATGGTCACAAGAAGGCGAAAGGATTATGGAGAGGCAATCCGGAAACATATAAGTCGACCCAAGACCGCAACGTCATTTTTCGGTTAGTATCTAAAAAGAAATATACACGTAAGACTCTAATCCCTTTTCTCTGCGACTTATGATTACTGATATCTAATTCTTACCGAGGTTTTTTGATGTTACTGAAGTGTTGATGTTTAGAAAAAAAAATTTCAGAACAATTACAACGTGAAAGGAGAAAGCAAGCAGACGTGCAGGAAATGGAGAGACGATGGGCTGTTTCTGCAGGCGTCAAGCGCCTTAATGAAATGGCACTCGTTTCCGGAACTGCGCACGCAGATTCACACGCAAAATTAAACAATCGAATACAATCGGCACCAATAGTGCGCCATATGAAAACAACATCCACAACGTTACAGATTTTAGACAACTCTAAACCTCCAAGGCCGGTAAAACCTCAAAGGGAAAGTGAAAATAAAGAAAACATCGGAAGCTCTTCTAATGTTAGTAGTGCAAAAGATTCCGAGTTACGCAGGAACAAGTCGGTGTCAATGAAAGAAAAAGACGAGAGATCTCAAAGAATTCCCTCCTCAACTAAATTTACCTTTCCAACACCTGTTAATTATTCTACACCGGTAAGTCATTTGTTGTCATTTCAAGTACATAGTTTTTCAAAACACACGCGCAAAGTTGGTCCGCGATGTCCTGTACATTGAGGGAGAGGTTTACACTCCACCCAACGAATCCGCCCGTCAAATTGCATCTACGCGACAGACTGGACTTAGCCATGCGAGTCAACAGACTCCCCGAAGTGACCGACAGCCAAACAAAAGGCAGCGTCAAGGATCAACTCCTTCTGGTAGATAGGGACCCACTGGAGAACGGACAACGACGAGTGATTTTAAGTTTCTCTCCTTAAATGTATGTGGTGTTAGAAATAAGTTAAACTATCAAGAATTTACAGAATTTATTACGAATTATGATGTGATAGGTCTTACTGAAACCAAAACCGACGATTGTGATGACATTCAAATACCAGGTTATGTAACATTCATAAAAAACAGACGCAAACTTACAAATACCCGCTCTGGAGGAATCATCATAGCGGTCAGGGATAATATTGTTAAATATATAAAGATAATTAACACAGACTGTAAATATGTGTTTTGGTTTAAGCTGGACAAAGTGTTACTAAATTCCAGTGACGACTTGTTGTGCGGCGTTGTTTATATACCGCCTGAAGGTAGTAAATATGCATCACCTGACTGTTTTTTAGAAATAGAACAAGAGTTAATTAGTATTACAAATGAATCTAAATGTTTTTGTCTTATGGGCGACTTTAATGCCAGAGTTGGACATTTGAACGATTTCTTTATTTCTGATGATTTTTTAGCGCATTTAAATGGATGTACAGATATTTTTCAACCCGATATTGTTGAACGGGCATTGGTCTTTGAAAGCTGTAATATGCCGCTTGAGAGAACTGTTCAAGATGCAATTGTGAATAATTATCATGGATATAAATTAATTGAATTTTGTAAAAATAATGAAATCTACATCGTTAATAGCCGATTTGGCAGTGACAAAAATATAGGTGGGACAACTTGTAAAAACAGTAGTACCGTGGACTATGTCCTAGCTACTACGAATGTACTTAAAATTTTACAGGACTTTGATGTTATTGATTTTTGCAATTTTTATTCAGATGTACACAATCCTATATCGTTTTCTTTTTCATATTGTAACAAGGAACCCACCCATATCTATACAGGTGAAAATCACTCAAGTGTAAAATTATGGTGTCCAGGTAAAGCAGACGACTTTTGTAATAATATCGATAGATCTGCTGTGACATCTATTGATAATAAACTACATGAACTGTCATTGCTTGGCGAAAACCTTAGCCAAGCTCATATTACCAATATAACTAGGGGAATGTGTGATGTTTTTTCCAGAGCAGCTAGAACAACATTCGGTTTAAAATATAATAATAAAAACTATCCGTCTGATAATATAAATACAATGAGCAAGAAACCATGGTTCAATGGAGAATGTAGAGCAGCAAGAAAGAACTTTCACTTTGCTAAACGTATTCATAAGAAATGTCAGTCATCTGAAAACAAAGACAACCTTAAATCAATGAGTAAAAAATACAAGCACACAATAGATAAATGCATCAAAAGCTATAAAAGGGATCTAACTAGAAAACTAAAGAACTTGCGCTCTACAAACTCCAAAGAATATTGGAAAATCTTAAATAAATCAAAATCATCGAAGTGTGCTGCTGATATTAATAATATGTTTCATTATTTAAGAGGTATTAATGATTGTGAAAATGACGATGAACTCAATATAGAATATAGTGATTTTTTATCAAATGCTGAAATTGAAATGTCTGACATTATTCTTAACAGTACCATAGGTGATGAAGAAATATTAGAGGCTGTAAAGAAACTCAAAAATAATAAAGCCGCTGGGTACGATGAGGTGCTGAATGAACATATTTCGGCAACAGTTTCTTTATTTTTACCTTTATATAAAAAAAATTGTTTAATATTATTTTTGACTATGGTTTTATTCCAGATGAATGGCTTGTAGGTATTGTTAAGCCCATTTACAAGAACAAAGGCGACCCAACTCATCCGGAGAACTATAGACCGATAACATTATTAAGTTGCCTAGGAAAACTTTTTACTTGTATATTAAGCAATAGACTAGATATATATGCATCAGAAATTAACCTAATCAGTGAAAGTCAGGCAGGTTTTAGAAAAAATTATTCAACTCTAGACCATATAATAACACTACAATTTTTATCCCATATCCTTATGTCTATGAAGAAAAAACTTTTTTGTGCTTTTGTTGATTTTAAACAGGCATTCGACACTGTCTGGAGAAATGGTCTTTGGAGCAAGTTAATTAAAAATGGAATAAATGGGAAATGTTTTAATTATATCAAAAACATGTATATGAAAGTTAAGTCAAAAATCAGTATGAATGGCTTATCCTCCGATTTTTTTAGCTGTAATGTTGGAGTACGTCAAGGTGAAAATTTGTCGCCATTTTTATTTTCGTTATATATTAATGACTTAGAAAAGTTCTTGATTGATAAAAACATAATTGGGTTACATAGTGTAACTAAACCTATAGAGGATGAACTGTTTTTGTATTTTAAACTATGTATTCTTTTTTATGCTGACGACACTGTAATTCTTGCTGAAACGCCTGATGATTTACAAAATGCTCTGAACGAATTTTATATATATTGTGAGCAATGGAAGTTAACGGTTAATATAAATAAAACAAAAATATTGGTATTTTCTAAAGGTTCAATGATGAAAAGGGAATTTTACTTCAGAGATGAAATAATTGAAAATGTGAAAGAGTTTAAATACCTTGGAATTATTTTTTCACGTTCAGGGTCTTTCAAAAAGGCAAAAACACATCTATGTGAACAGGCACAGAAGGCTATGTATGGGGTCATCAGAAAAATAAGGCAATTTAATTTACCTGTCGATTGTCAGTTAGACCTTTTTGATAAAGTAGTAATGCCGGTATTATTATACGGATGTGAAGTATGGGGCTTTGAAAACATAGAAATTATAGAACGTATTCATTTGAAATTTTTGAAACACATACTGAATATAAAAAGTTGTACTCCATCATACATGGTTTATGGAGAAACCGGAAGGTTCCCATTATCTGTTAATATCTATACTAGAATGGTATCATACTGGGCAAAATTGTTCTCCGGCCCAGAAAATAAAATTGTTCATATACTGTACAAATACTTGTTGACTCAATATAATAATGATATTTTTAAGAACCCATGGATTGATTGTATACATTCTATTTTTGATAACTGTGGGTTTTCAAACATTTGGAATGAACAATGTATTGTAAATGTTAATTGGATTACAAATGTTGTCAAGCAAAGACTCAAAGACCAGTTTGTGCAAAAATGGTCGGCTGATATTGCAAATTCTTCCAAAGGTCATATATATAAAACTTTTAAATTAACTTTTGGATATGAAAAGTACTTGAGTATTTTACCATCAAAACTTCGAAAAATACTTGTTAAATTTCGTACGTCAAATCACCGACTTCCTGTGGAAACTGGTAGATGGTTAGGCATTCCTCTGAATGAAAGATGCTGTACTTTATGTAATAATAATCAAATAGCCGATGAAATGCATTTTATATTAGAATGTAATGCTCTTTTCTGTATCAGACAAAAATACTTGGAACCTAGATTTTGTGAAAGACCAAACACCTTTAAATTCTGTGAATTATTGTCTACTTTAAAACTTAAAAAACTGAAAAAACTCTGTTTATTTATACATGAAATTTTTGAATCAGTCTGTCCTCCTTGAATATTTGTACCTTTTTCTCTTTTCCCCCCCCTTATCTGTACTGTACATGTACCTCTGACTCTATATCTACATTTGTAAATATTTGTATATATGTACCTCATGTACCGTCATGTTAACGGTTTGAGTGAAATAAATTGAATTGAATTGAATTGAATTGAAATATCAAAAAACAGATAAAAAACCCAGTATATTTCTGTACACATGTACTACATTGAATTTGACTTTTATCAGACAGTATTTGTGAAAACAATTTCAATTTTTCTTAGGTCTTTCAACCACTGAACATAAAAGATGCACCTCGTATGTACTACAAGTAAGTCAGACTGTCATAGCGTAGATACATTTAATTTGTCCTTTATTAAATTCTAATCAAAAGTAAGAAACCATTTTAAGGCAAAAAATGTCAGAAATAAGATTTGCAAAAGAACTTGGTAATGTATAATTTATAATTAATGATGAGTAAAATAAAGAGAGGAAAAACTCACATTGTGAATTTTGTACGCATAAGAAAAACACGGTTCCGGCGTACAGGCTTAAAATGGAGCCATTTTCATTTCTTCTCATCTTATCATATTAAGTTTTTTGTAAATTAAACGAAATTTCATAAATAACGAATCAAAATGTTCGTCTCAAGCACTACTTCGCTTTAAGCGTGTTTTACTGTGTGCTGACATATGCTCGTTATAGAATTTATACTAACCGTCTATTATTATTTTCCAGACCCTGGAAGGGTGACAAACTCCCTGTCGCTGAGGTCAATCGATATGTACTCGCGCCATGTTGGAAGTAAAGCGTGTCACGTTGCCATGTGTAATATGTATTTTGTTAATTTATTCCTAATTAAGTTGCTAATAAATACACTTAGCTGAAAAAAAAGTTTTGTTATTTCTGTGCATGTTTGTGGTGTTTTGATACTCTCTCTCTCTCTCTCTCTCTCTCTCTCTCTCTCTCTCTCTCTCTCACACACACACACACACACACACACACACACACATTGAATATTATAAGCATCGCAAAGGTGAGTTAGCATATTCCCCAAAATTGATTTATCAAGGGTTATTTGACGTAGCTGAAACAGGTGGTTCAAGTAAAGGACGTCACAACACATGTAATTGAACCGCCATCCATTGATTCTTTTTTCTTCTTTTTTTTGTTGGGGTTGTGGAAAGGGGGGGACTCATTTGCTTACAATACGGTATCCATTTTGATGAACCGAAAGTGGGATATGCGCAAAAGGCATATTGAACATCTCCCTAAATAATAAAAATCAACAAAATTGATAAACATATTACAGAGTAAAATTGCACTTGCTTTAAGTCAATCCAGAGCTGAATAAGGTTGATCTTTTTAAAAAAGAAAAAGATGGAATGTATATAGAAAACAACAAACCAATTAAATTCGGATTTGAATAAAAAAGAAATAAAATTTAGGCTGACTATAAACGCAGACTTGTATCAATTTTGCTCCCCAACAAAACGAAAATTGAGAAAGGTTATTGATTGGACAGTAGGGCGGTTATTCATCGCTGACATACCTCATCAAATGCCTCTATCGGGAACACAGCAGGGGGTGGATCTTTACACAATCTATTCCCCTCCTCCCCGTAACAAGTGCTTTACTTTGCCTTTTTAAGGCCATAACTTTCATCATATGAACAATACTACCTAGTCGTGTGTCTAGCGTCATCTCAAATACAGCTATAGATACATATCAAGCATGTATACAGGCGCCATTGCTTCCTCTGTGTTTTTTGTCTTCCTGGGATTATGCTGTCAACTGGTGGATGCATCTTTGGAAAGCGAGATGAAGAAAATTCTGCCTATGGTTAGTAAACAGTCAAGTTGATCACTTGAAAGAATTCAATTAAAACTGTGTTTATATTATAATTTCACATGCCATACACTGTAATTTCACAATATGCTTCATGCATATTCACATATATTCGAACTCCCTGTACTTCTTAAACTTTAATTGGATTTGCTTGTTTATACGCGTAATTATTATAATTAATGTATTACGCGCGATTAGAATGAAAACGATTCATGTAACGTTTGTATGATTTACATGTACCTCATGTATGGTTTAGTTATTGCAATTTATATACTTTCCATCATTTTTTTTCACTTACACGTACATGTACATGTCCCATGTGCCAGTCAAAAGCTTGTTGTACATGCAACAATGCGTAATATCAAAGTGTGAATGCAATGCATCGTATTGATGTTGATTATCATATTATTTTTAATATTTTGATGAATGCTAAATTAGATTGAATTTACACATGTGAGTAAGGACTGGAGGAAATCGGTGGAAACTCAAATCTAGTAGAAGTGTTTAAGCAAATTGAAAAGGGCTGAATATACCAGAAAGCAAATCCCCCAAAATAATAGAAACTAAAAATAAAATGAAATGATTTAAAAAAAAACAACAATTAAATAAAAAGGAAGGAAAATAACAAAGAAGACCTTCCCTTCCCACTCCTAATGAAAATATAAGAATGAATCGGTAATACATGTGCATGTTTTCAACTTATGAATGTAATCAATTGCAAAATGTTATAATAATTGTGTGTCAAATTATTGTAATGTGTAACAAGCTGTAGTTTTAAGAATAGTGAAAGAAGCATTCATATGTAGAAAAACTTATATAATCATCATTAAATATCAAAACTATATCTCTAGGCTTGTTTAATGATACATTTTATTTCAACTTTTAACGAATGATAATTATATATTAGTATTTTATCAACTAAGTTTGATAAATTTTGGTATGCACTGGATTATGTGTTAAAAATTTCAAATTTCGCAGAGGAAACACTAACTTATTCACCAACACTTTGAAAAAGTAAAAACAAGAGACCCACAAGCTTTGACGGTCACCTGAGTACAATAGCCCTTAGATTGACATGTCAGACGGTTTCATGTTTGCATTTTAAGCTTCATTTTGAAATCTAAACTCTAATCTGAGAATCCTCTGACAATTACCCTTACTTTTATTATTTGATGTTTGAAAACCATTTATTCATGAAAATTGGAGGTTGGGGGGGGGGGGTCAAGAGTCGGAGGAATCTCGGATTATCTACCCTAGCTCAAGGGGCCAAATTTTTTTAATTTTTGGTAAAAAGAGACATGCATGCCATCATTAATGGTCAATTTTTTTTTATAATATTCAGTTTGATATATATGCACATAGCATGCATACAGCTTATTTCTACAAGTATACAATCATGTAAAATGCACAGGAAATTAACGTAGATTTCCTAAAATACAACACATATTTAGTTCCATATTGTCAAGAGACAATTTACCTTGTAGTTTTCAAGATGATATTAAAATTGTTAATGGACGACAAACACCAATTACCCTAAGAAAAAAATTTCATTATACGGCCATTTATGTCACCCCCCTCCCGAAATAAATAGCGCCTCCACTTCTGCACCATGTGCAATGAGTTTCACAATTTAAGAACAAGACATTATGAACATAATAAAAACCAATTTGTTTATCTTCAACGACTGTGATAATGCAAAAGAAAATATAATTAAATCAATACATTTTCACTTTGTGGCCATATTACCCTACCCAAGGGTCCTGAACCCCTGCCCAAGGAGTCATGCGTTTTACAATATGAATTTCATAATTAAGGTAGAAGGCTTTACGGACATCAGACTCATGCATTTAGTTTTTCTCAAATATATATATGGGAGTAAAGAAGAAGATTTTTCTAAGATTAAATACCCTTTCACTATATGGCCATAATTTATCCGCCCTATGGCCTGAACCCCTTACCTAGGGGTCAGGAATATAACAAGTTTGGTATAGGGCTTCATGGACATCATAACTATGCAATTAGTTTTTCCCAAATATATATGGAAGTAGAGAAGAAGATTTTCTAAGATTTAATTAACATTTACACTATATGGCCATATTGGCCCCACCCTAAGCTAGGTCTGAACCCCTGACCCAGGTGCCATGAATTTCACAATTTTGGTAGAGGGCTTCATAGACATAGCCATGCATTTAGTTTTCAGTAGAGAAGAATTTTTGTAAATTTCGTCTTTTTTTTTTAGCATATTAGGTCCCGCCCATGAGGCCACAGGGCTGGTTGGGTAATAAATTTCACAATATTATATTTCATTTAATGTTGAAAATGGTTGTCTTATATATGGGAAAATCAAACAATATGTAGTTATAACTGGCTCAAGTCAATAGTTAAGGAAATATTACAAAACAATTTGTACAAGAGTGGAGAAGTATGGTAGATAACTCACCAAAATGTATTAGTTATAGAATTTTTAAAACAAACCTCAATTTAGAATAATATTTGTTGATTTTACCTAAGATCTACGGATCACGTTAACAAAATTACGAACCTGTAACCATTGATTTCCAATAGAAACAGGAAGATGGTATAACATTGACAAAAATTTAAAAAAAAAATAATGTACAATGTGTGATTCATTGATAGCATTTGGGATGAATTTCAATATATTTTAGAATGCAGATATTTTGCAAACGATAGGAAAATGTTTTGGTTCAAGAGATACTATGAAAACCCAAATATTATAAAATTTAACGATCTGATGAATACTTGTGATGAAGAAAAACTAAAAACTTTGTCAAAATTTATTAAGAAAATTTTCAAAGTCTGCTCTTCCTAAAACAAACTTATACAACCTACTGTATTGTACTACTCAATTTTTTTTTTATCTTTATTTCTACTACTGTGATCCTTGCCTGTTTTTGTGTTCAATTGTATATATCTATGTTGAACCTCATATACCAGTGAACTGGTCTTGAGTGAATAAAGAATTGATTTATCCTAGAGATTCTTTACACCAAAAGCATCTCTAATAACCATAATTAGCCTTGTAGTTTTCAAGAAGAAGTTAAAAATGTAAAATCGTTAACGATCGACGGACGACCCACAGACGCACGACGACTGGTGAAGACTTATTGCAGTAGGTTACCTGAGTGACTTAGGTGACCTAAAAATTAACGAATCAAAACAAATATCAAAATCATTTTAAAATTTAAACAAAATAGGGCGAAATGCTGCTTAAATTTTTTCCTTGGAGTTTCAATGCAATCTATTGATTAATTTATCTCTAGCACTTGAATGCGATATTTTAAATTAGCATCCATTACTTGCTTATGTCACAAGCAATTGCCTACTATTAGATTTATTATCTTCCAACACAATTGGTTTTGACAAAGTCAATATATCATTCATATCAACCAAGGACAGCTGCGTTATGCCGTTTTAATATAAATATTGAAGTGTAGACATAAAGAAATTAATTAATCACCATTGAATCAAGTTGTCAATATCCAACAGAAAAAAGTGATGTATGTCCAGAAATACCTTGTTTATACTCCATTGTTTTGGATAAGCTCTATTTATACATATGTTGCTGAGATTGAACGGTTGTGGCTTAAGATAAATAAAGACAACCATTTTTCGGAGCTACGGCGTTATTTGGTAAATAAAAATTATATAAGTTATCTCTTGATAGATTATGCACTGATCTTGATTCTTAGTAAAGGTGTGTTTAGTTTAACATTCCGTGAACATTAATTTGAACGTTAGTTTTTATCTGGGTTTTTTTCCGAAAAATTTCCGAAATTTATCAATTCAATGCTGATGCTGATGCCAAAATTTATTGTCATTTCTATTTAACGCCAAATCACCAGTAGTCTTACGGTACGCGAAATAGAACTTTTTTAATTAACGTGCACAATATAGTTACGTAGATTGGTTGTTTTAAGAAGTGGCGGGTTATATTAGCTTTGATTACCATAGGGAGGTAACGCAAAAAAAGAAACATTATCTAACTACTAGACGAATAATTATATAACGTCGGTTAACTAATTAAAATCATAACTCATAATCATCGTGGTTTAAAAAAATACCAAAAAACAAAAACAGATGTTATCTTGATTCTCGCTAATGCGAGGCGATAAAATTCCAGTGCAGCAACAGAATGAACTGTTCCTTAAGGCAGAGAATTCGATTGCCAGGAAAAAAGTTGAATCTTCAGAGGCAACCGTGAAAATGACAAATTGACACGATAAGGATGTCTTGCGCTTACATTGCATCAACAGTAAATAGTTGTACGTGTTCTGTTTTCATATAGGAGTCGGCAAAACTTTGCAAAACCCAGAATGTTCTGTGAAAGATAGCTTTTAAAAATCTAATGAAAAAAATAACTAACTTTTTAAAAATAAACTTAAGACATGTTAATAAACGAAAACCCAATAAACACAAATATACATGTGCATGAAGTAGATAGAAGCAAGTACACAATAGTTAAGGCCATGTAATTGATATCGCCAAGATATGTTCTTCAAGCATCTTCATACCCTTTCAATTGTTTTTCAGTGTACAGTCATTGACAGGTATATGGAGAATATGCGTTGTTTCGACCCAGAAAACATGGAGGCCAACGAAGACCGAACGATATTTGAAGAAGTGAGTACAAAAAAAAGAACAAGAATTTAATCGAACTCTCTTCTGAATTTACCTTGCTTTTTACCTGGTTCAACAATTAAGTTTACATGTGACGTCACAAAATGAATTGTGTAAAACGTAAGACTGCATCAAACGCGAGTAAACATTAATTTTATAGGAATACTCGCATACAAGTTGATTTATACATGTTATATGTATTCTTATTGCTCAATTGATTTTATGAGACCACATTATTGGGGGTTTTTTGGTATGCATGTAATACTGAGTTAAGTAAAGTTAAAATTAATAGGATAGAATTGTACATTTAAGGTCAAGATCTAGTAAATGAAAGGTGCCTACAAGTTTATGAAATTCAAGATACACATGTATATGTTCTTTCAATGATGCCTCATAACAATAGCTTTGTCTGATAGGGTGTATCGGGGCTTGAATGTTTGGTAAATACAATGAAAAATCATGTTTTAAACTGTCATTTTCGATGGAATATGAAGGAAATAGGTATAACAAATCCAAGAATTTTGTCCATTTTTGACTAAGGAAATATATCTAGAATGCCTACAGTATCTCCAAAAATGCATTAAACAAGCTCTTGACCTTCTCTTCAAAATGGCGTCAAATTGAATATAGGTATCGGGATTACTTTTCCCCTGATTTAGTATAGAATGTCAAGAAATTGTTTCCTTTTCTACATATTTCTTTTAAAACTGTAAAGTACGGGAAAAAGATGTAACAAATCAATGATGACGTCATAATGGTTTTAGCACCAAAAAGACACTTTGGAATCAATAAACGCCATTTATGTGAAGTAAATAACATGTAACATTTTTCCACAGGAGTGTATATGCCCCGTCTATCGATCCTGCTTCGTGAAAATCATCGACCAAATCTCGGATGGCAACAGCATTGTTGACTTTGCGACGGCCGAGAAACGTTACATCTGCAAATCACAGAAGACGTTGAATGCAGAGAAGAAGAAGAAAAACGAAGCTTCTAACCACGCAGCTTCCGGTTAAATCAACCGGTGTCTGACTGTCTACTTAATGAAGTGTTGTAACCGCTATCATTGTTATAAATAATTAAGAAATAAAATTCGTTACCTCCTATTGTCTATTTTATGGTTTTTAAACTAATATAGAATGATATTCAATTGTTTTTTTCTTTGTATAATATCGTTTTATTGCATATTATCTCAAGAATAACAACTGATATATAATGAAAATATAAACAAAAATTATGAAACTCATGATTCGATATTCTTGTGCACGATCATTGAATTACTTCATGAACACGAATAAAGAAAATTTAAAAACACTGTATACTGACTATAAAACATCTGTATATATAAACAACCTTCTCATTTCACACGACGGCACATGATTACAACTTCTGTAAAGCGCGAGTCTTCAACAACATAGACACTTTAGGAGTTCTTCATTTTCCTTAATGGTTCTCATGTGGTTCATGGTGGTGATGAACATCATGAAGGTCTTTATGACGACACACAATTACAGGTACGTCAGAGTGGTGTAATACGTAATCACTGACACTTCCCAGAAACGTCCTTCTAAGTTTGCCTGTACCACGTGACCCGGTAATGATGACGTCAGCATTTGCTTCCCGCGCGGCGTTAATTATGCCCTCGCCCGGTCGATTTGCGTGGATGCTCTTTACAGAACCATTGATCTGAAATCAATGGTAGCTAAATTGATTATATGTTGGATGGGAGTTCAAATCAAGAGTATAATGTCTAAAATTAATATGTATAATGATGCAACGTTTCTAAAATGCACAATAAACAGGGGAAGTTATCTTTGAAAACTAACTAAATCTAAGCTAAAGACTAATCTATGTTTTCTTCTGAATTGGAAAAGTCTTTAGGGATTTCGAATACAAAACTAATAATGTCCGCATGGTATACCTAATCAATACGTGCAAGAAACTTGAGTCCCCCTCTCTTTGAAAAATCAAAGCTATATAAGACCGCGGAACATTAACTGGCAAGATTGGAAATACACAGCTTACGTCAATTTCACCTGTTACAGTCAAAACATTTGAAATGGGCGGGGACAAATTGACGCGAACGTCTGAGAAAACATTGGATTGAAACTGTAGTTATAGGAAGTGTATAATTTATTTCAAACTTCAGATAGCTGTGCAATGTTGGTGAATTTTCTTAAAACTTCCGGTCGTCTAGCTAAAGATATCCAAATAATTTTCGTGAATGTTGTGCTTTAAGAAAAATTATATTTCACTTATAATTATACAATAATATATTTATTACAATTAAAGTTGAGTGAAGTTAACGTTAAAACTACATTGTATAATGTTCCGCGGTCTTAATATCAGTAACGGAGTTTTCATGAAATATTCTCCTCTGGGAATAAACCCCGTTTCAACAATGGCCCCACTTGATTTCAGACTTGTGACGACTGATTCTCTGAAGTCATCGGACGATGCTTTGCCTTGCGTAAAATCTCTCCCGAATTGGGATCTTCTCATATTTGCTGATTATATAGTTATACTTATTGATGAAATAAAATGTTTTTCCATCGCTTTGCTGATCCTAAATGAAATGTTTTTCGATCGCTTTAACTTATATAGCAAGTTAGAAACGCCGAGGTGGATTGAAAATACACTTTCTTTAACTACAGTTTCAATCCAATGTTTTCTCAGACGTCCGCGTCAATTTGTCCCGCCCATTTCAAATGTTTTGACTGTAACAGGTGAAGTTGACGTATATGCTGTATATTTCCAATCTTGCCAGTTAATGTTCCGCGGTCTTATAGTTAAATTTGTTTCATAATTTAAAACGTAAAACTACGTTTTCATGGTTTTTATTTTCATTCGCTGATTAATGTCAAGTGTACAAATGCGTAAAATTCTTTCGTGTGTTCTTACTGCATGTGCATTTTGTTCATAAGAAATAAACAGGCTGGGTAAACAATTTACCTGTGGATAAATAAAATGGAAACACAGCCGCACATAAACAAAATCTCTTACGTAGCGTGGTTACGCAGCCGATAGTTTACAATTATTCAAGTATTAGACTTTGAACCTACGTTGTGTTCTCGTAGCAGGTCAGCAAAGTGTTCAAGTTTCTCCTTGATATGCATTGCTTCCGTTTGCATCAGATCATTTATTGTGGTTGTGTCAAAGGAATACGGGGCTGAAATTGATTAAACGAAAGTTAATTGGATCAATCAAAGAATGCATGGATTACGTTGGAAATTGGATTTAAAATTTTCAACGAAAGATGTAGAACTAATTGTGGATTGACATTGGCACAGAGTTGGGAAAATTCATAATGAATGTCGAATCTGAGAGAGAGAGAGAGAGAGAGAGAGAGAGAGAGAGAGAGAGAGAGAGAGAGAGAGAGAGAGAGAGAGAGAGAGAGTGGCTTTTGGTTGGGGTCGGTCGAATTCAAACCAATTTTTACGCACTGTAATACCACTGTGTGGTCTGTAGAACAGCGTGGAACTCTACGGAGTGAATCATGACCACGTGATCTGTTGGAAGATGCATGGACTTGCAGTACCCTGAAAAGAAAAACAATGCATGAGAAAACAAATCATGAAGATACATACATGTAAGTACATTAAGATTCACTGCCAATAAGGTTTAAAGATCCTCTATGACCCAAGACGTTTTGTTTCATTTAACACTGAATAAGTAGAATTTTTTCTGATCAAAATTAGCTTATTTCCTTGATAAGTTGATGCAATCTTTATTGGTCTATATAAACGTATAAAATTTTTAAAAACTTTTAAAGGATGATGCATATTTATAAACATTTAATTTTATCAACAATCGGTAGGCCTTAGAAGAGGTAAACAAAGCAATGTTATTATCATAGAAGAGTATGACTATGAAAAACAAAACGGAGGAAATAACATCAACAGTATTACAAAAATCGTCAACAAATGAAGGCCATGTCAACGCTGTGACACGCTGACCATAAATTTCGACCATGTGTGCGTATGAGAGATGTGTTATCTTCCTTTCGTTTGATGTTACCTGATGTCCGCAAGCCGTGTTTGACTAGCGGCTTAATGTATCAAAATTAAAGAGCTTGCTGTACTGTTTTGATATTATAAATATAAATGCAACGTGCATTTTGGGTTTAAGCTTTTTATTTTGAATACGCAGTACAAGTATGAATTCAAAAATATATTGGTGGACATATACGTTACAGCTTTGACCCTATGAGTCAGTTTAGTTTTTGCAAAGTATACTAAATATCTTTATGCTGATGCATGAATTATGTCCCAGGAGGCCTGAGGGTGCATAAACCTTAGTGAAGCTCCTTGACGGAGAAAGCTAAGCCCCCCCCCCCCCTCCCCCACCATCTTCGCAAGCCATGGTTTTTCGATCCTCCTCTCTCTCCAGCTTGGTTTACGCCCCCACCGTCAGGTAGATGAAAGGAGCAGATTAATAACAACAATAACCACCAGCTAACAACGATGCCCCACCCCATTAATCAATCAAATCCGTCCAGTTATTGAATCATTGAATATTAATAGGGTAATATAAGGATTCTTAAATTGTTACTGATAATTAATAAACGTAAATGGCTTTATTCAAGCATCCTTGCGGAATTTTGATACCGGATTTAAATCAACACGACAGTTGCAATTAATGTCTACGAACAGCTATAGATCATTACTATCAAGACGCAATGGAGAATGTATGCATAGTTCAAATACCGTAGTACATGATCAATAACAAATCTTCAACACACATGTAGTACATCTGTGGGTCACCGGAAATTGGTATCTTAATTGTATAGATAAAATTACCTACATACATATATATACCCTACTACTTTCACACATTGTACTTACATTCAAAAGCGTATTTAGAATGCTCACTGCCGTCAATAGCTATCAGAACTGTCCTAGTTTTAGCAGGGGTGGCCTCCGACATCTTGCCTCTATCGAAATCTGTTTCGTTGTGATACGCTTAGTTTCTGTTGACCTACTTTCGGTGTTTACAATTGCGATCTGTGACTGACCACCGCCGTTTAAATAGCCAATGACTCCGTTCTATCTCACCACAGTGAACAGGTTGCAATAATCAAATACAGCGTCAATGAACGTGTGTTTACACAAACTTTCGCACACTTCAGTGCGTGCAAATCTAATTTTTAATACAAAAGAGGCATTCATGTGAACATGATGAATCATAATATAAAGAGGAGAATAATTTTATTCAGTTTTCAGTTTTTCTTTTCGATTTTTTGTATATTTGTAGGTTAAATTTAAACCATTTAATTAATTACCACCTCATATTGTATTTATTGTTAATGAAATTAACGATATAAGGAAAGAGACGGAGCTATAAATCATGATCAATGTCAAGCCTTATTATATATATAATTACATGTGTGTATATGTAATTAAACCTGATAATTTAACTGAGTTGTGTAGGAAAAAGAAGAAAAACTTTGTAATAAATATTCAGAATAAACCTATTTGGTTATTAAATTAATAAAAAAAAAATACTTAACTGGCAGAAATTAATTTGTAGATAATTCGCTGCATTAATGTTTATTTTTCCTTTTGAAAGGTCCAAACTATATTTTCATGCAATGCAACCTCACATTTTTAAATAAATATATAATTTACCAACTCATATAAATCAAATAATTCTTAAGGTAAATAGCTGAAAACAAAGTAAAAAAAATGAAGTGGAATTCCTTTTATGTCCACAGTTATTAGTCACAGTTATCTGGGTTTCAATTGAAAACACTGTGCCGGATAATTATGCCAGTGCCAAGGTGGCATTTTTGCACCCGTCTAAGCTGCATGTATCGACAAATTCAAATATGCCTTATGATAGACCATTGCTTAAGGAGTTTATAACCACACATTGTTATCAATAAATCTCACCAGCTATGTGAAAAACATTTTTTGTAGAATATTTGGAATTTCCTACCGGAATAAAAGAATTCCCTGTAGGAGTTTAAATTCCGATATGATTTGAACAAAGCTCCCTTAGGATTTTAAAACCCGATAGGAAATCTTAATTTCCTATAGGATAACTATCTGTCTGAAACAACTTCCTGCAGGAAATACTTTTTTCCTATAGGAAATTTTCAATATTTCCTGTAGAAAAAATATTTCTCCTATGGGAATTATTATTTTCCTATGGAATATTAATTTTTAAAGGTAAATATCTCATTAGTCAGTTGAGACACACTAAAAAAAGTGGTTATGTACTATCAAAACTATGGTCTATCATTTGGTATATAAGGATTTTTACGAAACTGCATCTTAAGCGGGTGCAAAAATGCCACTTTGGCACTGGCATAATTATCCGGCACAGCGTTTGAAATTATATGATTTATATACGCATATATCTAATTGTTACGGACCAAAAGTCACATCCAAATTGCAATACTTTAGTGGGAAATTTACCCCCCCCCCCCCCCAAAAAAAAAAAGAAAAATGACACCCCGCAAAAACTGCTTATACTAGCACATGTATTTTTGATTCAAAGTAGACTGAGGTTAAGACAAAGTCAAAGACTCCTTAATATTCATATCAAATAAGGCGATCATTGGTCATATTCTACATGAAAAGAAACCAGCATTACAGTACTCCTTTCACCATTTCATGCGTAATTCGGTTTCAGAGTTAAAAAATGAATTCTCGATGATTTTACTTAATATATACATGTAATTATATTTAAACTGTTGCTGAATCCATATAAACCACAAGACAACCATGTTTTCTTAATTCTGCTACAATTGTTGTTAGATCTGTTATAATAAAAAGAATGATAAAATATTTTAGAAACAAGAGATGTTTGTGAAACACTTAAATATGCCCCCCCCCAAGTTACTTGCCTTTCGGTGATCCAAAATCTAGAATGATATTAAATTTCTGTATTTGCTGTACTCTTTCCTGGAGGTCGTTGATGGGCAAATGATACAGAATAAAAGCTAAAATAGGATGTAATTATAACTGCTGCCTAATCCCATTCAATATATTATATTGAATAAAATATTGTTTAAACAAGAAGCATTATACACTAAATACTAAGCAACTACCATCATGAAGACCCCATGGGTACTAGTATTTCGTATATTTACTTGATTCATATACCACTACATGTATATCACGACGATCAAATCCATGATATTACTGTGTACCTGACAGCCAGTAATGCACCCTCATATCTAGAAGGCAACATATCAACCAAATATTACAATTTAAATACTGTTTTAAAGTACTATTTTAATATAAATATATCCTACATTCAAACATTTTTATAAGCATCACATTTTGCTTAATCATTCGATTTTTTATCATACATGTAAATACACGAGAAATATAAACAAAGATTGCAAAAACTTTTAATAAAATAGTTTATATAAACAATGTTTGATGAATTCAGTGAATGACACTTTTTAGCTGATTAACAATACCATATAATCGATTGATCCCCCTCCCTCTTAATTTTATTGAAGATTTTATCTATAATTTCATTGTCTACGCATTATGCGCAAACCCGGGAGTGCCAATGATTTATCATACTAGTGGTTTACAGTAAACATACGGTGCACACATCATCACTCATAATCAACCTGCAAGCATTCATTTGTTTATTTTTTTTTTAAAGTGCTGTTCAACGGAGGCTTCCAGAACGCGAAAGCAAATGTTGACGACAGTGCAATCTGTACAGCAAACCTTTCACATTCATCACTGATAAGAGTGTGGTGTAACGATCAAATCCTATTTTGCTGACAGTCTTCTCTTTTGGTTTAAAATGAGCATGTATTCGTTGTTATTTTTAAGCTTTTTGATTTTCATTAAAGACGGTGAAACTCTGAACAGTCAAGACCGCTGCCATGGAGATGTGAGTTCAAATGCAAAATTGCAATTGGACATCGCAAAACTCTTGGATTTTTCGTCTAAATTAAGATCTGTTTCGGACACGTTATACAACGAACACGTTATTTTGGTATCTTCTATTGTGACTTCAGTAGGTGTACCTGGTAAGGCGCTCAAATACTTTTGATAAAAGAGACAATAACCCATTTTGATATATTTTAACCTTACTGAAATGATGTCAGTATTTAGTATTCCATTATATCGATATATGTATTTTAAGCGTCCAAGAACTAATTTTAACACGACATTACATATCTTGTTGCTATATAACATAAAGAACCATAGCGGATATTTTACAGTTTTTTTTTCAGTTTCAAAAGTACAAGCAGTATGTCATGACCACCCATTACTGGTATTTCCTCATGCGGACGAATGTCAACTGTATTACAACTGCTCTTTGAAGTACGCCGATATTCCTCCTCACTTAGAGCAGCACATGGTAGAATGCCCATATCCAAGTCTGTTCTCCACAAAGTCATTGAGATGTGAGAACTTTACGGATGTATGCTGTGGAATGAGAAAAGAGCTGAAGGATAAATGTAAGTATATAACCATTTATGACTTATTTTTGTTGTTGTGATTATATACACATTTCATTGCTTGTGCATATTTATTTTTATGTATTAGTCACATGACATTGCATACTTATAGGCGAATATAGGATTAATTCGAGGAGCACCTCTACATGCGAATGGCAAAACCCAAGTTGTAGTGGCAAAGCTGACGGTTATCACCAAGGTTACCAAGGCATTAACGCGTATTTCAACTGCTTTCAGGAGCGATTACTAAATACGGGCACGTGTGAAGACGATATTTTGTGGAACATTTACAAGATACCGTATCATGGCCAATGTATCAATCCGTTCGAAGTTCCATTCAAAGATGGTGGATTTCTTTCAAGTTGCGAAGGAAAGGAAGACGGAAATTACCGATTTGAACATGATAGTTATTACAGACAACAAGGGGATTACTTTGGAGTCGGGAGACAATGTGATGCTTATTATCGTTGTCAAAGAGGCGTAGCTAGCGCTGTAAAATGTCCAAATGGAACCGTGTTCGAATCAGTAAGTAGAAGTTGTAAGCCTGGAAATCACTCCATTGAGTTAGGGTGTCAGCTTTATTGCAATCCAAACTTTAAGATGTGGAACGGTTTTCCAAATAATTTGGCAGAGTGTCCGTATCCAGAACAATTCTCTGACGTCACTCATCGATGTGAGAACTTTACAAAGGTCACGTGTGGATCGCGTCCACAAGTCAAAGATTATTGTGAGTACTTCATTTGTTACATTTGATATTTTTTATTACATACATACGTTATGTCGGATCAATAATTTTATATATCAAACACTAGTTCTTTTCGAAAATCAGTAATGTTAGCCATGCATATATACCCTGATAAAGTTACAAGATGTAAATGTATGGATAATTTACTAGTATGTTAAATTGTATATACCATTTTTCTACGATACCGGCTGTTATGACTGTGGTTTTTCTTTTTAATGAGAAATAATCTTTAGAGTTTTTTAATTTTATTCCATTTACCAAGGCAAGTACTGGGTTCAACTCTTCATGAATCGACATATGGGGAACTGTCAGGCTTATCACTTCAGCTGCGCAGGCTTACCTGACGGATTTAATGAACATCCGGTTAAGCGTCCTGGTCCTTTTTACATCATCTGTCTCCAGGAAAGAGTTATCGCTGAAGGAACCTGTCCAAGAGACAACGAATGGCAGGCACAAATGTTCCCTTACAACGGCAAGTGTACACATCGATTTGCTATCCCAACTTCCTGGTTCAACATTGGACTTCTTCCGGATTGTGCCGGAAAAGCTGACAGACACTACCAATATTCTACTAGACCTTGCGACGCCTACTATAAATGTAAAGGTGGGATTGCAACCGCGGTAAAATGTCCACCTAATACAAACTTTGACACAACCACTAGAGTGTGCAGTTCCGGGGCGTCTTGTTCCTCATCACAATTATGATATCGATGATTTTGATTGCAATAAAACACGATGTAGAGTGTAAGAGTTACCCATTCCACTTTGTCAGCAAGGAAAAGCAAGGAAATATTAAGATAGTATACCTCACATGCGCTGGTCCAGAAAACTCTTCCGGTGAGGGGGGTGTGGGGGTGTGGAGAGAGTTTCGAGGAATAATTGTGTTTCCGTGGGGGAAGGGGTCAGAGTTGGGACCTATATTTAATAATTTTGCTATGTGCTTTTAAATAAGTGAATTTTCTTGGGGACGGGGCTTTTAGTTTTGTATAAAAACATTAAATCACGATGACTTTATAATATTTGATTTTAAATATTCACATAATTCTGGTAAGCATATTAAAGTAAAAAAAAAAGATTAAATATTCAAGGAGAGGACATTTAGTTTAAAAAAGCACATTTTATTATGTTACACAAGCAAACACAAGCAGTAAACTTAAGCTTATTATCAAAATGTCACAATATAAAATATAAATAAATTACAAAGAGCATAACAAAATGTTCAAAACAAAACATTATCAAAAATTATTGCATGTCTACTTATAAATGTTAAATTGTTAATATACAATGTAATATATATTAAGTATGAAATGAACTACATTCCGGCAAAAATTACACATTCTACTCTTTTATGCATCACTTGATAAGCAAAACAATTCAGTCATTTATGAACATTATAAGCGACAAGCTTAAGAAAATAAAATGGTTAAGGAATATGAATTTACAGTTTCCAAGATAACCTACAAATTATAAGAAGGGGAATGGTCCCAGGGATACATGCACGGACCAGCACTCGATGCATCTAAACACAAGCAGGAAGGAATCTTATAGCTGTATCTTAATACATGTAGTATCAAGATATTAGAAAATATTGCATAAGTTTTAGCCGTTTTAATATGAAATTATGCGTCCATTAAATGGAATGATATTATATCGAAGGGTATTTCTTATTTTCGTCAATTTAGGATTTCATGTATTTGAGAAAGTTAACACATTCAAATGTTAACAAATGATGGACAATACATGTAAGTCCCCCATATTACTCAGATGAACTAAAAATGATGAATTTTAATTCTACAGCTAGAGTCTGAATATACCATGGATATAATGTAGTTTAAGAAACCATTCCATACAATGGACTTATTTCAAGGTACTTTGGAGTAGTACATGTAATAGTACTATATTGTGTCCCAAGTTATTGCTTCCATCACTTTTTGATGATTTTTAATAAACTAACACACACCCGTGAAAGAAATACAGTTGAAATCGATAAAAGGGATATTTTCATTGACACATGATCATTTTTCACTCATAAATGTTCACAGGAACGAAAACAAATTTCTTGCAGAGTTTTATAAAGAGAAATGTTTACATCTTTTCACCATTCGGAACTCACTCGGAATACCTCGCACAATTTTTCAACGTTATCATCCGGGCTAGTTCATGGCTGATGCAATGCAAAATCCATGTAGACTTTCTATTTTGGGTTGTGTATTGAAGCCTGAAGCGGTAGAGGGAGTGTTTCAAAACAGATAATCTGGACATTTTTTATATTAGTCGATGAACGTGGTTTGAGCACAAAGGTATTAATTTTATGCTGTTCAAAATATCAAGTGAAAAGTAGTGGAAGCAAAAACTCGGGACAGAGTACAACCTTTTAGGTACGTTTTGTCCTAATTTGTTAAAAATTCAAGTATTCTAAATGTTAGATTGGACCAGGTTATGGTGGCTCACTACACCTTGAAAAAGTTTATCAAATCAGCAGAAAATTACCTGATTATGAAAGATAGCATGATGAATGAGAAGTATATGAGTCAAATAGGCAAAAAATATGCAATTTTGTATATTTTTTTTTTT
This sequence comes from Magallana nippona, assembly GCA_033439105.1. Lineage (NCBI taxonomy): Eukaryota > Metazoa > Mollusca > Bivalvia > Ostreida > Ostreidae > Magallana > Magallana nippona. The sequence continues at coordinate 21,335,884 of CM065921.1, forward strand.
AGATGATTCGGTAATCCCAGGTGGATACAAACTCGTGATCTGCGATTCACAAGCCTGATACTTTACCCAAATGAGCTATGATGATACTCAACCAAATCAATTGATACAATTTAAAAAAACAATTAATTTGACATATTGTGACATAGTGTCATAAAAAGTGTAAGGCTTGATGTACATATGTAGTGAGCTATTTTAAAGTAATAAAAAAAAATAGAGTGAAACAGATTTTAGCAACATAAGTAAATAAAGCCAATTGTTATCAGTACTAATCCTATGTTAAAAATACATACTCAAAAATACATTTTTTTTTTCATAAAGTTTAAAAAAATAACAGTTTTCCGTTACTGAATGTACAGAGGATTTCTGTGCTTTTTACAACGGCAATCAAATAGATCACAATAAATTTCATATATTAAACAAATATGATCTGTCACACACATACTAGTGTATTCAGTCAAGAAGAATCCTTTTAAGCAACATGGACAAAGAACACGGGCACAGATCCAAGATTTTTTAGTTTTGTTTGTGAACTTTTAACTCTGATTTTCAAACTTGAGATATTTGATAGAGTTCTAATGTATCAAGGGCCGTATAATAAGAACTCAGCATTTAACAGAACCACTTGAGATGTGACATGGATTGTCCACGTATTTGGATATTCTGTGTTCCTTTCACCACACTCTTTGTTCTGTGTCATCTTCCGGTAAAACAACAGTCAATCTACTCAATTCATTTTCGTCTGGTTGTGGATGTTGATTATTAGTCTCCCTCACTTTAACATTTACATTTTGCGCTTCTTCCTTTTCTTTACCCTTGTCTGTAATAATGACCTCCATCTCTGGAGCTGTGTTATTCCCAGCACCTCCAATCACATCTGATACGGAATATGTAATTTTAAAAAAGTTTATAAATAGAATTTTTCGACTTTTTATATAGTTCTGGTAGGTTATGTCTTCTTTGTAGTAAAATCTTTTAAATAAATATAACAATAAACAGTTATATAAAAGCCCAAAAAAACATATGGCACATAAAATCCCACAAAAGACTACTAGTATTTCATTGAATATGTTTTTACTTTTTTTTATAGACATTTTGGAATCCTTTATAATGTGTTCCTGTAATACATTTTCATATCTTTTCTCACATTGCTCCAGCATTTGTTCACATTTTTTTGAAGAATTTTTATGTGCTTCTACATCTTTTTGCTTTTCACTTATAATGTTTTCCTTTTCTGCAACAACCTGTGATGAATTTTTATACAATTTCTCACACAGCTTTAGCTTTTGTACACTTTCCATAGGAGAGGAGATTCCACCAAATTTTTGAAAGCACTCAAAAAATAAATAGCTTTCCCATACACTGTATAATCCCTTGCATGGCGTTATGGACAAGTTTTCACACTCTGCAGTGAATTTTGATTGAACTCTACCATTCAGAGAGTAAGGTTTATCAGGGTTAAACTCAGGACACCATTTTCCAGAAAGGTTTTTATCAGGAGTGCATACCATAATTGTCTTTATTTCTGTGCTATGCAGTACATAAGCAACACTTAACTCATTGCCTTCACAGTTCAAGTCTTTAGTCAGCATCCTGTACTCTTTTTCATTTCGTGGTATTACCTCTACTTCCTTCAAGAAATATGTATCTCTATATGATGTAGGAGTCACAGGTCCAAGATTCTGGAGTATGCAAAACAGCGCAACAATCACAGCATGTGGCCCAACCTTGGGAAACTGAAATAATAAAACAACATACTGAACATAGTACAATTTGGTAGAAGATTAAATACTTAACTGTGTAATTGAGTATAATACATATAGCTATTCCAGTGTATAAAGGAAAAAAAAAAAAATTTTGACAGTTTTCTTCACATTACATGCGTTAGGTGAAAAAATGTACAAGGACCTCTAACCCCCCCCCCCCCCCCCCTTCAACAGCAGACACCAGCAAAACAACAACAAATATATATTTAAACCAGTGTTTTAGATTGCATCATTATGTATCTGATAGTCATAATACTGTACATGTATATCCTTTTTATTTTAATCACTGCGAGTAGTCACTTTTAAGATCCTTGTGTTTCTCACAGTAAACCAGCTGGTACTTGATACCGAATATTCTCCATGAATTTCTGGTATTTCTCGAAAATACTACGAAAAAAAAATGGCCACATTTCATATCCTAAATGTTATCTGATGAAGGAGATGAGCTGTTAATAAAAATAGAGCCAAGACCTCAGTGTATTCTGTGTGGATAACACAATTTCTGTCATTTCATTCTGGCAGTGTATTCATCCAATTCTTAAGCAATATAGAGGTTTACCATGCAAAGCAATGGGTATTGTATAAGGTTTAATTTAGTTGGAATGCATAGTTTACATTTAGTCGCATAGTTTACATTTTGTTGCATGGTTAACATTTAAACTATACCTGCACATGTATCAACTATAACCATGATAACATGTAGTTGTACTTGTACATGTAAAAGTTTTAAATGTATTCTTTTAATACTATTCCTATTCCTATTTTTTTGGTATTCCTAAGTCAATCTTTATTACCAATATTGTTGATTGTTATAATTTGTACTAATGTTAGGTTTATTGTACATCTACCTATGATCTAACATTTGTTAATTTTTATAATTATATACATGTACATGTTATATATTACAAATAATTAAAAAGAGCTCTTACAATTTTGATAAGTCATCGCATGTTTATAATAACGAAAAAAAATAGTGAATCAATTCATAATCAGTTGTTAATAACATGAATAACAGTATTCAAATCTAAAATTCAAGATTAGATAAACTAACAATATGTTGAAATAAATGGCTAATTATAGAAAATATAACCTACAAGTTCAAGGTTAAGGGTGCTTGGCGATCTAATAAAAGAATGAAGAATATTTAACCCTCACTACGAGTAGGTCTTCCATGAAACAAAATACCATAGAAGTGATTTCTAAGGAATTTATCTAATATTATCCCCCAATATATGTGTATTACATTTGAACCAGAATAAAGTGCAATGAACACAATATAGAACACATCACCATCAAATTAATACAGATACTTATCTTGAAGACATCAAAACAAACTTCACTAGAAGACAGAGGTGGTTATTAATCTGATTGTGACAGATAAAAATCCAAATTTTCTGCAGCAGCAATTTAATAAAACACCAGTCAGAGCACTGGGTAGTCTGTCAATACAGCTTTCAGAGTTTGTGATCGGTACATTTTCAGTTTTCTCTCTTTCCCAATTCAGTCATATTCAAAGTATTGAACCTATCCCCCCTGCCCCAACATGGGTGACGAACAGAGTCATGCTCAGTACATATATATATGTATTTAAATGTATTCAACCAACAAACCAAAATTCAAGTGAATAGGACAACCAAATAATAATGGTCATTAAAAACCATACAATTTGTGGATAAAAACAGATGGATGGACGGACGGACAAACAGTGATTACTGTAGGGCACCTGCTAATTTTAGTTGGGTCCAAATACAAGACAAGAGGCCAATAGGCCTTAATGGTCACCCGAGTACAATAACCCATACACAAACTTGTCGAGGAGTCTTATATATCCATTTAATTAAGTTTGATTCTGGAATAGAAAAATCTTATATCTTATCTTATATGTTTTCATAGATAAACTATAACAAGGTGGCTAGTATACATGTTTTATTTAAAACAACCTCCCATCCGCCATCCAGAAACTCTCCCTGTGGGCATTTAAACAAAACAAAAAAAAACAGCTTTGAAAGCTAATTAGTGTGCTACTCACTTTTCCTGTTCCAGCTTTTGAATATTCAACCTTCATTTACATTTAATCACCATCTGGCATTTATATTAAAATCATTTTACATGTTTACATTTTATTAATTTAGGTTAATGAATTCGATAATTAAAGTATTAATTTTTTTTTTTTTTATACGAAGAAGCAGTGAAAGTGTGTTGGGGGAGGGTCTTGGAACAGCCACGATTATCTCTTTGAAATAAACATTAAAGGGAATATACATCGCTCTAAATGACACTAGCCTGTGTTATCAATGTTTTTTTTTTTAAAGAGCAAGTTTTTAAGTTATAAACTCATGATCGACTCAAGTTTGGTATGCGTTTAAGATCTGATAATTTATTGATGATGTTTGTGGTATATTGGAGGATAATGTCCATGGCATCTCTTTGATCTAGGCAATAACTGTAGTAGAATTTCAGATAATGTATAAAAAATCCCTTATTACATATTAAATGGACGTGGCAATGATTTTTTAAACAGATATTGTTAGGATCAAAAACTTTGCATTTATAAAATGCATTACAAAATCTTTATCGTTTTAAAGTTATTTGTAGTAGACTTTATGAGTCATTTAACCCCTAATTAAAGGGGCCAGTGCCTTTTTCTTAATTTCGTTGGTAAGAACTTTTGATAGTCTACAACTTTTGTTATAAATGTCTTAACAAAATATCAACTGATAAAAAGATACAGACCAAAATGTATGAAAATTTTGATTCAAAATTCGTACCCAATTTTTGTGCCTAGGCCAGCTCCAAGAAATGGCGCCACTGACATAAAACAACTTAATAGGGCACAACTTCAAACTATAGTCTACCTATCCTGAAAATTTCATAGACATATCTCATTCACTACCTGAGGATGCTTCCACATAAGTTACAGCTTTTCTGGCTGATCAGTTTCAGAGTAGAAGATTTTTAAAGATTTACTCTATATAAAAATTTGCCCCCCCCCCCCCCATTGTGGCCCCAACCTACCCCTGGGGATCATGATTTGAACAAATTTGAATCATAATACCTGAGGATGCTTCCACACAAGTTACAGCGTTTCTGGCTGATCAGTTTCAGAGAAGATTTTTAAAGATTTACTCTATATATTCCTATGTAAAAATTCGCTCCCCCATTGTGACCTCACCCTAACCCTGGGGATCATGATTTGAATAAACTTGAATCTACACTACTTGAGGATGCTTCCACACAAGTTTCAGCTTTTCTGGACAAATGGTTTTTGAGAAGAAGATTTTACAAAATACCAAAAAATTTTCAATGATTTTTTAATTATTACCCCTTTAAAGGGCGTGGCCCTTCATTTTAAAATCTTGAATCCCCTTCACCTAAGGATGCTTTGTGCCAACTTTGGTTGAAATCTGCCCAGTGGTTCTGGAGAAGAAAATGTTCCGCGTAACCCCCAAAAAATGTAAAAAGTTTACGGACAAACAGACAGACGCCGGACAAAAAGTGATCAGAAAAGCTCACTTGAGCTTTCAGCTAAAAAGACTTACCAGATATATTGTTATAAAACCTTTAAAAAACTATCTTAAAATTATTCCAGAATTGTTGTTTGTACTTTATAACCCTGATCTGATCATAATTATGACAGAATTCTTAAAACCCTGAGACCCAATTTTTTTGCCCCATTTCCGAGAGTAGGAAAAAAATTTAAAACAGGGTGTCCCAGAATATCTGATACCATTTGAAATTCATATCAATTAAATAGTGTTTGGCCAAACCTTGTAAATTGTGACTCAAATAAAAAGTAAAATAGTTTAATTTTTTCCCACCAAAAAGTTAAGGAGAAAAAACGTGCTTTTCATTGAATTATAATGTCACAATATTGCATATTAATATTTCTTTGGTTGAATTAAATTTTATTCAAGATGAATCGGACAAAAGAGCAGGCATCTTCCGTTTTAAAACTGTACGAATTATGAAAAAAGAATACCTTGAGGAAAAACAACTCAACAAGTAATAGATTCTTTAAATAGTGAAAAGATTTGAGAAAACGGGATCCGTACAGTGGTTGTTGTCAGGAATTTCACTTGTCTAATTGACGTTGTTATTGATAAAAAAGACGTCATTTGGATTCACTCTCTTTTTTGTTGTATATTTATAAACAATGCTCAAATTGTCAAAAACTTATGAATGTTTCTAAAATTTGTTGAGTGAAAATTTACATCATATACATTTATGAAAATGCCTTTGATTTTTTTGTTAAATAAATTTAATTGGAAGTTATTTAAAGACCAGAATATTTTTCCCGAGGTGCAGGGAACAGCTCAGTGTGTTCTATTGCCCAAGGCCAACAGCATAAAATAATTGTTTCATTAAATAATTGTTTTATTACCTAATTCCGTTTTTAGTATTTAGGATTTACAACACTATACATGTATTACAGAAGGTTTTCATGCCATAATGCAATATACTAAGATTGTTTTGATCTTTCACATGCGCCAAAGCTGTTACATGCATTTAAAAGATCTCCATTTATTAGTTTACATGTAGAAGGGGGAGTCTATTAACCATTAGTTTATAAGTAGTCATTTACCTTATAGCTGCTGATTATTTGATAAACAATATTGATAATTCTAAATTTTGTATCACTAGTATTAACAACAGCGTCTATGTAAAGGAAACAAGCGGTTTTATTAATGTTCAGTAAAATTCACTTACAAATAACGTTACGATACATTCCCCGAGAGCTATTGAAAGAATGCAGTTCATGATTTTAAAGTTAATTGTGACGTCATATCGTATGAAGTACAGACAAGTGACTTTCTACACATCCCTGTGAAATCAATCGGGAAGCCTAACAGATCGAATATATTGACCAGCTGTTCAATAGAACGGTTTTAATAGCTAAGCAAAACTGCATACACATACGAAATAGACTTAAATATCTAAATTGTACTAAAACAACAAAATTCCTTTCATTAGGTAATAATAGGGTTTATTCTGTGTCATATTACATCAAGTGCCAATGGTACAAGCCGTGTAAATAATTAAGGCCTATGCATGTTATGGGCCTTATAAAATGTCATCTAAAAGTATGAATATGCCCTATAGTAAAAAATCCTTCTACCTTTATGGGATTTGATCATGTGACCAACCCGTACTTATATCCTGTCATACACATCCAAAAATGATACCTTATTTCTTAAACAATGCATGCCATTGGAAAGAAACATATATGACAAGGGTTGCAAATCTGTACAGTATTCAGGACAATTGTACAATTTGTGAAACAAAAAAAACGATATGAGTTTGAAAATGCTTGCATAAATTGCTAACCTTTTAAAGGACAAATTTTACTGCCAGTAGTATGAGGGATTAAACAGGTTTCAATTTTTAGGTCACCTGAGTAAACATGAAATTGTTGTACCAAAATAATGAATACCGATACATCTGCGCATGATTAAAACCTGTAACACCATGTTTTAAGTACCGGTATTTGATAGTATTTGATAGTGTATTTGATAGTGTGAATTATCATGCTTCCTGTCAGTTTTTCACTATATATTAAATACTCATAATATGTTTTACGGTGCTACTGTGGAGAGAGAGAGAGAGAGAGAGAGAGAGAGAGAGAGAGAGAGAGAGAGAGAGAGAGAGAGTAATCAACTAACATCAAAGAATTTGAGAGAGAGAGAGAGAAAGAGAGAGAGAGATAATTGTAAAATGTATACTAATGAAAAGAAATGTTTAACGAAAACATCAACCAAATAACCCAAGGAATTCATCACTCATTTCAATAATATTACATTTAGAAATTACATAAACCAAATCTAGCCATTGTCTACACATGTACTTAATTTACATCTTTCTCATTAAGGTGTCACTACAGTAATTCACTGAAGGTTCACATCAAAATATGGCTGATACAATTGGTAATGTGTCTGACTATCCAGGTTTTGTACCAATGTGAGGTCATTTGAATTTTTTTGTTTCCAGAGGGGGATGAAAAGGCCGGGCTTGATTATCAAGGACGTGTAACTTCGACGTAAACAAAATCTCATGCCTTGCTGGATGCACGTGTGTTTTTTGCTACTAGATTGTAAATGAAGTGTTGTTTAAAAAGATGTCGCTTTGAATTTTTAATCTGTATCTAAAGTTGCACAATTTTGGTAAGAATATATAGTAAAAATTAATACTGTAGTGAAACCTTAACTCTACACTGTAGACCTCCTGATATCACACCTCCCATGGATCATGTGTGATGTCTGTGTGTGTTTCTGTGATTGTTTTATGGCGGTAAATTTCTCAAAAATCATTTTATATAAACATATATAAACAACTATAATAATAACCGATATTTATAAACAAAATATATCTAAATGGGTTAATGAATCATTTGTATCATTTAATCATAGTCTTCAATCTTGATACATGTATTTCTTTTCAGATTTTACATTCTCATCTTCCGAAAATCATAATGCAAAATTCAGTATAAAAGTTGAAATTTGAAAACTCTGAAACTTTGCGTTTGACGCAAATCAGACATTAATCCGAGATTCCTCTGACTCTAACCCCCGCTTTTAAATCTCCCCCACACGTCACAATATAAACATGATAAAAGTGGGGGTTAGAGTCAGAGAAATCTCGAATTAATCAGACATCATCATGTTTCACAGAATTGTTTACTTTCTACGTCACAGTGTCATAATGATTCATTTGGACTCTTGGATGCTGCAGAAACTCTTTGGGTGGTTCTAATCAATGATGCCTTTCAATATGAAGATAAGCACTTAACTTTGTAAAATGAAAATCATACCTGCTTCCCATCAGACCCATGTTTCTGGGCAGCCATTTTCGATAAAATGGGTCTATCTAGTAACGTGCGAGTACCCATTATTGCCGAAAAATACACACATTTTCTCTATTACTCTCTTCATGTGAGCTGTCATGTAAAAATTTCAATGCAAATCTCTGCATTGTTCATTTGTTAAATTTGAGTAATTATTCTTATTTTATTCTCATCAATATCGACTTACTTCTGACTAAAAATAAACCCTATCCATGGCCTTTGATTAACAGGAAGTCGAGTTCCCATTATTGAATTATATAATTTTTTTCCATGGAAGTCAACTGACGTTTTTAGAATTACAAAAATATTAAAGAAACATAACATGAATTGTTAACATTAAAAAAATACGTGTTTATAGATAACAATTAGTGTTTGTTTTCAGGTTAGGTATTACGTATTGGCTACATACATGTTATCTAAGTATTTTTTCCGCTTTCCGTTCCGTTCCGCGTTTTAGCAACACCCCCTTAGTCCAGTCTAAAGACCTGAAAAACTACATATCTGAAATTTTATATAAATTATACTTCTAGTCTATAAACATGTGTTATTGATAACTATGTGTAGTTTTTGTCATATTTTCATGTGAAATATGTCAGAAAAATACAATAAAATGACACCCTTATCAATTATTTTGAACAGAAATACGAAATACCTGAAATTTTGAATTATAAACTCAGACAGAGAATTATATGATATTTCTAAGTTAAAAAAATTCTCACAAAATACATAAAATTGCTTCCCCCTAAAATCGTATCTACTTTTGGAGAGAATTGATCAGTCTGTAAAATGTTATTATGTTTAATTTGGTCAAAAGTGTAATCGACAAATACAGTATTATTTTTCTGTTGTACCCTGTTGTTATCTGACTTTTATTTTTTTTCTTGGTCATATTTTTCTTTTTAATTTGTTTATTTTTGCATTCTAATTACAAACGCTGTATCCTTGCCCCCTGTCCCTGTTTGAAGACCAGTGTGTAATTTCCCATTTCCCAATTTAATGGTTTGACAATATGCAATATCTGCATATATTTTTTAACTGTTTATTTTTTCTCTTTATTCTTTAATTTTTTATTTAGTTCAAAATGACATATTTTAAAAAAAAAAAATTCCTCAGTTACACTTACATCGAATTTATCAATAATATTTTCATGATTAAAATCAACTCCCAAAAATCTCTTGGGTCTCACCGAAGCTTGTGCGGTACTCAAAACGTGTCGTCAATCCTCAAGCTAGGCACCATGAATTACGAGTTAAACGTTAGCATTATTTTGGCATAGCACTACGGGAGAAAATCAGAGAGCATTATGGGATATTGCCAAATTTTTTTTTGGATGAATCTGCATTTGATGAATAAGCTCGTTCTTTTCCCCGCGCACACTGGTTATTAGAGTTTGCATTACTCGTTATAATTATCATTCTACTTTTGCATACCTAGTATACATTTGGGGTTACATCTATGTAACGTAAGCATGCATAGAGCACGGCGATTGTTTTGTAGGAAAATCCTAAGGGGGATGTGCGGCCATCTTGTACATTTAGGTATAGAAATGTAGACATTTTTTGAACTGGCTTGTTTCTGACTAAAACTGTTGTCAAAAGATAAAAAAGCAATAAATATGTGGTTCTATATGTTGTTTGGTATGCAAAATACGCATACAAGAGATGAATACTTATAACTACACAGCTACTGACTTAAATTCAAGATTTAGAAATATGAAAAAATATGAAAGGTCATTAGTGTCCACTCTACAACCATTTGTTGAGAAAAATGTCTAAACTTGCTTATCTAACTTGTAACTTTGCCTCAAAAGAGGGTGCCCTATTCTGAAACTGGGTCTCAAAAACCATCAATTCGCACGATATATTTTTGTCTGTCTCTGTGGGAGTACATTGAAATTATATTTTCATTAAAAATATTTGTACATTTTTTATTTAAGACAATTAATTTTTTGGACCCTACCCTACTTCTTAAAAGAATTAATTAAATTTGAATTATGCTTATAGAATGGAAGAAAAATCCATTGGAACTGGCATAGAGATGTCTGTCACATTCAACACAGATTGTTTTGAACTGACATTTATTTTTGTTACGTCGTCACAGAAGTTCTAAGTATAGACTGGATTTTTCTTGTTCTAAAAATAGATCACATGCCGACGGATGAAAATAGGGTTCCCTATTTTGAGGCAAAGTTACTACAATAATGTGCAAGATTAAACCTTTTTCTCAACAAATGGTTGTAGCTAGTTTTGGGCAGAAACAAACCAGTTCAAGAAATGTTTACATTTTTAATTTTCAAATTTACAAAATGGCCGCACATCCCCCTTAAGCCTCCGGCTCCTGCACTATTTGTGACCGCGTAGATTTGTACGGTGCTAGGGAATTTGTCTGGAACTGCACCAGTCGTGTGCAGTACGAACGGGATGAGGGAATGTTGGCGTAGAAGGTACAAGGTATAAGGTTGAGGCGCGCTGTGGGCCGTAAGGTAAAAACAATTTATTGGACGAGACTCAACGATGGCAACATTTAAGAATTCAACAGACAGAAATGTTACAAACGAGACGGATGTGGCCGGTATTGGCCTCCGAACTCAGACTCAGAACTCAGACTCTGGGTGAGTCGGACGACTGGCCGTGGTTGGCCGCCGTATTCCGGACTGACGATTGACAATTGTACATAACTATATATAAGATTCTGAACAATGAGTATAAATTGACAGGTGATGACATTAAGTAGGCCGAGTGAAAGGTTCACAGATATAAAATAATTAAATAAACTCAATGAGTCTTTGATGTCCCTGTGGTACTCCAGAAAAGGCATCGGTCGTGGATAATGTATTATAATAATGACCATCTAGAAGAACTTTCTGTTGTCTGTTGCTAAGGAAGTCCTTTTAAAACCTACCGAATAGTTCTATTCCAGCTTGTGCAGTAGTTTTTGGTGGGCATACTCTAAAACCTGGCCTGGCGTGGCCCCATTGGCCTGGCCTGCCTGGCCTGGCCTCAATTTTCAAAATTTCGAGATAATAGCTGTTAAACTCAGTCTTCAAAAAAAAAAATAGGAGGAGTTCCGAGAGACCACCTTCACATAAAAAAGCACATCATATAAAAAAGCACTATCACATAAAAAAGCACCATCACCATATAATAAAGCACCATCATCATATAATAAAGAACCATCTTCATACAATAAAACACCATCTTCATACAATAAAGCACCATCTTCATACAATAAAGCACCATCTTCATATAATAAAGCACCATCTTCACATGAAATAACCACAGCATAATATAATTTAGCACCATCTTCTCATGAAATAACCACATAAGGCAGCATATGACATTCCATATTTGTCTCTCAGCTTATTCGTTATGCAAGAGCATGCTCTACATACAGACCCTGAAACGTGCTACTACACCAGTTGCACGGTTCGGTTCGGTACGCTTTTTGAACGGTACGTTTCGCTTTGTGAACGGTACGGTTCGCTTCTTGCACGGTACGCTTTGCTAAAAATAGCTGCACGCTTTGTGAACGGTTTGCGCGCTTTAATAATGAGGTGGGCGTGGCCTGAACGCTTTGATTTTTCTCGGTATAATTTAGTTTTTGCCCGATTGACTTCAGCAAGGTGGTAATTATGACGAGCCTCTTTTCTTTATTTATATATTACAAATGTATTTCAATCTAATTAAAATCAGAACTTCCATCCGTTCTCCCGTTTTTTGATACGTTGCGTGAAACGTGTACTCACTGAAAACCGGGAAGCGGAGGGTAGTTTTAATTTTGATTAGTCTGTTATTATTCGTAATATTTAATTTTAGATAAATGCCATTATTACAATAGATTAGAAGAACTGTTTGACTTTAATCCGATATATGTTTGTTAATTCAGCGATCTGGCGATAATTCTAAGAAGCATCTTAAGATTATTATTTCTATACATGTACTTATATTGAAGTCATTAAATATTTGAAATCCATTTAAAATTGCTATGAAATATTGCCCGACTTTTTCCAATATTTCTTTAGTTTCCTTTCTCGCTGTCTTGATTTTCGACTAGTTGTTATATTTACAAGCATCTCTCTATTTTTGTATTCGCAATTCTTATGATCATTCTTTATTGCGTACTGTTGCCGATCAAATTCCCCTGGTGAATAGACAATGTAAAAATACACGCAATTAATGATAAGATAAACAAGGAATTTCAGTTTAGAAATCTTAAAATTAACTGTTTTAAAGTTTTTCGACACGAATTTTTATTAATTTAAATATTGATTCTATGATTTTCTGCACTTGTTCGTATGTACACAGATCACACCTACATGTAACCCGTCATCGCATGTTATTCAGTTAAACTATACATGTACACGTACCATATTTTTTACAATAAATTATATGTACACAACTGGATATACACAATAAGTCAATAGCTTTTAATGGTGATATTTATCATTTTGTTGGACAAGTTTCCGCTCTTCACCGTATGCATGCGATTTAGCTGACGTTTTACAAATGCTGGCTAACCTGTTTATCTTTCATTTACCTTTTTACTCACATATTTGTTGTAAACAGGACAAGGAAAAATACCCGGCAATCAACAACTGAATGTTAAAAGTGATAAATATATTAAGAATTTATCTATTAACAAAAAATACGACAGCGATGGATAGAGACTCTGATCGCCAGTATATGAGTTGAAATCATGAAGTCGGAAGGAAATGATTGTTGAATAATTTCACATAGGAGCTCTCTTTAAAATAAGGATTAAAGAAAACATAAAACTAAAACATTTTCATTCGATAATTTTCTTCTAGCTATATAGGAGGAGCCAAGTAGCACGCGGTGCATGGCGTGATCTGTACTGCTATGTTAAACTGATTGACAGGCGAAGCACGTGGAGTCCTGAAATAAAATCCCGCTCAAAAGACCGACTTTAAAAACCTAAAGCGAAACAATGTTTCAGTGATATAACTTTAATTCAAGTATTACAAATATAATTAACACACAGGCTCTCTCTCTCTCTCTCTCTCTCTCTCTCTCTCTCTCTCTCTCTCTCTCTCTCTCTCTCTCCTCTCTCTCTCTCTCTCTCTCTCTCTCTCTCTCTCTCTCTCTCTCTCTCTCTCTCTCTCCTGCCTCTTCTGTAAGATAAAAAATCTCTTCCGTATGATCGAAAATGGGCGTGCTGTACGGTTAGACGAAGACGTACGCAATTTTGTAGTTTTTCTTTTGTCTTGAACAGGTGTGAAAATCCCCGAGGGCATGTCGTTTTATACCCTGGGTTTGTTAATCACTATACACAGGTAATGATCGCGACTTAAACTTAATATAATACACTAGAAAGCCAAGAAAGCATACTTATCTAATATAACACGATATGATTCAATGTGCGTTAAAGCAACCAACAACTTTATATATGTATGATAAATTTATTATTTGAGGGAAACACTGATTTGTTAAGTTGATTCACGACACCTGTTCATTTCACAATTTACGACATACACATGTACATGTAATGATAGTTTATGGCGCTATGCAAAGAAAAGATTAAGGTGTAAGAAAGGAAATTAGATTAAAACATTTTTGTAACGATTTTAATAAATAATAACTGTGTTAAATTTTAGTATGTATTATTTAATCCCGTATAACTAAAATCTAGCAAAATATTGAACTTATCTGGTCAGCGATAATCTCCGTCCGTATTCATCAAAAGACATTAGTCAGTAAGCCGTATATGGAAGTTGCACGCTTATTGCACGGTACGGTACGCTTTTTTGGCCGTTTTGGGGCGGGTCTTGCATAAATTATATTGCACGCTTTTTGCACGGTACGGTTCCTTTTGTAAACGGTACGGTTCGATTTGTGAACGGTACGTTTCGTTTTGTGAACGGTACGTTTCGTTTTGTGAACGGTACGGTTCGTTTCTTGCACGGAACGGTACGATTCGTTTTAGAGGTGTAGAAGCACGTTTCAGGGTCTGTACGAACAATTTATTAAACGAGGCAAGCTACTAACAAACAAGTTGCTGGAACAAGAATATCAAGAACTTCGATTAAAATCATCTTTACGCAAATTCTATGGCCGATACAATGACCTTGTCAGGAAGTACAATATTTCATTAAGACACATGCTGACTGACGTTTTTCATACTTGTTAGACCATTATTTTTACACCAAACTGACAACGGTTTCTTCCGTTTTTCACGCTCTTGACGATGAGCACACGGCGGGTGCGACCGGTCGGCAGGGGATGCTTACTCCTCCTAGGCACCTGATCCCACCTCCAATGTTATGGAGGTCCGTGTTTGCTCAAGGGTTTGTATTTTGACCATCACAAACAAACCAAACCATCAACGTTTCGTTTTTTTTTTCCTATTATGACTTTTTCCCGATTTTGACATTTACCTCGATCATGACATGCCCAATTGTGACAATGAGCACACGGCGGGTGCGACCGGTCAACAGGGGATGCTTACTCCTCCTAGGCCTGGGTACCTGATCCCAACTCTATCTTTTTTGAGATCCGTGTTGCTCTGCTTTGAATTTATATTTCGTTTTATGGATTTTTGAGATGGTTGACAGTTTGTTATTGTCATTTTTAATAATTATTGATCTACAATGCAAGAAACTATTCGTATCTCTGTACATGTATCTATAATGATATTTAACGGGTTGTAGATGGATACAAATATATTCACCACCAAATCCACAAACATATATCTTTAAAAAAATATGACGATTCATAGGAATAATATTGCACTGTATCGCAACTTAAAGAACATTTACATAAATATCATTTGCATATTGCATGGCTACATTGAAACGGTGCATGACATTATGTATACGATGTATGTTGTCATAGATTTGTGGTTATGTTTATTGTCGTTGTATACCAAGAACACATTGTAAACAAACGTTGTAAACAAGAACAGACATGGCAACCTGATCTGACAAAAAGAGGTGCGTTAGATTGTCATATAAGGTCTAGGGGGAGATTCCAAACTTATCACAGGGGTAGATAGCTTGGATGAATCAAAGTATACCGATGAGGTACATGTACACTACCCATTGCATGCTGTTTTCAAATAAAACATGTAGAAAGAAAACCATACTAAGGATCATTGCTCTGGGGAACAATATACGTACCTCTTAATTCAAAATGTACTTTTTCAATTTTTACAAATTTATGTGAAGAAAAGACATTCAAAACAATCACAGCATTACAAATTTATAAAGCTTCTTCCATCTACCTGGTCATCAAACAAAATATATGAACGGTCTACAAGGAGGTCTTTCCACATTTGTTAAAAAAAACCCAGCGAGGTCAAAAACTTCCCCAAGTATTTTGTATTTTGTATAGAGTAAACTGTATATTAATTAACAACAAAGTTACACCTACATGGACTTTATATGCATGAAGCTAAACACCAATAACATGATTGACCTGCATGCTTTTAATCTATTTAATACATTTTACATCGTAACAAATTCTATCTTAGATTTTCATATTAGAGATAGTTGAGTGTCTAAATAAATCATGATTTTTAACATACATTTGCAAATATTTTGAGACAAACAAATCGCAAAAATCGTTGTTTTTGTTTGCAGTTTACAAATACATGTGTACCGTTACTAGTTTAATGTCTATAAATGAATCATATTCTTGGAAGCAGTCTGAAATACAGCGTATACGTTCAAATGGAAATTATTTTACTTCCAGAAAAGTACGTGTACAATCCACCATGGAGATAATTGGTAGGAGTATGCCAAATCTCTATCCATACTTTATTTCCCTTTCTCAGTTCGTAAAGAAGATGGCCTGAACTATTGATGTATTTGCTCTTTTGGGTGTCTATGCAAGTAAACACGTGCTTGGCATTGTCGACGACGGCAGCAGTGTACACTGTACTCCCAACTTTAGACAAGATTGACCACGCAAACGAATATACTCCGTCCTCTGGAGCAGTAAATACCCCTGTTTTAGGATCGTAACCGTTGCCTTTGTTTAACTGGACATTTTCAAATTTTACTGTTGAGCCAACAGGAAGATTTATAAGGTTAGCTCTTATGTTTGCGTGAAAAGCAATAATGTTGTAAGCAGCACAATCTAAAAACAAAGTGAATAAATAAATAGTTTGAATATACCGTATATCAGGTTTTTTCCGCGTGTATCCAATTTCCGCTTTGTTCGCGACGATTTCCGAACCGCGGAAAATAAATCAGCGTAAATTTGGTACAAAGTTTGTTCTTGTAATGGAGTTCTCTCTTGCCTTATACAGTAAGCAGGTAAGTAAACGTATGGTAAACTGTGTTCAGTTAGTTTACTTAGGGGTAGAAATTGCGGGATCGGAGGACAAGCGCCAGATAACAGATATGCAAGCCTCGTTGTTAATTTAATAATCCATTGACAAGCTAATTAAAGTAGTCACGTTCCTTGCGTAAACCTATTTCTAATTAAACCCGAGCTACTGGTATATGTAACGGTACACGATCTCCTGATATATGATTGTTTGCGTCTCTGTAATAATTATCGGTAATTATTTCACATTACGGAAATCGTGTAAATGGTCTCTTTGTCCGAATATTTCATTATTAAGAGTGACAATTTAGATATTGTTTTCCTTCTTACTTCACAGGTTTAAACAATCGTGAATTATATTTTCACTACGACTTTGAAATAGTGAAAATTTGATTCGCGTAAATTTTATATACTGTTCTAGGTTCTGATTCGCGAAAAAAAAAACATGACGCGGAAAAGACCTGATATACGGTATTTCATTGTATATATAATATGAATACCAATATAAATAAACAAATACCAATATAAATAAATAGGCAAGGTTTGTGGGGCAAAAAGAATATATTCAAGTTTTACGTCTACATACCCTGTTTTGGTTCCCAACCTATCGACCTGCAGGCACTTCTATACCCAATGATATCCTCCATAAATTGGGATGGAGATGTCGCATGAACGTTGTGCGTGAACACATAGACACAAAATGCACATGATATGTAATGTAAAACGCCTGACATTTCTCTGCATGATCAACAATTATATTGGATGATATTTGTACGGTTATAGAATGATACATTCAAATGTGTTACATGTATGCATATGGTTAAATCGTAGATTTTTGTTCTCAGTCTTAACTCCTTTGATATTGTTTAACGTCTTCTTAAGATACAACAGTAGACAAACACTTATACGGACTTAGGCACGATTTGAGCTCAAAATTTTAAACTTAAATTTTCATTGTTTATGTCCAGAATGGATAATATGTGTATTTTTTAATGCTTTGTCAACATTTGAAAGTCAAATATTGACTTAAAAGTAAGATACAGAGTTTGAGCTTTGTTGTAGTTTACACGTGTTTTACTGGTATAAATTTCAATCAAATGTTGCTTTCTTCTGTTGATAACAAAATTTCATTTAAAGTCGTACAACGCTATCGATTCTAGGAAAAAATAGAAACAGTTGACGATAAGTAAACAATGAGCAATCAAATGTTAATCCCTACCTTTCTGTCAATTGCTTCTTTGATTGTTGAAGGTGGAAAATGTTAGAAATATAAATGAACACCAAATATAAAAACTGCTATTTCTCATATTTAACAAATCACCTCAGAGAAGAATTACCATAATTTTTAAACAAATGCTACACAAAAATGCATCACGTATAAGGAAGATGCATCAACTAATTTTTGTTTTTAACAAATGTTTCACAATATGGCTTTACGAAAAAAGAACATACATCACACGAAAACAAAAACGAAAAACGAAAACATTTGCATATTATATCAGAACGGCATTGTTTTATAGTACTTTCAAAAGTACTTGAAAGATATCTAGTATCTAGACCATATTACTATGCCTCCCCTATTTCTAGTTTAAAATCATCAAAATAAAATAAACTCTCTCTTTTTTTATTTCATGTCGTTCTTATTTCTGACTGTTTCTTGCTATTTATAACCAAAATAAATTTGAAACTCCTCCCTATTTTGGATATGGATTATAATTAAAATCATATGCATATATTACAATTAAAAGAACTGATAAGAAAAAGGTATATGGTCATCAAATGCGAGAAAAAATTAGAATCCGTTAGAATTTATTATTCTTTTCCTGATATACATACATGTATTTGTGTTACATGTATCATATATAGGTCAATAAAAGAATCTTTGAACAATAGGTTCATCTATTATCAAATGGGCTTTCCAACGCGTTGTCCTTTCTGAAGAAAAAGCACATCTACGACTTCAACGACAGAATTATCGTATCCTTTGGTAGTGCAAGGAGGTTTGACGTTGAACAAGTTGTACCCTCGAATTCAGTTGCTGTTGTGGTACGAACCGTCCCCAGATATTTTAATTATTCACTGTGGAGGAAATGGTATTGGTAATGTTCCTCTTCTTGGCTTGCGTACGAAAATGAAAGAAATATTTTATAGAATTCAAAACACCATTCCAAACACCATTCTTGGTTGGTCTCATATTCTTCCTAGATTTCATGGCGTAATAGCATTAATGTAAAATCTAAAAATTTAGCAGATAAAAGAATTAACAGCTTTATGAGCAAATTCATGTACAAAATGATTGTTTTTACATTAGCTATCCAGAAATTACTTGGAATTCTTATGGTTTATTCAGAACAGACGGAGTTCATCTAACTGAACTTAAAGATATTCTACTATACAGTTTACAAAGTACATTGCAACAAATTTGCTCTTTTGATGGCGAACGTAGGACACTGCCAATGTATTAAGCATCGCTAATCCTCCAATGTTATTGGCGGTGGTTGTTCTCTCATAACTCGAACAACCATGTGGTGATTTTTCGCGACGCTTTTGGTTTTATAGATTTGATAGCAAAATAATACTGAGTTTCTGTTCCCGGTACCGGGTTTGTTTTGTCTATCTTTTACAATCATTTAGCAAATAATGTAATGTATATTATTATAATTTATAATGAGTATAATGCTTTAATGTATAATGTTGACTAAATGTCTTAATGTTGCATAATGAGTAATGGATGATATAATGGTCATTAATGGTTGACATTCATAATGTAATGTATAATGCAACACATAATGAAATGTATTATAATGTAATGCATACTGAAATCAATAATGTAATGCGTAATGTAATGAATAATGTAATGTAAGGTTTAATGTTTTAATGATAGGGCTAGCCATTTTTTCATTCGGCAGTCCTAAGGCCGTGGTTACATTCTCCAAAAAAAAAAAAAAAAAAAAAAAAACATCTGAACATTTTACCTTTGCCTTCATTGTCCATAATAAATATCATTTAGGTCAATTTTGTCGTTTCATTGAAAGATTATTCGATGATAATGATTATTATAAATATAATTTGAGTACAATTATGAAATTTGTATTCTTAAATAATAGCGTGTATTCATAAGCATATTCTTAATATAAACAAGGCGAAATACAGTGTACATGTATTATAGTATAAAATTAATGTTTTTACTAGGCTTCTTTAAAAGTATCCAGGGATGCAAACATTTTCATTTATCTTATTGATCGATTAATGCATGTTAATGCTGGAAGTTTTGTATTAATTTACCTATAAGCGACTCTCTGTTAATTGGTGGTTTTAATTTGTTCAGATCTTAAAAAATCTGTTAAAAAGATTTTCTTTAAATACTAATCTTGAGAAATATAAGAAAACTCGTAGCGATTCTGTACTATTTCGAATCGCGTGAAGAGCAAATATCCCGATTAACCAAATGAAACTAAGCAATAGATTAAATAATTGTATTACATGTATTTAGCTGAAATAGAATTTTCTTATCTTTCCTGGATTTGTTTTCAATGAATTTAATTGAAGAAGGCGTTTGATTGACCATAACTTTTAAATATTCAAATCATCATTTTGATTGTTTCCATAGTCATGTACAGTGTTGAAGGGAAGTATAAAAAACACACAATTAACACATCATGTAGCATTTTTTTTTAAAAAGTTGGCGTTACCCACATCCCTGGGGTACATGTACCTCTGTAGAAACCTCTAATTTAGATTGTATTTTTTTTATTATTAATTTTACTAACATGTCAATTTCAAGTTCGGGAAAATAAAGAGGACAAAGTCAATAAATAAATCTTGGACCTTTTTACATTAATAAATTCTAACTGATTTTCATTAATAAGAATCTTCACCTCAAAACGAAATTTGACAAAATATGGCGGAAATAGATCCACAGACAACGCATAGCTATCTAAATGAGGGAAACATTTTTAAGCAATTGAAATCATGTATCATACATAGTAGTTATTTGAGTTTGATAAGTTGATATGAATAAAATATTAATATAGATGTTTCCTCCCTTATTTTTGAATTTTGAAAAAAATATAATGTACAGATTATTTATCATACTATAAGTTCTATGGTCGATACAACGGAGGGTGTGACCGGTCAGCAGAGGGTGCTCACTCCTCCATGGCACCTGGTCCTACCTCTATTTTTTAAGAGGTCTGTGTTTGCTCTGCTCCTGTTTTGTAATGTTCCTTTGGACTTTTGATTTTGAACGCTGTTCGTTATCACCACATGCCATTATAGGCGAACGAGTGCCTATAATGTATTTAAGTGCATGGTGCACACAACTAAATATGGCGCACACATCATCACTCATAATAAGCCTGCAAGCTCCCCTTCCTCACCTTGATGATCAAAAGCTGCCGCAGTCAAACTGTTGTTGACAACAGTGCAATTTAAACAACAGACCTGTCACCTTCATAGCATATTAAAGTGGTGTAACGACTAAATCCTACAAAGACAGTAGGGCTGTGTGGTGCTCCGAAAAGTTCGGTGCACAGCGATTCATTCCTGTCGATTCAGTGCACCGATCCGGAATTTCGGATTTCGGTTCTGTTCTGTTCAAAATTTACCTAATATGTATAAACAAACATGGCCGCCAGTAGACGCTCAGAAGTGTGGGGACATTTAATTTCCTACCAGATGATGGAAAAGAAGATAAACCAACGACGATTTGTACCTTGTGTACATCACAATTTAAATATCTAACTGGATCTACCAACTCAATGTCTGCAAATTTCAACTGAATTTACTGACAGAAACCACATGTGGCGCAAGTCATACATATAGTATAGTATTACAAATAGTTAGTACATGTATTTTCTCAAGTTAATTCTTGTTGATTTAACATCTCTTGGATTAAGAATTTTATAAGATATACATGTGTTATTAAAAAGTGAACAATATTCACTTCGTAGTTGAATATAAAGAGGACGTACAAATAAAAAATGATGTTCATCTTCAACAACATTATGACAATTAATACAATATCTTTCATCCCTTGGAATAATAGGGTTACAATATCTGCCAACCTCTATCTGTAATTAGTGGGCACTTATTCTTAATAGAGTCAAAAAAGAAAAAAAGCTTCTTGGAAATGGAAAAATATAAGCATGGTTGAATGTCAAGCTTGTTTAGATTTCGTGTAATTATTAATTGGCTGTAGAATAATTTTCCATTGAATTTTTCTTTTGTATTTTTAATATGACTATATTTTCAAAATACTTTTTTCAAGATACTGCATTAGCATGTGAACCAATAATATCATCAAATATCCTTTGTATACAGTTTTGCCAACAAGTTTTTCCATTTCCTGCAAGTTTTATATCCTCTAAATATTTAATTTGAATAGAATACATAACATTTTTTGTTTGTTATCCTTAAGTAGAGGAATCTACAAGGTAAAGATTATTATTTTTATTTATCATGAGAAATATTCAGGCTTATATATGTTGAATCGAATCGAACCGAAAAAAACCCCGAACCGTAGCATTTCGAATCGAAACCGAACCGAATCGAATGAACCCTGAATCGTCCCAGCCCTAAAAGACAGTATCTTTTCGATTTAAAATGAACACATTGTTGGTTATAAGCGTCCTAATTTTCTCGTAAGACGGATCTTGTAGAGAAACTTCAAACAGGCAAGTCCGCTGTCATTGAGATGTAAGTACACATGCAACTGTACAACTGGACATTGCAAAACTGCTGGATTTTTCTTCCAAATTGAAATCTCTTTCGGATACTCTATACAATGAGCACGTGACTTTGGTTACTTCTCTGGTGACGTCAGTAGGTGTGCCGGGTAAGGCGCTTAACTGTCTTTTGATAATTGAAACATTAGTTCATCAAGGCATGTGTATATTTTATATACAATTAGAACCTTGATTACATGATTTGTTTTTTTAAAATTTAATAAGTTTTTTTTTTTTATCTATGAATGCATTATCTTATTCAATAGACTATAATGAACAGTTTCTAGCAAATTGAATACATTGTTTACATAATTTTCTGATGCGTTAGAATATTACGCTGTTTTTGTCAGTTTTAAAAGTACAAGCAGTATGTCGTGACAACCTATTTCTGGTATTCCCTAAACCAAACGAATGCCAGCTATATAACAACTGTTGTACGCCAGCTTGTTCTTCCTATTTTGACCAACACATGAAGGAATGTCTATATGCAAGTCTGTTCTCCACAAAATCTTGGAGATACGAGCATATTACTGCTGTGGAATGAGAAAAGAGCTAAAAGATAAATGTAAGCAGTTGCCTTTGAATGCTTATTTATGTATAATTGGTTTCTTTACACATTTTTATTGCATTTGTACATGCATTTATGTATTAATCACATTACAGTATATTTTTATAGGCGAATATCTTGTGAAACATGAAAAAAACATGTAGCGATTGTAGAAGCACATACATGTATCTGTACTTTTTATGTCACCTAAGTCACTCAGATAACCTATTATAATTGGTCTTCGTCCGTCGTCGTGCGTCGTCCTTCGTGCGTTAACAATTTCACATTTTTGACTTCTTGAAAACTACAAGGCCCATTGTTACCACATAGTGAAACTGACAAAGTGTATATTTTAATAATATATTCTTCTGTACTCTCACAGTCGTGGGATATAAAGTCATGCATTGTTATTATGTTTTATAATGTCATGACGTTAAATTGTAAAATTCACTTCAAAGGCTATGCGGCAGAAGTTAAGGCTTTTTATTGATTTATCTAGACTACTATATTAAAATAGTAGACTCGAATTTTTGGCCTTTAATACCGATAAATCAGAAGAGCACTGTCTTTTGCTTTATATATTTTAAACATCATTGGAACTTGAAAATTACAAATTTGTTTTTATTTTTTCTCAGACTAGCTTCGCTAATTAATAATCAACGAAAAGTCCTCAAAAAATTCCGAAAATCATCTGGATTTTTTGGATTTTACAATCTTGCGCGTGCGCATTACATTCACGCTATATCATGGAGGCTCATCACGGTGTTTAGATCAGAGAAGACAAAATTAATGATTTTCTCTCATAGGAAATCATAAATATATATGAATAAAATACATAGCAAATTTCCAATAAAAATTTACACCTACTTGTATTATCGTTTCTGAATGTATTTATGCGAATGTGATAATGTGGAAACATATTAAACTAAAGGCAAAGAAATATTTGATTTCAAGCAAACAATTCACATTATATATCTTAGGGGAGTCTAGATAGAGATATAATGTTCCATCGTTAAAATGACAAATGTCCTACGGAACCAGTTTAACGATAGAATACGATCCGTGTATTGTCTCTGTAGCAAATAAAATATGGGAGATAACTCTAACTCAGTGCATTTACTCTGAAAAATCCCGAGAGTTCCGAATGTCAACATTGTGTGTAAATTTGAAGCGAGTAAAAAAGTTGGTGAAAAAGTGTTGAATTCTTATGGATTAAAATTTTAGATGAAAGATATTTACAGTCTCAAAAGGGTTTGTTATTATTAATTTGACTGTTATTTTCAATGCAACTTAATTAATTTTCTCCAAAATCGCTTCGGAGATTTTTTTTTTTTTTTTTTTTTTTTACATAAATTCGCATAATATTATATATTTTTAACGTCTTCGCATTTTGTTTGATAAGCAGACAGATGATCAAAAGGCACATTAGCGCGTTTTTGATACTTTTACTACACTTGATCCTGCAACTGACTGCGGCTATGATAACTAAGGCGTTAAAGATACGTTATATGATGCTTAAAATGACATTCTTTTCAGATTAACTAAAATTATTTTCAGTGAACGTTGAAAAAGGTTGCTTATAGAATGAAAGAAGAATAGCAACAGCAAGATAAGGTTGTTCCAGATCCTGATTCAACCTATATTTCTTAAGACTGGATAGAAGTTTGATGAAAAATGTTAGAAAAATTTCGATGTAAGTCATACTTCATATATAAATGATATGAAAATATGAAAGCATATACTGTTATTATTCAACTTTCGAATGAATTCTATTTAATAAAATGGTGAATAGATTGCATCTTTATAGGCATTTTCAGTCGAACTTATTCAGAAAAATAAAATAATTTATTTGGCTTGTTATAATACATGAATTTCCAAATCTATCACAAACGATACATTTTCTCTGTATCAAGGGACTGAACACTCCAGCTGAAATGAGATGTTTAACTAACCGGTAGTAGAATGCCCACAAGCACCAGAAGAGGGGACATCATTGTGATCAGCCACCGATAGTTGAATGTTCTAAGGAAGACCATCGTCCTTATATACTGAGGCCCAAAATAGAAAGATTGACAACTGTGTGGTACAATGAAAAATTTACCATTATTATTAATTTTGGGTTTTTTCTATATGCCTTATTTTGTGTTGGGGGGGGGGGGGGTATTTTTCAAATGATAAACGTTAAATATTGCATACAATTCTGCGTGACTGGAATAAATACAGTGTTTGATTTATCAAATATCTGCATACGTGAGGGATGCGTCTTTTAACCACAATGAACCACAATGATACCTCAATGAACCACAATGACACCAATATGAACCACAATAATACTACAATGAACCACAGTGATAAACATTATTTAAAAGGTACAAGATTTAATTAGAGTTTTATTTGATTGATCTCAAAACTACATAATCATTTAGAATTCAATTATTCAATTGCATTGTAAAGCTTTGATAGAGAGATTTTATAAATATGTAAAGTTTAAATAAAAAAGCTATCTAGGAGGGTTGTTCGGAAATTATTGAGACATTTACTCTTACTCACTTGAGAAAAAAGATAAATCCTTGAAATTTCACCAGAAAGTAAACCAGGATACCTTTTATTAACATGAAAATTTTGAAGTTAATGATATCATTTGTTCATTCCTGGTAAGCTAACAAAATTGCCTACATGCATTGACCCGTAGCAACCACAAACTCATCGCAACCTCATCTTAACGTTTCTCCTTGCTCCTATGTTTGAAGCAGCTCACATACGAACACGAACGAAAAACATGAACTACAATGTATTCTTCATTTTTCATCTTTTTATCATATCAGTTACATTTTCTCTCTATTCTTGATATTTTGTGACAAAATTATTTATTTATTATTATGTTATTTTTTCCCAAAAGTCAACTTATTGTGAAACTTCTCTGACATTCATTCTGTATATATATTAGACCTGTTGAAATCAGTTTGTGTGTAAAAAAATACTTGATATTTAGCCCCTTTTTTAATTCTCGTGCAGCAATCATTAAATAATCCCCGATTAACTGAAGCTTTTGACTCCTTTCCATCGTATAGTTTTTGTCTAAGCAATTTGTTGGCCAGAAAAGGTCTTCTTCCGAGATTCCCACCAATTTGATGTATTTTCGCTGCGCCGCATTGACGTCAAAATTCAAAAAAACCGTCGCAATCAGATTTCTATTGCTCGGTTCATATTTTTAAACTATCTCCGTATTTCAAATCGAACATTAGTGATACTTGCTCAAAAGTTAGTCACAATAAATAGCAAAATCAACATATGACACTGTGCCGGATAATTATGCCAGTGCCAAGGTGGCATTTTTGCACCCGCTTAAGATGCAGTTTCGGAAAAATCCATATACACAAAATGATAGACCATTGACTAGAGAGTATATAACCACTTTTGTTTTTAGTGTGTTTCACCTGAAAGGTGAGTTATTTACCTTTGAAAATTAAAATCCCATAGGAAAATGATGATTCCCATAGGAGAAATGATTCTCCTACAGGAAATATTGACAATCCTACAGGATTTTCTAAAAATCCTATAGGAATTATATGTCTTATAGGAGAAAGGTATTTCCTGTAGGAATTTGATTCAGACAGGTAGTTTTCCTATAGGAAATTAAGATTTCCTATCGAATTTTATCAAATCCTATCGGAATTGAAATTTCAAATTTCCTATAGGAATATTGTTTTTCCTATGGGAAAAAATATTTTCCTGTTGAAAGGTAAATATCTCACCTGACAGGTGAGATACAATGAGAACAAAGGTGGTTGTAAACTCTTTAAGCAATGGTCTATCATATGGCATATATGTATTTTTCGATATATGCAGCTTAGACCGGTGCAAAAATGCCACCTTGGCACTGGCATAATTATCTGGCACAGTGTTATATATAATTTGATTTCTTTTAATGAATTTTTATTTTTAATTCAGTTTTTTGTTATATTGAATAAAAAAAATAGTAGGTATTTGAACATCAATAGAGGAAATTCGAACCGAGTTATTTTTTTTTTAATTGTTACTGAAACTTAATGCTTTGTATATAATTAGTTACACTGCCTTCCATAAACTAATTTCATTTTTTAACCATTTTGGTTATTTTGAATATTTTCACAATGACGAAAATTTCAATCATATTCTAATATTTTTAGGAATTTTTCTCTATTTTTCCCCAAAAAATGTTAAACGGCCATTATTGAAAAAAAGGATGTTATTGACTTGATTTTTTAAAAGTGAAAAGTAACGCTACATTCAAACGTCTTTAACACACATGTGTACAATTGATGGTCTTTTATTATAATCAGTGGGATTTTTTCAATTTGAATACACGCCATCCTTAATGCGAAGACATTAAAAAAAGTAATCTAATGCGATGAAAACAAAAAATTGCATGGCATCTGTTTTATGAATATATTTTTCAATCTAGGTTTTTACAGTCGGACACGAGTATTTCCTGTTCATGGTAATGTTTACACGACTCCTAGAGTCGCACAAGTGGCACATGGAGTCGCACAAGTTGCCCCAGGAGTTATAGGAAACCCATACGCAAATTATTATCACATTCTTATGAGCTATTATCTATCTTTTTATGCAAATCGAAATCAGCAAATTGGATACCCAGTTCTGAACAACCAGAATTTGGCGATAGGAGCATTGAGTGCTCGACAACAAACTGCCAGTCTTCATAATGTCGGTTACAACATATTCCAAAAAAAAAAAAAAGGACGACTATGAATATAAACCAACCAAACACAGCGACAAATATCCGAACGGACAAATATGCAAACGACTATCCGGAAGTAACGTACATAGAGCATGACAAATATCCTACAGATGATAAATATCCTCATGATACCATTTATCAACCTGGATATCATCACGACAAACACCCATAGGATTATCACAATGACCCTTACCACAACAAGTACCCTAAAAACTACTCAGTCGACATGCATCCTGGTCAGAAATACAAAGAAAGCTATTCAAATGGATGCCTGCGTGACAAATATGCAAAGAATTATAATGGCGATAAGTATCCAACTGATCATTACCCTAATGATAAATACCCAAAAGAAAATTATATGGGTATTCACGCTCACCCTCATCATGATAAAAATCCACATGATTACCATACAGATGATAAATATCATGGCGGAAAATATAAAAAGACCTACACTAATGGATATTTGCATGACAAATATCCAAACGGCAAAAACGGTGATTATTACCCTAATGAGAAGTATCCAAATGAAAATCACATGGACATTCACGTTGTTGGTCATCCGCGTCACCGTTCAGGAACTGGAGGTCTCTTTCCGGGAACCATTCAGCTGGTATGAGTGGGGATTTATTAGACGCAGGACCAATCAGCTCAAGGGGAAAATAAGACTACATCCATCCGATTTATACAGGAAAAGTGTTTTTTTCTTCTAATTGGTGAAAAGTATCCTGGTCCCCAACTAAAAAAGCACAAGTATGATACTTATCATAAAAATGATTACAAAGACAGCACCAGTCAAAGGTATGACACATACCATAATAATGACTACAAACACAGCACTGGTCATAAGTATAATACTTACACAGATTATAAGGATAACAAATACAGCACACTCAGGTAATAAATATGATACTTACCAAGATTATAAGGATAACAAATACAGCACAGTTCGGTAATATGATACTAGAACAAAGATAACAAAAACACTGCGGGTAATAGGTAATGAAATACTAATAAATGGCTACCATCAACCCTCGTTAAAAATGATTTTGAATGATAGTGGTGCATGTAACATGATTTTAATTTGTCGAAGATCTATACATCCTGAAACAAGCTCATTTAACGTTGCTTTCCATTTTTTGACAAATTATGTTAAAACTATATCACCTTAAAAATATTAATCAATTAAAAACCTCAACTTCTGCCCCATAACCTTGGAAGTGAATTTTACAATTTAACATCATGACATTATGAACATAATAACAATGCATGAATTTATATCCGACCTCTGTGATAGTACAGTAGAATATATTATTGAAATATACAGTTTCACTATGTGGCCATATTGGCCCCACCCTAGTGACTGAAACAGTTAATTTCACAATTTAATTAGAGGACTTCATTGACATCAGAATGAGGCATTTAGGGGTTTTTGTTTTCAAATATACGGGAGAAGAGAAGAAATTTTTTAAACATTTAATATTTTTTTACTATATATTGCCATATTGGCCCGAAGTGCCTGAACCCCTGACCCAGGAACCATGAATTTTATAATTTAGTTAGAGGACTTCTTAGACATCACATTCATGCATTTAGTTTCTCTCAAATATAAACGAGAGTAGAAAAGATTTTCTAAGATTTAATACATTTTTACTATATGGCCATATTTAAGTCTTGAGTCTGAACCCCTAACCCAGGGGCTAAGTGTTTTATAATTTTGGTAGAGGGCTTCTTGGACATCATGATCATGCATTTAGATTTTTCTCCACCTGTGTGAGAGTTGAGAATAAGATTTTAAAAAATTTGGCCTTCTTTGCACATTTAGCCCCGCCATTAAAAGAGCAAATTTGTTGAAAAGTACTTAATATATTGTATAGTAGTATGTCATTTCCAAGTTCAGTTAGATGAACTCCGTCTTTTCTGAATAACCCATAAGAATTCCAAGCAATTTCTGGATAGCTGATGTAAAGACAATCATTTAGTACAAACAATTAATTTTGCTCAAAAGCTGTTGATTCTTTTATCTGCAAAATTTTGAGATTTTACATTATTGCTATAAGACCATGAAATCTAGGAAGAATATGAGACCAACAAAGAATGGTGTTTAGAAGTCTGCTTTGAATTCTATAAGATATTTCAATTTCGTACGCAAATCAAGAAGAGGAACATTACCAATACCATTTCGTCCACAGTGAATAATTAAAATATCTGAAGAAGGTTCGTACCTCAACAGCAACTGAATTCGAGGGTACAACTTGTTCAACGTTCAACCGCCCTATGATATATGATTGCATATGATTTTAATTATAATCCATATCCAAAATAGGGAGGAGTTTCAAATTTATTTTGGTTATATTTACATTCAGTGTATATTTCCCCTTATCTTTGCATTGGAAATCTGCGATGTTCAATTTTTTATGAATACACTTTGATAATTAATGCGCCATGTGCTCAAATATAAACGTCTCCACGTGTTTTAAGTATATTTATTTTTGTAAGATTAAATGAAACGTTTAATCTTACACAACCAATATGATATGTACTTTTGAAAAATAATCATTAAATTATATCTATTCCTTTAAAAATGGGATTTTTCTCTACAGAGTTTCTGGCACTATATTTTTAGTCGCGGAACCGAACTAAAAAAGATGTTAATATGGCTGTTCCATGTATGTTTCATATCCCTGACTGAGAGCGTATATATGTGCTTTACAGCAACGATACACATATATTTCATACAAATAGACATCAGTATGAACATAAATATAAGCATTGGATGCTTATTTTTGGATGTCGTCGGTCCTATGACACACCAAGCGCGCGTTATTCAATTTGTCTGCACCGCTTGGTGTGTCATAGGACCGACGACATCCAAAAATAAGCATTCACTTCTTAAATAAATTGCTAGAAATAGTCAGAAATAACGGCGACATGAAATCAGAAATAGAGAGTTTATTATATTATGATGATTTTTAACTAGAAATAGGGGATGCATAGTAATATGATCTAGACACTAGATATCTTTTAAGTACAGTCAAACCTGTTTTAAAAGGCCACCTTGGGCAAATTTGAAAAGTGGCCTCTTAAGACAGGTGGCCTTTAATTCCAGTTTGCACACAAAATCATGTAAATCAATGTATAAACACAAATGCATCAAATAACATGTTTTATTGTAATTACAGATTTATTTATGCATGTAATTTAACATGTTTAATGAACATAATTTATTTTACACCTTTGTATAAAGTTTTAGGGCTTTTCTTGTAAGACTGGTCCTATGATATTTATTCTACGAGATCTCGCGTAATTGAACTGTTGAACCAACCCCAACAAAATTGGTCAAAATCCTCGTTCCCCGTTACATGGGAAGGTGCTTCAGGACTTTCAGGGTCTACATTGTTTTCATATTTTTATTTTTAAAATGTAGTTAATTCAAACTTGAAACGTTTCCGCTGTCTTTCGATATGACATACCCTTTTAATCTAACTCAGGAACTGTCGTTTTTATTTCGGTTAGATTTAATACTTTTCTCTTTACATTCGAAGAACTAGAAGCCATGTTGTACAATGAATAAAATATAAAGAAAGTAAACACATTTCTTCATATTTGATTTAAACTATACAATAATTATTTAATTACCCAAGCGACTCCACGTTTTAATAACGATCAATATGATCGGGATCTGTAATCAGCTAACTCGGGTGAAATATCACGTGACAAAATTGTCAGTAATGGACAAAATGGCCGCTAAATACAGTGCTATTACGTGGTGGGTTAGTAAATAGAGTCGCCGCTGGCGGCGTTACGCGAGTGGCCGCTTATTCCAGGGCAAATATATAGGGAAACACATCGGGGGGAACAAAAAGTGGCCGCTCGTCGGAGGTGGCCGCTGATTTCAAGTGGCCGCTAAGACAGTTTTGACTGTACTTTTGAAAGTACTATAAAACAATACCGTTCTGATATAATATGCAAATGATTATACCTGCACTTTCTAAAGAAAGTTCGGGTATATTGTTGTCACCCTGTTCCGTCTGCCTGTCCGTCCGTCCGTCCGTCACGTTTTACTTTATCAAACTGCTCTTACATCTTATAAACCAGCAAATTGAACTCTTGGAGTATGATTTGGGGTGTCATGTTGTTTTGTAAACAGATTTCAAAAATTCTCTGGTAGTCCTGGGGGTCAAATAATTGGTAAAAAATGACGTTTTTGACAAAAAAACCTTCTTCCTCCAATTCCTTTTACATTTTTAACAGTAGACAAATCATCTCTTGGAATATGTTTTGGGGTGTCTTATAGATGCGCAATAAGGTTTCGGAAATTTCAATTTTGTCCTAGGGGTCATTAAATGGCTGAAAAATGACGTTTTTTTTACAAAAAGTCTGGTTTCAAAAAACGTCAATTTCTTTTTGCAGTAGCCTAATGATCTTCTAGAATATGATTCGGGGTGTCATGTTGATGTGTAACCATGTTTCAGAATTTTTTTTTATCACGTGGGTCTGTGGTCATAACAAAATGACGTTTTTCTGCAAAAAAAAATATGGTTCCCAGAACTCTTCTTACAATTTATGCAGTAGCTATGTCATCTCTTGAGATATGATAGGGACAATAAGGCTTTAGAAATTTCAATTTCATCCAGGGAGTCAAATAGTAGCAGAAAACTGACATTTATCACTCCTAAGAAAATCTACTTCCCAGAACTCCTCTCATGATTTAATGAATAGCCATATCATATCTTGGTGTATGATAGGGGCTGTCCTTTAGTTGTGCAATAAGGTTTTAAAAATTTAAATTTCATCCAGGGAGTCAAATAGTAGCAGAAAATTGACGTTTATCACTCCTAAAAAAAACCTACTTCCCAGAACTCCTCTCATGATTTAATGAATAGCACATCATGTATATGGATATAGCAGGGGCTGAGCCATAGATATGCAATAAGGTTTTAGAAATATTAATTTGATTCTGAGGGTCAATACTATCTGCAAAATGATGTTCCGTCCCATAAAAAAACCTTATTCCTGGACCTCCTCTTATATCTTGTGATTGAAATAACGTACCATAAGATGCATAAGGAGGAAGAATACATAAAATTAAGCTTTAGGGGTGGGGATCACAAGCATTTTTTTCAAGTTATTTGATCATTTCTGATATTGGGAGAGTGGGGTGGGGTTAAGGTTACCCCCCAGAGGCCATGACCTACTAATACCACAAAAGATTTGCCTTGACATGGTCATGGTTCAAGAAACAAAAATATATATGGTTTAGGAGTGGGGATTTCGATGATTTTGAGGATATTTTAAAAATATTCAACTATTCATGTTTTCGGGGGGGGTGGGGGGGGGGGGGGGTGGGGGGGGGGGGGGGTAGGGAGATTCAGAGTCTCTTCTCACATTTTTACAGTAGCAAAATCATTTCTTGATTGGTATTTTTCTGTATGATATCACATGTACATAAAGAGATTTTGGAAATAGCTTTTTAATCTTAAAGATAAACAAAATGTTATATGTAATTATAGAAAAACCTAGAGCTTGCTGTAAAAAACAAAGCAAGGTCAACATTGGGCTAGGGCTAGGAACTACACTACATATGAATAAGATAGATTACTTGATTAGTTCCAACTTTGGAAAGTCACTGGGCATCTCAAAGGGGGCGTAACCTATATACATGTACCAATTGATGTGCAATGACACAAGGAGGAAGAATAGATATGGTCTAGGGGTGGGGATCTCATCAGTTATTAAAATGTATTATAATTTCCTATTTCAGAGGAGGGGGGGGGGGGTGTTTAAAAACAACTCCGGGGGGTGGGGGAATAACTCAAGGGGCAGGGGCCAATATGTCTTAAATGTATCTTGACATGATCAGCAGAATTGGACAGAATGATTACTATAGGGCAATTGCAGATTGGGGCCCTAAATAGTTACAAAATCAATCTATTGATAATATGTTATACATGTATTTAGAAATATCTTTATTTTCAAAATGATTAACAAATTAATCAGTCAAAATGAGTTATAAATAACCGATTGGCAATTCTGCAATTGATTGCATGATCCCTAGTATGATATCACATTTTTTTTTTATATAATTATACATGTATGTTAACAATCAGGATTAAAATGCACAAATTTTCATGAGTCATAAATCTTGACATACCACATATCTCTTGACTAAAAAGAATAAGCAATTTAGAATAAAAGAAAATTAGTCATTCACTCTTTTTCTATTACTGGTGTATGATGATGGGGTAGGGGGTATAATGGGAAAAAAAGCGGCAGCATGTCTTTATTCTCACTAAAAATGTATATCTAATCCACACGTCCTGGGGATGGGGAACAGTTAAGGCCCCTTCCCCTTTCTCCCTATTATAACTCATATAAACATGATATTTAAAACCCAAATTTAAGTAAAAGTGAAACTTAACTGTTTTGTATAAAGGTTTCTCATAATATTGCACTTCTACATGTATTATACTTACCTTTATTGGTCAACATCATAATGATAATCCAATTAGCACAATACGAATTCCTTTAGCTGATCACCACAAAAGAAACGTTTATTCTTGTTAATTAATCCTATTCTTCATATCAGAAAAAAACATATGCATGTACACCACATGAAACCCATCTAACCAAAGAGCTGGGTAAAACTAGTACCCGCTAATGCAGCCTATAGACCTGTGTTGTGTACGTAATTTCAGACAAAGATCATTTAATTGTAACTTATTGCATGTATTTTCATAACTTTATTCTTTAAAACCCCTTGCACAATTTTATTAGGTAATTAACCACGTAAAGCACAATTTTCAGCCTTAAGGTGGTATGGGACACCTATATATTGTGATGTACTCCTTATTGAACGAAACAAATAAAGTATAAAATAATATCCCCCCCCCCCCCCAAAAAAAAAATAATGTTACCTAACAGCATAGTGCAATGGGTCAGAGTGTTAACAATGTGTCTGTAAGTAGAGAGTTTGAATCCTGGTGGGGCTTATCTTATTTTTACTTCAAGTTTCCAAAAATTTTAAAAACTTATATTTTTGGCCAAATATTCATTTGTAAAATTTTTTAATTCTAAAACGTTGAAAGCAATTTAATTAGAATATAACTACATATAATATAAATAACGCACTTTTATCCACATAAATATCGACATGTGTTTGATACCACCTTTTAAAATCGTTAAAGCAGTCCTGCAGTGAAAATCATTGCGCAATATGACATTTATTTTGCACTGTTTACAATATTCTTTATTGCAATTACATGTACAGGCTTTCATTGTTATCAAAATATTCTGATTTTTATTTATCCATGGGTAGCGGGGGGGAGGGGGGTCAGAGTAATAATTGTGTTTGCGGGGGGGGGGGGGGGGGGGAGGGCAGGGATTGTAGTCCAAGGTTTACTTTTGGTAATTTTACTACATAAATGAATTTTTTTTTGGGGGGGGGGGGGAAGGGGTCTGGATTTCTCCCCCCCAACCCTTTCTCTAAATCCACGCACACGATGATGTTGGCACACAAAAGCAACTATAAAGCAGGCAACCGCAGGGGGGGGGGGCATAATTTAATTTTCTTTGTAATAATTATATAGACCATACTTTCTATGACATGAAATGTTTACATTAATTTAAAATTCACATGCAAACAGTTCAACCCCAAATTGTACATAAAGGCAATATGTGTATCATGGGATGTGAACTCATCATTTAAGAAAATTATAATTTTTAAAAAGTACCGGGAATTGCATGTGGCTTTCTTTTTGACTAAAACTGGTACAAGGGAGTGTTATTTAGGGGCAAACTTTTGGTGCGGGTATTACTGTCTAATGACAGCATCTAGTTTTTGTTTTCATGTGATGTATGTTTTTTTCCGTGATGCCATATTGTGGAAGACTTGACGATATCCCCAATATATTAATCATACATTGCGGAGCAAAGAATTTGAGGCTCATTTATTTGAATACATTGTTAGAACAACTCCAAGCAACACTAGAAAAATATATCCAAACTTTTCCCACATTCTAGATTAGTATGGTCAAAACTGCTTCCTGGATTCAATTGGAGGTATTCAGATGTCATCAAGTCCATGTAGGACTCTAGAAAAAGCGGTAATAGGGAAACAATATTGTTGGTTACAGTCATGGATGGGGACTTTATTACACTCAATTCGACGGCAAAGACCCAACATTATTTCACAACGACGGTGTTCACATGTCAAAAAGGGAAATGATTCATTGCTAGATAACTTTGGAAAAAGTTATCTAGCAATGGATCATTTTAACTCAAGATTACTTAAAAGCATTGCTAAAATTTGGAATGGAAATTGATTATTTGAGGAAAGTAATATTATTTCACGCAAATCTAGAGAGGGGCGGGTCAGAACAGCGATCTGTATTCAACTGTTTAGTTCGATCAAAGTTGACTAGAGGCTTCTGAAAGACAACTGAAAGGAAGCGTAAATGCAACTAAAAAATGCTTAAAGGCTACTTATAGGTGGCGTAAATATGGCTTAAAGAAGTGTAAACATTAAGGACCTATAAGCTGTAGTTTAAAGATGACTTTAAGGTGGCTTAAAGATCGTATATCCTTTAAGCTCCTTTAAACTACCTCTAAGAACTTATATATAGTTTTTCGTACTTTTAGAGTCAATTTTCAATATTACCATCTATTTTATGCATATAAAATCGATGACTTTATTTTACGGGAAAAAGGTAATCAGCAAATTAGTGCAGTTCATGTGATTTTTTTTATTACAAATCCCATGAACTGTTGTTTTCATCTGTATATTATTTATTAAACTAAATGATCTTATTGACAAACCTTTTCATTTCAAAATTGCCATTCAGGATAACTAAAAATCGCAGAGGTTCTCATTTCCATATCCCATCGAGGTAAACTATGCTTAAATAATTATCTATCATATTTGAGAGTTTTAAGAATTTTGACTGGATCATTTTTCTTCATAGTGTGTAATTTTTCGAAGTGCGTTGTAACATAACATGCATATAAGACCTCCCCCTCCTCCCCCAAATGTTTTTTTTTTTCAAAACAGTCTTTTACCTGAAATTCTTATTTGGGACAGTTATAAAAATTATAGTGAAATTTGACCTAAAGAACCAAATTTAGAGAGAGATGTACTAAATACATACTCACTGGTTTAAATTAAAATGAAAAAAGTTTGTTATTTTTCCCCCAGTCAGTTGCAACAAACAGAATTAAGACCACGTACATGTATATATCATCCATTTCAGTTTAGATTGTTTATCCGTGCCCGCTCCTCTAAATATCCAGCCATTTAGTAGGTTTTTTTAAATTCAATTTTTAAGAACAGGTTAAGAAAGCAACTAAGAAAAAAAATCGGACACAGTATATACAAAAATGTACAACAAAATGTGGTTCAACATACATGTACATGTATTAAGCATTGTATCATATTAATGTGTAAAGAGTTAATTCCCGCGCTTGCGCGGGATATCATTTAGTGCTGTAAAAAAGTTTGTGTAGATCAAAAGTTATAAGTGTCATGATTTTCAAAAGCACATTTAAGATAGTTTGTATGCTGTAAAAAGGTTTGTGTAGATCATGTCCTATGCATTTAGAGTACGGAAACCTATAGTCTGTCCCAAGATATTTATGCCGCACATTTGGACGATTTTTAAACAGAAATAAACATACCTTTGAGAGAAGTGCAATTGAAATCGATGAAAGCGAAAATTTCAAAGATATCTTCATTCACACATTATCGTTTTTCACTTAGAAAAATTCACATTAACGTAAACCGATTTCTTACGGAGATTTATAATGGGGAACGTTACATCTTTTCTCCATTCGGAAGTAACTCGGAATTCCTCGCACAATTTTTCAACGTTATCATCCAGGTACTTTCATCTCTTTTGCAATGGAAAAATCCCCGTAGACTTTTTATTTTTAGCCGTGCATTGAAACCCGACAAGCTAGAGGGTGCGTTTCAAAGTGGAAATCTTGAGATTTTTTCATACTATTTGATGAACATCGTTTATATCAAGAGGTATTTATAAATATAGAATAATTTAAGAAAATGTGCGGCAAAAATAACTTGGGACAGAGTATAGTACATTGTTCTTATTTATATTGCTGCGCGGGTATATATATATATATATATACGCACGCAAAAATCAATATTATTCTAACTAAAATTAAATGAACTGAGCATTGGCAATTCATTGTTGAGTCGTCATTGCGATTAATCTATGATGTTTTTCCGGAGTTTAAGGCCAATTTGGTTGACAGTCTTTTTTTGGAATAACGTTTATTCCCAGTTGTTGTATGAAAATAATAACCAATGGAACAATGAGTTGATAAGTGATAGCAACGAGGCATCAACACAACTATCACAGGAGAAGTTAGAGGTTCTTCTTAAAGAGACGAAACATGAGTCGGAAACTTGGAGAAGCAGATACGAAACACTGACGGAATCTTACAACAGATTACCGATAGTCTGTAAAGAACATGTCCATAATGGTACAGTTACATTTTTTAAATTCAAAATTAAAACTCAATAAATATATGAATATAAAGGTGAAAATGCTAATAACCAAATAAACGGTTTATTTTACATTTACATAAATTGCATTATAAATATTTTGGTTCAAACTTTGATCGATTTATTAAGAGAAGCTTTTATTTGATTACTGTATTTCAATTAAAATAATATCTGCTGTTTTTCTTTTGATTTTATTCATGTTCCCCTAAAACTCTTTAAAAATGATTTTTTATGTTAATACACAGTTTCCGACAGATTCACGGAATACTTAAGACATGTTTACTACTTTAAACTATTTCATTAGATATCTAAATTTTCAAAACGACGTTGAGATGCATATCTATGACATATGCTTTGATTTATTTCAGTTTCAAAAGTAACAGATATCTGTCGAGACAACCCTTCCCTGGTATTTCCTCATCACGACGAATGTCAGCTGTATTACAATTGCTCTTTGACGTACGACAGTGTTCCTTCTCATTTAGAGCAGCACATGGTAGAATGTCCATATCCAAGTCTGTTCTCCACACAGTCTTTGAGATGTGAGAACTTTACGGATGTATGCTGCGGATTGAGAAAAGAGTTAAAGGATAAATGTAAGCATTTATTTTATTGATGATTATTTTAATCTCTGTTTCATGCATTGTTGCATAAAAACTGCTTTTTCATATGTACTCATTATTTATCTTTTAATTAATGTATCGAAAGTAAAATGGATAACCATATTACATTGAAAAGGGTGTCATGATTAAATACCAAGAGAATTGTTAAAAATAATGAATTTTTTTGCACTTCTATTGGTTATAATTGATATACATCATTAATTTGTCAAATGGTCTAAATGCATCAACAGAAAATTTCAAGATGAAAGCTTTATTACACTTGAGAATTGGGCATGAAATGTATATATGCAAACTCAATTATCTAAATACTAAATCCTACTCCTCTGCATCCTACTAAAGGATCAGTTCTTAGTATATCGCTAACATGGTTTTATTAAATGCAAGTAAACCTTTAATGCAGCCGTGGATTTTAAATATTTTAAATACATCACATATGACGGTGGATGGACCTTAGTGTGATTTTAGTTATGCATTCAGGCAGGCACTGGTAACATAAAGCATGGAAGTTCCAGACAAGAGCCTGAAAGAATGATTCGTCTATTAAGTTTTCGAATCCTTGGTATATTGTAACGTCATTTTATGTTTTGTGACTAAATAATTTTGAGAATTGATTAAAATTAATTAAGCTTAACAAGTGAATGTAACAGCGAATGCGTCGTGAAAACTTAAGAGTTACTTATTAAAAATTAAAGTTAAAGATTAAAGCTTGGTTCGAATGTATGAGAGTAATATCTTATGAAACAGTGATCACAATATAAGTACTTGTCCAAAGGATTTCCTCGAATATAAATCAGAGCCCCTCTCTTTTCCCCAGACAAAGATATTTTAGTCTGGCGCAGTAGGATTTATGAGTGACTTCATTGTACTGTTTTAGTGTATCGGTAAATAAGAAAACTCTATATAAGAGTCTGAGATATCATTTAAACCTGGTTTCCCATGACATTGTAATGATGAAATTTGAACTTCTGTCACTGTTTTGCGTAAATTTATTGACGGTATAAATGGAAAACATCAGCGCAAGATTTATGACTCCATTTCGATGAATAAATAAGCTTATGCATTTATCACCTTAGAAAATATGGGTGTTAATCTATATTCGGAGAAAACATAAATGCATGCGTAAGATGATAAAAAAACCCTCCTTTTATTAACATTTTTTAAATTTTGCAGTAGCGTGATAACATTACGAAACATAATGTAAAGTATTGTTTACAATTATAGTTTATCAATGACGTTAATGACAAATAATCAAATAAAAGCTTTTTTTAATGAATCGATCTAAGATTGAACCAAAATATTTTAATGCAAATTTACTACCTGTACTTTTCGCGATTTTACGCAGATATTAATTCCTCGCGTTCAATTACGAATCTTCCTATTCTATAATTATCAATTATGGTAATGTTATTCCAGTCGTAATTTCTTCCCTCGTCTCTGTTTCTATGGTGCTCCTCCTTGTTTCTTTGATTTTCTTGGCTTCCTCATTCCAAATGGAGTTCATTTCAAAGATCTTATGGCAGGCAAAGTTCTTAATATTTCGCCAAAGCACATGTCCCTTATATTTCCAGCGTAGATTGAATAATTATATGAAGTGATTATTACTAACTTTGAAATGTCAACAATTCAATATTAATTATTCGAACAACTGCTTTAAATCATATATACATAAGTAATAAGGAATTATTCGCTTCTTATTCAATTTCAAATTGATTTTGTTTGCAAAAAATAAAATTACTCTTAAACACCGTATTTTATTAAAAATATGTATGATAAAGTTATGTATTGATGTACAGTACAAGCAACGCAGATCCCGTATTGTCCGCGCATCCCAGAGATACAAATTGCAAAGCGGTTTATGACACGTATCTCAGGCCAAACCGCATATCCCCGCGGTAGTGTCGTCCAGCCTGTCCACACCGTTGCGATCTTGACAATCAATTATAGGTGGGAAAAAATGCGAATTTTAAGCGAGTATATGTATAATTTTAGCTAGAGCAATGAATTTCTGAACATAGTTGCATAATAAAGATATTTACCAAGGTTACACAACTCTTTGGTATTGTTTGAACTAAATAACTGAACAAGTTTGAACACAGATGGTTTTTGACATAATAATTCTTGATATATCTTGATCTTAATGAACTGTAAAATGGGCATGTGAAAAATATCTTCAATGTCGTTGTGATTACAAAGAGTACATCTTCTTTCATTTCTTGCAATGTTTTTATATCTTCCAGACTCAATTGTTAATGAATGAGATTATAATCTATTCTTTGTTATGAATCTTCTAAATTTCTGAGGTATAGGTTTGAGTAAATAAAACTGCATGTAAAATTGATCTATCAAATGTGAAAAAATAGACAATTTTGGAGAATTATTAATAATAGCAAATAATTCCTGACATTAAACATACATCATTCTTTTATTTATAATTGGAAAATGTTCCCATAATTCACCAAGACCAATATTATACAATTCTGACCAAATAACGCTGCCCAATCGGGGCATCACCTTTTGGCGTTATAGTCTATAGTAAGATTTGCTTACACTGTAACATGATTTTAAAATACAGTTTGTGGTTCCAAGTAGTTTAAACCAGTACTTTATCATTCTAATAATTCTTACATACCACAATTCAATGTAAATCATAGTATTATTACAAAATAAGTTCACTCCTAATATACGCTTACATAACTTCATGAAAAACTTTGTCATTATCATTAGCCTTGAGCGATTCCCAAACTTCACAACCATAACATAAAGGTCGTTTTACATATGTTTAGAATAAAGCCATCATAGTTTCATTATTCAAATACAAATCTTTTGTTCTAGAAACCATGGTATGGAGACACTTTCGTCCCTATTCTGCTAACTTTCTTTTCAGTTGCTAAGAATTTACAATTATACTTAAATATAACACCAAGGTAAGTAAAGCTATCAACAACATCTAGTAACTGTCCATTGTATGGCCAGTGTTCATTCGTATGCAATGTACATGTACCACCATTTCCGAAAACAACAATTTTAGTTTTTGCCACATTAACAGTAAGATGCCACTCAGTAGTGTATTTTTGTAAACCATCTACATATTCTGAGAAAAGTGTCACTACACAAGAATTCATTTTCAAAATAATTTACATAAAGAGAGAACAGAATAACTTCACAATGCATCAAACCTATATTTTATTCAAAGTCTTCTATAATGAACCCATTAACAAGTAATGATGCTCTGAGAATAGCATACACATATTTAATCACTGACGTCAGTTTACCACGGATTCCATGTTTTTCCAAGTTTGTACCACAAATAAAACCTATCCACAGTGTCGAAGGCTTTCTAATAGTCAATTAAACAACACTATAACCTTTGTCTTTGGCTTAAGGTAGAATCAATAACTTAGTATAGGCTAAAAATAGCAACTGTTGTTCCTGATATGGGTTTAAAGCCAAATTGATCATCATATATAACATTAGTTTAATATTCTAGAGTTCATGATAGATGAAAAAAAATTTCCAAGATTGCTGATCAGACTGCTACCACGATAATTGTTCGGGTCGGAGATGTCGCCTTTAATGATTATAGTACGATAAACGCTCGATGTTGACCACAGGGATGAGAAAAAAGACATCATTTAAAATGTTGTTAAATAAATAATGTAGAGATGGAAACATCAAGTCTATGTAATACTTAAACATCATCATGTCCGGACCACAAGACTTTCCTTTCTCGTGTTTTTCACTGCATTCGAATTTCTTCGAATATATTTCTTTATCCATTTCTTCAAATATCGAGTCTTCACCCAGTCCTGGGTGCGGGTGGTAGAGTGGTGCCCTCAAGGAGTTTGAAGTGCTCGAGAAAATCCTAAGTCGTCACAGCAGGTCTTAACGATTTATGCTTACAAAACTTTTTGTTAAACAATTTATGGTTTGATTTTCCTAGAGCATAATTCAGATCTTCCTCCTGTTGTAAATACTGACGCTTTGCGCGAGTCTCGTTCTATTTGTAGATATGATATCAAAGTGGAGGTTGAACCTATTTTATTCAAATATATTCTTGTGACCTGGGCAATGTGCAAATATAATCCCGGTACATGTATTTTTGTTTATGCGTGTTTGTGAACCAGGGTTTATCTTCCATATAGGTCCTGTGTATATCTAACGCTGGAGTACTATGTGTACGCTCATCGGGTCTGGTTGGATGGCGGACTTTAAATTCTAGATGTGTACGTGTCAAAATTTCATGCATTAAATTTGTAAAGAGTTTAACACATAAGTCAAGATATTCTGCTGTGTCGTAGGGAACAGGAGAAGATGTGGTTGGCTATTTTGTTCAGGTTTTGCTCAAATGCTAGAGGACCCTCATGCATTTTTACACTGTTCCACTTAGGGGGTGGTACACATAAACTTCCACTTGAGGCATCTTGTCCGGTTTTTTTTTTGCACTACTGTCCTGATATACATATTTGAAGATGAAATGGAACATGGTCTGAGAATTGGTTGAACTTATAAACAATAAATTTTTCAACAAACACACTTATCACTTCTAGTTAATAGATAGTCAATATACGCCATTCCTCCTCTGATATGAAAAGTGAAACTGTTTAATATGTGTAACCGTGTGGGTGTCGACCATTGATTATGCATACACCACTTGATTTGCACAGGTTGAATAGATTCTATCCTAAATCATTTACCTCTGTATCAGGATTGATTCTGGGTTGAAATGGCCATTCTGATCACTTCTGCATTCAAGTAAGCTACTTAGTTGGTCGTTCAAAAAGTTATGCAATCGATTTTATCACCAGTGCGGGCATTTAAATCCCCGATGAGGAAACTCCTTCCTAAATCACTGTACTTAGTTATCTGTTCGATGCCACTAAATAACTCACAGTCACATAAATGATAATAAGATGAGCAAGATGGAGGTATATAGAAACAGCAGGTATAGGTATCTTTATTGTTTAAAGGTAAAATTTTCAGCCAGAGTACACATATCTTCATGAACTTCACAAATGATAACGAAATGGCATATTTCTTCTCTAATTAACACTGCGATGCCTCCATCTTGAGTGCATCTAGTTTTCTTCCTTGGTAAAACCCTCACTACATATTCATTGACTAATAGTTCTGCTTCTTTTTGGTGCCAGCGTTCAGTTAACGATATAATGTCATAGGTTAACAAAAAAGATTTTTGGAATTTCTCTTGAAGTTTTCTTAAGTAACCATTAATATTCCATGATATAACTTCTAGTCTATAATTTGTCCTTGACCAACTTAGCTCGCTTTCCATCTTTTCTTTCTGCTTACGTTATTGGGATGAGTTAACTTTCTTTCTTTTCTCTCTCATTCTCTGGGATACAGTTCACCTATATCATACGGAGTATTTCTGATTTTATATGCTTTCCGATGAAGAATGGATTCCCTTGCCTGATAATTATCAAATTTGACAACAATTGGCCGAACTATTCATCATGAAAAAATGACAATAACAAACCGTCAACCATCTCAAAAATCCATAAAA
This sequence comes from Magallana nippona, assembly GCA_033439105.1. Taxonomy (NCBI): domain Eukaryota; kingdom Metazoa; phylum Mollusca; class Bivalvia; order Ostreida; family Ostreidae; genus Magallana; species Magallana nippona. Next base: position 21,380,447 of record CM065921.1, read on the forward strand.
CGAAATACAAATTCAAAGCAGAGCAACACAGACCTCCAAAACGATAGAGGTAGGATCAGGTGCCTAGGAGGAGTGAGCATCCTCTGCTGACCGGTCACACCCGCCATCATATTATTAATGGAACTATCTAGTATAACAGACGATATATTTTCAAACTGTTAAATTTAGAGCGCGTGCTTAAAAGCATTCAACAATGCTATTTCATTTAGTAACTTATTGGTTGATTTAAAAGATAATTACAAGTAATTGATAATATATAATTATTTATTGTCAATACATGTACCTGTTCAGAATGTTTAGTAAGATAATTACAAGTAATTGATAATATATAATTATTCATTGTCAATACATGTACCTGTTCAGAATGTTTAGTGTACATGTAATTCACTGTTTTCTTAGGTAAGAATGTAAACATATTTATTATCATTATAAAATCATTGTATAATTTGGATACGATCTTTACTCATTTACAGGCGATTATAGTTTGTATTCGGAAAGCACCTCTACATGCAACCGACAATACCCTAGTTGTAGCGGGAAAATCGACGGTTATCACGAAAGCAGCAATGGACCACACTCATATTTCAATTGCTTTAAGGAGCGATTAATGAACACGGGAACTTGTGACAACGATAATTTGTGGGATGTTAAGCAGATAGTACATAAAGGTCAATGTCGCAACCCCTACGACGTTCCTCATAAAGATGGCGGTTTGCTGTCTAGTTGCGATGGGAAGAAGGACGGAAATTATGCAAACGATTTTTATATTAAAGGACGAAGAGATTACATCCGATTCGGAAGAATATGTGATGCTTATTATCGTTGCCAAGGGGGCGTGTCTAGCGCTGTGAAATGTCCAAATGGAAACATGTTCGAATCAGTAAGTAGAAATTGTAAGCCTGGAAATCACTCTATTGAGTTAGGATGTCAGCTTTATTGCAATCCAAATTTCGGAATGTACAATTTTCCAAACAATTTGGCGGAGTGTCCGTATCCAGAACAGTTCTCCGACGACACTCATCGATGTGAAAACTTTACTACTGTCAATTGTGGATTGCGTCCACAAGTAAAAGATTACTGTGAGTACTTCTTAAGATGCAAAGTTTGATTAATTGTTTTTCATGCATACTTTTTGTCTGATCCAACTTTTTTTTATCAAATACTCTACGAAAATCCATAATGCTGGCCATATACACGTTGTCTCTAAATGAAGTTACAAAACGTAAATGTATGGATAATTTATGTTGTACACATATCAATTTGTATGGTGTCCACTTTTTCGACAGTGTTGTTAAAATGTGTTATATTTTTTTCATATCCAATTACATATGTATTTTTAAAGGCAAGTACTTCAGTAATATACATCTGAGAAAATGCGAGACTTACACCCCTAGCTGCGCAGGTTTACCTGATGGATTTAACATAAATTGGCTAACAATCGGCAGTACTAATTATATCATCTGTCTACAAGAAAGAGTTATCGCTGAAAGATTCTGTCCGACAGATTCCGAATGGCAGGTGCAGATGTTTCCATACAACGGCAAGTGTACACATCGATATGCTATCCCGACTTCCTGGTACGACGTTGGACTTCTTCCGGACTGTGCCGGAAAAACTGATGGACATTACCAATATCCTTCTAGACCTTGTGGCGCCTACTACTACAAATGTGAAGGCTGGGTCGCAACAGCGGTGAAATGTCCACCTAATACCAATTTCGACAAAACCACTGGCGTGTGTAAGGCTGGAGCGTCTTGTTTTTGATCACAATTATGATATCGACTATTTGATTTCAATAAAAGTTCATGATTTAGAGTGAAACAGGTTTCAGCGAGGAAAAGCAAAATAATCGTCATTATTGAATTATATACAATAATTTATTATGGAGTTCATTGTAGGTCTATAGTATTACTTATTAGGTGTGTTACTGACTGCCTACAGAAATATATTGGTTTGATCAATTTCATAGATGGCGAGGCGAAGCCGAGCCGTTTATTTCATTGATTAACCCAATATATTTCTGTAGTCAGCCAGTAACAAACCTAATAAATGTTTTGGTTTTCCCGAGGACTATCAAGTGACACATTTATTCACAAAAAGCTATGGTCTACGCAAACTGATGTACAAGTTGCCTAACATCTCCAATTTAACTCAATTAAACTCTTCAAAATTATCAATCTCACCTTTCAAATACTCTTTAAAATTTTTCGCTTCACCCATACTTATTTACATACAATATTTTGTTGCTGTTCAATTTTAAACGTTTTCCCCTTTCCCTGCAGAGATTTGAGCAAATTTCGACGCTGTCATTTTGTTCTGCTCTAGACACAACAATATGACGTCAATTCAAAGGGAAACTACACTAATTTAAAAATGATTCCAAAGGGCAACTACTCTTAATATTTTAAGAACTTACGGAACACGGTTTCTGTGTTAAACAATATGAAATATCGAGATGAGTAGGCGAAACGGGGGCCAATGACGGCCATATTGCCTAATATTAATTTTCAAAGAACCTAGAACCTATATAGTTATATATGAGGCAGTCACGTGCCATGTTTAAACCAATGAAAGTGTGACATTTCAGTCCGAGGGAAAGCAAGTGGTTACATGTATATGTACCCATGTCAAGTAATATCGACCGAAGACAAAGAAAGTGATATCAACCAAGCTTGCGAGGTCGATATCACTTTGTTTGTCTGAGGTCGATATCACTTGAAATGGGTCCATATAACCACATATTAACCGTGCAACGAAGTGCATAATAGTTATATTATATAAACACTCGCAGCACAGCTATGGCTGTCAAAAATTTCGTTTAGACAAAAAATTCAGGGAATTGTATATTATGACATCAAAATAATCTGCTATCCTTTTAAATGCTAAATGCATCAATTTTAAAATAAATATATCCCTATTTTAATAAACACTACTGACATATGACAGTATTTACAACGCCGTTATCATTTTTAAAAAAAAGCCTACAGTACAGTATATACTGTAGAAGCGAGAGGCCGATCTCGCTCCACAGCTTACTATGACGTCATCTGCTTTTTGATGCTGATTCTTCAACTGTAACAGCTCTCCAAATTATCCGATAACACTGCTTTTTGTTAATTTTCAGAATATATTCTGATTATTTTTAACGTTTTTTTATTTCGAAAAAATGAAATGTACCTTGTACAAAATTATTCAAAATTCTTATATTTTAAAACATATTTGACACTATTGACAAAGTGAAATTTTCCATGGTTATACATTGTTCATTTTACCTCTGTTACAAGGCTGGAAATAAAAATCCGTTACTTCTGGTCGAAACCGGAAGTGAATTTAATTTTGAAAAAATTGTAATTTTCGAGAAAAAAAACGTAAACGTGTTTTGTAGAGTTATTAAGCTGAATCTAACACTGAAAGCCGTTTTAAAAACGGACGATGCATTACAATGTACAGAAATATTGGGGTTTAATAATTGACTTTTAAAAGCCTATATTTTCGATAGACAGTAGCTGCTCTATGAAAATTATTAATTTAAAAACTAAGTGATTATCAATTTGAAATAAAAACATATATGTATCACAGAAAAAAGGTTCCTCCAACAATAATTACACAGACAATCATACTCCCCTTTTATAATATTCACCACTTGTTCTATATTTTAAAAAATCCCATTTCCAAGGTTTTTGACATTAAACCTTATTGATGAATATGCAAAAGAAAGTGTTACACGTATATGTAAACCACGTGCTATGAAATATTAAGAATATAAACCCCTTCTCAATAAATCAAAGACGGGACAATGCAAGTGCTTCTGAATCTTCTAAAAAATAGAAACACATTGATTTCTTTAATATTATACATGTAATGGGTCGAATTTGACCTAATGAATTATAATCTGGAAGTTGAGTTTTATTATTTTATTGCAATATATGATTATAAATACTATTTTATATACCGAAGTTAAATGTCTAAAAGTTATTTTAATAATTTTGAATTTTTTATAGTTGCAAATTATTATGTTTCTTTACATAAACTAATGGAATAGCGAAAACGTTTAATTCTGTATCACCTTTTATTGACGTCACAATGATTATTTGACGTATTTATCGTTTGACAGTTGCATACTTGTTTAGAACATAAAATCACGGATATGTTGATAATTAGGAACAATTTACCTTTCTCAAACGTAAATATGAGTAATAATCAACATATTAAACTGTTAACCGGAATATGAAATTGGTAGGTATGTTATTAAATCTTCTGAGAAGCCTTCACCAAATTCATGTCCCGGCAAACTTCATAACATGCTGTTTATATCTTAAATCTCTTATGTAATTTTCTCATTCTCTCCATTCACATCCAAAAATATAGTTCATTGTTTTAAAAATGGTAAAACCTTCCCAATTTTTATTTATTCACAAAATAGAATGCTTTCTTTGGTGATTCATTTGGAATATGAAGGAAAGTGGCTATATTGCAATATAAATACATAAACCGCGTTAGTGGTTCATGTAATTTTTTCTGCAATGATCGCTACCTCCATAACCTGCATTTATACATTGATGCAAAAGTAAGAAAAATTAACTAAATCACGTGTAATGTACATCAGTAAATTAGGTAAAAAAAAAACCCAGCCAAATCGTCTTTTATGGGAATTTGAGTTTGACATCATCATGATTGTTTCGTGCAGTCCGTGATTTTTCTTAGGTAATGAAGGTTTCGAACAACCGATAAACAGAATGTGTAGATTTCAGTCCTGTCAGTTTATACAGAGCTATGAATTACAATCAATGTCCATAAGAAATAGAGGGAATCATATTTGGTGAATGTTGTTATGAGTAGAACAATGGATATGTGTAACGTTTTGGATACATGCACCAGTTTAATATTTATTATTTGTTTTTGGAAGAATTAAATTTAGGAAGCCACTTGACTGACCATGCCTCTTGAATATTCAAATGATCATTTCAAATTTGTACAGTATTGAAGCGAAGTACATTGTGTCATCTACACACAATAACTACATCATGTAGCATTCATCCAAAAAGTTGGCATTACACACATACATCTCTGCAGATACCTCTAATTTGGTTTGCATTTAATAATACTTGAACAACATTAATATAAATTTCACGTTCAGGTAAATAAAGTAGACAAAGAATTGACAAATGTTAGACCTGTTTACTGTAATTAATTCAATATGATTTTTCACCTCATTACAAAATTTGACGAACAACGAAAATAGACAGATCTAGAGCGCATATCTATCGAAACGGGGCAAATGTTTAATTATGAATTATGTTTGCCAAAATCGCTATAAAGCTTATATCATGTATCATACAAAATAATAATATGTCATTATATATATAGTTTAAATAAATACTTTTGGGCCATCATTGAAAATATCTTTGTTTCCCCTAACCCAACCCTAAATTTTGAAGTTTGGTAGGTAGGTAAATATTTTTTTTTCTGCCAGGGCATCATTGAAAATAGATTATAAATTAAAAATCAATCAATTTTTTAACTGATTATAAAACTAAAAAAATATTACCAGTTGTAAAACATACTGTTATACTTGTACTAATGGAATGTAAATTTGATATCGAATTCACAATTTGATATTGTTTATCTTAAATTTAAACATGTTTGATTCAATGATTAGATGTGTATGAATAGATTCATTATCATTTGTATGTTGATATACATGTTAACCTATATTTAAATATCATTTTAATGATAATGTACATACTTCAAAGTATCAATTAAATTAATAAAGATTTTTGTTCATTTACCCAATTTCACTTTACCAAAGCCAACTTTTTTGTTTTGGTCTATTTGAAATTTGACGAATTTAAGAGAACTGTTTAAATTTTTCACATCATAAAGAGTCTTTCACATCACAGATACCAACTTAATTTTTTAGACATATTTCTCCCTAACATAAAAGTAGGGAGAAGTTTGAGAAATCAGGGAGACTGTTATCATTTGATACAGCATAACCTACAAGAATGATGATATACACAGATCCAACCTTAATTAAGATTGAATCCGATTTCAGCAAGTTATGGAAAATAAAATAACTTTTAAAATTTTTAAAAACGTATCCAATCTATTAAATTAAATTTATTGACGTGTTCATACATTTTAGAGATGAAAACTCTTGTATTTGTGTTAGCTAAATGACAAATAAAATTAGTCTCTGTACTTCTGTGTGTTTTGGAGGTATTAGTCCAACCATTTGACCCAATTACAACCGTTGTGTAGAGGATCATTTTAATATTTTAGATAACTGTAGACAGATGGTTTTATGATTATTTTAGCATTATTTGGCAGAGTTATTAACTAATTACAAGTTACCAAATATCAACACTAAAAGTAATAAACATCGATTGTAATTTTCAATGTTCAGTAGGCTATATGTTGCATCACACGTATTTATTTCCCATAAAAGATAAGATAATCGCTATTTATTATTCACAACAGCTGTTAACTGAGGCTGTGGAAACGTCTTTTTAATTAAATGATTATCATTTTAATGTCTTTGGGGTTCATTTACACAATCGTGAACTCAACTTCTCTATCGGAGGAAATTCTGGCGAAGTTACCGATAATAAAGCCAGTATTTCGCCCATGTTGATATCAGATCAAGGCTAACAAAATGATTGTAAAACGAAAAAGATGTGGGTCTCCTAAAAACGAATTTGGGTAAAACTGGGTTTCTTAGAAAAAAATCTCTATTTAATGTGGTAAAAAAAAAACAATAATTCAGTCGGCGGGATTTAATTGGGTCGGTCGCGTTAGGGGAAACATCGATACTTTTTTTTTCATTTTGGCCTTATCATATTATTCTTCTTTAAGCTTGACAATTTTATTCAATTATAGTATGGTTGATTTCTTCTTTATTCTTGATTTGAAAATAAATATAATTATGTACGGATTACATGCGAACTGAATGCAAACAGTGTATTTTTGTGGAATAAAAAACTAAATATAGCGTACACACCATCAATCACGTCACTCATAATCAGCCTGCGGGCAAGCACCCCCTTTCTTTAATTTGATGATCAACGGATGATACAGGCAAGCTATTGTTGACGACATTGCAATTTAAACAACATTAATGTCACCTTCATTGCATATTTAAAAGTAAGGTTACAATTGAATCCTGTACTTTTGGTCTGTTTTTGATTAAGAATGAACAGGTATACGAGGGTTGTCCGTAAAGTTCTGTGGACAACCTTGATAAAAACCGACAAACATGAATACAATGTATGAAACTATTTTTTCGTTAAATTCATGCTTTATTTCATTAATATGCAAATTTTTATCACAAACAAAGCATAAACAGTGATACTTTCATCAAATGCAAAAATATACCGAATATCTGGAGCATCAAATCAAAAATTTATGACGTTACCCAAAGTCAAACACTAAATAAAGTCAACTTTTCTCGTCGTAGTCACCGCTTAACATGGCACATTTCTTGTGTCACTTTATAGTACAAGTTGTAGATGAACTTGCTATTATTAAAACATTCTAAAATGCGCTTTTCAACATTATTTACATTGTAACACGCACAAAGTTCTTTAGGGGATGTCACAGTACTGTAGTGAGTTTTATATTAACTCAAGTTAATTAAAACCATTTAGATTAGTTAACAGAGTTTGAGCCAGTGAACAAATCATTTCAATCCGTTCAGCTTCGATACTCGTATTGAAAATAGAGTAAAACCGCCCCTGTGCTTAAGGTTTGAAGTATTTCATCATTAAAAACGTTTAGCACACTTTAACAGTTTATTCTGTGTCATAAATCAACTTCAAATGATGTACATAACCTTTTTCTTAGAGGTTGCGCAGTACTTTTCATGCAAAGACGAAAAATAACGACACACCGCACTTTGGCTTGTGCCCCCATAAAAACGAAGTCGATGACGTGGTCATTTTTTACATGATATTAATTCAAAATCATCTCATAAGTAATATATTTCAATTTGGATAGAAAATATTTTGCAGAATTTTAAAAAAAATTATTTCTTCTCTCACAATGATGCTTTTCACCCATTATGTTCAATTGAAAATGAGAAGTAATGCAAACAATTTTTGAAGTGGTTTCTACTAAAAATCTAGTTCAATTTTTATAATATTTTTTGATTGATTTTGATATATCTTTAGTAACTCTACCTCATGTAAAATTTTCATGAAAATCACTATTGTAGAAATGAATTGGGTCCGCCGTCCTTAAAATAACCGATATTTAATGTTTACAATAATTCAGGTGACAAGCGATAAGCGCGTGCTATGATCATTGTGACATCATGAAAAAGTTCATTTTTAAGCAATGAATGCTTATTTTGGGATGTTGTTGGTCCTATAACACACCAGGCGGCCGTGCAGACAAATTGAATACCGCGCAATTGTGTGTTATAGGACCGACGACATCCCAAAATAAGCATTCATTGCTTATATTTATATTTCTTTTAAATTCTTGCCTTGTCTGCAAATGTGATTTAAACCACAAAATTACTGTATTGTCCTATCGGTAAGTTCAATTGATGGAAGAGCTATTGTAACAGCCACAAGAGTGAACTCTGATTTTCTCTGATTTGTGACGTTGCACTTCGACGTTTGTGACTCATAACAAAACTCATCATCTAACCTAAGTGTGTTCATAGGAAATTGAACGTCGCAGATTTCCAATGCAATCATAAGGGGAAATATACACTGAATGTAAATATTTAGAATTGAACGTTTTCGCAATTTTTTAGGTTCATATAAGGATACATATTTGCAAATGTAAATATGTTCTTTTAATCATTTATACAATTTTACTGCTTCTGTATACTTATTTAATATGTATAAGTCTTACTACAAAATAATTTATGGGCGAGTGTAGGATTCATTTAGGGAGCATCTCTACACGCATATGTAGAGGTGAACTTTGTAGGGATAAAACCGACGGTTATCACAAGCACAACCATGATATCGACTCGTACTTCAACTGTTTTCAGTAGCGCTCACTACATGTAAATACTGACACATGTGAAGACGATAGTTTGTAGAACATTTACATTTCTCGATATGATGGCCAATGCACAAACCCGTTTGCAGTTTCCTTCAAAGATTTTGGATTTCTTTCAAGTTGCGAAGGAAAAGAAGACGTAAACTACATGTACTGATATGAGCATAACAATTATTATAGAACGCAAGGAAATTATTTTCAATTTGGAAGAAGTGATGATTGTTATCATTGCCAAAAGGGCTAAATGAAACCGTGTTTGAATGAGTAGGTAGAAGTTGCAAGCCTGAAAATCATGTCTTTGAACTAAGGTGTCAGCTTTATTGCAATCCAAACTTCAAGATGTTCAACGATTTTCCAAACAATTTGACGGAGTGTCGGTATCCAGAACACACCCTAAGTCCTATTTCTGAAGTTATGATTTTTTTGTAAATTTAAGTAATACATTCTTTTGATTTATTTAATATTTACATTAATATTCTAATAAATATAATATATCTATGGCTACATTAACCACTTGTGACAAAAACAGGTTAAAATTCCCCCAAATGATGTATTTTTAAATCGGATTTGTTACTTAATATATGTACAACTGATCAGAATATGTCAAACTACTAAACATAGATTGAATTGATTTTTATTTCATTTCTATTTTTTTTTTGGGGGGGGGGTGGTCAAAATGGAGATGTCTTATTTTTTATAACTATAAATTATATAAACGATTTAAACTACTTGACTTCCACAATATTTATTACCTATTACTGTATATTCCATAAACGTTGTCACATGATCAAAGTTCTGTTTCCCCTTAATTGTCATGGTCTTTAAAGACACATCCAAGGTAATTTATATGCTGTAAACAGAACTTGTGTAACATATATTATATTTGATTCAGTTAAAGAACGAAAAATATATTCTAAAAGTTTTGTTTTTAATTTTCAATGTCATGTCGCATGCATATAAATGTAAATTATATCCAATATAAAGCACAAGCGCAAAATATTAATATCATTCTAGAATAAATGCACCGTGTACTGATCACTTCATTGTCAATTCGCCCAGGCAGGTCGAATCCGTGAAATACAATCATGTCACAGGCACCTGATGTTAAATATTTTTCTCATAATAAAAATAAATACCCTATACCGAATAATAGACAAGGTACCCATCGCCGCCATCTTGAATTTATTTCAAAAAGTTAAATCAGGTGGAAGTTTTCATTGAAAATCATCGATAAAATTATTTTACGATCCTCTCCGTCTCCCTATCGGTCATTCAACATCTAAGCTTACAACTAATCAACCAAAACGACGCGTCACACCTGTCATTGATAAAAAAAAAATACCCCTCAATCTGCATCTACATGGTATACCTTGTCTATTATTAGGTATAAGGTATTTATTTTAATCATGAGAAAAAAATTATAACGTCAGGTGCCTGTGAATCATGTTTCCACACTGTTGTTTAAGAGCAACTTGGTTAACAATCTTGTTTTGGAATAACGTTTGTTCCCAGTTGTTGTATGAAAATAAAAACCAATGGAAAAATGAATTAATCAAAGACAGCAAAAAGTTATCAACACAATTATTACAGGAGAGGTTAGATGTTCTTCTAAAAGAGACGAAACTTGAGTCAGAACCTTGGAGAAGCAGACACGGAACACTGGCGGAATTTTACAACAAATTGCCGACAACATGCACAGAACATTTATTTTTTATTTAAACAATATTTTATTACGTAAATATACTACATAATAAGGATTGGGCAGCAGGCAATCTGCCTATTTGAGCCCTCTCCTTAAAAAGTCAATTTGACAAACAGTGATGGTACAATGTAACAACAATATATAAGTGAGAAAAAACAAAAGAAAAATAACTGGAATTTTAAGATTGGTACCGGGTATTATTTATGTACAAAACAAAAAAATTGGTTTTAGTAAGCTAGCAGTTCAGCTGTTTGGATGACACTATAAAGAATATATGTAGACTTAAATCTTTTGGTAGCTAATATATAATCATGAACAACATTTTTGTTATAAGACAAACTACAGTCCCCATATAACAATAAGTCCAAGGAAATGGGGATATTTAAATGTAGGTTGCTTATTGACTGTATAAAGACTTGCCTCTGTAAATCATAATGTGGACAAAGAAATAATGATAAGCATTTTCAGGTACATAACCACACACATTACAAATGGAATTTTCACACAAAAAATCATTGAAAAGGTCATCATTTAAATTGCTAGCATTATTTCTTAACTGACAATGTATAGTATTTGCTTTTCTGTTTCCAAAGTCATAAAGTTTATTTGGCTTTCTAAAAAATATGTTTTTAAGGCTTTTATAAATGAAGACACAGTTGGTAAAATTCTAATTTGAAGAGGTAATTCATTCCATAATTTTATGGTTGAAGGTAAAAAAAACTGTTCATAAAAAGCAGTTGTTTTTATCCGAGGTAAGACAAATTTAAAATCGTCTTGGTGTCTTAGTGAGTAATTGTTTTGCAGTAATACACATGGTGTGAGTAAATCCAGTAGGTATTTGGGGGCAAGTCCATGGACTATTTTATAAAATAGTGTGAGTTTATGAACCTTTCTTCTATCTGATAGTAGATCAATTCCCAATTCATCATACAAAGCAGACCTGGATGAGTTAATTCTTAGACCTGATATAATCCTTACAGCAGTTACTTGAATATCTTCTAAAACTTTAACTTCTCTATCTGTACAATTGTCCCAAACTATGTCAGTATATTCTAAAATCGGTCTTATAAATGAGAAGTATATTTTTTTAAGAGAGTAGCTACTTAGCTTGTATTTAATAAGTTTCAGTAGGTTTAACCTTTTACAAGCTTTTTCATGAATAGAAGCAATATGTTGTTTCCAACCTTCATCATATTGGAGATTTACACCTAGATAGATGTGACTATCAACTTTTTGTATAAATGGACCATGGACACCAAACTGTATAGGAGGATGAGATATATTTTTCCTACTAAAATCAAGGTTTTCAGTTTTACTGGAATTAAAATCAACTGGCCATATGTCAGACCATTTACATATTTTATCAAGATCAGATACAAGTGAATTTGTTACAGCCTGTGTGTCATTGTCAACAATAACATATAAAGAGGTGTCATCAGCAAAAAGACGAAGATTGTTTGATATATCATAAGACATGTCATTGATATATAATAAAAATAGAAATGGTCCAAGAACAGATCCTTGGGGAACACCTGAGGTAGTATGTCTGAGTGATGAGGAAAAACCTTCCAGAAATACTTTTTGCTTTCTTTCTACTAAACAGTTCTCAACCCAATCAGTAATTTGATTGCATATGCCATATAGTTTTAATTTATATAATACACCTTTGTGCCATACCCTGTCAAAGGCTTTACTGATATCACAATAAATAAATCTCACATCTTTACCTTTATCAAGACTGAATATAATAGTATGATAAATTTCGATTAATTGGTTAGTTGTAGAATCTCCAGGTTGAAACCCAGACTGGTATTTGTAAATAATTTGATTTTCAAAGAGATAGTTGTGGATATGTTTAAATATATTTTTTTCAAGGATCTTACACAATACAGAAGTAATAGATATGGGCCTGTAATTATTAACTTCTTGTGCACATCCCTTATTTTTGTATACCGGTGTTATATGGGAAATTTTCCAAATACATGTACTAGGGAGTTTACCCAAGCATAAGGAAAGATTAAATGATTTTGTAAGAGGTTTAACTATGGATTGAGATATATTTTTTATGATAAGGGGTGGTATACCATCAGGTCCAGAGGGCTTGTTTAAATTTAAAATATGGATCTGATTCAATACCTCTTGGTCAGAAATAATAAGATTATTCATGTGATTAGGTGGCCCTGGTCCATGTAACGGAAGGTCAGGGAGCTGGGGCTCTACAGGCAAAGATGAGATTTCAGCAAAATATTTGTTAAATGCATTAGCTTTGTCAACTGGATGAAACAGAGTTTGACCAGATGCTTTAAGAGGAGGTAGTGGTTTATAGCTATTATTTAGTTTAGTTAAAGATTTAATAATCCTCCACCATTTGCCAGGGGGTATAGTTTTATCAATCTGTGCTGTAAGTTTTTTGTTGTAATTATCTCTAGAACGCCTAATCTCATCTATGACTCTATTTCTTAGGTATCTATAATTTCCCCAGTGAACAGGATTTTGAGTTTTAACAGCTTTATGATGCATACGGTTTCTTTTCCTCATTAATCTACGAATTGTATTGTTCATAAATGCTTTATCTCTAGGACGAATTGTAATAATTTTTGATGGTATGTGCTTTTTAATGCATTCATTGGTTTTATCTAGGAAAGATTTGTAGATATCATCAATGTTTTCCCCTTGAAAGGCATCTTTCTCCCAATTAACCTGTCTAGTATCTTCATTAATTGCAATGTAATTAGCAAATTTATAACCCCTCACTGTACGCTTGTATGCATATTGCTTAAATGTTTGAAATTTAAACTCTGTGCCTATTGTTGAATGAGTACTGCAAAAGGGTGGAAGAATAAATGAATCTATAACTAGACTGGAATAGTTAGTAAGAATAAGGTCAATACAGGTGCCAGTACTAACTGTAAAATTTGTAACATCATAAATTAAATTATCAAGTATTTGCAACATTTGTTTAAAATTTGTACTTTGGTCAATCAAGACATTTACATTGAAATCACCTAATAAAAACACTGGTTTTCCACATCGTGCTACTTTTTCAAGATTTAAACAAAAAAGGTTCCAATATTCTGCAAGAGCATTTGGTGGTCGATATAAAACACCAACAAGAATTTTTTTTACAATTAACATTAATTTCGGCCCATAGAATCCAAACCAGAGGTTGATAAATCATTACGTTCAATAAATGATAAATAATTTGTAATATATATTGCAACACCTCCTTCTCGTCTATTTCTGTCTTTCCTAAGAGGAGGATGAAAACCATCAATTGCAATTGAGTCATTATGAATAGAGTTGTCGAGATGTGTTTCACTTATACATATAACATCAAAATTAGACAGTCCTGCAGTAACAATGTCAACTTTTGGATATAAACTACATACATTATTATGTGCAATACGAATAGAACTAAGTTTAACATTAGGCAAATCTGAGCCAGGCCCAGGGTTTTTTTCAACACCTCCAAGAATTAACAATAATTTTACAATAACACCGTAACTCGTATCGTATTTAAAACATATTAAGAAACGTTTCGACAGAACGCTCCAAAAACACTTAATAGTCCATGGAACAAATATAAACGCTCAATTCATAATATTTGATGCATTACACGCAAAAAAGTAGAGAGCTCAGATTTCAGTGACTATCATGGTGTCGACCTTGAACTTTGGATATGTACAATATTAAACGACGTAGATGTACATATGCTGTATTGTATAAGGTATGCTTTGATTTTTTTCAGTTTCGAAAGTAATAGAGATATGTCGAAACGACCATTCGCTGGTGTATCCACATCCGGACAAATGTCAACTGTATTACAACTGCTCTTTGAAGTACGCCGATATTCCTCTTCGCTTAGAGCAGCACATGGTAGAATGTCCATATCAAAGTCTATTCTCTACAAAATCGTTGAGATGTGAGAACTTTACGGAGGTATGCTGTGGAGTCAGAAAAAAGATAAAGGATAAATGTAAGCATTTATTTGTTTGATGATTATTTTACTTTATACTGTGTTTCATGCGTTCTGTGTATAGAAACTGTACGTTTCCATATATTCATTACAACTGATCTAATGATTTATCGAAAGTAAAATGCATTTCCATTTAACGGTGAAAAGGATGTCATGATTGTATGCCAAGAAAATTGTTATAAATGATAAACAATGTGCCTCTTCTGTTGAGATATTTGGAATACTTTTTTAATTCTTCAAATGGTCTGAATACATAGACGAAGTATTTGAAGTTGATATCGCTATTTCATTTTGAGAAAAAGGAATATAATGGGTGCAAAACTGATTATTTGAAAGTTTAATCCATGTTGTCTGCATCCTTGTAAGGATCAATCCAGAATATATCGTTAAAGCGCTATGAACAAAAGCGATTAAATCTGATGATGGACCTTTAGTGTGGCTACTCATTATAAAGCACCGATATGACCCAACGTAACTGAAAGTAAACCCCAACTAAACCCTTGATTTACTTCCGAGGTGTACCTAATATGTTTACTAGAGCAGAACCTGAGTAAACCCCAAGTAAACCCAGGATAAATCCAAAGAAAACACAGAGTGAACCACGATCAGAAGTAGACCCGTGAGGCAGACGTTACATATGTATTTGGAATCTACAAGGGGTGGGGATTACATGCAGTAAGATAATTAGATAAAAGACGGGTCTGCTTCACATTTCAATATTTAAAGAGAACTCTAAAAGCAAACGGCGAGTAAACCCAAAGTAAACCGCGACCGGACCCAAAGTAAACCCCAACTGGACACAAAATTTCAAAAGGTTAACCAGGAATAAACCCCGAAAGTAAACCCGGGCTTTAGTTGGGGCTTACTCTAATGTTAGGTTGGGTCTGATCGGTACTGTACACGTAAATCCCCCATGCAGTCACAACGGACTGACAGCAGGTTTGAACGTGACATCATATTCCGTCTGGATTGACTTAAGCGATATTGTAAGTTTTCAGCCAGCCACTTACAGATTTAAACTGATTTAACTGAAGAAAAAGTATCTATAACAGCGCATTCGTAGTAAAACATGAGGTTGACTCATTGGAAATGTAAGTAAAAGAACGATGCTTGTAGTGAACGTAAGACAGTCATATATTAAAATGTAAATCTTTGTCTTTGAAGGAGACCCTCTCTATCTTTCCTAAACAACATTTTTTCAGACATGTGTTTGAAGATTTATTAGATTTATTAGTCACTTCATTGAACCCTCTTTAAGTGTATCGGTAAATAAAAAAAATATTAAGAGTATTATATGTAATATAAATTAAACCTGGTTTTATTGTGGCATTGTGATGGTGAAGTGTGATATTTGTTTAGCATAAGTTTATTGCAAGGAATAAATGCTCATGCAAGTGCAAAAATGCAAGGTTTACGACTCCATTAAATGAGACTAACTAGTGTGTTTATGCATTTATAACCGGGAGAATGTCCCTATGTATCAGGCTACATTAAGACTAAATATTTAGTTAATAACTTATCAACTAGGTCCGCAGGGTAAATTCTGGCAATCAAAAATAGAAAAATACACCTTAACATTACACATCCTAGTTATTTCAAATGGCAATTATGTGTAAACATTATTTGCAAAAGGTACATGTAACAATATAATAAAGTGTGAGTGACGGATGACATTGAGTAAAGCTTCAGTTTGAGTTAGTCCATTGAATATAGTTCCCGGAATGATAGACAAAGTTTAAGACGATTAGGTAATTTTATCTTAAACAAAACCCAAATGTTTAAGAATAATCTTTTTAAGGAAAATGTGGTATGAATTATTATTCATTTTGATACTAGCATTAAGGGAATGTTAATCTAAGTTTTCATGCTACATGTAAAATGTATTGAAATCAAGTATATTTATTTAAAAATGTCGTTGAGGCGGATTATGGGTGTTAAGTTTCGAGGTTTGCTCAGCGGAAACTGCAGTTTTAAGTGTTTGTGAATAGTTTTGTTCAAACTTAATCAGTTTTTGCGACTAGATACGCAATTTGGCATTTTCTACTTATATGCCATTCGGGGCCTATCCACTTGATTGAATGTTTTGACGTTTACCGTGTAGTTTTACTTTTGAACGAGAACAGTATTTCACAAACATGTAGAAGGTTAAAATTTCTCTTAAACGCATTGAAAAATATCTTTGCTGCCCTTATAAAATGCGCTGTCCGTTATTTTTCGAACAAAAAAATATAAACTACCCTTTTTTGAAAAATTTTGATAAATATCTAAATATATATATATATATATATATATATATATATATATATATATATATATATATATATATATAAATGTATTTAGAGTTCGACAATACATTTATATGTTCAATGTATTTTGTATATTTTGTATAACTCAGTGTTTTAATAGAAAAGACTGCTCAATTTCATTTTATTACCATTATAAAATACTGGGTGTTTACGTTTTCATCAAAATAGCTATTTATAGGCGAGTATAGGTTATGCAAAAGTGAAAACCCAAGTTGTAGCGGGAAAACGGATGGTTATCACAAAGGCAACGTTGGCGTACACTCATATTTCAACTGCTTTAATGAACGGTTACTGAACACGGGAACTTGTGACGAAAATAGCTTGTGGAATATCAAGCAGATAATATACCAAGGTCAATATCGCAACCCTACGAAGTTCCTCATAAAGATGGAAAGAGGGCGGAAACTATACAAATGGCTTCTCTGGTTATTACATTCATTTCGGTCAATATACTAAAGATTACTTTGGAGTCGGTAGAACATGTGATGCTTACTACCGATGCCAAAGGGGAGTTGCAACTGCTGTCAAATGTCCGAATGGGACCACTTTCGAATCAGTAAGTAGAAGTTGCAAACCAGGGAATCATTCTATTGGACTGGGATGCCAGCTTTATTGCAATACAAGTTTCGATATGTACGGTTTTCCAAACAACTCGCAATTGGCAGAGTGTCCATATCCAGATCAGTTCTCTAACGTCACTCATCAATGTGAAAACTTTACAAAGGTCAATTGTGGATTGCGACCACAGGTCAAGGACTATTGTAAGTATTGTTTGGATCACGAATTATAAAGTAAAGAAAGTTTAAATAACTTTAAATAACTTTATTTGTATTTTCAAAACTTTCTTTTATTTAATATAATTTGTATTTACTGAACAGGTAATGAGTAATTAATTATGACTAAAGAGACAACGATTTACACACAATACTTGACAAATTGAGTCAATTTACATTTAATGATTATAAGCTGTAAATGATAAAGAATTCTTCTCACAATTTTACTTTTTTTAAATTTTTTATTAACCTCATATGAAAAAGTTTCCTATTGGGTTACACTCTACATGCATCGAACCTTAGACGGTATAATTCACTGTGTCAAACATCACCATCACCTAAATTGCACTTCCTAACCTGATGGAGTTTATAAACACCCTACTAAAGAACCTGGTCCGCATTACGTTTTTTGCTTGCAAGAAAGAGAAATTGGGGAATGAACATGCACGAAAGACTCCATATGGCATAAACAAATGTATCCCGTTAATGCCAAATTCACGCAGCGCTATGCTATCCCTACTTCCTATTACGGAATAGGACTTCTTCCAGACTGTTCCAGAAAGGCAGATGGACATTATGAGTACCAAAGTAGACCTTGCGATGCTTATTATAAATGTGAAAATGGGAGAGCAACAGCAGTGGAATGTCCATCTTATACTAGCTTTAACAAAGACACTTGACTTTGCATGGCTGGTATATTTTTCAATACTTACATTTATTAGGATGTGTTAAATGTTTACATATTGTTTTAATGGAAAATACCGGTAAAAGTATATAACATTATTAGTATTCTTAATATCCATATCTGTATTATTTATTTAAATGATATAGATGATTTAATTTTAACACCCTTTCTCTAAACAAATAAATATTAAAAATTAAATAGATAAGTAATAGAATACTAATACTTAGAAACAAGACAGTTGAATAGATTTTGAAGCCATAAATTAAACAAGAAAAACATTGACGCAAGAGTTAAAAGAACGGTCACAAATCGTTTGATTTTCTGATCAAATATTTGAAACTAACAAAGTTTAAACAGATACATGTATATAATGTTTCATTATACGTGTATAAAATAATAAGTACTCCTAAAGCTAGAAAAACGCAGGAAATTTAAGTTAACTCTTTTGTGTATTAAAAAAAACTGTTTTAGTCTGATGATTCCAAATGCTAACATAATTTCGAATTTGATGCGCAATGCAAACATAATTTTTCTTTAGGTTTCGATCTGTTTTGATTTTTTTTAAAATGAACAACATGCAACAGAAACGCGATATCATTTATTTCATTTAAATTTGTTACTTACTTTATAAAACAACATTACATGTATTATGATCTATCTCGTTCAACCACTGGCATTCTTTAATCAAAGTTGCGTTTCGTAGGCATATATGTTTGTTTGAAGTGACCTTCGCAAAATTGCACTTATTCTTTTTACTTCCATATCCTATACCCGACTGTCCACTGGCGTCCGCTGAAAGCCAATCAAGAAGCTAATATACTCCAACATTATCATACACATGTAAACATCGATCGAGAGAATAGCATGATCGACACAAATTGTTTGGGCCCTGCTAACAATGAATTTCTGATGAGAACATTTTTTATTGTTATCCTTTACTTTGAAAATCTCAATGAAATGTATGTTTTATTTTTTAATTTCTTAAATTCTTTATGGCATACAGGTAACTATATCATATTATGACACAGAAATGTATCATTTTAGGAGAATACTTTAGTGTGCTGTGTAGATGTTGCGACTGTGATCATTTGCAGCCAAAATGCAAGGAAAAGGGGAATGAATTTTGGCAACATCCCTTAAGAGGATTTTCACCGTGGTACATTCTTTGCAAAGATAAACGAACGATCGATGAGGGATATTGTTCAACAGACATTGAATGGAGAGTCCAATTATTTCCTTTCAATGGTCAGTGTGTACATCTTTTCGCAATTCCAAACGAGTATAATTCTGTTGGTTTACTTTCATCATGCATTGGTAAACAGGATGGATATTACCAATATCAAGAACGACCTTGCGATGCATACTACAACTGTAAAGAAGGAGTGGCTACTGCAGTAAAATGCCCCGTTGATACGATTTTTGATTCTTTGAATCAAACCGGTGTAAAAGGCGGAATTTTGCAATGAAAGAGAGCTTTTTGGTAACACAATGTTTCAGTACTGATCTTAATTTTCCATTTGCAACGAAAGCTTGATGTTATATAAATAATATTGTTAAACTACATACTATCGATTCAACATTTATTTTGGCTCTTTTATAACAAATTGATAACTTAATAAATTCTATTGCAGAGCTAAAATGTTGCAAACCCTTTTCCCTAATATGCATTAAAAGCCAAACAAATGTTTTCAGTGATTTTTTTTCAACTTGCCAAGATATGCTATTCTTGAAACATGTTAATTTTTATGTTATTTTCCATTCAGACTATATCAATATCGCTTCCATGGTAAGTGTTAACAACGAGCATCGCCTTTAACTGTCTTTTTGGCTTTTCACGGACCTTACTGGTATAATTAATTTAATTAATAAGCAATATATACTGTATGCATTGACCATGAACTTCTGTAATGACTAAAATACGTATCGAAAGGGGAAAATATTTACTTAAAACCTTTGTAATTCAGCCAATATTTAAAAACCATTAAAAGTTTTATCTATGTCTTCTGCTTGATCATACCAACGGGAAAATGAGCTGTCTAAGAATTATAATTCAAAATATCTAACGGCTCCCAATGTTAAACTTCATCATCAATATCATCGCGTTTCTGCTATTGAAATTGAATTTAAAAAATGACCATAACAATTTCATTTAATGTTTTAATTGTTCTGCGATCACTTTCGTTAAATATGGTGCTAATCGTATTTTGTTATGTCTTATTGCAGGTATTTTGCAAATAGTTGTGTGAGATGGGATATTGAATCAATGAATAAGTTATCTAATAATAAATGCACTGGCATACCATTTTTGATTATGAAAACAAAATAATTAATATGCTTTTTAGAAGAAATAGGATGTTGCATGCATTGAAGTTCATTTTTACATATAGCTTTACAGAAACAAAAATAGATGTTGAAAATAGATAGTTATCGCTCTTGCAGTATAAAATTCACGCAAATAAGATCTTAAATAAAAAAAAAAAACAAAATTGTTTTAAATAGCATATCTTTTTTTCTTAAGTTTCCATTTGTTTTGTATAAAATTTATATTTATATATAATATATATACATTTATTGTTTAACATTTCACATATATTGAATCGTATGATTTCTCTTTATAACGTGTAATTTTCCATTTTCATTGTACGTTTTAATTTTTTTTTTAAATTTCATAACTTTTATTTTTATTGTCCATGTTTTTCATTTGCATTGTACATGCTTGATTAACACTTCATACCTCCATATTGTGATGTACTTAATATCAATATAAATTATAAATTCAAGTATAATTTTACATTTTGTTTTCTTTCCCAAAATTCTTAAGAAAGAACGTAGTGCAGTGATTTAGAGCGTTCGCTATGAAGCTGTAGCTCATGAATTTGAATCCTACTGCGGCTTTTATATTTTTTGCCTTTCTAAACATTTGAAAACATATTTTTTGTCAAATATTATAAAATTTTAAACGGACAATAGTATTTTGATTATAATGTACTTTTATCAACAGTAATATCAACAGGTGTCCCATATATACAACCTTCAATTCGTTAAAACGAAAAGTTTTACAGGAGTCAATTTCTAAAGTTCATTTTTCTAAAATTCGGAATTTTATTGCGTGTATATTTCGAAAACATGGGTGACTTGAGGCGTGCTGCATGTACATTGCCATGCATGTTCATTCCTTACAATGCTATATTATATGTGACTATCTAGTATATACATACATATGAGATGTACATAAGTCGTTTAAATATCCTAGATGAGGGGAATTCGACAGGCATTGTAACTCTTCTCCTTGCACGACTTATGGTGTCAATTTTCAACGTTGAAAAAGCACCCCTGAATCAATATTTAACGCTGAAAATTTTCAACCCTGGTCAATATTCTTTGTTACACCGGAAACCTATGCCGAAATCCCGTATATGTATAACACTTTAAAATAGGTTTTTTTTTCTAAAATGATACAGTTCAACCTTAGAATGGTAAACAAAAAATATTCTTGTAAGTTTTCGTATGTTCTTTGGTCGATACAACGACCTTGTTAGCAATCTTCCACTGAATCGCATGCTGACTGACGTTTTTCATACTAATTATTAGACCATAATTATTTATCTAAATGTCTACGGACTTTTCCGTTTTTCCCGATTACGACAAAGAGCACACAGCGGGTGTGACCGGTCAGCAGAGGATGCTCACTCTTCAATGGCACCTGATCCTGCCTCTGAGGTTTTCCAGAGGTCCGTGATTGCTCTTCTTTGTACTATTAATTGAGTACCGAATTGTCGACGGATTTTTCTCCGTTGTTTCCGATCATGATATTTTTTCCAAATTACGACAATTTTCCCGATAATGACATTTTTACCTATATGACATTGGGTGCACGGCGGGTGTGACCGGTCGGCAGAGGATGCTTACTCCTCCATGGTACCTGATCCTACCTCTATTTATTTTAGAGGTCCGTGTTTGCTCTGCTCCTGTTTTGAAATTTTCCTTCGGACTTTTGAATATGAACACTGTTCGTTATCACCACATGTCATTTGTAATAAAAGTATTGATTGGAAAACACGATAATTTTAAAAACTAATTCTAAAAAACAAAGGCATTTTTCCTGAAAGATTACTTTAAGCACCAGATTACAACAGTGCCAAATTTTAGTGTTATAATTATTGCTTCTCAAGAAGACACTGTTGATTAATTGACAAATAAGTATCCGAAAACAACCCTAAAGTTTTCAGAACTATAGAGGAACAGATCCTTTTCGTCCCTTGGGTCCTCCAAAATACATGTACATAAATACATCTTTACTTATAAATTAAGATATTTTGCAAATAAACTGCAAAACGCCTGCACCAGAGTAACTACCTTTGGTATTTCAACGCGTGTGAGATGATGTCCGTAAGCTATAATTGAATGTTAACTGACAAGTTATTATTGTAAAATTAATTAAAAACCTACTCTCGTTATCGATAAACTAGTCCGAAATAGCAAAAATGAGAGTAAGGTGGTGGACACGCTTTGGCGGATCCAAGTCAGGGGTAGTTTGCATCAAAATATATACTTGCAATGACATAATATTGAATGATTACGTAAAGAGTGAATATATTTACTGGGAACTTACTTAGAGTATACATAGAAGTTAAGATTTGACAAATGTTGAATAAATAAAATGAGCAAATTCGTTTCATGAATGGGCGATTTTAGTTTTGATACACCTTCGCTTGCAAAACGCGACCTCTGGTGAGAGAATAGAAAAGAACTTTCCAAAACGGGGTAGCCAAGAACGCGGGTTGACTAACTAACGAAATGTTATGGATGAGTTCATCATGCATCGCAGACAGATATCTTGGGTCGGACTTCGATTAATAAAAAAAAAATAAAAAATAAAATGGAACAATTCAATGCGATTTTAGTTTTGATAGAAAGACCAGAAACGGGATGACTAATTAACATCATCGCGGAAAATGTAGGGCGAGTTGACCATCGGTCAGATACTTTGAATCTGACAACTTTGGTTTAAAATAAGCAAATAAATATGCATGAATAAATAAGTTGACTATGACGTCATATTATATGAAGTATACAGTCAAGTGACTCTCTACACATCGCTGTGGGAAGCCTTAATATAACTGCGTTCAGAGGGAATCTTTTATTACAACAGCTCTTGTTTGGGTTTTTTTCAGATTGACCTCGTAAATCATTACATCAAATGACAGATATCAGATTAACCAATATTATAAATCAGCAGAATCAAAACTTCAATTTGAATAGGCATTTAACATTTCAGTTAAAAAACTCTATATAAAGTTTCCGATCAAAGATCGCGCATGTCATTTCTGCTTGGTTAACTCGTACAAGGAAGTGGTTGGTGTGCTAACGCATATAAGATAAAGCAAAACATATCTCTCCAAGGGTGCACAAAAACTATTGAAAATATTAAGAGCTTTTACAATTCCTCATAAAGCCAGCACCAATAAAAGAGGACTTTAAGTTCTTAAGGAATTTAATTATCTTTAATTATCCTTATGTTTGTAAAAAAAATTGTGCCAAGGATAAGTCTAGATCTTCTCAACTTACGTCAGACTATTTTATAAACCATCATGGGAACGATTATACAAAATTAATCGGTCAGTATAAATAGAAAGTGTGGACTACAACCACAGACGTATATCCTTCGTATGAAAGTCCCTGTTGTAACAAGCGTACGGATCTCAAGAAAAACAATCCCCAAAAAGACATTAAATGAAATGTCTCTCAGAAAGGTGACCGATTAATTACGTTTCCTTCCTTCCAGTGATCCTGCAGCCGACTAAAATGCATAGTTTCATCATCTATACGTAATTATTTTGCATCACAGTTGGATATTAATCAAGAAATTAACTGAAAATGCCAATAATGAACGATTTACCTCTTTAAACATTAAAATTCAGTCAACTATGAGTCTGTCAGTATATCACACATGACATGTGTATTCAATGATCAACTTTTTAGAATCATTTTGCTGATATTAACTTTAATCAAATTACATGTATTATATTTAATCTAAAACCAATAATACATTTTCCGATTATTTGAACTTTTGTTGATTATATCTATTGAAACATGTATTTAACGTAGGAAACTAAATACTCCATTATACTTTGTGTTGTTACCCCTGTATGGATTGATTTGGATCACTAGCTATACTAATTGGGGTACCATTGTGTAGGTTTGAAAATGAAAACTGCTAAGGGGACTAGGAAAGAAAAATAGTTTTTAGTTATTATGAAAAATCTTGGTACTCATTTTTTCCGAGAAACACAACCAAACTACAATAAACAGCACTGTTTTTAGAAAATAAGCGTCAATTTCGTAGAGTTTATGCTATAATTTGTTTCCATCATTTTGTGGGATTGGTATACTTTATTTGCCTCTCTGTCCAAAAATTATAGTGATTTTAACATTCACGTAAATTATATGTTTATGATAATCAAAAGCACATGATGAATGACCATCTTTAAGTTCTCCTTAAAGATAGCTTAAAGGTGCTTAAAGGTAGCTTAAAGACGATCTTTAAGCCACCTTTAAGCTATATGTGCTGCTTAAAGGTGGCCTAAAGGGGGTTTATAGAAAGCGTAAAGACGGCTTAAAGGTGCTTAAAGGCAGCTTAAAGACTATCTCTAAGCCACCTTTAAGTTACATTTAAGGACAACTTATTGGTCCTTAATGTCCAAACTTCTTTAAGCCACCTTTAAGCCCCCTTTAAGCCATTTAAAAAAAAAATCATAACAATCTTTATTCAATATTGTGCTTCATTTACCAACAAAATGTATTAACTTTATTACAATTTAATCATTTGTGATCAATGGACAAATATTTTTAACCTATATGCGAAGTATTTATTTACAAAAACCACACCTGGTGTGTATATCATGTACATTCTGCGTTAGTTCCAGGGTTTTTCTGACGTTTAACAAACAATAAATTTTCAATTAGATACACACAAAAAATTAAAGCATGTCTAGACACACAACGCAGCGATTTTAGCAAGAGAAATTGAGTCTACATGAACATATACGGTAGTTAAGTAAATAATGTATATTTTGTCGCAAGTTTTAATGATTCCAAGACAGAAAAAGTATTAAAAACAGTTTTTGCCTTGAAAAATAAAATGGAAAAAAAATTAGGAAAACCGCCCAAATCGAGTATCGATCCCAGGACCCTTCGTTCTCTAGCACCATCTCACTTCCACTGCACCACATTAACTTCTTATCTGACAGGGTCTTTATATACTATATATCATTGGCTATTGAATTAATGCCGGTAATGTGTTGGTATTTTTTACTTGAAAAGATTATGACTTCCATTCAGTGTGTAACAATCGGTTATACCGAATTACCTGCAGCATGCATGTATTTAGAACTTGGTCTTCAGTGAACAAAATATTTTTTTTTTATATATTATACCTGATTGGAAACTGTTCGGCTTACTAGACTAAGTACTAAATTTAATAAATTTAAATCGGTTACACAGATAAACGTTCACCTAATTCATAACGGAATAAGATGAAACTAATTTTTTTTTAAAATGTATTGAAACTTTAAGGGTAATAGTTCTAACGCAATTTGCCGGTTTTCGTGATCACGGCGCCGTTCCAGCATGTAATAATTTTAATAGTATTGATAATTATACATTTACAACAGATCTAGAATAACATTAAATGATACATGTTTAAATATTTAATTGTATACATGATTTTTAAACTATCAATTCTATAACAAACAATATCACCAATTACAAGTGACGTACTATTTGCTGCATGTGGCAATTCCAAATGATGTAACATATACAAATACACAATTAATATACATGTACATATGATGTACCGGGCCTGGTATGTGACTTATTATATTGCCCTTATAAATATGTTTTAATTAACCCCCATTTATGATTACTTAATGAATTAGCCTCTAAATTTTACTCTTATACACATGCATCTTTGATTTGTAGACGTAATATTTTTAAAACCCTGGGTGAGGAAATAGTATTTTGAGGATGAATTACAAATGTAAATAAAACTTTAATTCAATGGACTTATCGTATACACGTACATACTAAGATTTCAACACCTGTAGGAACCCTGACGTGCACCTGGGCACAAGAGACACCTGTTGTGTATATCTTGTATATTCTGTGTTAGTTCCAGGGGTTTTCGTAAGTTGAACAAACAATAGACTTTAATTAGATATACACAAACGAATAAAACCATGTGTAGACAAACAAAGCAGCAATATACCGCCCGATATAACAAAGGCAGTTGAGAGTATTTTCATCTTTAACATGTATCTAGCAGATCTAGAATTAGACCTAGAAATAATTAAAATTTTAAAAAAAATACATATCTTAAACTGATTATTAAATTAAAAAAGAAAGAAAGAAACCCATGGTCGTAGTTAGTTTGTGTGAATGCGTGTTCTTTTATGAAAACAAATTCTAAATAAAATCGAACTGATGTAGATTTGTATATTTAATGAATTTTGAATCCGGTTCAATGAAAATTATGAATTTAAAATCATGTGCCAACAGTCAAACAATTGATGGTTTTCTACCAAGTATAATTTAGTCAAATATTAAATATTAATTACTAAGGAGAGAGAGAGAGAGAGAGAGAGAGAGAGAGAGAGAGAGAGAGAGAGAGAGAGAGAGAGAGAGCTTTCACCGATTAGTTTATAATAGGAAACAAACATACTTTATTATTAATAATTTCATGCACAGATTTAGAGACAAGGACTGTGCTCGCCGCTACAATAATTTTGAAAGAAAAAAAAATTATAACGGCGATCAGTGTTCATTGGAGCAGTGCTAATAATTTGGTGTAGATACCTGTTTCTGCGTGGTGTGTGTTGACGATTAAAAACTTCAAAAGAGTTTTTGCATTTATTGATTTAATGTATGTATTTAATATGAAACTGTTCAGTTTGATCAAAGTTGACTTAAAGGGAACTTAAAGACGGTGTAAAGATAACTTAAAGGGAACGTAAATGCCACTTAAAGATGCTTAAAGGTAGCTTAAAGATGGCTTAAAGGTGGCTTAAAGAAGTTTGGACATTAAGGACCTATAATCTCTTGCTTAAAGGTGACTTAAAGGTGGCTTAAAGATCGTATATCCTTTAAGCCACCTTTACGCCACCTTTAAGCCACCTTTAAGGACTTGCTTAAAGATGGTTTTTCGCCCTGTGTAATCCAAATCAATCACATTTTCGATTTGGACTTACACGTATCCATACAGTGGCTACTGTCATGTCTAGAATTAGTGCCTTTGTAATTGTTTAAATTCTTCAGACATCGTGGCCAGATCTTTACTTCCTGGTCGGTTTTGAAACAATCTACACAAACACAAAAAGGTTTTAGCATTGTTACATGTACCTGTATATGATTGAAATTTCTCAAAGATTGCATCAAATGCATTATAAATTCACATATCTAGACGTATTCATTGGTATATTTATGTATTCGTTTTTATTGTCGAAGTGTTTGGAACATTTAAGTTGACAGTCATCATTTAACCTTCGTTTATGAAATGCAACGTATTTCTTATTTCAACATCTTTTGACGGATAACATTTGGGATAAAAAAATTAACTGGTACCTGTAGTTACTCTATCTATAGTGTGACATTGAAAATTTTTATGCACTGGTATCATTTTTTAAACAGTGTTGGTGCACAAAAAAAGAAGAACTATAGTGCACAAATATCCCTTTGTATAGATGATATTTAATCTGAATTATTCTTGCATGTCCAGGAGAGTATAATTTGGGGGTTTTTTGAGTCACGTGGACGTTAGGTTGCAATAACTACATAAGACAGTTGCTAATGTTAACACATTATTAATTTGCAGATCGCTGCGCAGCAGTTTAAAGACCAGTCTTGTCATTCTTTGCAGGATTCAAAGTGTACGAATAAGTTATATTCCATAGAGGAAGAAACAAGAATTATTCTCTGATATAACATGAATAGACCAATGATCATGAATGCATCTCAGACTGTGATATATGTCCTTACCGTGGTATTTTTTACCAGCATTCGTGCACAGATATTATATGAAACGGATTATCAGCAGTACTCCATTTTAAACAGAGAAAGTAAGGAAGTTTCTGGTCAATCTTTACTTGGTGAGACGGAGGCTCTTCTGAAGAAAACGACGTCTGATTTACAGAAACTTGTCGATAAGGAAGATTCATACAATGATTTAATGATGATGTACAGTCAAGGACAAATTCCTAATGGTGAGAAATTGATGCATTCTAAACTTTCATATAAAATGAAATAATATGGTTTGTATGCTTATTAGTTGCACTCGTTTTTGGGGTAAGAGTGGGTTCATTTTTGTTTATGATATCATAGTGCTATTCTTAAAGTGTTTTTCTTATTTCTTTTCCATGTTTTCTTATAGTTGTAGATTTTCTTTAAAATAGGGTATTTTGTTTTATTGAAGTGTGCAGTTATTTCCTTCAAAAGGTTAATAAGTTGTAGATGAAATAGTTTTTATTGCCGATTTTGCTTTTCGTCGAGTGGTTTCTATTTAGCGTGTTTAATAACGAAGCCATCGTTACGATTTGTAGTTATTATTTTCCCCAGATAATTTAGATAAAAAAAATCGATATTATTAACAATTAAAGGAAAATTAAAGACAATATTGACTATAATAATATTGTGGTTTGATATCAATTTTAGGGGGGGGGGGATAGATGTTTGCATATAATAATTTATATTGCAATGATGAGTTTTTAATTAATCTAGAAATGCATTTTTGATGTCACATATGCATGTACTGTGTGATTCTTGTTGGGTACAGCTATTATTTTATTCTACGTAGTCAATACCTTTAAAGCTGAACACCGCTATTAAATAGACACAGTCTGCCATTTCTCTTTTATCACCGTTATCCCTACAACTCCTATATAAGCCGCAGATCTCTGAAAAGTTTAAAGTGTTTCGTTGTAGAGGTATCACCTGTGTGGACGTACACCTTGTCTCGACGTGTTACTTAGTCGCGATGTAATTATCAAATTGTAAGCATTTCTTCAAGCCAGGGGGACAACTAACATCAAATAATAAGGTCAATGCATTATTTATAAACAGAAAATTACACATCGGCAACGAGTTTTAGGTGTGCAATCAGGTGTAACGAAATCGAAGGGTTTATAAACTGTATAGCAGGTTAAAATTGCGGTCGGAACAGTTCGCGAATATTTTATTTTACAGCAAATCGCGGTATGTTGAATTCGCGGAAAACAAAAAATAGTAAAACATAAAGTTCAAACAAAATACCAACCAAGGGTATTTGTACATGGTACATGTATATTAAAATAAAGAATTATTTTAACTGGGTTTCATTATCAAAATACATTTTGTTGAGAAACGATTATATTGATATATGAAATTCTTTCCTATAAGAACACCGGTTGTTTTGTTATACCCGGTTAATATAACAGTTTCTTTGAGTGTACCCCACTTCTATAATGAAAAAAAAAAATGGTTTCTGTCAATTGAGTTTCACATCTTTTCACGTGCTAGACACTCATGAGTAGCTTAAATAAACACTCTGAGCCCCCAAATCACTTTGAAATTTACCGATAGAACTGCGCAGACAGAATAAGTCATGCATTACCGCACGTGTCTTGGGTACCTGCCAAGTGCCATGTTTCATTACTGCAGTTCTTTTTTAAAGTTGTAATGAAATAGGAAAAAAATGCGCTTAATAAAGAAAGGTTTTACACAATTTTTATGGGTTATTTGATAATTCTATTTAAATAATTTGTGTTAAAAAAAGGAATAGTCTCATGTATGCCTTGTTAGATTTAGTCAAAACCGGAAGTAAAGAAAAAAACCAAAATGTAGGCATGTCAGCTAATCGATTATGCAATTTCTCCGGCTAGTAAATGAAATAGTTAATCTAAGCAATAGCCATGGTCGATTATTATGATAGACAGCTTAATGCCATTATTTTTCCTGACAAAATGACTTATATTAAGCGTGGTCAACTATACTGTTATGCCATTAAAACAGAAACATATTTTGTGTTGTGTGTCATCATTATAAGATAGATGATTTAGTAAATCTTATTTCTTCATCATTATTATATTCAAATACTTATTCACTAGATGTTAAATTCGTGGATTTTTTTTTATTTTAGCGAATATAGCGAAAATTAACCCCGCAAGTTAATTTCGTGCTATACAGTACCTGTGTATCGGACGGTGCCTATCTACGAGCGGTGTTCAGCTTTAATTATCTATAAAGAATTCCGTAGTTATAACATATTTTATAATTACTTTATGTTCGTATAAGTAAACAGTATTTCATCAATGACGATCAAGCTTGATTCTCTATTATCTGTAGATTCATGTTGTGTCCTTTTCATGTCCTGTTGATACTTTCAAAATTCGGACAAAAAATGTATAAGGTTTTATATCAATTCTCTAAATAAAGGTATCCTATTGGTTCATAAAAATGGTCCATCTTTTAGACCAAATTCTCACCTCTAGAAACAAGAATATAAATAAATATCATTATTTTTTATAACTACTTGCTTGTTATTTATTTCATTTCAGAAGCAATTACTGCCTACTTATGAATGAAATTGGACTCCGTCCTCCAATGACAAAATCAAAAAAAGATGTTTTTCTCTTTTTATTTAGATACAACAATAGATGAGATATGTACCCGACATCCAAATTTGATAATAAAAAATGTAGATGATTGTCATAGATATTACAACTGCTCTGGAGAAGATATTGGACTTAGTGGATGGGTGTTTTACAGTTTTTGGCCTTCAAAGTACAAACACGAATGTTTTTTTCCACTTATGTTTTCTGAAGTGACAATGCAATGTGAGAATAATATTAATGTAAATTGTGGGACAAGATTTAAACCTACATGGCAGTGTAAGTAAATAAATTTATAAATCACTTAATATTTTTTAAAAATAGATATCAATTTTTAATGTAAAGGAATTATTGTATTTCATGTTGAGAAAACAATATTATAGATTTGTGTATTTTATTGGTCTTATTTGCATTGCTTATATCTAGTGTGAATTACACAATTTGATATTCTACTAAATTTTTTGCTGGTTATTGAATACTTTTTTTTCTTATTTTATTTTACAAATTAATGGCTTAAAAATATTCACAACTCAATAAAATGAGACAGTCACAGTTCAAATATAAAGTTTTATTATTTTTAGGTCAATACTTTAGAGAGCAATGCAAACTTTCCCACTGTATTCCCTGTGAAGTGCGTTATCCAAGATGAGAAGACAAAGCTGACGGGTACCAATATTCGTCTCGACAATGTAATTCATACTATATATGTGAGGTCATGAGGTCTGTTGATGTAAAATACCTAAATGATACAGTTTTTGATACTGTAAAAAGAACTTGTGAGATTGGGGGAATATGCTAAAAAAGTTTTCTGCAAAATATCTTACCCTGTTTATGATATATTTTTTTAAATAGAGAATGGCTATTTTATTTGAAGTGCATTTGAAGTGGCATTAAGCTTTATGATTCTTGGTTATGCACAACATAGCAAGACTTTATTATTGTCCATCAAATTTGCAAAATAAAGTTTATAAATGTGTGTATAATTTTAAGAATTGTACATTTTTTTGCATAGAGTTTAGTATAATATTGTATGTACATGTATTCATTATTAAAATCTCGCCGTTCAGATTGATTAATGGATTTTAAAATCCTTATTTGCGAAGTATTCAATGGGTTTCGAAGGATTGAATAATATAAGTATTTGCTTAACATTAGTGTTGTATTTTTATTAATTTCCTGTGTATTAATACTATTAAAGTTTTAGTGCAAAGATTGCGCAAGTCATTTCTGCTTGGTTAACTCGAACAAGGAAAAGTTGGTGTGCTAGCGCATTTTAGACAAAACAAAAAATATTATCTCTCTAGGGGTGCACAAAAGACTATTAAAATATTAAGAAAGAGCTTTAAGAAATCTCAATAAAGCATGCACGTATGAAAGATAGTTTAAATTGTTTTCGATTTTAACTAATAATACTTTTCATGATGTTTATAAGAAAAGTGTGCCAAATATACGTCTTTTCAATTTAGGAACTAACGGATGGATATATAAATGGGTTTTTTTCTTTTGTCATCACAAACAATAATTGAAACGGTTACATAAAATAAATCGTTCAACATAGATAGGAATCGTGGATTTAAAACCAAATACGTTTTAATAGAAAATGCCAATTCTAAATACTACATGAATAGATCATTTTCTATTTTCCCAGATTAAAGATTTAAATTGCGCATGTCCTTTCTGCTTGGTTAACTCGGTCCGTATGCTAGTGCATTATACAAGAGAAAATGCCAAATACATAATCTCTCAAAGGACGCACAAAACCTATTGAAATTATAAAAAGAACATAGTTTCAAAGATATTTACGTCTTTGCAATGTACATGTACGTCTGAAGATTTTTTCATAACAACAATGGGAATGGTTACACAATATTAATATGTCAAAAGTATTTAAAACCACAACCAACGACGTATATCCTATCTATTGAAGTCCCTCTTATAATAAGCGTATACAGTTCTAGAAAAAAAATTGTGCCACTCCGTCAAATGGGCATTTTATGTGCTTTGTCACGGTTTTGGTCATAATTTATGTTTGTCGTTTTTTTTTTCGAACATAACAACAATTAGTGGGCTAAGCATCTTACTAAAAACTCTACTACCGACACTAAAATTATGAATGATCATTAAAAATGCTTTTTCTAAAGCATTGTGACAATTCAAAATTAGAAAAATGATATTTGACCAAAATTGTGACCATGCCCCTTCAACATTAGAATTCAGTCATTTATTTATCTGTCAGTATATCACGCACAATTCAATGATGAATTTTTTTAAATCATTCTGCTGGTATTTTTATATCATTCAAAATATAAGTAATAAATTTAAAATCAATAATACATTTTCCGATTATTTACAATTTTGATGCATAGCAAACCTACAAATAACAGCACTGTTTTAAGAAAAGGAACTCCCATTTGTTTAGGCTAATGTTTTTAAATAATTTGTTTACAACATGTTTTGGGAATTGCTACACTTTATACTTTTTTGGCCAATCTTTCCAATAAACAATGAATGATTTGTTATCTTTTTTTGACGACTATGATGATTTAACATTATCGTAAATTATGTGGACATTAATAATTAATAGATAGACATTTGTTAGCTTGAAAAATGTTAAAATTTTGATTCGCATTTTTGTTATTGTCTAGTCAAATTGAAATGTATGTTTGATTTTGGGTATACATTGTATATATTAGGTAGTGTGATACTTTAGTTACTTTATCTAATTAAACAATAAAAGGAATGTTACAAATATATTACTGTAGCCATTCTACAAAATCCTTTAACAACGCAATGCACCACTCATACTATCATAATTTATTTTAAAATTAATGATACATTTTCATTCAAAATGTGTATACAGTATCGTGTCGCTATTTATTTGAAGAAAAGGTCACAAATCTAATATAATCATTATAAATATTTTGACTGCAAAACTTGTTAAAATTTTATAAATCTAAATATTTTGGCATGTCGTTACTTTTTTGTTAGCCCCCATTCACCCCCAACTGTGAAAAAATAGAAATAGTATCATAATGTTCCTGAAATTGATATTTGTATGGTGATCACTGTGTGTGAAAAATTTCTGAACCCGAAATTTGACTTCTTTATATGAATAAAATAGTTTCGTTTGGAATGGTAATATTCTTACATGATTTGTAGTGCTGGGTACAGTCAGTTCAAGCATATCTTTTACAACTTACACCATAGCATAGCATAGCATTGAAATCTCATAGCATAGCATTGGAATCTCATACCATAGCATTGGGATCTCATACCATAGCATACAATCTCATAGAATCTCATTCGTCATATCATACCACAGCATACCATAGCATAGCACACAACATGATTTTATCTCGGTTTTAAATGATTTTAATTTAAAAATTGAATGTTTACATTGCAGATTAGGGGTAAACTGTGACTTCTTTTCATTTTACTTCGAAATGTTTTGAACTCTTCTGTATACGGAGGTTATTTTGTTCAAATCTCATAGCATACCATACCATAGCATAGCATACCATATCATTAAGTCCTTCATTTTAATTTCTCATAGCATAGCATACAAATTTTATAGCATAGCATTGAAATCTCATAGCATATCATTAAAATCGCATGCCATAGCATAGCATAGAATTGTAAAAGATATGCATGAAATGACTGTATCAAATGCATCGAACTTTAATACACAATATTTTAATATACCCGAAAAAAGTCTAGCCGTCATGACAACTAAGAGAAACTTTCAAAAAAGATTACTACGCAAACATAAATTATCCTTCAAAAACGAGGATAGTTATATATTTGATGTAATCCTTATGGCGTGGTGAAGATGTAATCCAATTGTAAATGCTTTGTTGACTATATATAAATAATCATATTTCCTTGACAATGTCCAAAGTTCATTTAAATAGATAAATAGTCAAACATTACATTGTAACAGTCAGACTCATGATAAATGCCTTCCATAAGTGTCGGAAAATGTAAACAAAAGTAAAATAATAATAATAAAACTATAAAAAAAAAACAAAAACAACCCAATAGTACTGCTCAAGTAATTTGATGGTTTTAACCAGAGTTGATAAATTGCTTAATACGGCATTTTCGTCTTAATGTGCAGATAATAAATTCGAGATACTAGATAAAAGTATAGCCGGTAATCCAAATCAATCACATTTTCAATTATCACTTATGCATATCCATACAGTGGTTACTATCGTATTGAAGTTTATAAAAGATCTTTCATGATTTCACTGAAATGTCATGAAATAGAAGATTGAGATGAGTTCAGGCTTTTTGAATTCATTGATAACTGCTTCTTCATTAAA
The DNA here is from genome assembly GCA_033439105.1 of Magallana nippona. Lineage (NCBI taxonomy): Eukaryota > Metazoa > Mollusca > Bivalvia > Ostreida > Ostreidae > Magallana > Magallana nippona. Next base: position 21,415,867 of record CM065921.1, read on the forward strand.
AATGGATCACGTAAATTTACTTACCTTGTGATCGGTCATTTGCAAAAATATTTTGTTAAATACAATTCGGATTGTGCACACAAGCAAGTACTCTGAAGAGGATATTAAAAAGATGCTTGAGTTTCTGGTAAACATCTATTTAGTTTTTGGAAATCAGGTCTTCCAACAATCTGTTGGATTTCCATGGGTACCAATTGCGCTTCTTTGTTAGCAGACCTATTTTTGTAATCATATGAAGCAGAATTTATTCAGAAACTTGTACGTGAAAAAAAAAATCACTCGCTGTGGCCTTCAACTCATCATTCAGGTACATCGACGATGAATTAGCAATTAACAATTGTTACTTCAATACTTACGTTGACTAAATATATCCAAGTAAACTTGAAATAAAAGATACCAGATTTAGATATTTTACTGGAAAGGGACATTAATGGTTAACAAACAACAAAACATTGAATGATAAACGTGATGACTCCAATTTTTCTATGCTCAAATGTCCTCAATTATGTAGCAATAAACCTTCATCACCTGCATATGGAGTGTTTGTCTCTCGCGAGAGATCGGTTAATTCGATACGCAAGGGCATACTCTACGTATAAACATTTCCCAAGGAGAGGCAAGCTACTGACAAACAAGTTGATACATGTATAACAGAACTATTTGCAGTATCGATTGATCGTGTGTTCTATGGTCGATACAACGACCTTGTCAGCAAATACAATCTGACACTTGGTCGCATGCTTACTGACGTTTTCCATACTTATTGTTACATGTACACCATAATTGATCACCTAATTATCTACGGATTTTCCCGTTTTTTCCCGATCACGACAAAGAGCATATGGCGGGTGTGACCGGTCAGAAGAGGATCCTCACTCCTCCATGGCACCTGATCCTACCTCTATTTCATTTTTAGAGGTCCTTGTTTGGTCTGCTCCTGTTTTGTATTTTTCCTTTGGACCATTGATTTTCAGCACTGTTGGTTATCACCACATGTCATCAATCAAATTATTATTTTGGAATCCAATTGTTAAAGTCTAAAATCAGTACCTTTGTAATTTTTTTAATCTTCAGAAATCTTTGACAGATCTTTACTTCCTGGTCGGTTTTGAGACAATCTACACAAGCACATAAACGTTTGAGCATTGGAACATGTACATGTATCTGATTGAAAATTCTCAAAGGTTGCATCAAATACATTATAAATTCTCATATCTAGACGCATTCATTGTTATATATTCGTTTTTATTGTCGAAGTGTTTAGAACATTAAAGATGACATCAATTAACCTTGGTATTTGAACTGCAACATATTTTTTTTTATTTCAACATCTTTTTTAAAGATAACATTTGGGGTTAAAAAAAAAAACCTGGCACATAGTTAATATTCATTTAAAGTTTGACATTGAAAATGTTTATTTACTGGTATCATTTTTTAAAACAGTTTTTGGTGCACAAAAAAAGAACAACTATATTGCACAAATATCCGCTTACGTTGTATCGATGATATTTAATCAGAAACATTCTTGCATGTCCAGGAAAAAATAACTTCGTGTTTTTGTGTCACATGGATGTTCCGAGACGTGACTACTTAAGACCGTTTGCTAATGATTGATTTACATAACGTCTGATTTACAGAAACTTGTCGACAAGGAAGATGCATACAATGATGTAATGATGATGTTCAGTCAAGGACAAATTCCTAATGGTGAGAAATTGATGCATTCTAAACTTTCATATAAAATAAAGTGATATTGTTCGTGTGCTATTCATTGCATTCGTTTTCGGGGACGGGGGTTGGGTGGATTTTGTTTTTGATTTAATAATACAGGTGTGTTATTTTTAGGGCATTTTTCTTTTTTCTTTTTCGTGTTTTCTTATAATTATAGATTTTGTTTCAAATGTGGGAATTTATATTAAAGTGGGCAGTTATTACCGTGACGATCATAAGGTTATATAGTTGTACATGAAACAGTTTTACTTTTCGAAGCAAACGATGATATTTGTGGTAATTTTTGTTCCCCACATACTTTAGGTAAAATTATTAGTTAGAATATAAGAAAAAAAAAACAATATTAACAACAATATTATGATGATTTAATTCTAATTTTATTGGGGGGTGGGGGTAGATTTTTGCATATTATATTTTCTATTACAATGACGAGTCTTCAATAATCTAGAATTGCATTTTAGATGTTATCATGTGATTCTTAATTACCAAATGTGTCATTTCCAAAAGTCATACCTTGAAAATACAATGAATGCCAAATTTTGTTGGGAAACATCGTTTAAGTTTAAGCAAGAGACTATTTTGCAAAAGACCATATTGCCTGCTTGTGAAATAATGTTTTTTTTAACCAATTATGTTGCTGATATAGAAAATGTTACAGTACTATATAGGATACAATACAATAATGAGAAAATGTTTTTTTTCTAATTAGATACAACAATAGATGAGATTTGCACGCGACATCCAAATTTGATAATAAAAATGCAGATGATTGTCAACAATATTACAACAGCTCCGGAGAAGACCATGACTTAAGCAGATAGATGCGATACAATTTTTGGCCTTCTAAGTATAAACATGAATGCCATAATCCACTTATGTTTTCTGAAGACATTCTACGATGTGAAAATTATACTAGCGTTGATTGTGGGACAAGATATAATCCTACATGGGAATGTAAGTATATAAATGTACAATGCACTTAATACTTATTAAATAAATTGTTAAATAATATTTACATTTTGCTAGTTATTAAAAATATTCTAGTCTTATTCTCTTTGGCAAATTAATTGCTTAACAAATATTTGCATTTTAATACATCGAAACAAACAAGGTTAAAAATCATGTTTTATTATTCTTATGTCGATAATTTAGATTGCAATGCAAGCTTTCCCACTGTATTCCCTGTGACATATTTTATCCAAAATGCGAAGACAAAGCGGACGGAAATTATCCATACACATCTACATCACGATAATGTAATTCATACTACATATGTGACAGCAGAAGATCTACTAATGTCAAATGCCCAGATGGTACAGTTTTTGATACCGTAAGAAAAGCTTGTGAGGTTGGAGGAATATGCTAAAAAAAAGCGTTGTACAAAATATCTTAACGTGTTTATCATAATTAACATTATTATTTACAACTCAATGTAATAAAAACAGAATATATAATGCATGTTGTTTGAAATACTTACTTTAATGTATTTTTTTTTCAGAGTTTGTTTTGTATTCTTGATTGTTCCTGAATTGTGTAATTTTCAATATAGAAGACTTACTTAAATTTAAGTGTCATCAAACTTAAATATGTATTATCATTATTCATATCATACATGTAGCAAAAAATTTATTATTGACCATCCAATTTGCACAATAAAGTTAATAAATATGTTGACTTCGTAATTGTTTGCTAAATCGATTGGTTTCAAATATCGTTTTTTCACTCTAGCCTTGCAGTAAAAAAGTAATATTAAGGATTGTACTTTTTTGCATCAATTGTGGTGCATGTGTTACAACTGTAGTTGTGATCGTTATCATAGTCTCGCCATTTGAGTTGGTATGGGACACTTCCATGTTGTGACGTATTGTTAATCGAAATAAACAATACAATAAAGTATAATTATATAAATAGTTCTTTCTCAATATTGTCATCTAATAGCGTAGCGCAGTGGGTTAGAGTTCGAATCCGCTTGGAGTTTTACAATTTGTACATCTCCAATTTTTTTAAAAGCTATTTTTTCACCAAATGCCGCTTTGTTCACTGATATTTAAATAATATACGCTTAAAGACATATCCTGTAGATAAATGAACTAAACATGAACTAAACACTAAATTATTTCACAGGCGACTTCATGTGACCCCATGCGTGTTAATATAGTGACATGGCTAACAATTTATATGGATAACTCAACGAATAACCAGATGAAAATAAATATAACATTATATTTTCCATTGTAATTTGTGTCATATTTTGAGTTTACGAACATATGTGCATATTTTCATTGAGAACCGAGATGTTATGTACAACATAATCATAACATGGGTCACTGGAACAAGGGAATCAATGCTTTAATGCAGAACCAGAGAAACAATTAGATGAAATTTAACATAGAATTCATACCTTGCCAAATATTTGTACTTACATGTACTAATTTTCTATGAATGACGATGAGTATAATATATGATGCAAAACACTGTAAAAATAACGTTAGGTCAAGATCTTCTAGTGAATGAAAAGTGCCTACTGGTTTATGAAATTCAGGAGTTAAATTCTTTCAGTGATGTGTCATAATAATAGCGTTGTTTGATAGGATGTATTGGTCTTGAATTTTGGTAACCATGATGAAAAAACATGTTTATTTATATATAATATGAAGGAGATAAGTAAACAATCTCGGAGTTTCGTCCATTTTTTGACTAATGAAATAAATCTAGAATGCCTACAGTCTATCCAAATATGGCATTAAACAAGCTCTTGACCTGCTCTTTAAAATGATGTCAAATTGATTATAGGTATCGGGAGTACTTTTCTCATTGTTTACATATAGAATGTCAATATACTGTATCATTTTTTACATAATTACTTTAACGCCGTAAAGTACGGGGAAAATTTAACAAATCAATTGTGACGTCATAGTGGTTTAGCCATCAATAAGACACTCTGGAATCGTATACAAGATTTTGACCTTAAAAGTGTTCTTTTTTCCCAAACTATGCATAATTGATGTGAATTGACACGACAGCGTAATTTATGATGACAGGTGGTGATAACGAACAGTGTTCAAATTCAAAAGTCCAAAGGAAAATTACAAATTAAAACAGAAGCAAGGCAAACATAGACCTCTAAAAATATTTGAGGTAGTATTTGGTGCCATGGAGGAGTGAGCATCCTCTGCTGACGGTCACACCCGCCGTGTGCTCTTTGTCGTGGTCTGAAAAAGTCCGTAGACAATTAGGTGATTAATTCTGGTCTAACAATTAGTATGAAAAACGTCAGTCAGCATGCGACCCAGTGGAAGATGGCATTTGCTGACAGGGTCGTTGTATCGAACATAGAACTTACGAAAAGATGACTTCAAACGAGACTGTTGATAGTCAAATTGTTTGTCAGTAGCTTGCCTCGCCTTAGAAACTGATCATACGTAGAGCATGCCCTTGAGTATCGAATTAGCTGAGAGTGCAGGTAATGAAGGTATATTGCTACATAATTAAGGAAAGCTGATTATAGAAAAATTGAAGTCATCACGTTTATCATAAAGTTTTGTTGTTAGGTTACCATAAATGTTCATTTCCAGTAAAATATCCAAATATGAAACAGATGACGCAGCCTCTGTGGTATTGTTTATTTCAAGTTTACTGGGATATATCGAGTCGACGTAAGTATAGAAGTTACAATTGTTAATTGATAATACGTCGTCGATATATCTGAATGATGAGTTGAAGGCCACAGCTAGTGATTTATTATTTTTTTTTCACGTACAGGTTTTTGCATATATTCTTATTCATATGAATACTAACATAGGTCTGCTAACAATGGGGCGCAATTGGTACCAATGGAAATTTCAACAGATTGTTGAAAAACCTGATTTCCAAAAATTTCATAGATGTTGTCTGTAAGAAACTCAGTCATCTTTTTAATATCCACTTCAGAGTACTTATGTGCTCAATCTGAATGGCTTTTAACGAAATAGTTTTGCAAATGACCGATGACAAGGTAAGTAAATTTACGTGATCCATTTTTATTAAAAAAGCAGCTATCAATGATATCAAAAAGACGGGACTTGAATGTATTTTGGGGGATAGTTATATAAAGTTTAGAAAAGTCGTAAGTTTTCATGGTATTGAATTTTGTAAAATTTTGGGATTTTACGTTTTCTAAAAGTTCCTTGGAATTCTTAAGTATCCACATCTGATTTACCGCTTTTTTAATATACTGTTGCACAGTACTCTTGAAGTTTCTCCTTTACTGCTGTTAATATTTTGGTAAGGAGTAAAGAAAGAGGCTTGGTAGAACATTTACTGGAACCTGCTATATATCTTTGTTTGTTAGGAGTTTTATGAAGTTTAGGTATCCAATAAAGGTAAGGTAATTCAAATTGATTTTGGCTGTTGGTAATATTGAACACACTCAAAACTGACATTAGATATGATTTTGAAGATTTTCCTCTTTGGAAAGAGAGCTATGAGTATAACTTGGATTTCCACTTGCGGAATTAAATCCAATTTATATAATGAGCCTTACAAACAAAGAAAATGTTGTTTCTTGCTAATTAAGAAGATAATTTTTTTTTTCATGTTTGCCATTTTGATAATAATTATTATAGATACATATATCATAACTATCATTTTAACACAATTACCATATTCAGCTGTGTTAACAATCATAGCAATCCTCAGCATGTGATTCTTATAGATCTAAATCGATGAAATCTACGAAAAGGAATTGAATTATACTAATGTGAAAGATAAATAAGGATTGTCAAAATTTAAAAACATAAAGTTAACATTTCTTACAATATAAATAACTTCACAACCCCCTAAAACATTTTTGTTATGCAATTCTTTGTTCTTGTTTTTGTCTTTTATACGCCAAGTAAACTACATGAACTTTGAAATAAAAACAAAAAACAAAAACAATCCAATAAGTTACCTATAACAAGTTCCATCCTTGAAAATAATGAAAGCCTGTCCATTCTGAAACAAATAATGGACAGAGACAGGTAAAGCGGTCAACTTATTGGAATGCAACAGATGAGCTCTCCTTAAAGTTTATGTGATAGCGTACATTCTTAAAACAAAGGGGGAAATGTTTTAAGTCGGATATAAACCTCAAAATGTCGATTCGGTGAGAGAAGAAATTAATCTAGGGCTTCGATCAGTTCTTTCTCTCAGGGAATCGACAGTTTTAGGCGTATATCCTTTACATAGCTAATTATATATTCATTTTGAAAATTCTTATTTCAATATCTGATGATGTATAGGAAAATATACGCGATATGTTGATAGCGTTTCATAGATGGTAAGATGGGTTTTTGTACATTATGCATTCTCAAGGTGACACTTTCATAGACTGAAAAATTATAAACAAATTAAAAAACCACAAAAACATGAGTCTTCGATTTTAATGGTACTTAAAGATATTTTCTGTCTGCAAAAAAATGATTATTTTTTTAAATATTAGCAGTTTTTCGTCTGTTTGAAAGAAAATTTATATTGAAAATCGTATTACAAATATAATAGCCCATTTCAGAAACGGGAGTAAGTTTGTATTATTGTAATTCATTTTTTAATATGAGACTAGAATTATAGTTGAATAGAACTATAATCATACAATCGTAATGGAATCTTTAATTCAACTTAAAAGTAAATTGTTCAACACATTCATCTATTATTAATATGCAACAGGAATTAATCATGCATTTATGATACCGATGTGATCAGTATATTCACTGTATTGTTAATATTAAATAAGATTAATTCTTAATTGTTAAGGGAATATTTCTCAAGTTGGTATATTTTTAAATTTCAAAGTCTATCTTAAAAGTTTTATATTTTCATTCCAAATAATTTTTTATTGCAAAGTGCTTGGAAAACCACTGCGTATTATCGTAACACCATAACACGGACAGGATAAAAAGGTTAAATGTTGAGTTTCATAATGGCACAAATGTTGTTGAAGTGAAAAGTCACAAGCGAAATCAAAGTTCACGCTTGTGGCTGTTACAGTGGCTCTTCTATTATTTTGAACTTATCCTTAGGATAACACAGTATGTTTGAGGTATAAATCACATATGCAGACAAGGCAAGAAGTTACAAAAATATAAATATAAGCATTATATCATCATAATTTGACAGATGGGTATATCCCTCCAACCATTTTTAGAATCGGTAGGACAACAAAGTAGTGCCTTTAAGCAAAATAGTTCCTATACTTGCAGAGTGGATATACATTTATTGGGACATTTTAAATCAGAATGCTTGACACATGTCAGAAAAGAGGATTTGCAATTTTAAAAGCAATTGTCAAAATCGAATTATCATTTGAAGGAAAGAATTGAAATTGTTTGATGTACACCCTTTTCAAAACTGTGAAATTCCCTAGTTTTACTTTCATTTTCAGAGTTTTTCAATACAGACGCATTTTGCGGGAAAAAGAATCTGACTTCACACCACGAAATTTTAAGAGGAGAGAGACAATTTGATGAGCTTTCATTCAAGAGGTCCCTCGAAAATTAGGGCCGGAGCTTTGAACCCGAACGTTAACATTACCGCCTATGGAAAATGCATTAGTGGACTATACCCAGATATAGTCTCAAAACTGGAGTGGGGTGTACACACAAAGTTTTATTCAATTTGTATGCACACCGTTGCAGTTATGATACTATTTCTTTAAAAAAAAGTCAAGTGTTCAATTAATGCTAAAGTAATTTAAAGTAATTGGGGTGGGGGGCACTTTTATGTGTGACGTAAATGCGTAAAAAATCAAAGTGAAAATAAGGAAATTAACATTAAAATTTTAAAGTTAAAGTTATACATGTACGTCGTCCCCTCTAAACCTAAAATTATGATTTTCATGATTTTTGAATACACCTCTCCCCAAAAAACACCTACGTGCTCAACAATTCTCTTATATATCAAGATGTAGAATTGACAATGCATAAACATTAAACGTTAAATAAAGATCATAAAACCAATTTCAAATAGTTCTAAGATGCATCAAATGACCAATATTTTTTTTTTCCAAGACCTCCAAGTATCAATCATAATAGATTATATGAATTATGATAAAAAGCGGAAACAGGGTTAGAATGGCATACATTATGATAACAAGAGGCCCATGGGCAACATCGCTCACCTGAGCAATGATAGACATAATAAAATCAGCTTTATGGAGTCATATACAAAGTATCTGAACATGTTGTATAATAGATCCTGTATAAAAAAAAATTCCCCTGCATATTCTTATGTTTATAATTGACCCCTTTTGTAAAAGGATGATTTTACAGTCATATTACACGTTGAGCTTTGCAGTTCTCGAGAAAATGATCAGATTTAAACAACTGTTTATGTATGGATAAAAAACCTACTTCAAACTTTGAACCCCTTGTGAGACCAAAGAATTGTCCATGGGCCAGAGTCTAAACAAATTTTAAGAATCAACAATAATTCAAAATACTTGCATATAAGTAAAACCATATATAATAACATTTGAGTTTTTGTTGATAATTTAAATGTTTTCCTTTGTAAAATTTGAACCCCCATCCCCATGGCCTAACCCTAGTCCTGAAGATTATGATTTTGACAAATTTTTATCTACACTATCTTAACTGACTTTTCTAGGTAAATTATTTTTAAAGATATTTACCTATATATTCCTATGTAAAAGTAAAAGTTTGAACCCCCCCCCCCCCCCATTGTGGCCCCACCCTATCCCCAGTATCATGATTTGAACAAACTTGAATCTTTCAAACCTGAGGACGCTTCCACACAAGTTACAGCTTTTCTGCCCGATCGGTTTCTGTGAAAAAGATTTTTAAAGATTTTTCTCTATATATTCTGATGTGAAAAGTTGACCCCCCACTGTGGCCCCACCCTACCCCCGGGGAGCATGATTTGTACAAATTTGAATCTACACTACCAGAGGATGCTTCCACACAAGTTACAGCTTTTCTGGCTGATCAGTTTCAGAGAAAAAGATTTTTAAAGATTTTTCTCTAAATATTCCTATGTAAAAATTCAACCCCCCTCTTTATGGCCCCACCCTACCCCCGGGGATCATGATTTGAACATACTTGTATCTACACTACCTGAGGATGCTTCCACATAAGTTACAGCTTTTCTAGCTGATCAGTTTCAGAGAAGAAGATTATTAAATATTTACTCAGTATATCCTTATGTAAAAATTCACACCCCCCCTTTGTGGTTCCACTCTACCCATGGGGATCATGATTTGTACAAATTTGAATCTACACTACCTGAGGATGCTTCCACACAAGTTTCAGCTTTTCTGGCTGATCAGTTTCAGAGATGAAGATTTTTAAAGATTTATTCTATATATTCCTATGTAAAAATTCAACCCTCCATTGTGGCCCCACCCTACCCGCGGGGAGCATGATTTGTACAAATTTGAATCTACACTACCTGAGGATGCTTCCACACAAGTTACAGCTTTTCTGGCTGATCAGTTTCAGAGAAGAAGATTTTTAAAGATTTACTCTATATATTCCTATGTAAAAATTCAACTCCCCCCCCCTCTTTATGGCCCCACCCTACCCCCGGGGATCATGATTTGAACAAACTTGAATCTACACTACCTGAGGATGCTTCCACATAAGTTACAGCTTTTCTGGCTGATCAGTTTCAGAGATGAAGATTTTTAAATATTAACTCTATATATTCCTATGTAAAAATTTGATCCTCTATTGTGGCCCTACCCTATCCCCGGGGATCATGATTAGAACAAACTTGAATTTACACTACCTGAGGATGCTTCCACACAAGTTTCAGCTTTTCTGGCTGATCTGTTTCAGAGAAGAAGATTTTTAAGGATTTATTCTATATATTCATATGTAAAAATTCAACCCCCCATTATGGCCCCACCCTACCCCCGGGGAGCATGATTTGTACAAATTTGAATCTACACTACCTGAGGATGCTTCCACACAAGTTTCAGCTTTTCTTGATGATCAGTTTCAGAGATGAAGATTTTTAAAGATTTACTCTAAATATTCCTATGTAAAAATTCAACCCCCCTCTTTATGACCCCACCCTACCCCTGGGGATCATGATTTGAACAAACTTGAATCTACACTACCTGATGACACTTGAGCTTTCAGCTCAGGTGAGCTAAAAAGGGAAAAACAGGATTAACATGATATATATTTGTGTTAAGATAAATTGAAGTTGCACGTTCAACAATTAACAAAAACTGATGATCTTCAGTCTAATGATATAAACATATTTAATATGACTAAGAATAACAATCAAATACAAAAGATGATCACTGTGCTAAAGCAGATTCTGCGGCCCTAAAGACTTTTAAAGCTTAGTGTTTCTGCAAGTTGTAGTGTTAAAAGCAAATACAGTAGGAGTGTAGGACTTGGAAATGGTGCACCACCCGATTATTGGAATTCTGCTATTAGGAAAACTAAGTACAAAAAGTTATAGACCATGATGTCGGGTAGATATGCACGGAGCCATCCCAGATAAATGTATCAAGCGTAAAAAGCTAATCATTCCAATCGTGATGAAGAAGTATAAAACCAGTTTTATTTCTTTTCGTTTCGTTTACTGTTCTTAACTCTCCATCATATACCATGTAACTTTTCAGTAAAAACATTTGGATTGTAAGCATATTATACCAATGCTGCAAGGTATATCAATAATGTAAGTCACTCTCTCTGTTCACATGGTTCTATTTGTTTCTTTTGGGTCATTAGGATTTCGTTTGAGCTAGAATGAAACTTCCCTATAGAGAAGAGTGGGAATCTGAAATCTTATCACTTCAGACGAAAACAGTATAAAGTTTGATACTAAAATATTGTTCAGAGCTTCATTGTCAATGTACAGTTCTATGAGATGGAGAGGCACAACCATGCCAAATTTAATGATGTTAAAAACCTTGAACATATGATAACTTTCTAAAATTTATCTGCTCTGATCAACATGTCAAGAAGTAAGAGATCTAGAATTTCAAAATTTAAACGCTGTCATTTCCTTTCATACTCCAGTTTGGGGTTTACGTCACATGCTATAAATGGCCTTTAGTCTGTTATTTTCACTGCCCGACATAAAAATAGAATCTAAACCAGTTTATCAATAAGATCTATTCATTACCACAGCATATTAAGGACACTGCCTTTGGATTTCAAGGTTCTTCTAAATTGTCCTTTTTAAATTTCTCCCTGCTTTTTTATGTTCATATACTATTCAGCATTGACAATGGTATGCAGTAATTAGAGATTGGCATTTTGTGCAGCATTTAAAATGTCGTTCTCTTATTTCTCCAAATAATTCACAGCCTACGAATAAATCGAAACGAAAGATTCGTTCTTTTCTTTGGTCAACATGACCAGGCAAATGAAAATACGTCATTTTATTACAGCTTGTCTTATGTTGGTGATTGGGACAAGTATTTATTCACAAAAACTATATGAGACTGATTATCGGCAGTACAGCATTTTGAACAGAGAAAGTAAGGAAGTTACTGTTCAATCTTTACTTGATGAGTTGGAGGCTCTCCGAAAGGAAAAGACGTCTAATTTGCAAGACTGTGTTTACAAAGATGCGTACAACAATTTACTGATGTTGTACAGTCAGGAGCAATTTCTTAATGGTAAGAATTTAAGTTTTGCAATATGATGACTATAGTTAAATATGTAATGGTAAAGGTGGAAGTTTACAGTCGCAAAATGTGTTGCCCCACACGACGACCTTATACGATCCACACATATTCAGCTCCCGGTTGAGCATACAAGCAGAATCGCAAAGTTAGGCCTTTAAGGCCAGCATTTTATTTTTTGAAATTTCGCTTTACAAACCCTGCGACCACATTTTAGAAAAAAAATGAAATAAAAATAAAAAGTCCCAAGCTAGTTATAAATTAGATTTTTTCCTCCGACCTGAATTTTTCTTTCTTGTAAAATGAACAAAAACAAAAATTGATGATACAGTCACGTTTTGCAAGTATTCTTTTGATGAAAAGGACAGAGTACTTTCTGATCAAGCAATTGGGCTAAAATATATACTATACTAATATATGTTTCCTGTCGCCCAACCTACCCACATTCCTCCCCCCTCCTCCATCCCTATGAAGTATTGTGATCGGCAACTTCGCCAGTATTTCCAAAAATGGAGAAGTTGAAGTCGATCTGTCTTCTGAGTTAATGATTGTGTAAATTAAGAATATTGGCAAGAAAATGTTAGTAAACAAATTTTAAAGACATTCTTACTGCCAAAAAAAAAATATACCAAAATAATCATAATTTAACCGTTGGGCTACATTGAATATATCCTCTACATAATGGTTGTAAGTGTGTCATAGGGTTTAACTTAAACCCTTAAATACACTGAAGTAAAGAGACTAATTTTATTTGTCATTTAGATAACATAATAACGAAATATTTCCTCGTTTAAAGTTATAAATACATTAATGGCCTAATGCTTTTACATCAACTTAGCCGGACTGCATCGTGTGTCAGAAACCCAATGTAAACCCTGGGTAGAGAAAATGCACATATACGAGATGGCAACTTGCCCATAGCGCAGTGTTCATATAGCGACAATTAGCCATAAAACGACATACATGAAATAAGTCGTTATAACGTTATAAAAAGAACCTTACAGAATGATACGAAGGCGTGCGTACGGAATATACAAGCGTCATTACGAATATAAAAGATACAACCATTGATGAATCTGACACTATTACATTTTTTCTTTAGATATTTATTTTGTTCAATTTGTACACAAACGCGCAAGCACAGCCCCACCCCTCACCCACCCACAGATTCACAATACATACATGTATAATGGCGTAGTAGCAAACTTCAAGTTTTTCACATCAATTTTCTATAAGGTGTCCCATTTCTTTAATTCAGATACAACGATAGATGAAATATGCTCTCGACATCCAAGTTTGATAATAAAGAGTAAAGCAGAGTGTCATAGATATTACAACTGTTCTGGAGAAGACACTGAACTAAGCAGGTGGATAGAATATTACAAGTTGTGGCCTTCAAAGTTTAAGCACGAATGTCATTATCCATTTATGTTTTCTGAAGAAACCATGCAATGTGAAAACTACACGGAGGTGAATTGCTCAAAGAGATATGAACCTACCTGGGAATGTGAGTAGCAATGGAATTTACAAAAATGGATTTATTTGGTATGAATACATGTACCATCCCTTTCAGTCTTTATAATAAGTTTGATCTTAGCTCAGATCTTTTTTTCTATATATATTCCAAATAATTATGCATATTATTTCACGACAGTTTAATTTATTTAGTTATTTATTCTAGAATACGAGTGGATAAGGCGTGTAACATGCCATTATAAGAACGGATAAGATACTGTGAAATTAAAATAATCTAAGATTATTTTTAAGTCATTTAAAATAATATATATTTAACATAACATCGATTTGTAACCTAAATAGTTTAATACTTGGAATATACTTATTTAAAATGGTGTATGCGTATCAAAACCTCCAAATAGTGTCATTCTTTTAGAAGTTCAATGCCCTTTCTTTTAGAGAGTGGGTCTCTGCTCCATATTTTTGTCATAATCTAATTAAGGTTTAACGGAAATCAAACCGATTTAAATCAACAAAAAGATGGACAGATGACGCATTAAACATTAAAATTATCATTTTTTCCCAAGTCCGTAAACTCGTGGTCAAAGTCTCATATAGCATTTAAACAAAGCATTTTGTTGAGACTGAAATGGCTCAGTGGTTAGAGCACCTGTCATTAGGTAACCTTATAGAACTAGACTTTTAAGGTTCGATACCAATACTTAAGGCAATATATTTTGTTCTTGTCGTTTGTTAAAATAGCATAAAACTTAATATACAGATAGTAAAAAATTGTGCTTTTACAAGCCTGTATTATGACATTATCAAATAGATTTGGTTGGAAAAAATAAATTTGAAATTGTATCTTACGACTAAACCAATTGGGCATTTGTGCTATCTTATCCCCCCTCTTTTTTATCTATTTATGTCTATTTGCTTTTCTTAAAAAGCACATTTTTGAATTAAAGGATTAACGCAAAAAGAAAAGGCATGCTATCTTTTTTGAGTTCACATGAGCTGAAAGCTCAAATGATCTTTTCAGATCACCTTTTGTCCAGCGACCGTCTGTCTCTTAGTAGGTCTGTAAACGTTTTATATCTTTGACATCTATCCAAAACCATTTGACCAATTTTAATTTTAATTTAACTTAGGCCAATGCATCATTGGGTGTTGTGAATTTAACTTAAGTTTGTTTAAATGAAGGACATTAACCTCTTGTAAGGGAATATGATTAAGAATTATTCAAATGTTGTTACTATCTTTTTAAACTTTTTTTCTCAAAATTAATTTTGCCAGAAATACTTCAAAGTGTGACTTTAATGGTATTGTTTTATTTTAAATCATTAAAACAGCGATGACAAACAGATCTTATTTTTTAACATTAAAATATGTGAAGAAAAATTCGAATGTATTATCAGACATGATATGTTTTTAGGTAATAAATTGTATTTGACTCCATAAATCTGATTTAATGAGTGGTAATGCTCTTGTTGCTCGGGTAAGCAATATGGCCCATGAGCCTTTTATTCCATCGGCCTTCTATTTTATTATTAATATATCTTATTGTCGTATATAAGCGTAGGTTGAATGCTTCACCAAAATTTTATTTTTTGGATCCTAAAAGTATAATTTGTAATAGTTGAACATGATTTCGTTGTTCAAAGAGGCTATATGCTCTTAATTATTTTCATATAACCGTTTTGTATTCTAATTAATTACTGTGAAGCTTGATGTCCGTATGTATAATGTTTATATATAGTATACATGTAACATATCCAGTCTTATCGATAAGACTTGTTATTGATTTATTTGTTAAATAGGTATGAAAATTAAAAAAAAAACATTTTGTTTATATTTTAAAAGCTATGAATTAAACCTTAAAATAGGTATGTCTTATAAAAAAAATGCTAGCAATAATTTTTATTAAAAAGAATAGCGAAATTTTAGAAATATTATACTTTGATTTTGAGACACTGATCTCTACGGTATTGTCTTTAAACCATTAATTGGAGTAATAACAATGGAGAAATTATAAAGTCACAGAAATTACTATTCATTACATTTAAAATATATCATTGTATCGAATATCCTTACATTCCAATCCAAGACAAAGATTGCATTATATGATATCATGTGGGAAATTACCTTAACAATTTTAGCATTTTTTGTGTAGGTCGATGTTTTCGGTTGACATGCAAACTTCAACGTTGCAAACCCTGTGAACAAGAATATATATCATGTAAAGAGATGATGGTTTACAGTCGTCGCCATACCAACCGTTACATTATCCAAAGTATATCACGTGTGACAAAGGAAGAATGATTGATAATGGTACCTGTCCATACGATGCTGTGTGGGGAGTCCAGTCTTTCCCTAATAATGGAACGTGTGTGCAGTTATTTGCAGTGCCAAAAGACTTCAATCCTTATGGAGAGCTCCCATCATGCAAGTACAGTAGACGGATATTATCAGATCCCGGCAGGTTATTGTCATGGCTACTACAAATGTGAAGGCGGCGTGGTTACGGCTGTAAAATGTCCTCATAATATTATTTTTGATACTGCTAAAAAAAACTTGTGATGTGAGGTGGGGGGTAATTGTATTACCTGATCAACAGTTCTGTGATAAGAATTTCCAAAAGCCTATTAGATTGCGAACTCTATGTAAATGTTTGCAACATTTCAATAAAAAAATATTTTTGCTATTTGGTATTAAATTGAAGATATCAGTAGTTTCAAAATCATAAACCAAGAATTATTTGTATAATGCTGTACAAATTGTATGTACATGGGTTGAACTAAAAGTAATATCACACAATGCACCACGTGTCTCAAATGCGCTGTATACTATAAAATGATAAAGTCAAAATATGCAGAATCCTTATCGTCCAAATAAAATTGAAAAAAAATTGTTTTGTTTTGTTGAATAATTTAACAGTCATTAACGCTAAACGCTTAATGCATATGTTATATCGTCGCGTCATAAATTATAGTCTAGTGTCAGTAACGGTTTAATTTCAGAATTAATTGCCCTGGTTTTTTTTTCTAAAGGATCAAAAATTTACAATACGTTAAATATATTAGCAGGAACTTTTTTCGTGCTAGTGTAAACATTTAAGAATATCATCATTAATATTGATTTTGATTATTTATGCGTTGCACATAAGGCCGTATTTGCGAAAAAAGATGCGATGTATTTTTGTTTCGACATATAAGAATTACAAGAATAGGTACTAAAATTGATCATAAATTACTAAAAATTAAAAAGGTGAACAGGATGCCTTTAAAGTGATTCCAATGTTTTATTAAAACATATTCCTTGCTTATAAGCTCAGTAAATAGTCGAAAGACGGTCACGCGGAAAGGTAATGCTAGCATTTTACCTCATTGACGACATCGATGCTATAAAGATTTGTTCATGACCTTTTGTAACTTTTTGTAGAGCCCCAAATTAACGGATTGCAAAGTCAAAAAGAAAAACTTCACCAATATACATGTATTACTCTTTCACCCATGCCATTAGTAACAATCATTTTAATGGGGCGGGGGGGGGGGGGTCAATAAAGTGTGAATAAAGCGTTCCGATCATTTTTTTGCGAAGGACTAAATAATGGATTACAAAAATTGCGTCAATAATCAAGAAAAAAAACATCGCAGGCGTGCGGCGACTATCCTTACCTAACGTTCTGTATAATATATGTTAAATCTGTATAATATATGTTAAATCCTTACCTAACGTTCTGTACATGCATAACATATGTTAAATTGCATAGTTTTGTTGCTTGACGGTGGGTTTTGATAGTCTTATTACATCTGAGACATACAGTCATGTACCATTGGATGAACCCCTTTGTACTTAGAAATTGCATAAATTGTTTAAATTCAATTGTTTTGCTACAAACAAGTACTTTACAATTTGGTTTTACCTACAAAACAATATGTGAAGATTACTTTTCTGTGTGTGTGTGTGTGTGTGTGTGTGTGTGTGTGTACGAACGTGCTTTTGTGTGGGTGCAGGTGAGAAAGAAGTAAGATGTACATGTAAAATGATCTTTTTAATAATGATGCTTACACAAATCAAATAATAAACAAACCAAACACATGCTTTATATAGAAACTAGTATAGTCTATCATCAATCTGTTGCAAGCAGCTTTTATGAACATTTATATGTTGTTTCACAGTAAGACAATTTTGATTAAAATTAATAAAACCATTATCAAAACATGTAGAAGTGTGCAATATAAATATATACATGCATAATCGATTACTACTCATATTCTCAATGTTTTGTTAACAAAAAAGCACATGTAGAATAACCTGTTTTTTTTTATTTTGCTGTACACACATGGATGTACACAAGGGGTGTTGAATAATCATATTTGAATAATAGCGCTGTGTACAGCTAAAGTACCTAACGTCATAAACAAATAAAAGAGTCATATATAGCATAGAAGAATATTTACATGAGTGTACGTATATATCATCAAATGATTTTAGAATACTTTATTGGTTGGCTTCCACTTCATCAAAGACTTTTCAACCCCCTTCTTGAGGATAACTGCAACCCCTTCATGATGTTGTCCATCTTCTCGACCAGAATACAGTAGTGTTTCACCTGTTGTTGTTCGTATTCTCCCTGAATCAGTCCATCTGCTTTCACTGCACTCACTTTCACTTGCACTCCCAGTGACCCGCAGATCCCGAGTTCGAATACTGCAGTGACTTTGTTTTCTTAAATAACGAACGCATTCAAGAAATCTATATCTTTAAGTTATTTAGAAGTTAAGTCCTTTATGCAGAATTTTTCCCAAAGATGTAAAGGACCCTTAATACAGTCAGTAGTACATGCATAAAATGAAGTCGATTTTTTTTCTGCAGACTAATTATGAACTCGTTAATATATCAGAACAAATGTAATAATCGGTATACTATATATGACATTGTTGTTTTTAACAAATATGTATGATCATATTTTCAAATTAAATAAAAGTTACCAAGAAATCAATGGACAATATAGCTGTCATGTTCGGATTTGGCACAATCTAAAACATGTTTTCAATGTTTTCAATGTGAAATCTACTTCTTATCAAGAACTAAAATATACATATTTGGGGCAATAAATGGCACATAACTGACAATTTAAAAATTATATATATATATATATATATATTTATATATATATAACACTTTAAAAACACTCATAAATCAAATGTAAGTGCAAATGTGTGTCTCACAAACAGTGACATGTTATGTAAAGATATAAATAATTGATTAATACTCCATTTAGTGAGTAATTTTTTTTTTAATTTTCTTGTTCTTTGTCATTTCTCCGAGGATTTAAAAATACGCATGCATGATTTTAGTCGGTTTTAGAGTTTAAACAATTTGCATATTACTATTAATATTAACATTTTATTTCTTTTTTTCAGTCTAAAGCTCTCATGTTACATTAAACCATTCCATTTGTTTTTATCATCTCAAATATATGGATGTTGTAATATTCTTTTATAAAGAAGAAATAAAATATTACTGTCCTGTGTAATGTAGTATGTAACTTGTCAAGGTCCACCGCCGGCATAAAATTAACACATTTTTTTTCTAAACATAACCGTGTTTAACAAAGCGTGATGTTTTTGAGGGTATTTCATATTTCTTATGAAATACACACTAGATGTTGATGTTCAACAGACGCAATGTTAAATTTGGTAATTTTGGCAAGTTTGTATCAACTTTACACATGTCAATTACTGTACCAGCCAATGGTAGCCAACAACACCGTTTTAGACAAGGGAATTGAATCAGAGCTACATTTGGTATTAAGCAGCTGTGAGGAAAGTCTTCAAAGTGAAAAGAGAGCGTCCAGAGAATTGTCGAGGAATGCCGAACAACTGACCAACCAGATTGAAACAACAAAAATGGCCCTCATGGCCCTACAACAAAAATACAACGTTACAGGTAAACATTGTATAGTTACCATTCATTCAATACATTAAATTACAGTAAATTCTTATGTATTGATTTAAATAGATTTTGGCGTATGGATGTAAATTTAGTCTCTAACGATATTTCTGTGATTGGTGTGTCAATGCAAGCATATGTTAAATGTGCGGTCTTATATTCAGTGTTCTATTTTAAAATTTGTTTTTGGAAAACACAAACAATATTCAAAAACAAATCAGGCATTTTAAAATGGTTTTAATTTTCCATATACGTGCATTTGACCAGGAAGAAAATTGTGACCGTCTTTTCAATGTCATCTCTATGTGATACTCCAACCATGTGGATTTAAAGTTTACTTGTGACGTAATACTTTTGTTTCATCGCTCCATTACTTTTAAAAAACGGACAATTTTTGTCATATTTGAAAGATTGAAACGTTTTATGCGTAGGCTGATTCAAATTCCAGGTTCCTTCTTTTTCAACTATAACATGTTTTGAAACAAGCAAAATATTAAATAAAGTTTACCATAACATGTTAAGTCTTGTAATAAACGGTCATCAACCTATACACCCTCTACAAATTAATTGGTATAAAAAGATGTGTTCATAAAGCTCTCGTGGCTTTTGAAAATTTTGGTTGAAAATAGTAAGCTTCAAGTAAAATACCCTGTTATCCACATAGATGTATAAATAACAGTTGATACATTTTCATATTACACAAATCACATATCTTTATAGTTTAAGAAATAAAAAGTAAATAATAAAGTGGATTCCAAGTTGGTTCATATCACAAAAGTGTGGCAGCACTTGACCATACCGATTACCCAAAGACAATAACCCTTGGCCCTCCTTTGGTAGATGTGCAGCATTACGTTTACGCATTGCCGAGGTGTTCGTTTGTTTAAAAATGCATCTTTTTGTTTAGCGATACATTATCTACCATTGTTATTAAAGTTTTTGATTTATTACATGTATTAAATGCAAAGCTGGCATAATTGTATAGGTTTCCATTCTACGATTCTACAATAGAGTAGATTTTATTTTGTAATTACGTGCCTTTGCTCAGAATATAGTAACAGAATGAAAAAAAAATAACGAAATTTACAAATCTGTATTTTTTTAATAACCTATCTTTACATGTGTGTTTTATATTCTTTCAGATTCAAATGTGGTTGAAATATGCAAAATTTACCCAACTATGATCATACCCAATCCATTTGAATGTCAACAATACTATAACTGTTCAATGTTGGAAGACACAGTGCTGACCAGAAAATTGTGCTTTCCTCGGTGGCATTTAACAGAATGCATTTACCCTGATCTATTTTCAGCAGAAACGCTGAAATGTGAAAATTTCACAATAGTAACATGTGGATTTCGACACGAGCATAAATGGTTGTGTAAGTTTATAATATTTAATAATTCCACATAGATATCGTAACACCAAACTAGTGATAAGAACAATAGGTTAGTACATGGTAATTTTTATTATTCATTAACAATATAAGTGTTATATTTAAACTTTTGTTTATGTTTTCCACTTTAGCTCTTACGGAAGATGTTTGTTTGTATGTACGCGAGATATGATAAAAAAAAATACTAGTGTTTGTTTGTCATACAAAAGAGAGCCAGTTTAAAATTATTTCTTTTGAATTACCGATTGCTTTATACAAAACTATGATAGTTCAACTATATTTTTAACCCATTCAACAAATGATGTGTCCTTTAATTGAAAGTTAAACTAAAAAAATATAAAATCAACAAATTTTCAAAATGATATATCTTGTATGCGATATTTAAAAAGAATTATGTTCTGTGTGACTCTGAATAGGAATAATAAACCTTTTTAATCATGTTTAAACAGCTATCAAACGTTTTATGGTAATAAACACATTACCGTATGTACTTATAAATTAAGACTTTTTGCCAATAAGCTAAACAAATGTCTGCACCAGAATAACTGCTTACATCTTTGGTATTTCAATAAGTGTTATATGAAGTCCGTAAGCTATAGTTGAATTTTATCTGATAAATAATTATTGTACAATAAATTAAAAACCTACAAGCTCGAAATAGCAAAAATGAGAGTAAGTTGGTGGACACGCTTTGGCGGATCCAAGTCAGTGAGAGTTAGCATCAAATTATATAGTTACTTGCTATGAAATATTATTGAATGATTACGTAAACATTCAATCAAGTTATAATGAACTTACTTGGATTATACACAAAAGTTAAGATTTGATAAATGGCGAATAAATGAAATAAGGAAATTCGTTTCTTAAATGCGCGATTTTAATTATGATAGATAGAAGCTAGCGAAGTGTGACTTCTCGCGACAGAAATGAATAGAACTTTCCAGAAGGGGTTACCCAAGAACGCTGTTTCACTAATCAACGTCAAGGCGAAAAGTAAGGACAGGTTCATCATGCATCACGGGCAGATAGTCATACCTTGGATTAGACTCTTTGGTTAATATAAAAAGTTGATAAATAAAAGGGAACAATTTGATGCGATTTTAGTTTTAATGGAAAGGATCTTCTGTCCAGAACGGGGAATGCGGTTCGACATCATGGCGGAAAGTGAAGGGCTAGTTAACCATCGGGTAGATACTTTGGGTCTGACAACTTTGGTTTAAAATATGAAAATAAATAAGCATGTCTATATGAATAAATGATGTATGCATTAAACGGAGAAATTACATTGGGGGGGGGGGGGGTGCCACCTTCCCCAAATTGTTTTTTCAAAACAGTCTTTATCTGAAATTCTCATCTAGGATAGTCATAATAAAAGTTATTGTGAGATTTGATCTAATGAAAGAACAAAATTTAGAGACGTCCTTAATACCCACTCACTGGTTTTAAAAACAAAGTAATTAAGGCCACTTACATGTATATCATCCAATTCAGTTCAGATTTCTTATCTGTCATTTAAATATCCAGTCATGCAGCGCTTTGTTTTTAATTTTAAAGAAAAGATTAAGAAAGCAACTAAGAAAAAAATCAGACAGAGTGTATACGAAAATGAAAAAAAAAATGGTTCAACAGTTTAGCACTGGAACATTAATGTGTAAATTGTTTATCCTGCGCTTGCGCGGGATATCATCTAGTATATAATAAACAAGTTCAAATTTTCAGTGAAAGGTCAAACTATCTACTTGATTATCATAAGAAGAGTTTCTGGTTGCAACACATTTAATTTTAATACCACATCTAAGATTTAAATGACATCATATTGGCCTTACAATATATTGGACTTTTTTGTTGTACAGAATTAAGAGAATAAACAAATTGATAACAAAATGAACTAACCTCTTTTAATTTTCAGTGTAGGTTAACCATACACTTATATTTGAATTCCATCTATATAATAGGTGACTACACGAGGTCACGTGTTACTTGTGGTCCTCATCGCGGAGCAACTTGTGCTGATTACAATCCGACATGTATTGGTGACCCTGACGGATTGCAAGTAAACAACTATAAAGAAGATCCTTTCTACAAGATCTGTTTCAAAGAGCGAGTAATCGAGCTGGGAAGGTGTCCATATAATGATTCATGGAAAACACAATCGTATTTGTACAACGGTCAATGCGTTCCTGCATTTGAGATTCCAGAAAACGAACATCAGTATGGCAGACTTCCATCTTGCATCGCAAAAAGTGACGGAAGCTATCAGTTTTTAGATGCAAATCACAAATGTGATGCCTATTTTACGTGCTACAACGGAACAGCCCGAGGTATCAAGTGCCCTGGTGTCCAGCTCTTTGATGTAAACGTGGGTACTTGTCGTGAAGGCGCTAACTGTGAATAAATACTGTTTAGTCTTTATAGGGTTGTTTTTTTTTTTTTTTTTTTTTTTTTTTTTTGTCATTCTATATGTTAAGTAAAACAATGTTCATTATGAAACTATATAAATTCTAGAATTACATGTCAACAAATATAGGCACACGTATCATTTTTATATAGAAGTATAATATTAAATTTGACAGTTTTCATAACTATAATGTCAGTTGAATATATTTTAAATTCTAACAGGAGGAATATTTATTTTGTTTGCTATTTTCTATTATATTATCAATCTCCGATATACAAAAACTTTATGGTTCTGTGTTGAGCCTTTTCGTGACTACATGTGTTTACAATAAATTGATAATACAGTCATGTACCTTTTTGCATCAGCGTTAGGAAAATATCTGCTTATTTGCATATGCTTTATTTACTCACCTACATGTTACGGCAATAAAATTATGCAACAAATAGACATTAATTGTCTCCATAGCATTGTTAGATTTTTATACAAATGTATATTTAGCAATTTATCAGTGTATATATATTACATATTAAATAGCAAAATATGAATACTTAGTATTCTCTTGTAGTTCAAATTTCACTCATGAAAAGCAGAATGGAAAATGAACGCGGAAGAGGCTACAATCAAGCTACATGTAGCGACATGTGAAAAGAACATAAACTAGTTGTGTGACTAAAGAAATGTGAAAACAAAAAGGATTCAACAGTGATGCAGCATCTACTATA
This sequence comes from Magallana nippona, assembly GCA_033439105.1. NCBI lineage: Eukaryota > Metazoa > Mollusca > Bivalvia > Ostreida > Ostreidae > Magallana > Magallana nippona. Next base: position 21,440,149 of record CM065921.1, read on the forward strand.
AAATTACATAAAACATAATTTGGAAAATAAAGGTTATGTTTAAGTTTTTTTTTGAAAATGAGAGCATACGACATGCAACGATATTATCCTTATACCCGTTTTTATGACAGAAACCAGGGACAGGATACGGTGTTAAATTTGTCTTTGATTAGATATTTTTTATTTGTTGTGAAAAATAAGAGTATGTACTCCGAAGCGCCTGGGGAATCTTCGCTAATTCTATGTTGGTTGTAAGCATTTACGTTTTCAGAACACGGTTCATTTGAAGGCTGTGTATTGTTTTTGATTCTATATAATTGTTGAGAATATATGAGAACATGATAAACTTGTTGATATTTTTTATATTCATACTCACGGCACTGTTTACATTTGAAAGCATTAAACCCTAACTTTATACTACCTGGGAATATACAATGAAATGTGCACAGTCATGTATTTTTTGGTAAGGTGAAGAGTAGAAATGCTTATGTTAATATGGACACGCAGTCGTCTTTAAATATGTGTTTATAAACACTTCATGTTGTATTAGAAAAGAAAAATCATCATGATCATTTGTCCGTATCAAATTTAATACCACTTTCCATACGTCTCTTTTGATATAGTCATTGATAATTCATGTATATGAAAAAGACATGCATATGAAACAAACATTTGAAATGTTTTTTTTTTCTTCTATTATCATTTTCAGGATAGCACATGCTGTTGGAATAAATCCTTCAAATAATCGTTACTTATATTTACAGCAACCTAGACAAAGTAAATAAACACATGATCAATTGTAACAAAAAAAATTAAATATCCTTTTGAAACAAAATGAATGCACACGATGATTCGTATTTAATCGTCGAAGTCAACATTTAAATGTCTGGTGCGAATTTTAAGTCTTTTTAAAACCAATTAAAAGATATGCGATACACAATCTTTTAAAAGATTTAAAGCGATAATTCATGGCTGAAATAATATACTCTCTGAACGTTTCGTGTGTGTGATACGCCGGAAGCCTTGTGACACAAAGAAGGTTGCATGTTACATGTATATCAAGTTTTTATTAAGTTAACAAAATCCTGACTTACTTATAGTTCTAGTTTTCCTCAGACTAAAATGTTGTATTATTCATAGGTTCTACAAAAAACTCCTATAAATATCTATGATTACATTTTTTTTCTTCTCAAAGCACCACAGTAGGAAGAAATAAAATACATCACCAATATAATGACAACCATTAGATGGAGCACCATGGAGGTTTTATTGTCGTGTTTTGGAATATCGTGTCTTTTGGCAATGTTGTGGAGCAATGTTTCTTCTCAGTCGATTTATGATGACGATCATCGAACCTACGATGAGATAAACAGAGATAGCAAGCTCGTTGTCTTTCAATCGTTGTTATACAATGCAGAGACTACCCTGAAAGAAAAGATTAACAATTTACAAGAAGCAACAAGGAGGGAAAACTTAATGACTGAATACTTCAATGAGATTTTCAGCATATACATGGCCAAAAAGGTTCCAAACGGTAGGTTGAATATATGTTTGAACCCAAACATTATCAACAGTTGTCTTCAATATGCCTTGTTTTGTAACATTGAGATGTCTGAAGTATTAGATTTTCACAGGATAAAGTTTTGCCATCCAGTCGACTGAAAGGTAACTGAAATGAAACCAAAAGGTACATATGTAACTAGAATTGCACGACAGTGCAATGCCATTCAGTTACCTTTCAAGAACTGTCAATTGACTGAATGACAGATATTCACATGTGTTTGTTTTGAATAAAACAATAATTATATAAATTTTACCATAAATATAGATACAACGATTGCCGAAGTTTGTTCAAGACATCCAAATTTGATTTTAAGAAGTTCTATTGACTGCCACAGATACTACAACTGTTCCGGGGGTGTCGGACGCTCAATTGAATGTAGTTATCCATTTTTATTTTCTGACGAAACTCTCCAATGTGAAAACTACACAAAAGTTTCGTGTGGGACAAGATATGAACCAAAGTGGGCTTGTAAGTAATAAAACAACTTTTCTTTAAAATAATTAAAACTACTTTAAATAGTTGAAATAATTACTAGTATCTTTTCCAATAGCGTCTGCTAAAATATTGAAAACTTAAGTTTCTTTTGCAATAAAATATTAGGTCATAATATCACTATTCAGAGAGAAAGAGAGATAGAAAGACAGAGACTTTCTCTTTTTGGCTACTTTTAGGTGAATATTCAGGAATGACATGCATGCGTGCGCATTGTATCCCATGCAGTGTGTCATTTCCGCCATGTCGAGGGTTAAATGACGGGTTCCAGTCATGGCCAGGGAGGACTTACGATCCCTATTATGTTGTTTGCAAAAACGAAAGAACAATTGACGACGGTTTGTGTCCTGTGGACGCTATATGGAACAGTCGTGAATTTCCTTACAAAGGCCGCTGTGTACAACGCTATGCTATTCCTACAGATGACAATCCAAACGGCGCCCTACCTTCGTGTAATGGAACATCTGACGGGAATTATCAATATCCTGATCGACCTTGTGATGCTTACTACAAGTGTGAATGTGGTGTTGCCTCTGCTGTGAAATGTCCAAACAATACTGTTTTTGATACTGTGAAAAAGACTTGCGAAATTGGAGGAACATGTGCTACGTAATTAAAGTACACCCTCAATGGTTTCATACTGTTATTTATTTTATTTTGAGCAAATGTTTGTAAAGGTTAAAGAATTTTAAAGAATCTGAAACCTTCCTTAAGGGGGAACAAGACGTTGCAGTGTAACAGTTTTTGTCAATGATTTTTTTTGCTTTTTTAAACACATTAAGATGTCCTCTACAGCATATATCATTTTCATGACCACTTTCTTATCTTACAAGGGATATATTTTGATAGGAATTGTCCCCCTTTTCTGGCAATATGATTTTTTTGACAATTTCAATTTTCTGCAATAATTATTTTATTTGATGGAATTTATATGCAAATTATATTCATTAATTTGAAGAACGGAAACAAATTTCAAACTTATTTACATCATTGACTTTTTTACATAGCAATATTATCATAAAAATATTGCTAAAATCAGCACTTCAAATTTTGGAGCTTTTGATTCTTAATTTGAACAAAATATGATGGCACAAATTCATTCTCAATGATTTTTTTTTTAATTTCATACATCAACTTAAGCATATGCTTTATAACTAAAAAAAATTTCATAGCCACTTTCATGGCATTCAAGGGAAATACTACAATAGGAATCACTCCTACCCTTTATTCTGGAATTGTTAAAATTTGTGGAATTTTGGTTCAAAACAGAAATTATCACAAAAAGAATTTTGAACAATCAAGAAAGAAATGCATTCTTTAATTTTATTTATTAACAGGAACAGAATAATAATCAGAATATATATTTGTTTATATTAACCGTTTATGATTTTGTAAATTTACATTTCTAAAATTCAAAATGTTAAATTTTTCCCAACTCTAAACCGGTTTAAACTGGTTATCACATAGCCTGTTCAGACGAGCCTTAAAAATATTAATCTATGAAAAATAACTCTTGAAATCTTACATTTAACAATAGAATCAACTTTATTGTTGAATATTTGTAATACATTGTGTTTTACCAACATGTATGAAATATATTTTTTATACCGATAACATAGAAATCAATGTTTGGGAACTACTAATGTAAATTACACATAAATACATACGCAGTAATTAGGTTGTTGCATTTGGTGGCATTTAAAGATCACATAATTTAATGGAAAAACACATTAGAATGTAAATATTGTACTTTTTTGAAAACGAAATCCAGGAAAATATGAATCATTTGAATACTGATGAAATTGTGTAGGTTAGGCTTTTGATACCATGATTATCTAAATGCATGTATAACAGTACATTTAAAATCAACCCTCTTGTAAAAGTTTATGAAATCTACTGTTAAAATATCAAATAACTGAGTAATTTTTGCAAATTTGCTTTGACATTGAATATTTTTTTGCACAATATGCATTCCTTTAAGGATTTATTATGTACATGTACATGTATCACACATGTAATAGATATGATTAATGAAATCTATTGTTCGAGGAGTCCATATTGCAAAATAATTTATACACGATATGTTATCGTGTTTATGTAACACATATTAAAAGAATAAAATGATGTTAAACCTGTTCTTATACTATATGCTGTTTCAGTATTATTATACAGCCTTGATAAGTTCTGTAGTTTTAAACTTTTGTAGTGTATGCTTTATGTTGAACATTCATTTTTGGGAGTTGATTTTGATCAACCCTCCCATGCACTTACAGTGTACTCTGGCAAAACGGAAATGAAACAGTGTTTGGCCCCTAGTACAAATCATCACCGCTGACAAGATTAAGTACTTGAAAATAATCGATAAATTCGATGTAATGTAGTCAGAAGCATCGTTTTTCAAGGAAACGTATTAATGAATACATTGAAAGTAGTAAGATTTTAAATGTTATGAACTGTTTTAATATGTTGTAGTCGTATGTTATTCTACGCCAGAGTTAAAAATAACCTGGACAATTGTAACTACTCGGCCAATAGCCAAGTAGTGACAATGGCATTGATTACCAAAGCGCCTTTTCTACAGCGGTAGCGTTTGGAATCAAGGGGAGACAATCCAATCTAAGGATAGAGTCTGACCCAGTACTGGTGTAGAATATACTAGTACCTTATTATGATTCATATGGGGTTTTCCATCTTTAGCTCGGTCATGATTCGTGTCGGAAAAGCCCGATAATTCATATTAGAAAAAAATGTGCGTAATTATTTAAATACAGCTAAGAAACTCCTTGCCATGCAAAAATTACATAATTATCGTTGATTTTAAAATAAATAATAATTAAATAAATCAACTCCGGTCAGTAAATCTGATTCAGTACTTTGATTTTTAAATACAGCATTTCAGTAGAAAAGCAGTATTGTATAATATGCTTGTGTTGAACATGTAACATACATTTCATTTTTAAAAGTATTTGTTAAATATAAAATGGCCGCAATGTGCACTTTATAACGATAAACGGAGTATGTTATTTTATATATAATGAATGTTTGATGAAATTCCTACTTTGATTAATATTTTTCGTTTTTTTTTTTTTTGGAAAGTTCAGAAAGGAGAAAATATAACTGTTTCTTTGGAAACAAACATTGATACAAGGAACACAATCATTTAGGGTTTTTTTCAGAAGATTGGTCATATTTGTCATAAAATATATTTCAATTTTAATTAATATAGTTGTGTCGCCTCATTACAGTTCTTAAATATATGAAGTAATACAAGAATAATAATATTTTTTTTTAAAAACCTTCAAAAATATCATTGATGATTGTTTCGGAAATATTCTTAGAGATTGAAAGAGTTTTAACGTTTTGAAAAGTAGATATTGTTTGTCACAAGTGTTAAAAATGAAAATTCGATTTTGTAATCAAGAAAGCTGCGAATTATTATAATACCGGTATTTTAGTACGAATAATTGAATATAATGAACATAACCTAATCTTAGATATGTACATTTTATATGTTACTACAACTTTAAGAAAGCCACAAAATAAATATCTGGTTAATAAAAGATTGGTTTGGTCCATGAAGATATAATAATATGCATTACCATTGATCATGGATTTATAATAGAATAGAGAAATTAGCAAGACATAAGTTCTACGGTCGCATATAGTTGATTACCCAAAAGAGAAACAATGTTATTTTCTTGTATCTATGAAACAACCATTTTTAAAGCACGCTCGTCTTTGATTGAATAAGTCTATATTACATGCACGTCTCTTAAATCAAAGGATCGATTGTAATAAGGATATCAGAAGATTGATAGCGCCCCTCCCCCCATATTTAATTACATTTGGTTGGTCTAATCTACATGTAAGATAGTATGTTGACTGGGTTTGATAACGTTAATAACTGAAAGTTAGAAAGCCCACCAAATTAAGTTTGATTGTGATGTCATGAAACACTCATATATACAAGAACCGTTACTTGATTGTTTCATTTGACCACTGGTTACAATGGCCGGTCGGATAATGCAAGTTCTTTTTCCTTTACTGACGGTAATGCTGGCAGTTGAATCTGTGCCAATTCAAGCGCCGAGGAAAACTTATAATTTGTAAGTTTGTTAAACTTCATGATTGATGCAAAAAAATGACTTAGTTTATGTATTTGTATACATCTGTAAAGCTAAATTACACAACAATGTTAACGTTTACATTCGTAAAAAAACTTAAGGTCCTTTGTAAAAGGTGAAATGGAAATGTACCAAATTATGAGGGGGAATAAAACTAGGTTTTCACACCGGAATAGCTGGTATTTCGATCTTTCGGAAGGTCAAACAAAGAGTTATTTCGTTCTCAGAAAGTTTAGAAACGGTTAAGGGTTGCAAAATTTGAAATACGAAGGGGAAGGGACATCCATTAATTGGGAGTAATTGGAAGTCTAAATTGTGTATTAGGACGACATTTTCTATAAGATTTGCTAATGAAGAAAGGCAGAAAAGCCTGGGAGGGAACTGAGTACTTGCAAAAAATCTACTGATATGAACCTGAAGCTGGTCATTGAGATTAGTATTTGATCTTCCAGGGACAAGTTGGTGAGGGTGCACCCTACCTCTGTGGAACAAGTTGTAGCGCTAGAGAAACTTCAGAATCATCCATCAATGAAGGCAAGTTATTGTTGTTCGATCTTCTTGGATCAAACAATTATATCAATTTTTACACAAATGTAGTTGTAAGGCAATACAGGCATTAAACATCTCTAATTTTGTAATAATATTTAAGTACATGTTTTTAAGAAATGCTATAATTATTTTTAAACGTAAAATAACTTTTATGACAATGTTCATAACTCTAAGTTTAGATTCATATAATTTTTTTTTCTGTTTTAGCTTGATTTCTGGAAGGTGCCTCATTTAAACACCGGCGTCGATATCCATGTTCCCATTAATGTGTATAATGACGTCACAAAGCACCTATCACGTGTTGGTTTACATCCTACCTTGTTAATTAATGATTTACAAAGGTGTGTATATGGTTATTGTTCAGAATTTGCATTTCTGTCTATACTCAAATGAGTAAAAATAAATTTTCAAAGACATCATCAGAAGTTATCATTATGATTTAGATATCATCATTTTCATCGGTATTTGAATGATTCCATATTGAACTTTGCAATTGACATTTGATATTTCGCTGCTAAGGGTTCGTTGTTGTATCATTATACATGATTATATCATCTATCAGAGAATATATATCAATATATTTCGCTTGGCTTCACATAGATTAATGGTAAGAAATGATACCAAATATTGTATTGCATAACATTAAAAAAGGAAATAAAAAAATAAACCAAGTACATGTAACAGCCATTGAAAAAAAGTATATTATTTGAAATTAAATATAGCTTCATTGATTGATTTAACGATATACATGTATTGAGTTTTTTTATTATCTATAGTTATTTATATATATGGGGATCATAATTCGTTTAGTTTTAAACGTATGTAAAAGATTAAGTTAGCAGTTTTATACACTATTTTGAAAACTAGAATATTACAATGAGCTTTCGTTGAATTAGTTTGAATCTAATTGAATCTAGTGTCATTGTCCAAGAGCAAGCCTCTATGGAGATTCCTGATTACGTCATCAACTCTATAGGTGTTATGTCTACTTCTGGACTAAAACCTTGAAACTCGGACATAGTTGGGAAATACGCCCGTCATAGCGAGGTAACTAACATTTCTGAACAGAATCTTTCCTTAATAATACCAACCGCATTCTAATACATGATATTGAAATACAACCACGCGTCATTGTTGTAGATTGTATTGAAACGAAGATCTGTTTTATTTAAATTAAAAAGTGTATCGTATCAAAATTGTTATGACGACTTCTTCATTGTGCGTATTTTGTAATTAATGTATTGGTTTTTATTTTTTTTTTTTCATTTTCTCAAACAAATTGATTACGTTTCATTTCTTCTTTCAAATTTCATTTTGTTTTCGAAGATTAAGAAAATTCCAAAATCTGCATAATCAATATTATTGTTACTCCCCATGGTTATCACATTTTTTTCTAGTACAATACTGTTTTAACAATAATACAGACATAATTTTTGAATATGAAAACTAAATTTGTCTGAATTTCAGATTGATAGCTGGCTTATTAATATAGCGGATCAATATCCAACCCTCGCTAAAGTGGAGTCAATTGGAAGTTCTCACGAGGGGCGGGACATGAAACTTATCAGGGTAAACAGACGTCAACAGCGAACGAGATATGAAGAACTTCATACATATCATTATCTATATGTAGTATTTGCATAGCACCCAATAAAATTCAGATTGGTATTGGTTCATAAAGCAATTAAATATTAACTGAATATCAAAGAATCGGTTAGCAAACTTTTTTTTTTCAGCAAGAGCATCTGTAACAACAAATGAGTAGATAATATGTACCAACCGCTCTATAATAATTCTGGCGCAATATTATAAAAACAATGCGCTAGCCTTCTGTTCTTTTTGATAAAAGGATGACATGTTCTTTTCACAATTTGTTTAAAACACTGTTGCTTTCTGGTAATCACACAATCATAACTACGTTTTTTACAGATCGGCAAAAACAACGAGGCTCGGACAAAACCAATCATTTGGATAGAAGCCGGAATTCACGCCAGGGAATGGGTGGCTCCCGCAACGGCAGTTTACACTATACACAAGGTTATCATTACAACATACATGTACATTAACTTTTTTCTCAACCTTTTTTAAAACTAAAAATAAAAAAGCAACTACATGACTGGATATTTGGAGGAGTGGACAGGGATGAAAATCTAAACTGAAATAGCTTATAATATTAGGCCATAATTCCTTTTGTATCAGCTGACTGAAAAATTAAAAACCTTTCGGCTTCTATGCACTCTTTTTTTCATGTGCAGGGCATTGTTGCAACTGGAAATATTTTCATTTTTTTGCATTAACTATAGAAAATCTCCTATTGCATCAAATATCAACATGCTATTTTTATAGCATTTATAATACAATACATGAGCCATGTTTTTAAAAAAGGATGCGCAAATACATATAATATATGTATATTGTCATAAAAAAAAATTATCTTATAATCTACAAACTGACGCGTATAAAATAAACTTGTGTATCTACATACATGCATTATCATGTATATGTATCTTTACTTATTGAATGATTTTGAAGAAGTGTCTCTGATAATCCATATACTATGCTTAGTACTTGAGATAAGCACTCAACGTTCTAACAAAGATGCATGATGAGTTGGGTTGTGATATGTTATGAAAATAAACAATCACCTTGATGTGCATTTTCTTAATTACCTGCATGTAGTTACTTACGGAGTATGGAATCAACCCTGTTGTGACCCAGTTAATGGATGAATTTGATTGGCTAATTCTTCCTTCAGCTAATCCGGACGGTTATGAATATAGTCACACTATGGTAAATCAGACTAATATAAGACATTGTTTTAGCATGACTAGTTAAACGTATGAATAGGTACAATATTCACTTTTTATTTACCCTTGTACTGTGAGTATGTAAACCAAGCTAAAACTTTAGATATTCATTTTATGGCTAAACAAAATGCTTACACGTTTTAGTATTTTTGTAAATAGCTTATAAATAGAATGATTAAATATTTTTCAAAATATTTTCCGATGCAAGGACCGTCTCTGGAGGAAGACTAGAAGTCGACAGTCGGGGCGCTGTACAGGCGTGGATCCAAACCGGAATTTTGACATCTCGTTTGGAGGTTGTTATGCTTAGATCTTCTCATGTTAAAATGTAGACTAAGAAGTTAAATTTTGAAAAACTTTAAACATCTTACAATAATTCCGGAGTGCCTTTTGTACGAAACAGTTTTCAACTATAGAAAATGTGTTTATGTAATTTAAAATAAAAGCAATGCAACTGTAACGTTACGCAACTACATGTATGTACGTGAATACAACCGTGCATGTATTAATCAATCAATATATTATTTATTTAAATTGCATTATAATTCTACGGGTTCATTTTAATCTTTTAAAGGAGCAGGAACAAGTACAAACCCCTGCAGCGATATTTATCCCGGAACCAGTGCCTTCTCCGAGTCAGAAACTAGAAACATCCGAGACGCCCTGCTGTCGGAGAGGGCGCGGATCAAGTTGTTTCTGTCGTTCCACGCGTACTCCCAGCTCATACTGACACCGTACGGCTACACCAATATAAAACCCTCAGACAACCAGGAACTGGTTAGTACATAAACACGTACATGTAATTAATTTTTATTTATTTATATCATGTTAATGAAACTATTTAAAGATTTAAGTTTTATTTTGTATGACTAAAGTATCAACTGTCCGAAGAGTGTTTTTAACTGTACACAGATTGTTTTTATTGTAAATCTTATTTACAAACTGATGGGTACATGTATGTGAATTTCAGTAACTCAACAAATTAGGTTTTTAATGATTTTACATATAAACTACAATACATCATTATGCAGTCTATAACTATATCTATTTGTCTAATACATGTAAAAGTAATCTAATTAAATCATATGCAGTGACACAATGAACTATTGCCTACGTATATATACTGCAGTATACAAACTTCTAACATCGCTATTTTAGATTTCTTTTAATCAAACGAACTGGTTAGATCTCAAAAACGGCTACATGTACAATCCGAAATATTATGTTTATTTATATCTGCAGTGCCGAATACTAGTCCTGGGTTGTTGTTTTTTTCATGTGCATCTATGGTTCCTTTTAATGTTTTACTCAAACTTTCAGATGAGAGTCGCGGAGGCAGGTGTAGCGTCATTGAAGACGATTCATGGCGAGATGTACACCGCTGGAACACCTCCCGATCTTCTGTGTAAGAATTAATCCTTACATGAATGTGTGGCATTTTCAATAAAAATTGATATGTACATGTCACTTATATGAAAACACTGTTAAATATTAATTTCACGAATATATAGAAACTAACATCTTTCTATAAACATGCAATTTAAAGTTTTTATTGAAACACTGAAACATTAAGCATAAGAACAACATCTGATTCAGGTTCAAATATCCAACTACAAAATTAACGTATTCAGTTTATTTGAAGAGAATTTAGAATAACTTATTACAGCTTGGTTTAAATCAATTAACTTCATTTCATATCAGATGAGCCTCAATTTTTTTTTAATTTATTGGAAAAAAGTTATAGGTATAATATTTACTTAATAGTTTAATTGTTAAAATTAACTTATCTAAAATTAATGTATTTTCTGTTTACAAATGAATTCGAAGAGCTTTATCTTATAGATAGTTTCCCATGAATATGAACTGTTAAAACATTTGCACTTGCGGATGAGTATATAATAAAAAGGGAAGTGGTGCTGACTGTTGGTTTGAATAAAAAAGAACAGTAGATTTCACAGTGCTTTATATTGGTGTAAATTCCAAGTATTAGAGTATACACTCACTGGATTTATATATTTTTAGAACATCTGATATTAAAACAATATTGCTAAATAAGTATATTTTATGATAGCTCTCATGATATATCCCATTAGTAGTTTCATACGGTCATTGATTAAAAAAGATAAGGAATATATCTTTAAGTATTATGAGGTGATCAAAACCACAAAAAAGCCCCAGGTACTTTATGATATATTTGATCACGCCCGACCTTATTTGACCACCCCATGATATTCTGAGAATGGTTCATAACCTTTATTCATATAATGTTCAGCAAATAAATTAAATTAAGTTAAATATTTTTAAAATTCATTGATGAAATGTATTTGACATATATTACAAAATCGATCCGTAGTATTATCACAGACAAAGACACAGGAACATGTTTATATATAATTACACAATTACTACATTTGAGTATATTTTACAACATGGAAACGTACAACCTTCCTCGGGTATTCGCAGACTTCTGATTACAATTTTTCAGACGCTGCATCCGGTGGATCATATGACTGGGCAAAATCGGTGGCAGGAATACAGTACGCCTACACGTACGAGATGAGACCTGCTGAAGTAAGCTTCGGACAATCCGGATTTATCCTTTCCGAATCAGAAATTATACCGAATGCAGAAGAGGTGTGGGCGTCCCTTGTCACTATAGCAACAGAAATCCAATACTAGAGAAAAATGCTTTCGGTTGTATTTCATGTTTCATTAAACAAATAGAGCAGCATGTTTTGTTTTGTTTGTTTGTTTGTTTGTTTGTTTTTTTTGTGTTACACTCAGATGATTATAAGTTTGCCAATGATCATACATATACCTTTATGAATAATATCCTTGACTTGATAATTTAGTAGGAAATCTCTGAGTTCAAATTGTTCAAACCACTTCCATTGGTTAGTATTTTTAATTTTATGACTTCTTTCAGAGGAAAACATAATCTTTTGATTTTATGTTCGTTCGAAGCTTACATAATACATAATTATGAGAATAATCAAAGCATTGTTTGCCGGTGTTACATGTAAATTACATAGTATTAGATTTTTTTATCCATAATCTTTTCCGCCGAAAAAGGCCCAGGTTAGAAACCCCCAACCATATATTGTCGCACATTACAATTGCATATTTTGTTTTGCTACAAAAAGAAACAACGTTCAATGCACCAAACGATGTAACTTCGCAGAATTTATTTTTAACGCATATTACGAAAGTTTCATTGCTACTTTTGTAAAACAATAACGTATAGCCTTAATCAGCTGTTAAATAGCATATATGGCATGAATTGAATTTGTTAATTGTTATGTGTAGTGTTATATGTTTTGTTTTTTTTAAAATAGTGTTTCCAACAAATCAGAGTTTAGCGTGATATGATTTATTGATTTTTTGGTGATAGATGATTATAACTGTCAAACGTATATAAATAAGCTTGAAATTTTTCCAATCACAGTAACTTCTGTTGCGTCGTAACTATAAAATATCAAAAGGTACCATCTCTCACTGATGCAAATTCTAAAAATATAGTGCCAGAAACTTTGTAGAGAAAATTCTTTTTTTATGAAGGAGTAGATATAAGCTAATGATTATTTTTCAAAAGAACATATCAAATTGGTTATATAAGATTGAATATTTCATTTAATCTTACAAAAATGAATATAATCAAAACACATGAAGAAGTTCATATTTGTACACATGGCGCATGAATTATCAAAGTGTATTCATAGAAAATTGAACGTCGCAGATTTCCAATGCAAACATAAGGGCAAATATACACTGAATTTTGTGTATTTAAGTATAATATTTAATTATTAATGAGAATGTGTCCTTTATATGTTATGCTTGTCAATTTACCCTCAAGAGTAGTATTTCAAACATATTAGATTTTTGCGTGAATTAATTTTAACAAGATATTTCATGCGTGTTTATATGATTGATGAAAGTGTATAAAAAGGTTTGAAATTTTCTCAATCATAATAAATTCTGTTTAGCCGCCTCGTATATTCATATACCAAAATGAAAAGGTATGCTTTCTAGCCTTCTATGTCTATATATTTTTAGCCTATATCTCTTTTTATCGTCCTTTTCTCTATTCCTTTCATTCATAAACATTATCTATAATAAAATGATATGGATTAAGTTACATGTACATGTACCTAATTTCAGTGTCCTCGTGTTGCTTCTGACCTTGGTCACGGATGTATCAGGGGCTGTACCTGACACTCCACAGCAGGTGTTGACGAAGTACAACAACTACAAAACGATATGTACCGGACATGGTTATAAAGCCACACACTGTAACGGCGAACAGACAGGTATATATTGATGTACAATACTATTCAAAATGCATTTGCATGTATACAGTGTACAGAAGATAATTACCAACAACCCTTGCGTCAAAATTATATTAGAAATGTATCATCTATAATTACACGTAAACGTTGTTGTAACAATGAAGCTCAGTCCCTAATTTTAGTTAGATAATTTTCTTAAACAAATAACGTGCTTAGGCATTTCAAAATACATAAATATACTATTAGTTTTGTATATCATACCTTACAAAATATTTCATTTCAAATCGTTGCTCAGGTTCAATTGTTTTCCAATCGTCACTCAAAGGTAACTTAGCAAACATGAAAACATATGAGAAGTGATATTCAATCTGGTTTCGCTGAATGAAGGCAACGCTTACGATACCACTTCTGGAGAGTTTACTGCGCCGGTAGGATGAATTTATTCCTTCAGCTGGACAACGCTTTCAGACACAGGGAAATATTTTATTACTGAAATCGTTCTTAACAGTATTCCAATGGCGTACAATCGTACGGATGGAAGAGGTCGTCCTAACCACTCAGGATTTGTTATGTCATCCTCTAGTGCAAACATAAAAATGAAGAAAGGAGATAAAGTATGGATCAGAACCCATTACAACTATGGTCAATTTGCTCGAGGTAGAGATAGAGGAGAATTATTGTGTAACTTTTCTGGATTTAAACTCTAACATCTTCACATGTTGCGATGCGTTACGAACATGGGGTGGTTTATGCTTATACATGTTTATCAACGTACATATGGTTAATGCCTATTGTAAATGTTAAATTGTGTTGCATTATTGTAATTACTCAAATAACTATGTTACAAAATTGCGTGGCACATACCAATAAACTGTGAAGAAAACATTTAAATAAAATCAATGTGAAATATTGAAAGGAACCAATTGTTAAATGGTTTAATTACGAAAAAGTGTACGATATCAACATTATGATATTTAAATAAGTGAAGTTGATATAACAGGCACGTATTATCTTGTGGAGGGTTAACTCTATAAATAAAATCATAAAAGTGAATTTGATTAAAGCATTTTTGCAGCATCTTGCAGTGTAATTTCTAAAGAAGATCAAACAAATCACATTTCCTAAAGCATTCATTATGTAGATAAATTAAAGCTTAAAAATGACCATGAAGCTTAACTGGTATCACAAAACCCCCAGAATCCTAACAAATGTCAAGTAGCCGAAATAGTGACACAATTTTCATATCTTATCAAAGTTAAAAATGAATGTTAATAGCCACAAATATTAAAACCAACATTGAGTGAAAAAAATGCAAAAATACAAAATAAGTGTGTCTGGATAAAAAACAAACAACGCTAACAGTTTACTTGATAAAACTTGTTATTTTAGTTCAACACGGAGTCGTTTACCGTTATGGATTGATTCGTTCAGGCCTTATCCAACTTACATATTGAAAAAAAAACCCAGATGGCCAACGTCGACGTAATTATAGGAAAAACCTAGATACATATATGAAGCTAATTGCTAAAGACAATAATTAGATGATAAATGTACATTAAATATAAACAGATCTAATATTTGCTGTCGATATTTTTTTTATCAAAAAGAACGTTAACATCTGAGTACAATAACGATGGAAGAAAACACAGTAGCAATACAAAAAGCGAAAAATATAAAAGTACAAAAACAAACCTCTTAGCTAATGAGAAAGTTCCAATAATCAAACTAATTTGGTTAATAGAGGGTACTTGTCAAGCAGGGAAGTCAATATCAAAGAACCCTGGAAGGGGCATAAGCAACACAGGTTTTAGTGCAAAAGGTTCATAGAAGGTAGAAAACAATTTCGATGTTAAATGTGTATTAGAGTTGTTTCAGTGATTGAAGAGACAACAATTTATAAGGTAAATTTAAAGAATATTTATGGTCTTGACTGGAACTCTTCAGCAATGGAAAAGAATTGAAGAAAATAAATACGTACTAAGTTAATAACACCTAGTCAACATATCGGACATATTACAATGTTGAACAGTTTTTTTTTTAAAGATTTACACTTTTTGTATTTGCAGAAGAAACTCGACAGATATGAAATAAAAGAAGAAATGAAAAATTTAAAGATATCTAGTTTTGAGGGTTTTTTTTTTTACTGTGAAAACATTTGATATTACATTCTACGAGAGAGAGAGAGAGAGAGAGAGAGAGAGAGAGAGAGAGAGAGAGACAAAGAAAGAGAGAAATAATATTTCATGAATTCAATTACAATTACATGTGTTTGATAGATAATAATTCAGGTGTACGTACATGTGTTTCTCCTAATAATGCCTTTGAAAGCATTCTTTGCTCTTGCACAGTTTTGTCAAAGTAAACATATTTGTTTCAATAAATATTACTTTTAATCCAAAAGTTTAAATTGGATCCTCTATATTATCTTCCCTTCAATGCTTTTACTAAGTTTTGATTCCTTCGAGTACATATTTGTTGTATGGCTTAAAATTAGCATGATTTTGCTCCTCTTAGAAACTAGTGTTATAGTTTTATGCTGCTATATACATTTAAATATATACATTGTATTAAGCACGTGTAAAATTAAATTATACGCTTTGTTTGTCATTTTGATATCTTAATTTTAAGAAGTGTTTCAAACAAATGAGACATTATCGTGACTTGATTCATGAAAGATATCTAATACGTGTTCATATAATTCATATCAGTATATAAATAAGCATAAAAGATTTACGGTCACAGTCAATGCATTCTGTTGTTTAGTTGCTGTCCGTATTCATAAAAAAATGAAAAGGTATTTTATTTAATTTTCATTCTTTCTTTCTTTCTATCACTCTTTCTTTACCATTTCTCTCTTATACGATAGATGAGTCTTAATACTTTGATGCTATTTATGTTATTGATTAAGTTTTAGTGTCCTCGTAATGCTGCTGTCCTTGGTCACGTATGTATCAGGGACTGTACCTGACACTCCACAGCAGGTGTTGACGAAGTACAACAACTACAAAACAATATGCACCGGACTGGGCTATAAAGCTAAACAATGCAACGGTGAACAAACAGGTATATTGTATATATTGATGCACAGTTTTTAATACTTTGTAATCATATAATTTGGTAACTGAAAGGACCAGTCCCGGAATTATTTAAGGCTAAACATTCATAAAAAAAAAAATAGATTGTCGATTGCTCTATAACAATAACAACGCTTTAATTTTAGGAAATGAAATAACATTATTAATTATTGATCGAACAGAATTTTGACTTCAGACTAAAACCTCAAATTATAATTATAGTCTTAATTTTTAAAATTAATTATATTTAAGGAGGGCCCATAGTATTCCAATCAACATATAAAGGTACTTTGCAAAATTTGAAAACCAGTGAGATTGTGAAATTCAATCAGGCTTCGCTCAATGAAGGCAACGCCTTCGATACAACCACGGGAAAATTTACTGCACCGATAGATGGAGTTTATTCATTCAGCTGGGCAGCAATGTCAGATAGAGGGAAATATTTCGTAACCGAAATCGTTCTGAATAGTGATCCAGTTACAGGCAATTATGTTGATGGAAGGGGTCATAATAGTCCACATGTGATGTCATCCTCACAAGCTAATATAAAAATGAAGAAAGGCGATAAAGTGTGGATCAGAGTATTTGAAAACTATGGGCAAGTAGCTCGGTGTGGTGATAGAGGGCAATGGTGCAACTTTTCTGGATTTAAACTGTAAACTGTTTGAATAAAATAGTGAAATATATAAACTACTCTAACATTTAATTTGTTTAAGAACTTTCTTTACTCTACACACTAATTTAAGGGTAGTCTGGTGGTAGTCAAAGTCATATTCCAATTAAAACTGTATTATATACTGCATAATCTCATAAATAGCAATCAATCCAAACATCTGTTAAATAGGTAAGACCGAGATCAAGTAATCAAAAACTTCATTGCACATATTCCCCTCAGGAGCGAATAATGAATGCAATGTTTAGTCATGAGTTTATATTAATGTTATGAATAAAATATGTTTTTCAAAGTTAAAATGGCACGTGTCTTATTTAAAAATGGTCCATAGAATACAAGACAATTACTTCTGATCGTTTAAAATTTCGTTTGAAAATCGTGTAAACAGGGTCTTTAGAGCAAAATACTATGACTTTTTATGTATATTACTGTTCATCATATGCATGTACATGTTTGTGTTTTCAAACAAGAGATATTGACATATCGGTAGACAATATTTATCCATCATTTTAAATCTAACGAAAAGTTATATTTTTCCTTTTGTGTCAGAGAAAAAAAAAACTGGACTAAATTTTAATGGATTCAAATAATCTTTTAATTTCTAGGTAAAACAAAAACAATAACGCTTTACATGCATACATCAATGTACAGTAAATAATGGATTCACTGTAAGTGATATACTGATGTTGTTTCTATTCGTAATTGCAGTTTGAAAATAGACGTTCAACTTGAGTATTCAGTTGTCTTAATCAAATGATAACTAACACAAAGAAAGTGTACAGAAATAGATAAAATATTTAACATCTCTTCTTCTAATTGAGAAACTTTCATCCGTTTGAAAACAATTTTAATTTAAACAATATTACATTATGTACATGAACATAAACATAATGGAATTGGCATCAGACGGTTTGCATATATAATCCTTTTCCAAAAAGGTACAAGATGTTATTAGATAAACAAAGAACAAGTAAATATGAAATAGACATAGTTTTGAATACTGTTTTTACGGAGAAAGAATAAGAATTACTAAGAACGATAAAAGCATTCTACAATATACTGTGCAAAGTATATAATTATTTAACTAGTGGATATCTCTGATAAGAGATTCAACAATACCAATCAAACCTTGTATTGCGGTTGTTTAATAAAATATATTAAAAAATGTCTTTACTTTTCATTGAAACTGAATTCTTTATCATCATCTTCGAAGGACAAACAGTGGGTTATTGTAAAGTGTCAAATGGGTTAAAATTAAATTGTCTTTCCAAAGAGTTATTAGGGAAACAAAGGAAAATAGGAGATTCATTTTCACAGCACCACACATACATGTATTAAACAACGTAAAAGTTATCTCGTAGACTATTATTATTTTGAGAACCTCTTCTGACCTCTAGGATTCTCTATTGACGTTGAGAGAAATTGGTGTTTTTCGCCTCATTATACAATTGATTTAGCTTCTCTAAGCTTTTAACAAACGCATACTAATTTAAAATTTATATATTATTGTTCATAAATATAACAAACGCACGTGTCTCTAAATAAGAGCATCACCAATATAGCACGCTTTAGATAAGTGTTGTGTAGACCATATATTTCGACATTATGATGATATTTGAATCAAAATTCAACAGCTTTGAAGTGTCGGCTCCTTTGTCAGCGACAACGTCACTATACACTAAGTTAGACGGGATTTCCTTCAACAGGACTATTGAATCATTTTTTCGTTGGCCAATCCATCTTTACTTTTAAAACTTTGACACTGCGATAACACACGTATATCCTATTGCATCTCTTAATAACGTTTGATATTTTAAATGAAAAATAATATGTATTGCGTTTTCTGATGTTAGAAATTTGTCAAAATATGATGCAAAATTTTATAGGATCAGAGTCAGATTTTACCAATGTAATATAAATCTCCGTAGGCATTTTAGCAGCATTTCATTTGTTACTTTTTAAGAATATACAGTCACTTTTATTAGATATTCGTCTTACTCCAACAGCGTAAAATGACAGTAGCAAATTCAAAAGGCACGTGTTGAATCTTTCAGTATAACACGTAATAAATGTAAAGACCTCGTCAATTTTTTTTTTATCATCTAATTAACAATTACAATTTGCTACATACATTACATAACATCACAATACATAAGTTTGAAATAACAAAACGTGAATGATATGTGTTTTAAAGGAAAGTATAGTAACATGATATACAAATTATGTCTTGTGTATTTTTGTCTTCCCCAATAGTACATATGTAGTATTGTTTTAGTAAAAGGCCCTGACTCATATTTGATAATAAGTTAAAGACGACAGGATAAAATGTAATTTACTATTTGAAACTAAAACTTGAAATGGGTCTGTTATATAATTTAATTCTAGTTCTTTTAATGAAGTTTTCTTCATTTCAAGTAACTAACTGTATTTATTTCTGGTGTTGTCAAAATTATATTTGCTTAACTAAGAAACCATAGTTTGAATTTTAAATAATTATATAAACATATGTTAAGCTATATAATACATGTAAGTTGGTCAGTGTTATATTTTTTCAAACAATGTTTCAAACAAACGAGAGATTAGCGCGATTTATTAAAAAAAAAAAAAGATATCTTATATGCGTTGATATAATTTATGTAAGTATATAACCAAGCTTGGAATATTTACCTACACAGTAACTACTGTAGTTGTTTTACGTAATCAGGAAATATATGAAAAGGTACTCTCTCTCTCTCTCTCTCTCTCTCTCTCTCTCTCTCTCTCTCTCTCTCTCTCTCTCTCTCTCTCTCTCATGGCTTATTATTATGTTATATTTAAATATTATGTTTCAGTGTCCTCGTGTTGCTGCTGACGTTCATCATGTTTGTATCAGGGAATGATACACCACAGCAGGTGGTGACGAAGTACAACAACTACAAAACAATATGTACTGGACTGGGCTATAAAGGCACACAATGTAACGGCGAACAGACAGGTATACATTAATATCTAATGTATAATTATATACATATTCATTCCTAAAATTATTACAAAGTGTTCATCTGAACCAAATCCGATTATATACTTCATATACTAGATTTTTGCTATTTAATCCATTACACAACTTGAACTGTCTCTACTTTTATAACCACCAACAAAATAAATGATTTCAGAAAAAAAAATATTTAACGAACGAAATTTTGACCCTAAACCAAAACTTCAACATGATGGTCTCAATAAATTCTTTTTTTGAATTTCAGCAGGTTCACTACAAATTGCATTCCAATCGTCACTTAAAGGTACCTTAGTAAATATGAAAACCAGTGAAACTGTTATATTCAATCAGGCGTCGCTGAATGAAGGCAATGCTTACAATATCACCACAGGGAAATTTACTGCGCCGGTAGATGGAGTTTATACCTTCAGCTAGGCACATTCGACCAAAGAGCGCAGGATATGTTATGACATCCTCACAAGCCAATATGAAAATGAAAAAAGGAGATAAAGTATGGATCAGAACTTATCACAACTATGGGCAATATGCTTTTTGTTGGGATAAAGGACAATGGTGTTATTTTGCCGGATTTAAACTTTGAAAGTAGCTGCATATCTATACAAATATTTGAATATATATGCATAAAATCAATTTGTTCCTGAAATACTATTAAAAAATTGCTGATTTACATTTTGTATTTGTTCTTTAAGCATAAGTACATGTACACTTGCTATTTAGCGTATCAATGCCTTGTTGTGTTAAAATTTATGCAACTGCCACGATCAAGCTGAAGCTAGCAGCAACTAACAGAAGCCACTAAACTCATAGAATCTATCAGCAAGTAAGGAAAATCAACAAAATACTGGATATTCTAACAGAAAAAAAATCTTTCATCGTGTTGAACTTTTATTATCATCAACATCTTATTATTAATATCACGATAAAAATGCATACATAAATTATGTGAGAGGCAGTATTAAGTTCAGAAGTAAAAAAATGTAAAAAAACGTTTACATAATTTTAACACTTGAACTCTATCACACAACCAAGCTGTAGATTTGTGTTGAATTTCCGAGGTATATCCAAGGTGATATTAGTTCAACGAAATACTATATAATTATAATATAATTGTTATTACCGCATACAATGTTAAAACATTCTACATTATTTCGTCATTTTCACAACTGTTAAAATTTAAAGATCTAAATATGTAAACAATATTCGTTGCAATAAGCTTTTATTTAAAATATATCTTTCAAAGGAAATCAATAGATTTACAAATATTTTTATTTTTTTATTTGTTGCAGAAACTTGATTAGGTAAATTTAATTTTAGAACTCTCGGTTTCGCCGAAAACTGGTACAAGACCAAATACTCTAATACACTTTCGAGTTCCATCTCTGAATCAAGAAGCGCCTAATTGAAATTATTACTATTGTAAATTATTAGTAACCGGTCATTGTCAAATTCAGTTCATCACAAGATAATTATAATAAATTAAGATTAAATCAGACTTAAGTGGAAGTAATGTATCCTAAGACAAATACAATTATTACGTGCGATTCAGGTTTGCTCATCGTTTTTAAATAGGAATAAATATATAGGGAAAATATTTTTAAATCTTTTCAAAATTAAGTTATAACGACAAAAAGGGTTTAATGTTTACAACAAGAATACCACAAGAATATGTATACAAAATGAAAAGTAATCTGTATCAACAATATTTACTTTACTGTCTTGCCCATATATTTTGTATTAAACTGATTTGGTCTTAGTAATTGCAATTGTTTCTCAGGTGACCGAGGTAAGCCCTGTGTCTCTTATTTTCATAATGACCTATGTTGCTATGGCCGTTAGCTATTTGCCTGGCGTATTTTATCAATCCGTCCACCTTTATGAGAGGAAGATAAATATAGTTTTTGTTAAACGATGTGCCAACTAATCTTGACTTACATTCATGAAGGAAGAGAGTAGAAAAAAAACAAAATAATTCTAAATAAGTCAAACATAATTAACATTTACATTGAAATTAACGTTATTTTTGTTTATCTTAATTCAATTTGCTTGGGCCTGTTAAGTAAGTTGATTCTGGATCTTACACAACCTAGTAAATCTTAGCAACAAGACTCACAAGGAAAGTAAGGAGGAATCCACGGTCACCAAAATTGTCATTGCAATTGGAAGCATTGGGCAAACAATTTGGCATCATTCAAGGAACTCATTATAATTTCGACTATAACGAGATTAGACAAGTATGTTATAACAAGTCAATGACATGCACTATCAATAGCTCTAGTAATCATTAATCATTTATAGGATTATTAATTATATTATCAATGTTAGTCAACCGTACATTTATAACTTCTTAGTATCTGGTAGGATAACGAAAGCAAATATCAAATATACATGTACAGTCAACAAAATGTGTCTGTTAATAAGGGAAAAAGTATTTGAAGATAAGACAGAAGTATTAGCAATGAAACATCACTCGATAAAATGTTCTTTCTTTTCTTTATTGGAAATTTCTGTCCTCGTATACTGGCCCAGACGCTATAGGATATATATATTTATATAGATATAGATATATATATATATATATATATATATATATATATATATATATATATATATATATATATAACATGTGGACCTGCGTTGTGTGTATAACTTTTACTTGTAACATGCATGTATTTTCATAACTTTCCTCCTCACAGCCCCTAGCACTTTTTCATTCAGTATTTAACCATGTGAGGCACAAATTCAGCTTTAAGGAGGTAATCGAGACGCCTGCATTTTGTGACGCACTCCCTATTGAAAAAAAAACAGTAAAGTATAATATTTCCGCCAAAAATAATGTTACCTAACAGCTTAGCGCAATGGATTAGAGCTTTTACTACGTGTCTGTAAGTACAGAGTTCGAATCCTGCTGGGGCTTTCCTAATCTTTACTTTTTTAAAAACTTATTTTTTGGGCAAATATTGAAAAAATTTAAAATTCTAAAACTGTGAAAGTATTTTGATTATAACGCACATTTATCCACATAAATATCGACATGTGTCCAAAACCACCTTAAATCAGTAATTATATCTTCTGTTCTGGCAGTCCTGCACTAAAAATCATTGCGCAAATATGTCATTATTTTGCACTGTTTACAATCTTCTTTGTTGCAACTACATGTACATGCTTTCGTTGTTATCAACATATTCTGTTTATTTATCCATAAGGAGTGGTGGTGGTAGTGGTGGTGGAGGTGGGGGGGGGGGGAGGGATGTTTCAGAGTAATACAAATAATTGTGTTTGCAGGGGGGATTAGAGTTCGAGGTGTATTTTTGTACTTTTACTATTAATATAAATGCATTTTTCAGGGAGGGAGGAGGGTCTGGACCTCTCACTCCCACTCCTTCTTTAAATCCGTGCACACGATGATGTTGGCACGCAGAAGCAAATCTAAAGCCGGTAACCGCCGAGGGGAGGGGGTATCATTTAATTTTATTTGTAATAATTATACTTTCTATGACATGAAATGTTAAGATTATTGATTAAGTTAAAATTCACATGCAAACAGTTCAACCCCAAATTGTACATAATGGGATATGTGTATTATAGGATGGGATGTCATACTTATGAAAATTATATTTTTTAAAAAGTACCGGATATTGCAAGTGGTCGTCTTTTTTTTACTAAAACTGGTAAAATTAGAGAGAGTGTTATTTAGGGGTATACACTTGGTGCGGGTATTACTGTCTAATGACAACATCTAGTTTAGTTTTGGATAGCTCACAGTAAAACGTTTTGTAAATAATAGCTTTATGACAGAATATACCTACCAGGTACATATCGTAAATCAAGAGATTGTACCAGACGTGATTACATTTCAACTTTATAATCTACCTGTACTATAAAATAAACTAGAGGTACTGTGAGCAAGCTCACAAATGATACCCCCGCTATGAAAATAATCATAACTCAAGTATTTTTCTATTATAGAAAATGATGGATGCTATCTATTTAACCGATTTCTATTCTTTAAATTCCATTTTGTTTCAACTTAACTGTTAATGCATAAATACTTTTGCATCCTTATGATAACAAATATGACTGAAATCAATCGATAATCCACATGTCAAGCAGCAATTAAATATTTGAATTTTTGGTTAAAAAAACAAGATAAAATACATCGAAATGGGCCATTTTCAGAGGGGTAGGCTGGGATGAGGATCTAACATTTAATTTTATGTGGCCTGATACAAGCAAGCTTTGTGTTAAAGTTTACCTTCTAATAATTTTCATTAATACAAAACATGCCACAAAAAAGAATTAAGCATATTTAGAATATGACCTTGAACTTGCTCAAATGACCTAGGGTCAAGGACATTGCACACCTTCAGGTCATAAGCAGTCTTTAAGGTGAAATAAGAACTTCTAGTTTTTCTACATAAAAAGATATAAATCGGACACAAATTTTGAACTTTTCCTGTCATTGACCTTGACCTTGCCCGAATGACATTTGATCAAGGTCATGAGACACCCTAATGTCATAAGCAATCTTTGTGTGAATTAAGAACTTCCAATGTTTCAACATCAGAAAGGTATGGACCGGACATCAATTTTGCACTTTTCCTGCCAGTGACCTCAACCATCCTCGAATGACCTTGGCTCAAGGTCATGACACACCCCCAGGTCAATCTTTATGTGAAGTAAGGAATTCCACTGTTTTCTCCATAAGAAAGATATGGACCGGACACGTATTTTGGACAGACAGACGGGCGGACAGACGGACAAGGTAATTCCTATATACCCCCAAACTTAGTTTTCGGGGGGTATAATTATACGATACATTACCCTATAATTTGTGGGACTTTGATTTCAGCTTCCAAACCATCACATAACCAATAGAGTTTACTAACATGGTGTAGAAGCCAATAAATTCATTGATTTATTTACAGATTTATACATTAAATGGATGTATATTTAAATGTTCTGGGATCATTCCCACCCATCCCCTTTCTAAAATTTAATGATTAATCAAATATCTTGTAAATAATTGAAATTTCTACCTCTAACCATAAATATTTTGCTGGTCATGTAAAGATACATTTCAGACTGCCCCTAGGGTCATCCCATCCCCACCCCACGAAAACTGAAAATAATCAAGTATCTTGAAAACCACTGCATTCCTTACCCTTTAACTTTTATATTTTTTTGTGAATTGTGTAATGGCGCATCAAATGCTAAATAGGTATGGTCCTATTGGATAGTTCTGACCCCCAAGAAACGTAAAATGACCCAATACATTTACAAATCTTTATTTTAAACATCTTTGAAAATGTAAGAAGAGACTTGAGTCCTTATAACCTGGTTTGATGGGGGTGGGAGATAAACATTAATCTTTTGACCAGTCAATAAGTTTAACTTGAATAATAGTAATTAATCCCCAGGGAGAACATAATATTTCCGATCATTTTTCAATAAATTATTTGACAGTTATGTTAAGTGTAAATGTTATATTGTTTTATTTTTTTTGATTTTTTAAGTAGCAAATCATATTTCAATTTCAATAGATAATTTGACAATTATAAAAAGTGTAAGTATAAGGGTTTTTTGGTTTTTAAATAATGTTAATTATTTACAGTTTAAAAATCCAAATGAAGTTAAAAATATGAAGCCTTCTTGTGCATCTACTGGACACCCCCATCATACTTCAAGCGCTGATTTGGCTGTTGTGTAAAATAAGAGCGGATTTATGGGACCTAGTTACTTTTTGTAGAAAAAAAGTCATTTTTAGCATCGAATAAACTCTTGGATGACAATTAGATTTCAAAAACCTGATTTTGCATCCATATGACATTTTTTTCATATTCCAAGAAATGATTTGGTTAAAGTTATGTGAGTGGTGGAAACCAGTATTAGCCACTAGTTGACCCCCAGAATGAAATAAAATTTCACAATCCTTTTTGGACATCTACAAAACAACCTCATTCAAATTTCAAAGGATAATTTATTCAAGGGTTGTAAAATTGTAAGAGGAGTTTTTTTTCCCATCTCATTGATTTTTGGATGAAAATTGAATTCTTAAACATTATTGCGCACCTCCATTCATATTTTAAAGGATGATTAGGCTATAAAGAAAAATGTGTGAGGAGTTTTGGAAACCATGTTTAATTTGGAGGGATAAGATAACTTTTACCCATTCTTTAACACCTTGAATAAAAACAAAATTTCCGAAACCTTTGGTTATTGTGAAAATTGTACTAGCAGTTTTGAGAATCATGCTTTTTGTGTAAAAAAGTGATTTTTTTGTAAACTATTGACCCCCATAAAAATCAAATTCACGAAACCTTATTACACACTTACAGCATATCTCGAATTATTTTCCAAGAATACAAAAAATGTTAACGTTATAGGAACTGGGTTATTTGCCAACAAAATGTCTTTCTTCAGCCTCTAATTGACCATAAGGATGATAATTAATTTACAAAACCTTATAAGCATATATAAGACACCCCAATCATATTCCAATAGATGATTTGGATACTGTGTACAATTTAGGAGGCGTTACGGGAATATTTCTTTTAGGAAAAAAGATCCTTTTTTACCACTAATTGGTCCCTATGTTTAAAATGAAATTTATAAAACTTAATTACAAATCAGCAAAACACCCACCAACTTATTCTAAGAGATGATAAGTCCAACTCGTAAAATGTAATAGCAATATGAGGGGGAAAACCGTGACAGACAGACGGACGCACGGACGGACGGACAGGATAACAACAATACGCGGGGTTATAGGGAAGTTCGCGGACAAAGTGATTTATAGAAAGACTACTATGTACTTTGTAGGATGGTGTATGTTTTATTGAATGATTATCAATTGAAAATAATTATGAAAAAACTTGTATGATTCTTTTTAAATATACAGCTATTTTTACTTTGCATGAATTAGATTTACGGAGCACCATTTCATATTTCAACGGCGTCAGGTGACGTCATTCAACTGAAAGGCAAACATGTAACTCATTTTAAAAGTAAAACACCGATCTGCTTGTAAACAAAATTTAATAATGACGGCCCGGTGCAACAAGATGTCCATTGACGTTAACTTTTTGGACTTATTTTTCAAGTGTTGGTCGTCCATTTTCAGCGATAAAACGGTCAAAATTATTCTATTTAATTGCAAAAACCTCAAGGTGATGTCATATGAAATATCGTGCATTTTATGCCCTTAAATTTTCTTAATAAGGATTAATGCGTACAAAATAAAAAGATATATATATATCTTAATTATATATTGATTAAAAATATTAATTAAAAATACGTCAAGTTTAAATCTGAAAAGTTTCGCTGGTTTAAATCTGAAAAGTTTCGCTGGTATCATGCGAGTAGTCCGCTCACAATCGAACTTGTCCGTGGACTTTTCTAACAACCCTCGTACACCGAACTGTCTTTAGAAAGTGCCGGTATAATGCTATTTCTAATTTAAATCCTTTTTATTTTTTTGTAAAATTTTTGTATACGGTGATTTGATACGCATACGTTGAAAACAATTACTAATGGCATGGTTGACGTTTTTATCATCAATATTTTAATATTCCAGCAACTTTGCAGGTTTATATAAACTGCATGAAGCACTATATGCTATGTTGGGCAGTTTAAATATTCTTTATTTAAGAAAAAGTATGTCAAACAAATGAGGGGTTAGTGTGATCTGATTCAAGGAAGGTATCCAATACATGTTTATAATTAATATAAGTATATAAATTATAAATAAGCTTGAAATAATCATTGCCACAGTAACTGCTATATATTTAGTTGCTTTAGAAGACAGAGAAAGGTATTCCCCAAATGCATTCATTCTCTCTCTCTCTCTCTCTCTCTCTCTCTCTCTCTCTGTCTTTCTGCCTGTCTCTGTGTATGTCTGTCTGTCTGTCTTTGTCTCTCTCTCCCTCTTCTTGGCTTATTGTAATGTTATTTATATGTTATTGATTTAGTCTCAGTGTCCTTGTGTTGCTGCTGACCTTGATCATGGATGTATTCGGAACTGTACATTACACTCCACAGCAGCAGGTGGTGACGAAGTACAACAACTACAAAACAAAACCGGACTGGGTTATAAAACCACCCACTGCAACGATGAACAGACGGGTACATTGTTTATATCATGATGTATAGTTTGCTTTACTCTGTAATCATATCACCAAATAAATGACTGAACCAATCCAGAGATCTTTGAAGATTAAAATTTCATTTAAAAAATTTCATTAAAAAATCTAACTCTATAACCATGAAATGTCGCTGATTTCAGAAAGAAAAAAAATATTGAGTGAGTGAACGAAATTTTGACTTTAAAAAAATTTAAAAACTACAGTTGCAACTAAGGTTGTTTTATTCTTTTTATTTAAGGAGGGTCTATTAGATTCCAATCACCATATTTCATAAATGAAATCGTTCTTAACAATAAACAATTTGCAAAAAAAGGGTCGTGCGACGAAAGGGTCGCACAGTGAGCACAGGATGTGTCATGTCGTCCTCAAATGCCAACATAAAAATGAGAAAAGGAGTTAAATTATGGATCCGAACCCTTTACGGCCATGGTTAATTTGCGCGATATGATTATAGGGAATGGTGTAATTTTTCGGGATTTAAACTTTGAAAATATCTGCATATGGATACAAACATTCAAATGTATATGCATAAAATGAATCTGTGTTTCTGAAATACAATTAAATGTATGACAATTTACATCTTATATTTATTCTTTATGCACAAGAACACGTGCTATTTAGCAACATCAAGGCTTATTTTGTGTTAGCGTTTATGGAATGACCACGACCAAGCTGACGCTAGCAGCCACTAACAGTAGCCACATAACCCGTAAAAGCTATCAGAAGAAAGTAGAGTCCTCAAATTAATGAGCATTCTAACAGGAAAACACTTTATCATCGGTACATTAAATGCATAAGGATTGAAAATTTCAGAGGCAGTAAAAAACTCAGAAGTAAAATATGTGAACAGTCTTGTACATAAGTTTAAAACTAAATGGCTCATATTAATTGATAACAATGTTTTTGAACAGCTTCACAAATACCAACCTGTAGATTTTCTTGGTATATCTTAAGTGTTATTATTTCTATAAAAATACTACACAAGAACTGTACCTGTCGCATACAATGTTGAAATATTCTAATTACATTATTGCACCACTGTCCCAATTGTTAAAAGTTAAAGATAAAAAAAGAAAAACAATTGTTTAAGGTATTGTATATCATAATTATATATTTCACTGTTAATGGATGAATTTACATGATTTAATTTTTCTGTTTATTGCAGAAACTTGATTTAGGTAAATTATACTGAGTATGAACTAAATAGTATTACCTAAATTCTCAGTTTCGCCGATAACTGGTACAATACCACTTACTTTGGGTTCCATCTCTGAATGAAGAGACATGTAACTTTAAAAAGATGTACAGTGTACATTGTAATATTAATTATTTAGTTACAACACATTATCAAATTTACTTCACAATATGATAATTTTGAAAAATTAAGATTGATTCAAAAATATTTTCCGGGAACGCATTTCAAGACATCGATAATTATTACGTATGATTCAAGTTTGCTAAAATCATGATCAACGGGGGTAAGATATGGCCATATTGGGGTTGAGTTTTTACATTGGAATAAATAGAGCAAATCTTTTAAAATCTTGAGTTAAAAGTCAAACGTTCACATGTTTGGACGACAAGATGTGTTACATCTTCGCTAGCCAAGGGCTTTCGGTCCACTCCGGATCCGCTCCACAATACACCCTTGGCAGATCTCATTATGAAAACTCGGTGATGCGGTATCGTTATCTAGCGAGCAACTTGAGTTGCGCCCCTTTCATATTTAAGTTTTAATCGAATGAAACAACGGGATATATTACACACCACTGCATAAATACAACATGAAAACATGTTGACTAGCGAGTTTCGGAACATAATTAACGATGGTATTAAATACAAATTAAGATATAAACTAGAGAGCAAGAAATGGTTATTTTTATACTACAGAAGTGTATGTAAGGACCTGTACCTGGAATGAAAATGTCGCTGATATATGAAAGCTTTATGCCATAAGACCAGGTATCGTTGTCGTGAATATTGCGGACACAATAAAATAATTAAAATACAGCTCATTGAACCTTTAAAAGCAATAACCATAAGCAGGGACGTACATGTATATACTAACGGGATAGGCAACTTCTACATTCGCCATGTTTACTTCCCTTACTATCACGCAATCCTTAACAAGTTTGTAAAGTTCTGTTCAATCCCAGCAAAATAAATCGTTTTTTATATCGTAGATCTGGTTTGACCGTCGTGGGGAAGCACTATACTCAAGCACTTGTGTCTCAACTTATTAAAAGCACCGAGTGTTTTACCAAAGATCACACGGAACGCTGCGACTGGATCAGCTACTCGCAGCTACAGCCAATCATAAAACGGAGCTTATCCCCGTTTTCGTAATGAGATCTGCCAAGGGTTTATGGGGAGCGGAGTGACCGAAAACTCTTGGGTAACAAAGTTGGATGTGTTTTAAAAAAATTATTTATCAAGAATATTTACTCTACAATCTTGTCAATATAATTTAAAATGTTATTCAATACCTTTAAGCTGATTTGATCTTTTATACATGAAAAAAATGACAATAACAAACCGTCAACCATCTCAAAAATCAAAAAAACGAAATACAAATTCAAAGCAGAGCAACACGGACCTCCAAAATGATAGAGGTAGGATCAGGTGCCTAGGAGGAGTGAGCATCCTCTGCTGACCGGTCACACCCGCCGTGTGCTCTTTGTCGTAATTGGGGGGGGGGGGGGACCCGGAAAAGTCCGTAGACAATTAGGTGATAAATTATTGTCTAACAATTAGTATGAAAAACGTCTGTCAGCATGCGACCCAGTGGATGATTGTATTTGCTGACAAGGTCGTTGTATCGACCATAGAACGTACGAAAAGATGACTTCAAACGAGCCTGTTGATAGTCCTGTTTTATCAACTTGTTTGTCAGTAGCTTGCCTCGCCTTAGAAACTGTTCATACGAAGAGCATGCCCTTGCGTATCGAATTAACTGAGAGACAAAAACACCATATGCAGGTGATGAAGGTATATTGCTACATAAGTAAGGAAAGTTTACTATAGAAAAATTGAAGTCATCGCGTTTATCATAAAGTTTTGTTGTTAGGTTACCATCTATGTCCATTTCCAAAATATCCAAATATGAAACAGATGACGCAGACTCTGTGGTATCTTTTATTTCAAGTTCACTGGGATATATCGAGTCGACGTAAGTATGGAAATAACAATTGTTAATTGATAATACGTCGTCGATATACCTGAATGTTGAGTTGAAGGCCACAGCGAGTGATTTATTTTTTTCACGTACAAGTTTTTGAATAAATTCTGCTTCATATGAATACAAAAATAGGTCTGCTAAAAATGGGGCACAATTGGTACCCATGGGAGTTCCAACAGATTGTTGGAAGACTTGATTTCCAAAAACTACATAGATGTTGTCTATCAGAAACTCAAGCATCTTTTTAATATCAACTTCAGAGTACTTGTAGTTGTTTTTTCTTTGCGAAGCTTGTTGCGAAGGGGATAAAGCATCGCTGCTGTGCGTGTGTGTGTGTGTCCATTTCAGCCTTCTGGGTAAAATTTTAAGAAACCCTTGCACCAATGATAAACAAACTTCGAACATTTCTTAAACATGGTAAAAGGACGAGGAACCCTATTAATTTTCCATTCAATTGGTTAACTATTTATCAAAACGTTGTTAAATAAACAGCATTTAAAAAAGGAATTTTATGTTCGACTTGACAATAGACATTTCCGGTACGAAATTAAAAGTAAACATTTCAAATCAACAGCCTTATGTTTTGTTGGATTAAGACTTTGTAAAGGACACAAACGAGTTTTAATAATGCGGATTTAGAAGAATGTCCAAAATGAAAAATTGAAACGGGCAGGAAACTAATTTCATCTTTATTTTTATCCAAACAAGCAGCCGTCTGAGCCAAATTTGAGGCTATATTTCCCGAATTATTACATGTAAGAGTGGAAAAGGTTTAGATTAAGAAGAGTCATTGACTAATACGTCAACATCAACCACTGGGAATTCATTTTATATCAACTGCTGAAGATCTACATTTCTACAAAAACAATTTGGGTTGAAACACGATGTTTACTCCAATTTTCCCAGAGAAGTGACTAAAGATCGCTACTTGTAGATACGTTTCATACTCTTTATGAAACATAAGTTTGCTTATACTAATCGTCTGATCTAAAGCTTAATGATGTCACTAAATAAAGCTAAGGTCTGGTGTGTTTTCGCTAGCAAAAGAGGACTGCGTAACCACGTAAATGTACCCCCAACCCTAAAAATACATACACTCTAGAGCTTGAGGATAGAGATAAAGGAGTTTTTGAATTCACAGTAGTTTTACGAAGCTTACTTCATATTTGCTTTGTACAAAGTTATATGTATATATGCATTATATGCCCTGATTTTCTACAAAAGAAGTTGGTATCCTCAACGACATGTATGCCTGCATAATGCATTTCCCCAAAAATGTTTAATATATCTAGGGGATACTTCGCCTAGCGGTGCCCTTGTTGCTATTGTTTCCCAGTTGAGTGATGTGGCCCTCTTATTTTCCTTAACATGACTTTTTCACGACCACCACCTGTTTACAGTCAAAATAGTTCCACCGTCCACGTATATAACAGACAGTTTGTTGCTATGGCCGTTAGCTATTCGACTGCCGTATTTTATCAATTAATCCCCCTTTTAGTGAGGAAGATGAATAAAATTAATTTTGTTAAAAGATCAGCCAACTAATCTTGACTAGCATTCCCGAAGGAAGAGAATAGTAAAAACAAATTATTTTTAAATACAAAGTTTTTAACATTATTAATATTTACATTGAAATTATCGTTATTTTTGTTCATCTTAATTTATTCTGCTTGGGTCTGAATGTTGTTTCGGGATATTACACAATCTAATTAATCATATCTACAAGACGATGGTGTTACTTTGCGAAATTAATTGTCAACAAAATTGTCATTGAAAGCATAGGAAAAATGATTTGGCACCATCAAAGAAACTGATTATGGTTTCGACTACAATTATAGTATTACGAGCTTTATTTATTACGTGGACATCCACATAACGTTTGTTCGAAGGTTTAACAAATGTTTTAGATATGTGATAGATATGTGATACTTGGTTCTTACTTTTGTTACATACGTACAATATAGGACACGGTAGTGTGAGGAATTTCGACTTGTATACAATGTTAAAGGTTAATAAGACCTGAATCTATGTATGTTGAACATAAATTCAATAATTATGTTATATATGTGTCAGTAATTGTGTGTGCTAATTAACTAAAAGAGGGTTATTTAAACAATTTTTCAATTTATCAATAGCTCAAGTTAGCATTAATTATTTATTATCATTGATCATATCATGAATAAAAGTCAACCAGAAGTGTGTGACTTCTAACTTTGTGATGGGGATAACGATAGCCAAAACATAAATATGCTGTCAACAAAATGTTCCCGCTGATAAGAAAAAAGTATGTCTAAGATAAGACAGAAGCAGAAGTGTTTGCAAAGAAACATGATCAGTCTGTTCTTTTTGGGAGGTTTTTATCATCTTGTAGTGTCCCAGACGCTATACGAGCCTATTTTGTCCAAGAATACACTTCTGAATGAAGGGGTACAAACAACAGTCAATACTTTGTTAAATACATGCGAAAAAAGTCTTCAGAATGAACATAAGATGTCTAAGGAGTTGGCAAAGAATGTACAGAATCTTACCAGCTACTTAGAAACTACAACCATTGCTCTCATGGCATTCAAGCAGAAATTTAATGTGACAGGTCAGTATTGCAGCGATTCTTTATATCTATTCGATGATATTTAAGTCTCTTTGTAAGAGATTTGCTTTTTAGGAACCTTTGAATAAAAAAAACATAACGATGTATGACTAACGACATTACCCTTATTTTTAAAACAATATCAGACCAGCCATGCAAGGTTTTTCTTTCAATTAGTAGTCAATATCTCTTTGACAGGTAAATGTTTAGGGGAATCGATAATTATAATTTTGACTAAGTATAGAATTAGCTACTTTAAAAAAAATATATAAATCGACGTGTTATTGCGGACCGTGTCTCAATTAATAATATATTTTATGGCAACGCCTGAACAAAATTAACTCAACATTTAAATGTGACATTTTTTACGGTGCGCTGAATACCTAGAGTTCTGCATAAAAAGACCAAATAAGAGGAGTCAATCTTTCTTTACCATAGGAACAGTGATATTTAACTGATGAAGTGTTGCTTTACCATTAAGATCCGAATCTTAAGTATTTTCAGCATTGAAGATAACATCATACCCACCTTTAATTTAAACAAAATTTTGAAAACTTACATTGATATGCTTCTTGTGCATGCGGTCTGACAAACAAATAGACTAATTCCTTTATCGCCAAGATAACGCTTCTGCTACCGCGCTGAAAGTTCTGTGACTAATTTGTTTGCGTTTGGTTCAGGTAGTCACGTGTAAATAACGATATACCTTGTAATCAACATTTCCACTATATTTTTAATGATTTTAACGTCTGAACGTTATGTATGCCAACGATATGTTGATACTGTTTTCCTGCTCAGTTAAATTGGACACAGAATTCGTGTTATCGTTTTTTTAACAAACTATCGGCGATTTTTAATGTGACGAACAATGTGACTGGTGATAAGCATTCTGATTACGATTTGATTCAACAATTAGACTCTGGTCTTGCAGTAAACCACGTTTTACAATTCTTAAAAACATGTTTTCTGTTATTACTGGGGACTCTAAAATGGGACTCAGTCATCTCGCGGTGCCCCTTTTCAACAACTTTCACTTCGAGATACGATTTTTTGCATTATCCGGTCTTCATTATTTTTAAACCTTACCTTACAGTTTTTGCTGTTTATTCCGATCATTATTCCAGTTTTATACATGTACATTCTAATATCTGACATTTGTATGACGATTTGTTTCTGCCTTCCCATAATATTTCTCCGGGTCAAGGCAATGTTAATTTGCAGACGATAATTGTTTATTAAATGGGAATAACTCAAAAAACAAAAAATCCGCGAGAGCAGAAAAAATTCCAAATGCATTCACAATATCTTAACTTTAATAGACAGCTTCATTCTTTCTCTTTTCTAAATATGTGAATTTATTCATTTCTTTCATTGAAATTCATGAGCAGAATAAAATAATAAGACAAATATATACCCCCTCCCTCTCAGCCATAACTCTTGCCTTACAGGTGACATGAAATATTATTAAAGATGACAGCTTATATTTTTTTTTCTCTAAATATGCAGTCAATTTTATGCTGTGTCAGTAAACGTTGTTTAAACATGATATACATGAACACTAAATGCCCACTTTGGCCACACCCTGCATTAAGAACCCCTACCCTATACACTATATGATAGTTTTGGCCCCGCCCTAGATTCAAATCCTTACATTGGGACACATGTAATTTCAAATTTTGATACATGGCTTTATTTTCTTTCTTTATATGCAGCTAGTTTGTATTCAGTATTAGGAGAAGTAAAGAAGATTTTTTAAAACATTAACACTATATGAATATTTTGGCCCCGCCCTAGAGTCAGAACCCCTATCTCGGGGGACATGAAATTTATCATTTTGTTAGAGGGTTTCCTGGTCTACAAAATTATGAATTCAGTTTTCTTAACAGATGTGTGGACGTAGAGAAGAAATTTTTTAAACATTATATGCATTAACACTATACATCCATTTTGGTTCCATCCTAGAGTCAAAACCACTACTCCAGGGGACATGAAATTCACAATTTTAGTAGAGGACTTCCTGGATAACATAATTATGAAGTCAGTTTTTCTTACAGACGTGTGACAGTAGAGTACAAGATTTTTAAACATTATATGCATTAACACTATATAGCCATATTGCCCCCCCCCCCCCCCCGACGGCCTGAACCCCTTACCCAGGGGCCATGAATTTCACAATTTAGGTAGAGGAGTGCCTGGACATCATAACCATGTATTCAGTTTTTTTCCAACAGGTGTGGGGGTAGAGAAGAAGATTTTTGAAAATTTGGCGTTTTTGCATATTTGGCCCCGCCTGTGCCGCCAGGGGGGGGGGGGGGGGGGGGTAGAGCCATAAATTTCACAATTTATATTCTTCTTACCATAGACTTGCTTCCACCAAAAATGGTAACAATTGGCCTTGTAGTTTTCAAGAAGAAGTTAAAAATGTAAAATTGTTAACGCACGACGCACGACGACGGACGAAAACAGATACCAAGAGGTAACCTGACTTTACTCAGGTGACCTAAAAAGGAACAAGTCTATGCTAAAAATGTAAATATAAGATTAGTAGTGCTTATAATAATATTTGAACCAGACAAATTATATTTTTTTATGAATGCATTTTATATATATTCAATTCTTTAATACAAAAGTTTATTAGCAAAGTTGCCTTTTACGTTTTAATATACAATAGCAATTAATTATAAACAACAACCATACGCATATTAATACATACATTAGTTGTCCATCGTGATACACATGTACGTGTGGTAATGAAAAACATGCTCCTTTTCAGAATTATACCGTTTCCTTATTTGGTTTGCAAATCTATCATTGCTATTGCTACCTTTTTAAATTAAAATACATTTATATTAGTTTTATGTCAAAAATGTCTTTTACTTTTCGATGTACTTCCGATGCAACTTTTTAACTACATTGTCAAATATTTTACATTTAGGCAGTGAGGATCAAATCAAGAGATCGAACTATAGAACTGTTTTATATTCATCATACATACATAATTTAAGTGAAAATATTATATCTGCTTACCTTTATCGAGAATCCGTCACATATGAATGATCGCGTGCTGCAGGTGATATGAAAAACTGTATTGCCAATAGCAGGGAAACAGTTTATTATTTAGATTTCATGTTTTCCGTATAAAACAGCTGATATTCAATGCAAGTTGAAAGCTTGACACACGAACAAAATTGACATATTTTCTAAGCGTTTTTGGTGATTTTATCCCTATCTCTAGAAGAGTTCAATTACAGTGTATAGCTATTTTGTACCACGGATATGTTATCAATCCGGAACAAAATGATGTTTCAAAAGAATGTCAGACATGTTGTGACGATGTAGCATTCTACCTTAAGCAAATCTACGTTTTTCTGAAACTATTTGCGTATACTTTATAAGTAGTATACTTATGTTATATTGATTAACTTTTTATGAACCCTTTGCTTTGACAAATTTGTGTTACTTAACATGCTATTGTCTATGCTGTTGTCTTCATTTCAGGAAGAGGGGACATGATCTATAATGGGGTTGGTGGTATATGGTCGGGATAAGAGGGAAGTTTCTTTGGTTGACTGTCCTGGTGATGCGACATTTCAATGAGCTCTTCCTCCTCCGACTCAGAGTCACTGGTATACGGCAAATTATGCGTAGTAGGGGGGAATAAGATAGCACTCTGAT
This sequence comes from Magallana nippona, assembly GCA_033439105.1. Lineage (NCBI taxonomy): Eukaryota > Metazoa > Mollusca > Bivalvia > Ostreida > Ostreidae > Magallana > Magallana nippona. The sequence goes on from CM065921.1 coordinate 21,478,273, forward strand.
CTTTTCATCTTGTATGGAGACTGTCGTAGTTGATAACAGACAAATTTTCGTATTTAGCACCACTATCCATCAGCTGATACAACGCGATACCGGTTACTAGCTTCTGACTTATTTCTGTCGCAATATAGGTACACCAAGCCTCCGACTTTAACTGAGGGGTTAGGTGAGTATCTGTGGTAAGGAGCTTTAGATCTCTCACTGCTGGCGCGATTGGCATTACGAGTCTGACGTTTCTGTATTACGAGCTCTCGGTCCGATATAGGCCATTGTCGATTTGTAAACTGGTCCCTTTGAGTAAGCATCTCCCTTACAGACAAACCTCTTTGTCGAATCGAACTGTTGACGGATGCAACGGCAAGCGATAATAGCAGAGAGGATACCGCTCTTGCGGTGGGGTCAATCAGTATATGTTCCCGGACAGGGTTTGTGTTGATATTCTTGAAGCGTCCGAGCTCAATTGAGATCCGGTGGGACTTTAGAATTAGATCATTGGGAAGTCCTTTAAATCCAGGGGCTGGATCAGTACGGACAACAGCAAAGAGGCCATTCATCGGTCTTGTCTCGGCCTTCTCGTCCTCAATGATTAGGGTAGTAGTGTAACAGGAAAAGCATCCCTGCATAATAAATATAAGCTGCTTTTCTCGCTTCATCACGTCAGCAGCAAATGTGCTGTCAATGGTCTTAGGTGGATCAGATGTGGTCTGTTTAGAAGCAAAGTGTGGGACTTACTTGAGTGCTGAGCATTGAGAACAAGCCGCTGTAATACTATCAATTGCTTTGTTTATATCCAAACCAAAGAGGAACCGTTTCCTAGCAATCTTCATCTGGGATGAAACAGTTGTAAATGAATTGATGTAAGGAGTCCGTGGAGTACTGATCTTGGGATTATGATGAGCTCTTTTGCTGGCACAGATGGTTCATTTCGATTGACAACAAGCAATCCATCAGATGCTTTGGTTGCGACATTTACTTAACGTTTGATGTCTTTTATGTTTGTTGCCTTGCAAGAGGGGCGTCTTTCCTGACGGAGATGCGCACACGTCCTCCTTAGGTCTGGGCACTCTGGCTGTATGGCTAACCATGCATATCTCGTGGTGAATTGTAACTATGCCTTCCATAATGTCTGACAAAGAAGTGGTGCGAACACCATTGATTGTGAGACAAACGAACAAATTTAGCAAGTGGTTTCTTTGCACTCGGCAGAACTTTGGCTTGAGTGGTGGGAAGGTAAGATGGCTGCACCAGCAACATGACGTACTGGAACCTGGTACCTGGTCACAGTTGATAGGAAGGTATATACGCGTGGGCTGGCTGAGAACTCTCCACGGCATAGTTTATCATAAGCCATCACACTTGGTTTACTGTCTGTGAGAAAACAACAGGGTCCCAGTCATTGCACTATGTATGGGCTGTACTGTTTGATTGCGGTTCCTATCGACAGATCCGCTATTTCACAAGGCAGCCAGGACAATAGGCCTTTTCGCAGTTTCGCGCTGAAAAATCCTCTCTTGAAACATATAAGGTGGCTCCAATCTCAGGATTACGCAAGGCACAATCTGTTACTATCCAGAAAGTGTCCTTTGGAATGGGTATGTGAATGGTTTTAGTGTCCTGTAGAGCTTCTTGGGCACGTTGGAATTCTCGAACTAGATCATCAGACCACGATACGACGTCCTTTGAGTCCATACCACCTGTAGCTTCCTAAAGTGGGGCCAGCAATGATGAGCAGCCGGGTATTACTCGAGACAACACGTTGTAGGCACCTAGGAAGCTACGTTGGTTTCACTTTGGTTGGCATTTCACAAGATGCTAAAGTAGCTGTGCGTTGAGGGCTTACACTGATGGTCCCTTGTTGCCAAATCCTTCGAAGAATTGTTGTCTTACATGGTGCAATAACAGTTTTTGAGGCTGACAACTTGAGATTAGATCTATTCAGAGCAGCCAGAACCCTAGAAAAATTAACCACCAGTTGTTCTGGAGTGTCCGCTCCGCAATAAAGATTATCTGCCAGTTTAACAACTATGCCTTCTTCAAGTAAGTCGCCCAACACCCTGCATGTGAGTTCTTCCAAAGCTGTCTCAGACCCAGGCATTCCCATGGCTGAGCGTGTGTATACTCAGACGCCTCGCAATGGTGTGACAACACCACAATAGTTCATGAAATCTCTAGCTAGAGGGATTTGGTAGAATGTCTTTGTGAGATCCGTCACAGCCAGGTACCTCCATTGGCCGATTTTCCTGAGTATGGAATCAACATCAGGCATCAAGGATGGTTGCAGCTTGCTGTAACGTGCTTCCTTTAGAAAAGCAGTCTCAAGGCGGAATCCACCGGAGCCTTTCCTAACGAGAAATGACTGGTTTAGGCACTCAACTGTGACTCCAACATCTTCAGGCTTCTGGAATACCCTCATGGATTCAAGTTCGTTCAACTGAGACTGAAGTAGCTACAGCTGTCCACGAAAATATTTAGGTAGCCGTCCTTTTCTCTGTGTAGGCATTACTGGTCCAATGGTTACTCGAGCTTAGAATGGTCTTGCCTGTCCATTATATCCGTGGGAGATTGAGCTAAACACTTTGTTGTTTGTAGCAAAGGAATCTTTCGTAGCCGAAACAGTTTCTCGGTTAAGAATGCCATCTGAAGCAATTGTGACTAGTGATAAGTACGGAATAGATGGTTTGACATAAGTTCACAGCACCAGATATTTACATGGTCAGACCATGATGGGAATTCCCGCAAAGACATCAACATCAAGTTTCTTTATCACAAGTCTCTCAAAGAAAAAGGAGTGCGAGTCTCTGGAGAAATGGAAGGTAGTTTTTCCTACAACCTTTAAAGGCTAGCAACTATCTGTTTGGTGCTGGTTCGTGGGGGAGATCTTTTGGGCAAGTGACGGTTGATGCTCTGATCATGTTGCCAGTAGCTCCAGAGTCAATAGTTAAGCGTATGTGGGTGTGCTGATGGAAGACGTCCAAACACAGCGACTGTCTGATGGACACACGGTTGCTAACTAAACTCACGGTGGACTCAAAGGTAGGCGTCTCATCCGTATCCTCTATATCCGAGTCCCTGTCGATAATACCTTGGATCTAGCTTTTGCTAAGTATTTGCGATCGTTCTCAGGTAGGAAACGGCACTCGCTAAGAAAATTGGCACTCGAGCGCTTTGCCTGCTTGTAAAGAGGATAGGGACGACTCTGCTGCTTCCCTGGGAGGGGGGGGGGGGCGCTGATCGAATGTAATGAGGCTGAGCAAAGGTGCGGAACGATCTTACGTCCTCATTGTTACGGATTTCCTCTAAAAAAGAGGGCCGAGATATTTTAGGCTTTATGGAAGCCAATGTCCGAACTCTCAGCTCTGAAACATACCGTTGTTTCACAAGTTTGCAGCAGTGACGGGTTTATTAATCGGAGCCACGTCAGAACAATGAGGTTCTCCATCGTGAGGGACATTTCTCCATCCTTTTCGAGGTTCACGCCATGGTGAGTAATACCTCCTTCTCTTTTAATCAAGTTGTCATCAATGAAAACTAGCAGTCTTTAACTTTGATAAAGGTCCTCAGGGCGTTTATCTGAACGTAAGTGAATATCATTAAAGTCTAGAAAATGTGCACCGGATGATTGAAAGCCGAAATGTAGTCTTATAGACTGCCAAATCTGCTCCAGGTATGCAGAGTTTTTCATAATAACGTTACCAGATATCACAGGACAATAATTGACTATCTGACCTAGCAAAAGATCCAGCGTAGTAGATTTCTGTTGTGCCGTCCGTCTTTTGCCGTCTGTCTTTTTCGGGGATCTGTGCGGCGTCGTCCTGGAAATCTCGATTTGGGTTGGTTTTCGATTTTCTTCGTCCCATTGGCGTCATGAGATAGTTACATTGCAAAACTGGGGTCAAGGGATAACGAGTATAGTAGGTTCTGTTTCCAGTTTTCGAAGGAATTAACAGTCTCTGTTTTGGAAAGACGACACTGTTTTGGTGCCCTATGTGTAATAGCCATGTTTGGTTAACACGTGGATGGATACGTATAAAAATTACTAACACGAGGTTTCTCAGTGTCTTTTCTCGAGACGTAAGATCAAAATTGCTGCTTCCACTATGCTAAGTTTGATGGAACCACAACTAACGCATTGTAAACTATATATAGTGAAGTTTATTCAACTAACTGACAATAAACACCAAACTGAATGCAAGTATGGCGCCAGAATAATAATACCCGGAATGTCGAACCCGATCGTTAATAGGTTAACTCTAACATGTGTTGGCGCTTGTTAAATTCCAAACTTTGATTACTATTTCTATGTCAAGTTGTATAATAGTAAGAAAGAGAGAAAATATGATATTATAATTTCCTTTCATCTTTATTTAATGACCATTTAATCAAATTTACTTTTGACAAGTCGAAAACCAGATAAGACTCCTTGCTTAAAATGACCTTATTCCAGTGTGCATCAACAGTCTTGTGTTCATTACCTCTGCACCAGGACACGCGTTTCTTTCTGTTCACTTGTGAATTCGTATCGACTTCTTTACTGTCCGCTTGTGGTATCCATCATTATGAAGTTTCCTTTCAATTGTTCGGTTTTTCTGAAAGTACGATTTCTCCCGATATTAAACAAGTCTGTTATTTCTTCTAAGAACTTCATGCGATGTCGTCTTGCAGTCCGGGAAAGTAGGCTCACATCTCAATGTCAATCGTTTTTATATTTGTTTCAAAAAGAGCAGTTCATCTTTGTTTACGTGGGGTTTCCAAAATTTACAGACAATAATAATATGACACAAGTCAAGTAAATTATCACGTGATGATTGTTTAAATAAATTAAATATGACGCAAGTCATGACGTGTAGTATCACGTGATGATTGTTTAAATAACTTGGAATATCCTATTACAATAGGTGGATCATAGATTTTATAGTAAATTACGAAAGTGGTTTTATTTTTTACAAATACTTTTAGCGGATGACTGTACCTTTGTCACAATTCAATCAAATATCTAGCTCTTTTGTACGAATGTTAAACAAATCTCTCTTGAACACAAATTTACTTCATACATTTATATTCACTCTCTTTGACGACTGTTTTCAGGTAAATCCTTCTTTGCCTTGTCAATTATTTTATCATGATAATGATGCCACATTTAGAATACCTGTTTATGTTTCTTATAATAAAAAAATACAATATTTTGTTACTTGTGTGTTTTTTTTTCATGGTTAGTTTAATATTTGTTTTCTATATTTTCAGATGGTTTAGTGCTTGACATTTGTAAAATACATCCATCATTGGTCCTGCCACATCCATTTAAATGTCAACAATATTACAATTGCTCAATGTTGGAAGGAAACCTTATTGGTGGTTTATGTTCCCCTCCTCTGCATTTTAGAGAATGCAAATATCCTGATCTGTTCTCTATAGAAACGTTACAATGTGAGAATTTCACTGATGTCAAATGTGGGAGTCGCTTCGAAGAGAAATATTATTGTAAGTAACATTTGAATTGTTGATAACCACAACGAAAACAATGATCATATTGCTACATGTAACAGTACTTATTTTGTGCGTAATTTTACGGTGCTGCCATCATGAAAGCTTGACAAGAATAGGACAGGATGCAGGATGTACGATACATGATAGAAATACTGAGGTTGAATTATATCCTATCCTGCCCTACACTTAATCCTGTAGTCAATCAGATTCGAGTATAAATTTCAGAGTGATTTTGCAAACCGATAATTAATGTGAGAATACATTTACAACATCAATTTTATTTGTATTACGAAGTAAAACATTCAGGAAACATTATTAATGTGATATTTTCACAAAGCGGTAAAGAATATCGATGAGCGCTACATTGTTGTCAAATTGAATTCGAAAAGAGCGTAAGTATGCAGTTAATGTGACAACTTTAGGTTTCACAATACAGTGACAGATTGATACATAAATAAATGTTTGTTTCAACAATATATAAAAGTTCTATTTCTGCTTTTTATTTATTATAATACATACGAGGGTTGTCCAAAAACTTCGTGGACACATGTATTTTCATTCTAAATAACGATGTTTTTTTCAGGAAAATATCATAATATTTCAATATAGACTATAGCAATGTTTATGGATAAAAATCAGAGCAATGTACATTCTTATATTGGAGTTATTATATACACATTGCCTATACAGACCGCACGGCCCAGTCTGACGTTAAGTTATAACGACGTTTTCTTACGTCGCAGTCCTTGATTTACCTGTGGTTAATATGCCGCATTCACCGTTTGGTCAGACGATGCAATTGCACACTACAGCAAAATATCGCCTGTGTCACTTGTGGATAAGTGATCTATTTTCGATATTTCGATGTTTTCCTGTTTCCTCCATCAATTGAATCGTTTCTACCGATGTTTTACCCAAGTCGACACATAATTTTATGAGGCTTACTGTTTTGTGCGATCAACTACATTTTTTCTGGCGTTTTTAAAGACACGTTCTTGCTGTAATATTCCTAAAAAAGCTTTACTCGTTTAAAAACAGGTTCAAATGTCGTACGAATATGACCACCACAATACTAACTACATAACAATTGAAGATTATGATGTTTTGAAATGTTTTTAAAAATCCGTAAATAATCATAACTAAAAACTCTTCTATGACGTTTTGGCAATTTTTTACACTGGGCCGAGCGTACTGTCTGCGACCCTATAATTCAGTAGAGTTTTAGTTTAATTTTAGGTAAAAACATATAAAACCACTCTAGAATGATTTGGAATTTTATGACAAAAAGTTCGGTATACAATACGTATATTATTATATAAACCCATTTAAAATGACAATAACGTGATTGTCCACGATTGTTTTGACAGCCCTCGTATATCTTGTAAAACAAAAACGTTATCGCTTACCTGTTTGTTTACGTAATTGTGTACACTCCGCGTACGATTTAATATTTCCGATGCACAGGAAATAATTTACATCGTTTTAAAGATATTTGATTTTTTTTTTATTAGACATTACAATAGTCTATAGTTCGTTCGATTCATAAAAAATTATTTTCTTAAATTTTGGTGTTTTTTTTAAACTCTTATTTCTGAATGCGATCGGTATGGGATATGATATGATAGGATAGAGCTTACATGTATTTCCATGATATGATGCAGGATACTGGATATAAGATATGATAGGATTATTTGTTTTCTCAACTTTCACGAAGGCAGCACTGTACATGTAGGTCATTACGTCATCAGTACATGTACTTTTGTTCTTAATGAATCAAATGCAATTTGTGGGTTGAGGTGTTTGACATTTTATGTATTGAAGCTATTTGCATTTTACAATCAAACTGTTAGCTGTGAGCTCCAAGGAATATATCCTTTTTGGATTCTAGTTTCAAGTTTATTTATTCTCTCAAACCATACAAAAGCGGTACGTGAGGATTGAATTAAGAAATGAATTAAATAATTTTTCTATTGATCGACGTATCATAGGAAATATTGACCGGAAAACTTTTTCATCAATGCGCTAGCAAGTGAGGTACTTAAATGGTATATCTGCCGCTTGGAATACGCTGAAGGAGTTGATGCACTACTCATAGCTTTGCTTTACAACGCTTATTCTGATGACCGATCATGTACGTGTGTTAATTAAATTCAAAACTCGTCATTAGTAAATTTGAACAGCAGTGTTACCGTGAAAGTATATAGGCCTATATGTTCAGCATAATTATTCATGGAATTGGAAAGCCAGTCTCGCCATCAATGTTGATTGTCGCCTAAAGCAGACGAACTCGTGATAAGACATTTAATTTTCTATTTAGGGAATTGTTTATTTTTCAAGGTTAAACTTTTAATTTTTTTTTATATTTATAGAGTTGCATTTTGTTTGCTTACAATTAAACAGACACAACATTACATTTTGTTGCATTGACAGTTGAAATTCCCGTTCTTTAAATAGTGTTAAATCAGAACAGTAGAGAAAAGTAGATTCGGCAAAAATGTTATTGATGCAGGTATCAAAGAAATTTTTCGACCAATCAGAAGCGCCAATATCTCGTCGTACTGATACATATTAAATGGTTTAGGAATGAATTAAATAACTTTTTAATAAATTGATTAAATCATAAACAGATAGATATATGATTTATTACCTACATGTAACCCGAAACAAACAGCTTACAAGTTCCCATCTTCGGGTGACCTTCTTTACTTTCTATCTGCGTAGTCTATTTTATAGAATAGACACACTACAGAAAACTTTAGATAACAAAGTACAACTCATTATTATTTAATTGTTATATTTAATTGTAATTGATCATTCAGTAAAATGTAATTTGTAATTAATTTGATCAAAATTGTAAACGTTAAATACAGTATATTACCTAGTTGTATTCTGACTTTTATTTTTTTTCCTGGTTCATTTTTTTCATTTGTTTATTTTTGCATTAATAACATACGTTATCTTGTTATTTTTTCTCTTTATTCTTTTTTATTTTGTTCAAAATTACCCTCTTTTTAATTTCCTCCCAACTTATACTTCCTGAGCATGCATGCAGAATTATCTTAAAATTGGATCGATATGACAGTAAAGTATGGCTCTTGCTTGTATTTAATATATAATCTATCAACCCCCCCCCCCTCCCCGAAAAAAAACCCTAAAAAAAATCATCTTAGGCAGGTATCAGAGTTTATACTGAAATAGATGGTACACTACAGATGTTTGATCCACCTCTAAATTTATCGCGTGAATATAGTGCGATATCATTGTGACGTCATACGATAAAATGTATAATCATTTGTTTACGTATCTCAACTCTATACGAAGGAATGGAAGCAAAATCTCTTGGGTCTCACGAAAGTGTGTGTGGTACTCAAAACGTGTCTTCAACCCTCAAGGCATCGTAAATTACGCGTTAAATATCAGCCATTTTTGCATAGCATTACGGGAAAAACATGAGAGCACTATGGGATGTTGCAAAAAAAAATCGGGAGGAATCTGTAGGGTTAGCTCGTTCTTTTTCCTGCGCGCACTGGTTCTTAGAGTTCGCTTCGCTTGTTATTATGCTTGCGTAAAAAAAATCAAAGGTCAAATATCATTGCAGATTTTTTTCCACTCGTGATTTTTTTTTTCAAAATATCATTATTTAGCTGTCAATTAATTGTTATTACTGCAATATTCAATTTGTTTTCTTTGTGTTTATATAGGTAATTACGACATAAATTACATTCCCTGTCACCCGCATACTACCGGGGCAACTTGTAGCAGTGATATTCCAGATTGTACTAATGAGCCGAATGGATTACTACAAGATGAAAGGAAAGGGGGTGCTTATTACAAAATTTGTTATAAAGAACGGCTAATGTCGACAGGATATTGCCAAGAAAACGATGCTTGGGAAACATTCATGTTTCCATACAATGGTAAATGTGTCCGTTCTAATGAAATACCTGCCAGCGAGTATAAAACTGACCTGCATCCATCTTGTATCGGAAAAACTGACGGAATCTACCATTTTCAGCTTCGTATTTATGATGTATATTTTACATGCAAGAACGGAACGGCCAAGAGGATAATGTGCAAGCAAGGCCGGTTTATCGATAAGAACACTGGTGACTGTTTCTGAGACGTGCATTGCATGAGACTTGTCAAGTTCAAGTTCATTTATTCACTCAAAACATCAATTATGTTATATGAGGTATAGAGAAAAAAAATCAAATGGATATAAAATGTACTAACACAGGGGTAAAGTAATGAGTACATGTGTAGTAATAAAAGCGGGATTAAAATAGAAATGCATTCCTAGGTGTCTACCTAGGAGAACCGACCAGATAAAAAAAAAATTGCTTAATATTAGTTTTCATATTTTTGAAGGGTAACGGGATTTGATGTCAACGAAAGTAATCTAAATTTTAAAGTGATAGGGTTTCTAAGATAGTATTCTTTAAATAGTTTATTTTTTATTGATATTAGACCACTGCGTTCAAAATATAATGATATTCATCGCCAATCTGAATGGCTTCACTTATATTACACTTACGATCTTCTCTTAATGTCTAAATAAGAGTTACATGCACCAAGATTTCGTAAAGCAAATATACAGCTTTCGTGAAAATATTCCTTAAATACGTAATGATAAGTTATAACTTATTTTTTTTAAAAACAATTTCAATTGCATGAATGACACTGTTTTTCTTTATTGATCTTAAAACATTAAAGACGCGCAAAACATAGAAAAGTATTATCACACAACACATTTTTAATAAGATTTGTACATGCATGAATTTATCAAATGCCTTGCGGAAAATAATACAGTCATTTATTTGGTCGGTGCTTTGGTGGACAAATAAGAACCGGAACTGTAAAATGGTGAAGAGCATAGGCGTCACAAACACGTCCGGTTATCGTCCGCCTCATGCACTGCCCCCCCCCCCCCCCCCCCCAACGTGTTTCCATTACAATCAGCGCCCAGTTCCTCTGCGAAACGAACTATTCTTTCTCCCGGTTTATGCGCGTGGACACTCCGGACTTTTCACTCAGTCTACGTAATAAATAATATTAATTTGGTTTTTTTTTAATTTGTTATTTTTATCTTGTCTTTTTTTGAAACGAAATGCCAAATAACCCAGAGATGTTGATTTTAAAAAAAACCACTTGCTTAATCTATATCAAAGTGTTCAATACGATTATCATGCTATACCAATAAGATTTAATTATACACATTATACCACAATATATACCGTAACGGTATTTTGACTAAAATTGTAAATTGTTAAAAATTATCTGTTTGTGAAAACGCTATTATATTGTACAGTACGTAGCCTATATCGTATCAATAAGTGCACATCACATCTTCTTTTTTTATTTTACCACAATTCAAAACAAGTGAAACATTTTCAGTTGCAAAATCTCATCAATTGAGTGAATGCAATAGAAGTCCTATAGCCGCCATTACTGTAAACAAATTTTTATTCGCGACGATCTTATTTCGCGTAATAATTTAATTGAAATGAGAGAAATGTTGAAACTATTTTCATCATGATATTCCATAAATTTCATAAACAACAACAATAAATTTAACCAAACTAAAATTAAATTGTATGCCATGCTATGGTATGCTATGACGAATCGGAATCAAATAATATGCTATGAGGTATTTTTGCTTTGCTCTGAAATTATAATTAAGCTCTGAGATTTAAATGCAAATGTTATACAATACTATCACGGCTTTAGCTTCTTGTTAATATGGATGATATTCCGCTAATGGATTACTCGAAATAAATATTAATAACACTACTACAATTACAAGAGGGGGTGATTATTCGCAGTTAAACCGATTATTTACAATGCTGCAGTCATCTTCCTTAAGCCTATTTGGTGTGAAAAGGTATTTGTAAAACTCTTAAGGTTCCTCGACACACCAATAGTTTGACGGATTGATCATGATAAACACTTGTTTTTCAAATATTATTTCACAAAACAGATACCTATATCTGCTTTCAATTATTTTATATGAATTGTTTTTGTATTTTTCAGTGAAATGGGAAAAAATGTTTTGACTGCAAACAGGCCATTTTAAAACTTAAAATTTGGTCTCAATTGATGTGTATTATAATTATGAATAAAAGCATGTCAAAGATTATCTGGTCATGTTTTGATTTTTTTAATTAAGAAATAAATCTGAAGATTAAAATTGAAATTATTTTATATCTTTTAAATCTATGGATAAAATCTAAAGAATAACAAATAAGCACATAAAGAACTTATCAAAGATATGATATTTTACAAAGAAATTGAAACTAAAATGCAATGTTTTTGGCAAATGGCAATATATCAAATTTTAAGTGATCCCGATTGAAAAAACGTATCCCGATCAAAATTTAGCTAAAACAATCCCAAAACACAAAAAAAAACACAAAAACCGAACAAATAAACAAACAAACAAAACAAAACTGCAGTTTATTAATAGAAATAGATATGCATTATTACACTAGTAGATGAACAAACCATTTTACAGTATAACAACCTGGAATGTTTGCAAAATTGTTATATATTCCAACTTAATACTGTTCGGGATCAGTTAAATTACAATCGGGATCAGTTTAAATATAAGATTTTCCAATTTTTCTTGACATTCACTGTGTTTTTTTTTTTCCATTTCTTGTTGAAATATGATTGTATAGCAATTGTTTAATACGAGTGACAGTTCATTAGTTGTTTTAATCTATAGGTAAAAAATATCTACATTTACACATAAATTACATCAAAGAATTTTTAAGAGAGAGAGAGAGAGAGAAAGAGAGAGAGAGAGAGAGAGAGAGAGAGAGAGAGAAGTATATATTAATATTTCTAATTTTAACAAAAATTCTTACTAAATACATAGACTTGCTTCCCTCTAAAACCGTTCTTTACTTTTGGAGAGAATTGTTCAGTCTGGAAAATGTAATTTTTGTTTAATTTGATCAAGAGTGCAAACGATAAGTATAATTTTTATTTTGTACCTTAATTTTGTTGTTTTCTGACTATTTTTTTTCCTCGTTCATATTTTTTTTTAATGTTTATTTTTGCAATCTAAAAAGTTTATTTGGCTATCTTTGACATGTATTTATACATGTAGATTATGGAGTTGTGCTTCAAATATTACCAGATTTGATTTTTAGCTCTGAAATAACCTGTTCGCAGCCAAAACGATGTTTCTAGTTTTAATCATAAAATAAAACAAAAAAAATCATATATAATAATTGAAAGCTAATAATGGTCTCATTTTTGTACAATCATTTTTCAAACTGATTCTCTATCGATCCAACAATTAATGCACTGCTGTGTTGAGCCACCTTTACATGTCATCTGCTCTAACTGTAAATACAAAATTAACTTGTGGATTACTTGAGATCCAGAGCCTACTAGGAATGATATATCCACCAATAGAATGAGTAATGAAAAATGCTACATCTGTGAACTTTTTCATAAATTTTAAATCACTCTAACTTTGTTTTATTGTATCTTCAACGCTGTTTGACATAAATTAGTCTTCTGATATAATCCCTGCGCAGAGTCACAACCCGAAATACAAAATGCCATACCCATGTAAAGACAGAAGTCTTGAATTGCAAATTGTTTTGAAATTGCAAGCTTTATGGAATTCTTTGTCAATTTATGTTTAGGTAATCACGTCTGCATAAATACCATGCAAGTTCTTTCCGAACAATGTCAAACATGCATGATGTTGGTTCCACTGTCTGTCTAACAGAAAAAGTAACACAAAACTAAGTCTGGTGACGAAAAAAAAAACCATATTGGCTCAATCGTAATAAATAGAACTGTTGGACTCGATATGATTTGTCTATTTTATTTTTGATACAATAATTCCAGTAATAGTATTAAAATAAACATGATAAGTCTCATAATAAATTGCCACAGGATTACTAATTCTGAATTAATACTAACTTATCGATTTATAACCTCTCTTGTGCATGCATCCACCTGCATTCATGATAGTATATGTGACCATTTCTATATCGAATTGAAACATTTTAAAGGATAGAATATAGTAGTAAAGCTGTGAAATGACCATTAAAGGGGTTCGAAGTTGCTTAGCTTGTAGGCTTGGTCTTGAAATTTTTGATAATACTTTAGGTATTATATTATTACGCACTTTAAGTACTCTGGATATTTTGTTCTTGTCAGATGATAACTTTACTAGTTAGAATAATTGTATACTTATACTATTAAACAGTTAAGGAAATAGTATGTAGGACTAATAGCATCTTACATTATACGTTCTTAGCAAAGAAGTGCATACAATGTAGTAAGAAAAAAGTATATAAGCACAACATGTTATCAATAAAACACTGTATACGTTTAAAAAACGGACATTAATATATAGGGTGTTTCAAATGTTAAATAAGCTTAAGGAAGGAGTATTTTCGTTATTAGACATACTTCTTATAAAAAGAAATTCGTGAAATTTTTACACGCTCAAACATATCATATCACCAAATTATTCTATCAGTTTAATCAAATTTGACCTCCTTGTTTTCGCATGACGGTGAGGTCAAGGTCACTACCTTTTTTTTCTTAACTTGAAGTATGATAAAAATAAAGTTTTGTAGTCATCTGTTTAAGATATGAAGTTTGTATTCTTCAGTGAAATGATAAATTATCAGAATGTTTATCAGCTTATACTACTAAATTGAAATAAATATTTCAACTAAAATTGATATTGCTTAGCCCGCATTTCCTCTAATTTTCTTAAATTTTTAAGATATTTTGATTATTTTTCTATCCTTCCAATAAAATATTTCTAATTTTTTACATATTATGGGACTATACATAAAGATATAAACTAACAGAAAATCTAATATATTGACCATTTAATAAGAGAGAAAAACAGATTTTAGTGATTTTTCCACACAAATCTATTTATAGAATGAGCTCTTAAAAAGTTTATCAAAATGTTTTAAAACCATATTCTAAACTGTAGTATCTTATTATTAGTTCAAGTTACTTGAAAAAATCCATCATTAATGTTATTGTTTGCAAAATGCTAAATAAACTAATGAATCTATAGCAATTCTGAATTGCAAAAAACATGTGATATTTTCCTAGGCCAATGTACCACCAAAAATATAGTCCCTGTTAGATTCTAAACTTTGATTATTATTTCTATGCCAAGTTGTATAATAGTAAAAAAGATAGAAAAATATGATATGTCAATTTCCTTTCATCTTCATTTAATGAACATTTAATCAAATTTACTTTTGACAAGTCGAAAACCAGAAAAGTCTCCTTCCTTAATGTGTGTCACCTGGTGTCAAGTGTAACTTTTTAGCTCTCGTTAGTTTACAAATATGTGAGCTTATTCATTTTAATTTGCCCGAACCGTAATAAATTTAAAAGGATTAAAGGTTAATTTTTTTAAGGCAAACACAAAAAATGAGATAAATATACAAAATGTGTTTATTTGACAAAAATGTACATATCAATTCAAATGAACTTTTACATACGTTTTACGCCATTGCTAGTCAGTATTACATTAATGTACACAGCACATACACCATCCAGTGCTACATACATTTTTTCTATTTTCTCAGAAATTATCATTCCAAATGTTTTCGCACTATTGAAGTTATTTTCAACACTGGTGATACATATTTTCTTTATATCCTTTTATCATTGATTACAAAATAAAATAACATTTATCAAGATATAAATATAGGTACGTTTAATCAATCGATATTGTCTGACAGTATAAACTGTGTCGTGTTTAAAATCTATACATATATTTCATGTGATCCTAGCTGCAATACAATTTTGTCTCCTTTAATGAGAACTTAGCTTGACAGAGAAAAAGGTGATGCAAATGTTATGAAAAACTAAAGCCTTACATAATTTCAATGGTATATCAATCCGAATCAGCTCACATATAATGTTGGATATTTATATCAAAGGAATAACAACAAATTGAATGATTCAAATTAAGGTTAGTTGTATTTTTGGGATACGATATACGATACGATACGATACGCCTTTTGTTGGTTTTTTTTTGTTTTGTTTTTTTTTTGTTGTTGTTGTTTTTTTTTTTGGGGGGGGGGTTGTTTTGTTATTATTTAGTTTTGTTTTGTTTTGTTTTGTTTTTTTTAGGGGGGGGGGGGGGTATTGTTTTCTTTCAAATCTAATCGACCAAAAAACCTCTAAATTTTCTTTGATAACGTCATTTCAAATATCTATATATTTGGGATTCAAAAAACAATCAAATGGTGATTTGGTTAATTGATTTCTTTGCGATGATCAAATACAATGAGCATAAGTTTCAGCGTGGTACATGTAGGATATAGATTTATAAGTTCTAAAAAAAATTACAACACAAATTCGACCGTGTTCGTATAGTTTGTAATAACGGGTTTCAAAGGGCAAGCTGGCCGATTCTCTTAGAATAAATATTTATGTAGAAATTAAAAAAAATGTAAGTAAAATATTTTTCGTTTTATTGATATTAATCCTTTGAATTTTAGTTTCTGACACGGTGCTCACTTATTTGTTATACATTTTTGTTTTGCATGTTCTTCAACAATAATATTTAACAGATAACGACAACAAATAAGGCTTATATGTTTATTACATGTGTTTTCATAAGATACCACAGGATGAAGCTCTGCCATTCAGTCAACTGAATGTTGACTGAAAGGTCTGGAAAGGTGACTGAATGGCACAGCTATGCCATTCACCTTTCAGTTGACTGAATGGCAGAGATTTATCCTGTGTACTGCACCAACGCTGCATTAAAAGACACATTCTTGTCTTTTTTTCAGAATTCACAGTGAACAAATAGGTAAAACCACAAAAAGGGAAAGGCACTATTTTTTTCCTTTGGTAAAACATGGACAGACGTCTGATTGTTCGTCATTTGATGACAGCTTGTCTTACGTTGGGTATTTTTACCAGCATCTGTTCACAGACATTATATGATACGGATTATAAGCAATACAGTATCTTGAACAGAAGAAGCAGCCAAGGAAGTGTCTATACAATCACTGCTAGACGAAACCGAGACTCTTCTAAAGAAAAAGACGTCTGATTTGCAGAAACTTGTCGATAAGGAAGATGCATACAATGATTTAATGAAGATGTACAGTCATGGACATGTTCCTAATGGTAGGAAGTTCTAAGTTAATTTTCTTGATCAAGAGATATAAAAAAAGATACGCATAATCTTTGAATTTTCGATGTTTCAGTTGTGTTTTTGCTTTTTTTTTATTTGAGCTTATTATGTATCTGATACCGTGTTTAAAACAAACAAGTCATTTGAATGATTAGAAAGAAGTTTTATTTTTTTTTTATTTTTTTTATCTGATAGCCATAGTTACTTTTAAAGAAATATTAACATTATAAAGGAGATTTAATGATAGTAAACAGATATTTAAATGATGAAATATATGTTTAATGTTCTTAACATCACATATGTTAAACTTGATGTATAGGTAAAGATTTTTCGGTGCTGTTGATGTACTTAACTGATACCTTTTGTGTAAGATCTGCAACACATTGCAATTGAAACAACTTTATACACATCCAACCTAGGAACTAGCAAAGTAGGAATGTAAAATAATGAAAATGAAACTACATTTTTATCAAGCCATTCAAACAAAATGTAAATCAAACTGAAATAATTCTGCAATAAGGAGTGCTGTTCCATACAAAAATAAGTATGAAAATCTGAATGTGTTTAATCGATATTGGTAAATAATGGTAAACAGGTGCTTGGGCTGTATTGATTGCTATGTGTATACCCATTACAAGCGTTGAGTGCACTTTTACTCAATTTCTTATTAAGATTGTTAAACATCATAACAAAATGTGTTCATGTAACTGTCTTATTCCTACACCAAGAAAGCATTGTCTAATATTACTGTTTGAAAAGGGTTTTCGCAATTATATTTCTATTTGCTATTGTTAACAACCCAAAATGAACAATATAGAATAATTACCAGAGAGTTGATTTTCTACCAACTTCAAGATAATTAAGCTATGGTAAAAAATTGACAAATAGGATAAGTTTGACCATTCTAGGTCTCTAATTTTACTACTAGATCACTGAAAGTGAAAATGAACATACATGTATCATAGAGTAATCTACCTGCATGGATTTATAATTATCAAATCATTCAAAACAGAATCATTTAATCAGTATTTCATTTGTGTCTTTTAGATACGACAATAGATGATATATGCGCCCAACACCCGAATTTGATAATAAGAAATGCAGACGATTGTCACAGATATTACAACTGTTCTGCAGAAGACCCTGAACTAAGCGTCTGGATATTTTACAGTTTTTGGCCTTCAAAGTATAAGTACGAGTGTCATTATCCACTTCTGTTTTCCGAAGAAATTTTGCAATGTGAAAATTATTCGGTCACAACATGTGGAACAAGATATAAACCTACATGGGAATGTGAGTGCATACAAAAAAATTTGATTTAAAATACGTTCTGTACAGCAATTAATGTTCATTTTATAATCGGATGTTAAATTTGAATAGGGAAAAACTAAATGTACTTTCATGTTTTTCGATTTCCAATAGACTGATTATATGGAAAGTAATTTGGTTATTGTAAAACCATATCGCATGTCCTGTACATGCAGATAGTTACGATTTCCAAATACCAGACTGAGTTTTTTTCAAATTCAGTTTTGTGGTTGCTGTAACTTGGGTACTTTAAGAATTATATCTAATTTAGCTGTATCTAGTTTGGAACAAAATTGGTTTAGCAATCAATACTAGTATAAGTTTGAAAGAATGGAATACAATATAGCAATGTCAAGTTGAGAAGTAAATTGCAGGAAAATAACTTTGAGCTAAATATTTAGTAATTACCGAGTGATAAACAAACAAATAATATGGAAAGGTGACAACAGCGTTTAAATGACTATCTTTTTTTTTTTTTTTTTTTATCTTAGGCCGATACTTTAGATTGCAATGCAAACTTTCTCATTGCATTCCCTGTGAAATACAATATCCAAAATGCGAAGATAAGGACGACGGTTTCTGGCCACAGCATGAAAGAGAGATTACACCTTTTTATATGATATGCAAAAACAATAGACTCATTGATCAAGGCTATTGCCGGCAAGACAAGTTATGGGGCATAGAAACGTATCCCTATAATGGTCAATGTCTGCATCGTTTTGTTATTCCAAAAGAATTCAACGGCTACCTCCCGTCATGCAAATCGAAAGCGGATGGAAACCATCAGTTTCAATATCCATCTCCAATTTGTAATGCATACTATAAATGTGACAACGGGACTGCCTCTGCTGTTTTATGCCCAAATAGTACTGTGTTTGATTCTGTAAAAAGAAACTGCGAAGAAGGAGTATGCTAAATGTAACACCAAACGTTTTTAGCACTACCATTCTTTTTCGTAGTCTCAAAGCAGTTGATATTAATATTGGAGTAATTTTTATCTGTTGATTATGATTCAATTAGCTCTCATTTATATAAGCAATGTGTAAACAGCGGAATGTGATAAGTAAGATACTGTTTTCGATATCAACTTTTCTAGTTCTCTATTCGAGAAGTGTGGGGTTTTTTTTTCAACTTATACATGCATTTTTAATATAAAAGTCTTTATTCCGGAAATGGTATCATAGAGTCTTACATACGTATGTAGTTGATAGTATAATCAATCCATGGTAGATATGACCTCATTTGTCAAACTGGTGTATCCCAAATGTGCCGCTTGACATTTTGTAAACCGGCTTTTTGCTTCATTGCAAAGACCACATGTTGCTTTTGCATATTCATTGCAAAGACCGCATGTTGCTTTTGTATATTCATAGCAAAGACTGCATGTTGCTTTTGTATATTATGGTATATGTACTGCAAACAGGGTTTTAATGTTACATGTGCTATATTATACAACAAATAACACAGAATGATAATTTCCTCTGAGAAACCAAAAAAATAATAGTCAACTACAACGCACAACGTATCTCTGAGAAACTTACATTTAGTAAAATATCTCAGTAAAATTGAGCTTAATACAGTATAACTATAATTGTGTCAGCTTGCTATGTATGTTACCTTCTCAAGATTACTGCCTAGAAAAAAAATTTCCAAAGTTATCAGAGTACGAACGTTAGGATGATAAGATCGGTATAGAATCCCTTGTAAAGGTTTTGAACGTGTTTGCGTCTTTTAAACACAAAGTTTTTTTTACCCGCGAGGATTGTCTATGGCTTTGGGAAAATGGTGCGGCATATATTCGAAGATATGCTGAACTTTGCCTTTTTCTTACACCCTTTCTATATGAAACGCTGTAAAAATTCGTTTTTTTATATATAAAATATACATTAATTAAAAATTTAACGTACTTGCCGTTTGTACATGTTCATTTACAAATGGGATATGAAGGAATACTACTACCTATAAATTTGAGTAAACTATTAGAATTCAACTTGCTGTGGGGCGAAAGGAAGAATGATGTTATTTTTAGCTTTCAAGATGCCTATATATATTTAAAAATATATTTTAAAATATTAATGTGTATTTATTTTGATCATTTTTTATCAGTAAATCTTTAAAAAAAATTAAAATGATTTTAACATTGCCACAGTATTGTCAGATGATTTATAAGGATAACTCTGCATTTTATTTATGAATTTGAATTAAAAATAAAAATATGAGCGCATCGATAACTAAAGATGATATACATTGTGTGCATATATGTGTGCTTGAGATTTCAGAACTAAAAAGTTACCTTATCTTAGATCATTGTAAATCATGTCATACGTTATACTGAACACGTAATCGATAGTGCATCGCCAGGTTACAAGCTTAAAGTTTGATGTATGATAACGAACCGAGATATTCGATTTCGATACATGAAGTGGTTTCTATACAGACTAGATATATATTTTAACGCAATAGACGACATTTGAGCCTACATTTCCTTTGACTTCTTGGAATAATTATAATCTGTTGAAACATGGATATATTATTGTATACATGGCTTATAATCTGTCTAATGTTCATTTTGTGGACGAGGGTTTACACCCAGTTGTTGTACATGTATGAGAACAGCATTCATTGGAACAGCGAATTGAATAGAGACACCGATAACGTTGTCATAAAATCAACGCTCCAGGTTACAGAGGCTATTTTGAAGAAAACACAATCCGAGTTAAAAGTATCAAAAACAAATGCACATTCTGTCAGCGTTTCCTACGATGAACTGCTGAAAATGTTCAATAAACACGAATCACCAAGAGGTACGTTGAAATTCTGTATATATCTTCATACATTGACCATGCAGTAACCAAAATTTTCAAATCACTCAACTCAGTCTTCAACTCAAATCCTTTTAAGAATAGTGCATGAATTTGAGGTCAAAACTTAGACATGAGGCTGAGTATTGACTTGAGAAAACTTGGTGACGGCGGGCAGAAGTTGGCCTTTAGGTTTTCTTTTTCGTTTTTACTGTTTGTTTGTATGTTGCAATTTCAACAAATATTACTAAAATCCGCTAATTGTGTACATTTTTAAAAAAAAAGTATGATACAGTTTTCTAACGTCTCTACTTACATGTACATGTAATGTGTTTAATTGCTGTGCAAAATGTTATAATATGGGACTAGAACTTAATACACACTCAAGCATTTTTATACCCCCGCTTCGAAGGAGAAGGAGGTATACAGTTTTACCCATGTGGGTCCGTATGTCTGTCCGTGACAAAAAATTCTGTCGCATTTTTCTCAGCAACTATTCATCGCAGATACTTGAAATTTTAACACACTATTTGTTTAGGCATGCCATATAGTGGGATTTATTTTTGTACCAATCTGACGTCAACCTCCTGTTAAATGACGACTTTGTTTATTTTTAGCACAAATTTTCAAACAAATTTTCGACAAAGATTTCTCATCAACAATTTATTGCAGATGCTTGGAATTCTAACACACTACCATAATTTGTTTAGGCATGCCATACGCTGGGATCTATTTTTATACCAATGGGATGTCAGCTTTCTGTTAAATGTCGCCTTTGCTTATTTTACATATTCACATCAGAGCGGGGGTATTACTAGTGATCATTGGCTCACAGATATTTTGTATTATGCAACGGTTTTTTTTTTTTCAAACTGATTTTCAGATGAAACGATTGACTCCATATGTGTAAAACAGCCGAAAGCGATCTTTGGAAGCATATCTGATTGTCATCAGTACTACAATTGTTCTGGAACGGATTCTCAACTCAGCGTTCCACCCGGACCTTCGTATAATTATTGGACAATACAGCATAAACACGAGTGTCACTATCCTTTCATGTTTTCTGAAGATACATTAAAGTGTGAAAATTACACTGAAGTGACTTGTGGTAGGAGGTATAAACCCACTTGGGAATGTAAGCATACTGTTTTATAACACATTAAAGCAAACACAACTCATGGCTAAAATTAAAAAAGTCAAAACTATTGTTATATCCTATGTACCTTGATATCAAATGCAAAGAAGTAATACCGTATATCAGGGGTTTTTTTGTATCCAATTTCCGCTTTGTTCGCGACGATTTCCGAATCGCGGAAAATAAATCAGCGTAAATTTGATACAAAGTTTGTTCTTGTAATAGAGTTCTCTCTTTCCTTATAAAGTAAACAGGTAAGTAAAAGTACGGTAAACTGTGTTCAGTTAGTTTAGTTAGGGGTAGAAATTGTGGGATCGGAGGACACGCGCCATATATCAGATATATGTCTCGTTGTTTATTTAATAATCCATTGATAAGCTAATTAATCTATAATTCTCTGTAATGATTAGCTATTTTACCTGTTGTTTACCTGCTGTTTAATCTAGCATGTTCTTCGTGTATATGGTGCATGCATATGAATGTATATCATAAGAAAAATCTTCTTACTAGGTTAAACACAACCGTAAAGTACTATTATATATATAAATCTTCTTGTATTTGTCATTTCCGCTTTAGTCTGAATAAAAATGGTTAATAAAGGCTATCAGACAGTAATAAATTTCATTTCAAAAAATACATTATATTTTGACATAGCTGAAATGATTTTAAAAAATATATTTTTTCCAGGTCGGTATTTCCGATTACAGTGTAAATTATCACATTGTCCAGCTTGCGAAGTTAGGTATCCAAAATGTGAAGACAAAGAAGATGGTTTTCACATCGTACCTGAGGTCGGATTAACAAACAGATACATGATTTGCCAGGGCGGAAGAACTATTGCTGTAAATTCTTGCAACGGGGACAAAATGTGGGGTGTACATAGCTTCCCATACAAAGGAAAATGTACACATATGTATGCACTACCAAGCGACTTCTTTGGTATTGGACGTCTTCCGTCCTGTAAAGGAAAATTAAATGGCAATTACCAATTTCCAGACCGACCCTGCGACGCCTATTACCAGTGTAAAAATAGTGTTGCCTCCCCCGTAAAATGTCCAAATAACACAGTGTTTGATTCTGTAAAACAAATATGTGAGGAAGGAGGGAAATGTAATGTTTAATATCTCAGTGATTATATTCATATACAAAGAGCTTATGACTTTACAAATACATTTTTATTTAGCACTTACATAAAACCTTTCATTTAACATTTTTACATTTTGCATTTTTTCTAGATTTTGCAGATAATTATATATTGTATACACAACTATGCAAACAAAATATTCTAAATACAAAAAAGATATTTTCTCTGATTCATGGTGGTTCTATTAAAGGGACAAGTCTTAACAGCAAAGATATGAAACAA
Source organism: Magallana nippona (assembly GCA_033439105.1). Lineage (NCBI taxonomy): Eukaryota > Metazoa > Mollusca > Bivalvia > Ostreida > Ostreidae > Magallana > Magallana nippona. Next base: position 21,501,519 of record CM065921.1, read on the forward strand.
TAAACTTTTAGAAATGCAATAATTTTTCAAAACATTGTTAGCATAGGTTTTGTAAGATAATATATCAACATTATTACAGCGTTGTCATCATAATTTAGTTGCATTTATACTCTGCCACAAGCTATCCCCACATCGCTCTTTGCTTAACTATTCGATATTTGTTAATGCCATGGAATTCGAAAGATGTTCTTTCGTTTGTATGCAATAATCCCAAGATTTATCCTTTGAAACATCCCTTCTAACTTGTCAGGTTGAAAATGCAGCTAAAATAAATGTGTACGGAGATTCAGCATTGTAAACGACATGAAAGTAAATGGATGGTGTAATGTTAAAAATTCGTGCGAGTTGTGCCAAAAGCTTCCGAATGGAATAAATGTCTTGATTACCATTATCTATCATCTGTAAGATAATTCTTGTCGTTCCCCGGATGAAAAGAAATTAAACACAAATGAGGAAGATAAACTTTTGACTTACCGGTATATCAATGTTTTCCGAAGTATGTTAAGTCTCTCCATGATAAAAAAAAATGTAAGTTGCTGTACATTCATAACGCACTTTGTAAAAGTTTTATTTCAAAGTTTGATGACTTCGTCCCATTAAGCATTTAATGCTTATTTTTGGATATCGTCGGTCCTTTACCACACCAAGCCGCGCGGTATTCAATTTGTCTGCACGGCCTGGTGTGTTATAGGATCGACGATATCCACAAACTAAGCATTCAATGCTTATACATGTGTATTTTTTTTTTTTTTTTTATATAATTTATTTCTTTTTCAAAGAACAGACATACAGAACAGTCACATTCAGTCACACACACACGTACACACACACTTTGAATTGAATAAACTAAATGTATTATTTAGTGGTTACTTGCCTATGCGGAAAAAAAGTTTAAGTAACAAAAAAGAAATAGAAAAAATAATCATAATGAAAATATATCAGATGTCAGCATCAAAGATGCCTTTCCAACTGTCCCATAATTTTTCAAAATATTGTAATTTACAATTTTGTATTGCAGCATATCTTTCAATATTGTATTTTAGTTTTAAGTGACAAAGGAAACCAATCAAGCATGGAATCCTATTTGACATAAGACAACAAAATATATATTGTTTCATATAAAGAATTATAAAATTAATGACTTTGTTATGAAACGATAACGGAAGTTGACCAAGAATAATATTAAACATATTAAATCCAACTCTTTCAGATGTCTTTCTGTAAATATAAAAACTAAGTTCACTCCACAGGGTATGTATTTTCTCACAAGAAATAAAAACATGTATTATCGTTTCCACATTATTTTTACAAAACCCACATCTGTCAGTAGTTTTGATATTAATTTTTTTAAGGTAGTATCCAACTGGAAGAATTTTGTGTAAAATTCTAAATTGAAGCCATTGTGCAGAAGAGTCTTTGGTAGTTTTAAAACAAATCTTAAAAATGTCATATACAGTAAGATCTTCAACATTATAATCCATTAGATCTGTTTTCCATTTGGTTACAGCAATTGGAACAACCACCTTTTCATTCAAAACATTGTAAATAATTTTTGTGCTCTTTTCATAGAGTATAATTGTTTGGAAAAAAAATGGTATACATGGATTAGGATTTCTTTTAGCAGAAGTCCTGTCTATGTTAAACATTTTAAAAAACTTAAAAATTGCTGTTTTAACACTATTGTATTGCATTGTACATATATCATTGAGATTGTATTTACATTTAAATTCATCAATACCTAAAAAATTACAATTTTCATCATAAAAATCTTGTATGACCTTTACACCGTTCTTGTACCAGGCTTTTATGAAAACATATTTATTAGCTATGTGTATGTTTGAGTTGTACCACACTGGAATATTTAAAAAGTCATCTTTTGCCTTTGGGTGATCATTATAGATAGTAATAAAACATAACCATGAATTTAACACATCTTTCCAAAAATCATTGTTTACATTGTGTAAACATTCAATTACAAAACTATCACCAAAATCAAACAATTTCTGTAAAAAATCATTTCCACAAATGGTAAAAAAAAAATCCATCCATGGTTTGTGTGATTTTGTAAGCCTTTTTATCCATGAACACTTAAGAGATGTTATGAAATTGTTAATATCAATCATTTTCAACCCTCCTGACGAATGGTCCTGTGTAATGACGGACCTCTTAACTTTGTCAATCTTAGATTTCCACAAAAATTCAAAAATAGTTTTATTAAGGTATGAAATTGTTTCTTTCTTTGGATTTGGTAGTGAAATGAATAAATGATTTAGTTTTGGAATAAGCAAACTTTTAATAACAGTAATTCTACCAATGGGAGTAAGAATTCGTCGTTTCCATTGCTCAACCAGAGCTATAATTTTTGGAATTTGTAAATTATAATTCATATCGACAATATTATGAAGATCTACCGAAAACTGAATTCCTAAAAGGTTAAATGTTGTTGACCCCCAATCCAATTTCCATCTTGTGTGATGATAAACCTGATTTGAAAATTTTTTTGATCCAATCCAAATAATTTTTGTCTTAGACGTATTTATTTTAAGACCAGAAAAACTAGTAAAAAATTCTATGGTTTCTAGAGCTGCAAAAAGGGACTTGGGTGAACCATCAAGGACTAGTGAAGTGTCATCTGCATATTGTGATATCTTATGTTCAATGTCATTAATAAAAATACCTTTAATGTCTTTGTTTTGTTTAATCATTATTGCTAAGATTTCTGCACACATGATGAATAAATATGGAGCGACAGGGTCTCCTTGCCTGCATCCCCTTTGTACGACAAACTGTTGTGATAGATGGCCGCATTGTAAAATAGCAGCATGAAAGTTTGTATTTAAGATCTTAATCCACTGAATGATATTCTCTCCAAAGCCAAAATATCTAAGGACTTGGTATATGAATGACCACGACATAGAATCAAAAGCCTTTTCAAAATCTATCAATACTAAAAGACCCGGTACGTTTTTAAACTCAGTGTAGGATAACAGGTCATATATAAATCTAGTATTCTCCCCAATGTACCTTCCCTTCATAAATCCAGACTGTGTGTCTGATATTAAATAATCTAAAACTTTCTTGACTCTAAAACTAACACACCCTGAAATAATCTTATACAAAACATTTAAAAGAGTAATTGGTCGCCAGTTTTTTAAAAACTGTCTGGGTTTATCACCTTTAGGCAAACATGAAATAATTCCAAGTCTCTGTGAGATGGGGAGTTCTTTCTTCAAAAATATACAGTTAATGGCTCGTACAATAAAATTTTTAATATCTTTCCAAAAAAATTTAAAAAATTCAGCAGTGTACCCATCACTTCCAGGAGATTTGTTGTTCTTCATATGTTTTATGACATTTAATACCTCTGTTTCTAAAAAAACTTCTTCTAGACCATTTGACAAATTACTTTCTAACTTAGGTGAATTGTAATTAAAAATAATATTATCTAAATCAATCTTTACTAAATTTGTGTCCGCACTTGCATATAAATTTTCATAGTACTTCTTAACATAATCTAGTATTTCCCCTTGTTCATATATCATTCCAATACCATCGACTTCAATTTTTTTTATAGTTTTGTTTAAGTAATTCCTAGATTCCAAATGGCAAAAATATTTTGAAGGTTTTTCGCCTTCCTCCATCCAATGGGCACGAGACCTTATCATATGCCCAAGTAACTTTTCCTTACGTAGTTTTTCCAAAGCATTTTTTTTTTCATCTAAAGTATTAATATCAACAATAGAATTTGATTCCATATACTCTATCTCCTGAACAAGATTTTTTTCAATGTTGTTTCTGACCTTTTTCCTATATGTTGAGTAAGAGATAGTTACCCCCCTTATTTCCATCATCAACACCTCAAAAAAAAGACTTTCATCAATACCACTTTTACATTGAAAATCACAACTCTCTATATTGTCTAGATATTGGCTACTAACTGACTGAATAGTTTCTTTAACTTTTACCACATATTCTTTATCCGACAAAAGAGTATTGTTAAACTTCCAAAGCCCACACCCTTTGGTGAAGGGATTAAATTTTATCTCAAGCAAAACAATGGAATGATCAGACCTGTAACCCGGTTTAATCGAACAGTTTTCAACTAAATTTGACAGACTATCAGAAATAAGAAAAATATCAAGACGACCTTGTTTCAATGGATTTTTCTTACGCCATGTGTAGATTTTTTTATCTGGATTTAGAACTCTATAATAATCGATAAGTTGCAAATCTTCCATAATTTCTAAAACTTTACTACGAGCCTTAGGGTTATTAATTCCGGTGTAATTACAAGTATCAAGCGAAGGATTAAGAGTTAGATTAAAATCACCACATAGTATGAAATACTCACTGTCAAATTCTAAAAATATATCTCTTATATTTTCATAAAAACTAGGGGTGTCCATATTAGGCCCATATATATTTATAAGTGTTACCTTGTTTTCTTCAATGATTAAATCCAATGCAAGTAAGTTACCATCTGTGTCCTTTTTTTCTCTGAGGACTTTGAATTCAAAATTGTTGTTAAAAAGTATGCAAACACCTCTTGAATTTGACAAGTATGAATTAAAAACACATTTGTATCCCCACTGGGATTCAATAAATTGTTCATTTTCGTATATAAAATGTGTGTCCTGCAAACAAATAATAGAATATTGTTTTTGTTTATAATAATTTAAAACATCTTGACGTTTGTTAAAAGTTGCTAGCCCCTGACAGTTCACCGTAGCTATTGTAATATTACCCGACTGTGGTATCTATGGGAAAATTGTGAAGAAACAAAACGTAAAAAATTGATAGTTTAAATGTAAGCAAGTAACCACTTACCAGACTGTCGTTTGACAAATACGTATACACACATTCACACACCACACACACACACACACACAAACATGTTCGTTTTATTTAGTATAACGATCCCGATCTCGTTTGGCAATACACATTCACAGTTCAGTTCACTTCGATCCCGATCGAATTTCAGCACCCCGCCGCATTACCAACCTCTAGAGTTTCTTTAGCTTCCTATCAATGGAATCCAGGATGTCGAATTTATGCCGCACACCTTGTCTATCTGACGCGAAGATCTTTCCGTTATAATACCACGATTTTTGTATCCGCTCGTCCTTGCTCAGTTGTCGAAGAAGCTCTGCGTTCTGATGGGTGATGTGGTCGTACATAGTGAAGTGCTTTTTCACAACATCTTTTGATCTGTGTTTGATAATTTTAATTTTTGAATCGCTGTTTCTGAGTTTGGCGATTACTGGCCGAATCCTTCCCTGTTCCCCTGGGATGCGATGTATTTCAAGGATATCACTGGGGTCTATGGTTACGCCAGCCGTTTGTTTCATGATGGTAATCAGGTCGGAGTGCAAGTCTTCCTGCGCCTTTTCCTTCCACCCTATGAACTTGATGTTATTTTTTTGAGAGTACTGCATATTTTGGTTTGCCTGAGTGTATGCTGTCACGGTTAAGGATTTATATTGTTGTAAATTGGCTTTAAGATCTCGTAACTCTGCTAGATGTTCGTGGAATTTCTCCTTCAGGTCATTCATATCCATATTCATCCCATCGGCAATTTCTTTCGTGCGCGACTCGAATATTTTGGATTTTTCATCTATCTCTTTGATAAACTCGTCTTTCACCTGTGTAGTAACGGTAATTGAGAGTTCTTTTGTTAGTGTATCTTTCACCTCAGTGATCACCTCTGTTATGATTTCTTTCTTTAGCTCCCCCTTCATTTCCGAGACAATGTCCGTAACGATGTTTTTAATGTCGTCCTTTTTCACCATTGTTGCCCGGATTTCTAGCAGACTTTCTTGAATAGATTTAAGTCCATCAAAGATGTCAGGTGTAGGGGGTTCAGTATCGGAGCTACTCGTTCGCTGTACTTTTGACGGCCTTTTGTCCGAAATGGTGGCGCTTTTTATTGACGACGGCACCGATTGTAAATTTAATTGCACCATTCGTTTGTCTGTGACCTTTTCACTCTTTTTTTCTGATTTTTTTTCCGACTTGTCTAATTTTTCTAACTTGTTCTTTCCTTCCATATTTACAGACATTTACACAAATGGCAAAAAGAATGACAAAGAAAGTTCGATGAGTAGGTACTCACAGTTCATGCGGTTAAGCTTCGCCACAAGCACAAAGAATTTTCCAATTTTTCAGTAGGATCCACAGACTATATATCACACAAAATATATACCGCTACCTTTTCTATTGTTGTAGAAATATTTAGAAGCTTTTATAACGCTTTTAAGTAACAAAAAAAAGGCAATTTTTGCGGAGCGCTAAGAGAGACGTCAAACCATTGTCATCACGTGACCGGATGTGTATTTATATTCATATTGATGTACATGTATGAAATATCTGTGCAAAGTCGCTTTAAAACCATTATATACGTTCTTTGTCAGGGATATGAATAATAGATGGAACAGCCATTTTAACATGTTATTTAGTTTGCTTCCGCTGCTAAAAATATAGTATCAGACAATTTGTCGAGAAAAACCTAGTTTATTCCATCTATTATTCATATCCCTGACAAAGAACGTATATAATGGTTTTAAAGCGAATTTGCACATATATTTCTTACATCAATATGAATAAATATCAATGATTAAACGGATATTTTTGATAAGTACATATATCAAATTAGTTTTGTAATTTTGAACATTTCATATCATCTGATTACAACAATAAATCTATTTAAAACGCGTGATGACGTTTACTTGTGCTCACAGACCTTAATCAAGTTATGTCTGTTTTAGAAAAATGAACGCCACAGATTTTAAATGCAAACATTAGGGAAAATATACAATGAGTGTAAATATATTGAAAGTACATAACTCTCTTTAAAGTGCGGTGCCACTTACATGTAGCATCCAATCAGTGGTGAGCTGATTCGACAAAGTGTAAATTTTGTTTAATAGGGCATATCTATACAAGAAAATGAATGTAAATACAATTTTAATTTTCTTTATGAATTGATAAGGTAAAAAGTAGTAAAATTATATAATGGTACAGCAAAATGCTTGTACACTTTGTAAGATAATGCTGTCCACGTTGATTTACATACTTTTAAATAAATAAAGCCTCGAACGTATAACATAAGTTGTACCCTAGCAAACACAAGCAATGTTTGTAAACCACTCATATATCACGACGCATTTGAAATTTTGAACGGTATTTCGATGACGATATGGAGTTAGCTTAAGTATGCAGTGATTAATATTGAGTTTTTCTTTACAAACTGGTGCTTATTTAAAATCATACCTACCTCGTGAACAGCTGAAGTGCATTTAGTAAACTGATAACGTTAGACGGTTTTATTTTCAATACCACATGTGTCGTGTACAATCTATGTGCAAACTTCCAAATCCGTTTGATCCTAGATGCACTACAATTTTACCTCCTACCGGGAAAAATGGAATTCAGTGAACAAAATTATCTAAGGCCTACATGTAACAGATGTCAATAAAACAGAAACACGATACTTTCCTAGGATTCTGTGTCGAGCAATTATATATATATATATATATATATATATATATATATATATATATATATATATATATATAGTCAGAAATGTTCACCTTTACTATTCATTTATTTATGTTTGAAGATCATTTTTTAATATATTTGTAAAGGTAAGTCTAGATTACATATATGTAGTTGTGTGTTTTTTGCGATATAATAATATAAATATAATATAACTTAATATAATGTTTAAACAATAAAATGCTTTCTTTGGTCGTTCATGCGGGATATGAAGGTGGTGACAATTGTATTTATTTTCTGCAATGACCGCTACATTCATAACCCGCATGAATCATCAAATAAAGCATTTTATTATTTATATTTACATCTTTCTTTAAACAAATTAATAAATTAACTGTAAAAAGGTAGTCAATGCAAATTAACTATATTTATGTTAATGTACAACAGTATGTTAGCTAAAAGAAACAACCAAATCGTCTACTATGGGAATTTGAGTCGGACATCATCATGATTATTTCGTGTAAATATATATATATATATATATATATATATATATATATATATATATATATATATATATATATATATAAATATATATATATATATATATATATATATATATATATATATATATATATATATATATATATAAGAATTCTACAAGTTCTGTTGCAATGATTTAATGTCTGCTATACATGTTTTTGTGAACATTAGACACCGTTGGCAGATAAAATACATTGGCCACTTTGCCTCTTTGAAATTATATCTCATTGTTACCCATATTGCTCACAGATGTTCGAGATTTAAAATTGACATGAAGAAATATTAGTTCATATCTCAATTAAATTTCAATTATACAAACCGATTACTGTGAATATATGGCACTATAAATTTAAAGCAAAATTCTTGTCGTGAAATGTCCGCATTCATGTGCTACCATAAACGCATGCTTACGCAAAGGAGGAAATTGTACGGTAACCTATGTTTATATTTTGAATTCATCATTAGATATGGTACATGTAAATGCAAGTACATTTCATACTTTTATTTGAAAATTATAGAATATTTTATTAAAATACACTGATAAATTGTAAAGAATCCTATTTTGTTTTGAATTCAATTCGAGTTATTTGAAATTCTTAAAAAAAGTATCTGTATCAAACATGTTTTAGGCTAAAAGTCACATTGAAACATGGAACTGTTTATTATCTGGGACAGCTCACATTCTAAAATGTTAAAGACAATAGGGCGACTTAAGTTTTTAGAACATGTGTACATTCCCATTGTACAATATTGCAACAAAATATTTTAAATCACAAAGGATCGTGTTTAGTGGCAGCAATGTGCTTCTGTAGCTTGTGATCTTATATTGAAAAGTGTTTAAAAGAATACGACATGTATCAACAATTTTTAGAGAGTAACTTATTATTTCTGTATTGAATTTTAGTCGATGCAATACTGAAGTTGTTATTTGTTGGAGTGTTGTTCCATGTGGTTACATCACAACCACTATATCAATCAGTTTTAATCAACGACTCCTTCTCTCATGATGGAAAGGAGAAAGAACGTGATATTCTATTACACGGATGTGAAAATAAACTCCGCGAAGAAAGTATTAAAACCTACGAAAGGATTCGGAAATAGAAAGAATTTATAAGCAAGTTGGAAGCATCAGATTTCGCTCTTATGGCCTTACAAGAACACTATTTCCCAGGTAAAAAACGTAGTAAAAGAATTGATATACAGTACGTTTGTTTCGAAATATTTTGATATGGCGTCATTATTTTGTATCATTGTTACATGTACATATCAGTATAGATCTATATTTCTTCTCAAATTTTCTTGGCTTGCATTTTATAATTACAAATGTGAAGCCCTCCAAATGATGTACAATGGATCAATACATTGGTATGAAAAGTGACAAAATTTTAATACAGACATAAATCAAATTGTTTACACGTGTTGTAATTCCAACTAGTTGAAGGCGTATCGGATTGCATGCATATTTTAAGTCCATAAATATTGTACTTTGTAAATGGCAAAAATATCTTAAAATGTTTCCTTCCTTAAGCTGCAGTTCAGTTTTATTGTGTTTAAATACTTAACCAATCTTTAAATCATACTTTAATTTGTCCTTAAAGTGTTAAACCGATAGGGAACATAGGGAAGGGCTTAGAATGAAATCAACTTGCAGTATCGCAGGACTTAAAAAAATATGTCAATTGAACCCTTTAAGCTTGAAATAGGAGAAAGAAGGGGTGTCAAACGACCAAAACAGAAGAAAAGATAACACCATTTTTTGTCATTCCGCAAAGATAAAATAAATTTTTACGGAAATACGTAATCGATAAAATTAAATGTATGGAGTCAGACAAATGAGTGTTCTCAATTTGCACATTCGTTTATGTAAGAATACACTATATCTGTGTCGTGTGAATTGACACTCTATTTAAATTCATTTTACAGAAAAAAGGATAATATAAATTACATCTTATATTAATATATTTGCAGAGCTCGAAGTTGTTAAAATTTGCAAGATGTATCCAACATACGGTCAATTATGTTACAACTGTTCAATATCAGGAGACAGTGTTTTAAAAGATGACAATTGCAAGCCCAGGTTGTATTTATCAGAGTGTCCTTATCCAAAATTATTTTCAAAAGAAATGTGAAAATTACACGAATGTGATATGTGGATATCGCATCGGAATCAAATGGCTCTGTAAGTGTTTGAATTAGTGTCATTACAATAGGTACATAAAATCAAGACGATATTTTCATGCAAAAAAGTTTTATAACAAATATTTAGGAACAGAATTGATGTTTTCAATGTCAAATATGAATTAAATATGTTTTAAAATTGTCCATTCAAGGTAAATACGAGAGGGTTCGTGTTTTTTGCGATTATCAACTTGGTCCTCATCTGGCGCCGTATTGTCATGGGTACTATCCAAATTGTGAGGATCTCCTGATGATTTGAACATAGAGGTGATTGCAGGTATTACAAAGAATAATTAGATGGCGAACAATTAAATACGGACTGTGTCCGTATAGCCATACGTGGGGGACTATCACGTTTTTACACAAAGGGCAATGCGTATCACCATTTGAAATGCCTGACAATGAACATCAATATGGCAAAATTCCATCGTGTATTGGAAAAGCTGATGGAAGCTACCAGTATCCCCAAGAAGAACACAAATGTGATGCGTATATAACGTGCAAGAACGGAAAGGCCAAAGGGATAAAATGTCCAGATACCCAGCTCTTTGATGTGAACACTGGTACTTGTAGGGAAGGCGCAAACTGCAAATAATAATCTAATTTTTAATCAAAGACCAAAAACAACTGAATGACATATATTTAATAAAAATTATTTAAAGCAGAAAGCATTACTTTTTATGAAAAGATGAAATAAATAATTTTAATATTACTTTTAATATGTTTGAATAAAAGTACATCCTGTCCGTCCTCAACTCAAGCATTTAGAGTAGTTTTTTACTTACAAATTTAAATCATATCAATGTCCAGCATAAACACTTATTATTAACAGTAACTTAAAATAAATCAGCATTAGTAATTACGAAAAGGTAAGATCATATGATTAAGAAAAAAGATTATTTTTTGTATCGGAAAAGCAGTAAAGTATATTTACCAGTTTTATATATCGATGCTTAAAATATATTATTGACTACAAAATATATGTTTAAGACAATGATGATACTTCAGTTCAGGGTCTGTAGTATATAATTCAAAACTTAACCTTAAAATGTAAGTGGATTTTTATGACTTGTATTTCTAGGAAAGAAATTGTTTTGTAGATAAAATACTACATTCAGTATATTAATCTTAGTTGAAATAAGAATAATTTTTACGTGTTTATATCTACCAACTGTACAATCATTTACCATCATGATAAATAAATGTATAAATATATAAACAACCTTTTGCAGAATATTCTAAGTATATTGAACCCGTTTTTATTACAGGTAAGGCAGTCAAAACAAAAGAATGCTAGACATAAACGATAACAGAATTGAGATTTGAGTTTCTATCATTTAATTACATTTGGTTAGTCTTATCTGACCATATTGTATTACGTCTAAATCTCAAAGGCTGAAATGCCAACCCAATTAAGTTTCAATTTGATGTTATTAGAAACTTATAAAGAACCGGTACTTGATTTCGTGTCATTGATGATTAGTTACAATGGGTGGAAGGATCATGCAATTCCTTTATTGTTACTGTTTATGCTTGTGGGTAAATCGGTTTCGATTCGTGCTCCGAAAAAAACGTATAAATTGTAAGTTTGTGGAAACCTATTCAGATAAATATATGCTTTCTCATTTTTTTTGTATTATTCATTATATACATTTTTATTTATCTGGAAGCAAATGTTAAAGTTCTTAAAAAGATAGTTTTTCATGACATCTTTTGTAAAATGTTTAATAAAAATAGTTAGGCAAAATAGAAGGGGGTAAGCAAGTACATTACTTGTAATTTAGGCACCTTTATCAAACTGCAAACATACATTGTTTCAAAACAAAAAATGGAGGTTACAATATGAGAAATATGAGAAAAAAAACACCATTAACTTTATTAATGAGTATCGGGAAGTCTTGCGTAGCTGGCGACAACGGAAAAGGGTGGTGAGGGTTGATGGAGTTAAGAAGTTGCATAAAATCTATTGATACTGACGCGAAAGTGAACGAAAATATTTTGATTGGATGTTCTAAAGACAAGTTAATTAGTGCATGTGTGCCCTGCATTTGTGGAACAAGTTGTGGCCCTAGAGAAACTTCAGAATCATCCATCAATGACGGTACTAAGTTATTGTGACTGATTTACCGAGAACACAATTAATTTTTCGCCTTTCTTAAATTGAGCAAAGTATTCGATTTATTTGTACAGTTTTTCCTCAAAAAATAGAACAGTCATGTGATTTGAATTGTCTCATATTTTTTAGTCGGAGACGATAGCGGATGTTGACTGAACAACCGTTGAAATCGTTCTCCGCCCAAAAATTTAGTTCAAACTTGGAATGTGAAATGCTAATAAATTCAGTTAACTCATCAATAATAAATAAATGTGTTTGAAAAACAAATACTATTCGGGTTTCATTTCTGAATTAAATGTATAATATTGAAAATCATTTGTTATTTTAGCTTGATTCCTGGAAGATTTAAACACCAGCGTCGATATTCATGTTCCTATACACGTCACGAGGCACTTGTCACGTGTTGGTTTACATCATACCCTGTTAACTCGTGATATAAGTTTGCTTTCTTTCTCACACAATATAGATAACAATAATTTCCAGATTTTATTTTGAATAAAATGCACATAATGTAAAAAAAAAAAAACTCTTTTTTCTGAGACGACGACCGTCGCCACTGTTCCGATGCCTTGTGACAATGTTTTGATTTATTTTATAGAATACTTTAAAAAAAATGAAATAAGTGCAAAACAGACAGAATCGTATATTAGCTTCCCCAATTGCATGTTCTGATTTTAGTCAACACCTGTCACAGTCTTAAAAGCGCTTACTTTTACGTTATTATTGGTATGGAAAGAACAATCTGAAACAAACATGATGCAACACTTGAACAAGATTGTCTGTCACACTGTTTGGACTGAATCATGCATTTGTAAATTGTTTCTCGTGTTGCTAGTTTTCCGAGAATCTAATTTTCGATGTCGTGAATCAGTTCACTAAACATCACCTTCAAAGAATTTATTTGCTGTAAGTACATGTTTAATATTTGAAATAAGGGACTGTTGTACTGCAGTAGATTTTTGCGTGTAAAACTTTCTCTCGTAGTTCATACACAGGGGCTTGTGTAGAAAAAAAAGTACCGTTAAAACAGTGGGTACCTCGGAGGAAAAATAACTAATTTTTAAACGATGTCTTTTTTTCTACACAAGCCCCTGTGATTCATACTCATATTAAATATGAGTTCTTCATCTTGATGGACACAGAACCCCAGACCATATAATTATGTATGCTGTAGTTTGATATTGGCCCAGTTTTATTTTGCTGTTTGGGGGGGGGGGGGGGCACACATGTTACCTTTTTTTCGCTTGTGAAAATTTTTTGAGAAGTCTAGAAGCTGCTGTATATTTTCCTTGATTTTTTAAATGTTAAATTTCAACATTTAAATAAGCAACTAGCTTTAAAAATCCATCAAACATGTGCTGAGTAAATTAACCTTTATTTGTAAATTGCCTATAGTAATAATTTGTAAGGTATCAACTATTCAACTATTGCCTTATATCAGACAATAAGCAGATTCTATTAACTTCAGATTAATATTTTATGGGGAAAAAAAACCAATATCATTACTTAAGAAAATATGGGGGGAAAAAACCTACATTAGCATTAAATATGGGGATAAAAACCCCATCTGATATTTTTTAGGAAAGGTGGATTTTTTTCCCCATATGCAATTTCATTGGGTTTTTCGACCCATGGGGTTTATGACAAAACCCCATGGGGTTTGCATGGGGTTTTATGTGGGGTATTTTTTCCAAATTAAAACCCCATGGGGTTGAAACTTTTAAGATCAAATATCTCAAAAACTGTCTAAAAATGTTTCAATTTTTTTCTCAAAACTTTATTAAGAATAAAAAACCCCACCATTTGGTACTAAACTTTGGTCGATAGTGTGAATTGAAAGGGGTGCGCAACGCCGGAAAAATGTCCATTCCCACAGGATGAAGCTCTGCCATTCAGTCAACTGAATGTTGACTGAAAGGTCTGGAAAGGTGACTGAATGGGACAGCTATGCCATTCAGTCACCTTTCAGTTACCTTTCAGTCACATTTCAGTTGACTGAATGGCAGAGATTCATCCTGTGTCCGGAGTTGTCCGTCCCACTGTTAAAAGGCAGTGATGTAATTTTTCTGGATTTAAACTTCGAAAAACAAATGTCCGTATTCAAAGTGTTAAAGTTGCATATACATGTATTACATTAGAATGTATATGCATCATATTCGTTGGTGTTTTTTTTAATATGATTAAAAATTTAATTACATCTTATCTTTTTTTTTTTATTAATGCATAAGAATACGAACTATTAAGGGATATCAAGGCCTCTTTGCTGTTAGATCAAGAATTAATGGTACAACGACGTAGAAAAAAATCAAGAAAATGTTAATTGACATTCTCAACTACAGATCCTATATCCATTTCAGGTTATCCCTATTTTCTATGAAGATACCATGGATTACTGATATATTATATCGAAAATAATCAGTTAATAAGCACGCACGAACGCTTACACAAATTTAGAATAAGAAATCCAATGTGTCTCAAACTGTTAACATAGACCGCAGATTATTTTCAAATTGAGATTTTACACATTTTAAATATGGGGGTCAAAAATAACTTGCTTTTATTAGCCACTAGTTCACCCCCTGAATGAAATAACTTGTTTTAATAAAGCGGATTTAGAAGAATGTCCATAGTGAAAAATTGTAGCGGGCAGGAGTCTAATTTTATCCTAAATTTTATCCAAACAAGCAGCCTTCCTAGCCAAATTTGGGGCTATGTTTCCCGAATTATTAAGAATGGGAAAGATTTAGATTAAGAAGGGATTTTGACTGATATCGTCAACATCAACCACTGGGAATTATTTAATTTAATTGTTGCAGATCTATATCTCTACTGAAACAATTTGGGTTGAAAAATTTTCCCAGAGAAGAGACTTAAGATCACTAGATACGTTTCATTCTCGCTTGAAACATGTTTGCTTATACTAATCGTCTGATTTAATGCTTACTGATGCCACTCTATAAAGCTAAATTCTGATTTTTTTTCGCTAGGGATATAGGACTGTGTTACCACACAAATGTAACCCCCATCCCTAAAAATGTATACACTCTAGAGATTGGGGATAGAGATAAAGGAGTTATGAATTCACAGTGGTTTTAAGAAGATTATTTCATTTTTACTCGCTTAGTGGTGCCCTTGTTGCTATTGTTTCTCAGATGAGTGATGTGGCCCTCTTATTTTCCTTAACCTGACTCTTTCACGACCACCACCTGTTAACCGTCACGATAGTTCCGCGTGCATAACAGATAGTTTGTTGCTATGACAGACAGTTTGTTGCTATGACTGCTGGCTATGTGACTGTCGTATTTGATCAATTAATTAATCCACCTTTTAGAGAGGAAGATGAATACACTAGTTTATGTTAAACGGTAATCCAGCTAATCTTGACAAGCATTCCCGAAGGAGAAAATTAATAATTTTAAATACGAACATAATGAATATTTACATTGAAATTATCGTTATTTTTGATTATCTTAATTCATTTTGCTTGGGTCTGAATGTTGATTCTGAATATTACACAATCCAATTAATCTTAGCAACAAGACGATGATGTTTTTTGGAAAGTAAGGCGTAATTCATGGTCAACAAAATTGTCCTTGAAAGCAAAGGGCAAATGAGTTTGTATATTTCAAGAAACTGATTATGGTTTCGACTACAATTATAGTATTACGAGCTTTGTTTATTACGTGGACATGCATATAATGTTTGTTCGAAGGTTTAACAATTGTTTTAGATATGTGTTACATGGTTCTTACTAATTTGTTACATACGTACAATATATGACAAGGTATTTTGAGGAATTTCAGCCTGTGTACAATGTTTAAAGTTAATAATACCTGAATCTATGTATGTTGAACATAAATTTCATTAACTATGTTATATATGTGTCAGTAATTTTGTGTGCTTATTAGCAAAAAGAGGTGTTGGTTGAAAAGTTTTGAAGAAAAAAAATCAAGAAAATAATTGGTAGGTCGAAGATGACAGACAGAGTGTAGTCTTTCGTATCATCTTATTAGTATGCGTCATTGATTCATGTATGTACCTACGACATATATAGTAAACACAAGTCACTGGCATGCACTATCAATAGCTCAGGTTAGCATTAATTATCTATTATTATTAATCATATCATGTATAGCTAGTCAACCGTAACTATAATACTTCTAATTCTCTGGTTGGATAACGATAGCAAATACTGTCAACAAAATCTTCCGTTGATAAAAACGTAGTTATAAGATAAAACGGAAGTACAAGTGTTGGCAATGAAACATGATCAGTCTGCTATTTTTGGGAGGTTTTTGTCATATTGTAGTGTCCCAGACGCTATACGAGCCTATTTTGGCTAAGAATACTCTTCTGAATGGAGTACAAACAAAACTCGATACTTTGTTAAATACATGGGAAAAGAGTCTTCAAAATGAACATAAGACATCTATTGAGCTGGCCAGGAATGTACAGAATCTTACAAACTACGTAGAAACTACAACCATTGCCCTTATGGCCATGCAGCAAAAAGTTAATGTGACAGGTCAGTATTGTATTGTTTGTTTATATCTAGTCGTTACTATCGAATTCCATTTGATAAAAATTTCCTTTTTGGAAACTTTTTATTTAAAAAAAAAAGAACGATTACTTCTGGTATAACTTTTCTTATTTAAAACGATGACAGATTACAGCTGAATTTGAAAGGCATATTTATTTTTATAAATCACATTTATTTGCACAGAGAAAAATGAAATATACCTTTATATCATATGTTAACACACGGTTTAAGAGTAAGTTAACATGAAGGCAAATCTGCGACACTAACACGTCTTGTCATTTTTTATAACGTAACCAATTTCATACATATAGTCTAAATCCTTTTTAAGCTTATATCACTTATGACTCAGCTTGTACATGTACAATTCTAACTCAGCATTTGAATATAAAAAAAGTTTTGTTTGATGTGCTAGATACCTAGACTTTTGACTGTAACAAAGCAACAACACAAGAGGGGTCAATCTTTCTTTCTCCAACAAATAGTGACAACTGATTTAGCATTGCTGTACCATTAGGATTCCGAGTCTTACATACAGTGACTAAGAAACAGTCATAAGCATTGAAGATGAAATCATAGCTACCTCCCATTTAAACAAATTTTCGGAAACCTGCACAGATATACTACTTGTGAATGCGGCCTGTAAATAGAATAATTTATTTTTCGTCCAGAGAACGCCTCTGCTTACCAAGCTGAAAGCTTCATGACTAATTTGTATTTATTTTGTTCAGATCACGTAAATTACAAACCCTTTTTGTCGCATACCAAACGATGATGGATTCCGAGATCATTCCTACAGGGAAAGCTTCCATACACGGAAGAAAACTTGACAACGCCGAAAACATGTCGTATCTTGGTCAAACAATTGTTAACAGACGAGAGGCGTTGATATACAGAGAGTTTATTGTGTGGGTGATGCACAAAATACAGTTATACAGTTGATAAAGTAGCCATCTTAGAAGTGTCTTGTTGAATGGACAAAACACACAACATGGTGTCATAGGGCGGACCAAGCCACGTTCGTGTACATTCTGTATTAGAAACTTCTTAAAACAAGTCAGTTAATATACTGTAACTTAACTGTCAATTTCGTTCAACAAACACTCCTTGGACTGGTCCCACACTGAACATGAAACATAAAGCCGGTTTCCTCAAATCAGACAGCACGTGTTCTTTGTGTTCATATGACCTGGTAATTATGTTGCGTGGTCACAATTTATGTTAATTTGTAACGTGTAAACACACTGGTTAATTCTACAAAAGGAAATTTGACTTTATAACACTAATCTATTAATTCGTGGAGGATGTTAGATCGTTGATAAGACTGACAGGTACCCAAGAATTCCATGAAAATTGAGCCACCACGAAATCAAATGATTCCACAGTATATCGACTTATCGACATATATTGGCATATATAGCAAATATTTCTTAAAAGTAAGAAAAAATACTCCAATTTTTGCCTAATATAAGCCTAAATATATTTCATGTCATATCTAACTTGTAACATCATTGACATATACTTTTGAATTTATTTTTTTAATTTGTAATATTTTTCTGACAAGTATGTTATACTTGAAGAATATTTTAAGACTTTCAAATAATTTCATTGCTTGTTGGAGATTTTACTTCTGAAAACAGCCTTTTATTAGTGCAAAAAGATCAAAATATTAATAAAGTTATGAAATTATGAACTTTTTTCTTTATCATTATTTTAATGTTATTTATTTAAAAAAAATAAGATGGAATTTAGTCCAATAGTTCATTCTGACAAAAAAGCGAAATATCTGTAAGTTGCACCATCAGTGCAGAAAGGTCTTATTAAATGCACCGTAGCACTGACAAATCATACTGTATACATGTAGACCATCAATTATAAAATTGAAATTTGTATGTGTGTAGATTTTTAAAAAATACTTTTAAAAATATTAAGACTGATTGCAGGATCTAATTAAACGCAATTTAACTTCATACATTTATATTCACTCCCTTTGACAAGTGTTTACAGGTATAATATTCTTTCCCTGGTCAATAATTGTGATGACTCAACATTTGAAATGTTTTTTATAATAAGATAATCATTGTTACAGTTTACTTTTTTATATTTTTAGATGAAATAGTGCTTGACATTTGTAAATTACACCCAGAATTGGTCCTGCCACATCCACTAAAGTGTCAACAATATTACAATTGCTCAATGTTGGAAGACAGAGACCTTATTGATGGTTTTTGTCATCCTATTCTGCATCTGACAGAATGTATCTATCCTTATCTGTTTTCGATAGACACACTACAATGTGAAAATTTCACCGACGTCAAATGTGGGAGTCGCCACGAAGAGAAATATTATTGTAAGTAATTCATATTTGAATATTTAATAATAACAAAGAAAAGAATGCAACCATTGTTAAAAGCTGTTGTCCGACGTCGCGATCACTTTTACGTCTGTTTGTTGACGTAGCTATTTAATACCCTACACTGTGGAATCCTAATTATCCGCGAAAAAAAGAAACGTTGTATGAAACACGAGATGCATATCTTTTAAATATATATGCTGACCATTTTCATAAAAGTTGAAATTATACATCAAATTTGTTACACCCCTTCCATGTGTCCTATTTTTTTTTCTTAAAAAAAAAAAATCAAAGAGGTCAGAGTTCATTAAAATTATTTGTAAACACTTACTAAAAACATTTTAGAAAATTATTTTGCGATACACTAGTTTTAATCTTGTTTACAGCTCTACGTTTTGCCGCAGCAACCAAGTGAGTTACTTTAAAAGTACGGTATAAATGTTGAACTAGTTGTTCACAGCGATACCTTTCAGCTATTGAAGCGTTTTGATGAACCACTTTCTATTCGAAATTCAATTAATTGTACACTACTGTTTTTTCGTATTTTTTATATTATATTCTTAATATGTAGATAAGAGTATATGTATGCTTGTGTAAAAAAAAAATATCTGTGGAAAAATATAGTATAGTTTACGGTACTTTTCCACAGATTTTTCTCTTTTTTTGTATGTATGACATGTAGACATTTTCTAAACATATAATTACTAGTATTATACTATTCTCAAATAAACATTTTTAAGCAATAAATTTAATGTAATAGCTGTTTTCTATTTGTTTTCTTTGTATATCTACAGGTAACTATGAAAGGATAAGTATTCGCTGTCACTCCCGTCGGCCTGGGCCATCTTGTGTTGATTTTGTTCCACATTGTATTGGTGACCCGGATGGTTTACTAGAAGATGAAACGAAAGGGGGTCCTTTTTACAAAATTTGTTTTAAAGAACGGGTAATTTCGAAAGAACGTTGTCCCAAAAATGATACCTGGGGTACACTCACTTTTCCATACCATGGTAAATGTGTTCCTTCTTATGAACTACCTGACAGGAAGAACAAAAATGGCCTTCTGCCATCTTGTATCGGAAAAACTGACGGAAGCTACCAATTTCACGATCGTCCTTGTGATGCATATTTCACTTGCAAGAACGGAACGGCTAGGGCGATAAAGTGCCATCAAGGCGAGCTTTTCGATGTGAACACTGGTACCTGTGTCAGAGACGCGCATTGCAGGGGACTTGTCTAAATAAGAGTTTCATGTACAAAGCTTGAATATAGCAAATGTTCAGCTTTTGTGTAAATATTCCTTAATTACACAATTATAAGTTATAATAACTTATTTAAAAAAAATACAATTTCAATTGCCTAGATGATTCTGTTTTTCTTTATTGATCTTAAAACATTAAAGAAGTACAAAACATATGAAAGTAACATCAAAAAACACATATTTTAATAGGATTTGTACATATATATCAAATGACTTGTGGAAAATAATACACTATCATTTATTTTGGTCTGTGCTTTGGTGGACATATAAGAACCGGAACTGTGGAATGGTGAAGAACATAGTCACTAACACTTCCGGTTATCGTCCGCCTCACGGCTCCCTCACCGCGTGTTCCCATCACAATCAGGTCGGCGCCCAGTTCCTCCGCGACACGAACTATTCCCTCTCCCGGCTTATCCGCATGGACACTCCGGACTTTCCCCTCAATCTACGTTATAAATAATATACATTTTGGGGTTTTCTTTTATTTCTGTTAAATTTTTTTATCGCGTCTATTTGAAACATCCAGCTATATGATCGAGAAAGGACTAAATACATGTATGATATTGGCCTACTTTGGCCCATATAATTAGCAGTCTTTAAAGGGGCATGCTCACGATTTGATCGAATTCTATTTATCTGTTTTTATTATTTACAATGCTTTGGGAATGCATTTATAGTGATCAAACGAAATTTAAGAGCCAGTCATACAGTCATAAGCAAGATACATGGCTCACAATTCCTTCCAAGAGCGACGCTTTGAACAAGAACAAATTTTTTGTCACTTGTAAATCTTGGACAGTTACATCTTTGATGAAAATATTTTGTTTGTTCAAGCAATCGCTCAATGTTTTCTGAAAGAAAACTGCTTGAAAACAAGCCGTTTGTGCTTAAGTTTAAAAGGTGAAAATGGCGGGAAAAGTTGGTTTTATGATATCATGTTTCAAAATTTTGGGCATTGGATCAAAATGAAAATTATGAAAAAAACTTTACATGTTTCAAAGGAAGCAAAGAATTACAGTAAATTTGTGAAGTTCAAAATGTTCAATACTACTAGTATTACCATGCTAAACCAATACCATTTATTTATTAACTATATACATGTCCTACATTACCTGTGAAACTATAATTACATTTCGCATTTTTTGGTTTATTGTGGTTCAAGTACTTAAATATACATCTTTCATATGCAAACTGAATTATTATACCATATGTCTCTCAAAACTCCACTTTCTTTATCCATGTCGTTGAAGATAATTACGATTCTTTTTAGCTAGGTTATCATTTATTTTGCATTTATTTATCTTAAAGATACCGGTATTTCAACTAAAAAAATGTAAAATGTTGAAAATTATATTGTGAAAATTATAAATATTGTAGCCGATATCGTACATGTATATTAAGGGCACAATAAGCCTTTGTTTTATTTTACCACGATTCAAAACAAGTGAAACAGTTGCCAAATTTCACCAACGGAATGAACGCAAAAGTAATTATATACCCGCTATTAGCTTCATCCCACTGTTTGACCTGATCGATAGATACACTTACACAGTAGGCTTTCATTAAGAGAGCCAAATCGTACAATTTGTTTTCCACTTCTATTTTGTGGTTGGTGTATGCTGCTCTCACAGCGTTAACATCAACGGCAAAAGGAATGTCTGAAAAACAATAAACAGATCTTAATTATTTTATTAAAAAACATTGAAAAATCGTTCTCATGCATGTGTTTTGTGCTACCTGAAGTTAGTTTAATGTTGAATTCATATAATTACATCTGACTGGGCTTCAGAAGGGGTTTACAAATTACTAGTAAAATCACGCAACTGAATTATTCAAACACTTTCAGGGCAAAATTTATAGAAAGTGGTAAAATGCAAGAAGATTCTTAACATTATAATACAATGTTAAATGTTTTACAGTGCAGAAATACATGCATGTAATGCGAACGACATAAAAAAATATTAAAATCGAAACTAGTAATTTCTTCTTTGAAAATGTGTATTTTTCTAAGTGAAAATATCATAGTCAACATGCGGTTGTTTTCCCAGGGATGTCTTTTCTTACCAACATTCAAAACCATGCAATTCCTCATTCGAATATTTTTTTTTCTGTTTGTAAAACTGTTATATATTGTAAATTGAGAGTCTTAATAATCACTTAATGTATGACTCTTGTAAAAATTCTACTAAATCAGCAATTTTAACTGCACAGATTTAAATAAACTGCATGAAGTACCATGTTGCAGCTCTGAGTTTTTTTTTCAGATGGAATAAAATGATAACAGATGTTGCTTTCACTGGCAAACTTTCCCTTACCTTGAAACCAAGGGGCGGTATAAATAGTGCGATATATCTCCACTGCATGAATCAGCGTTATACGGTCATCGTCCAGTTTAGCCCGAGTTCGATACCCTGAAGCAAAGTGATTTCTCGAGGAGTTTGTGTGACATTGGCAAAAAATTTCATGAAAGGGTGTTTGAAATTATTTTAATGGCAATTACTCTCTTCCATTTATTTAAAAACATGATTGATTATGCAGCATAGCCAATTTATTATAAGACTCTCTTGATGACTCTTCATTTATATTTTTGTTAATGTATGCACAAAATTTATTATCGAACTATATTTTGTTATCCAAAACATACGTTTACTACTGCAACATTCAGACCCAAATGATGTTCGCAAAAGAACTTACAACTGAAGGCATTCAAAGAGGCCTCGCTACCATCCATCGCAATGACAACGTTACGACGCTTCTTAGCACCGGCCGCAGCCATGGTAATTCAATTAGTCTGCTCGCAACTAAATTAACAAAATTACAGTTTGGTTAGGCATTAACATTCAAATAAAACATTGAATTTATTCATTAAATGGAATTTAAATGTCCCTTGAAAAGTTCAAAAGCGTGTGACTTGATTCAATTTTAATTAAATATCTTCTATCTACCATAAACCTTGTTTTCTTTTATCATCGATTACAAAGCATGCAATTAAAAAAAAATTGTTTTTGAATATAAAAGGCTTTGAAAAATATAAATAAGACTTGAACTGCTTTACATTTTATCGCCCTGATAATATTCCTTTTTTGTAACTGCTTCGTTTTCATGATTAGGTGACAGGCAAGTTGTAAACCGTCAGAATACAAGAGTTTACTTCTATTCCACAAATAGCTACAGCATCAAATACACCGATAGAGTAATGAGATAAACAAATTCACAGAGAACAGAAATCTCGGGCATGGTGGCATTTCAAAAGAAGTTGGTTATTAATGAATCGAAGGGAATTAAATTGACATAACCGAGGGGCAAATGATATTGATATCAGTTCATTTATGAAATGAAAAATAAATCAAATCACGGAATTTTCAACGGCATTTATTTTGTATAAATCTATTTATGTATTTTAACCTTTTTGAGATTTCTTTCAAATCTTGAAACAATGTGTAGACTAGCACTGTTGAAAATGTTATGTAAAAAAAATCAATAGAGTCCGATCAATTATTAATTATATAGCAGCAACGAAGCTACACAATATGTATTTTCTATATTGCGACATCAGTAAATTAAATTACTGTATGGAACACGGTCGTATAAAATGATAACAGACTCGGTCTGAAATTCCCCAAGGCACCTTTTTTTAATCAATCAAGTTACGGGAAACAGCTAGCGTATGGCATAACACACAGCAAATCAATATAAATATAAGCACACGATGTAGATGCTTCTAACTGCGAAATGTACAAACTTTAATTTCGCTAAAACAGCATATTGCATTGCGTGATATTCTATTAAATACAGACGAAGAAAATGTATTTTAATTTACTTACGCTAGAACATCAAATACTTGGTAAATTGATAAACACAATCTCAATCCAGGATACACATCCACTTAAGATAGGTCATGATATGTGTCTTCTGTGTTCTCTCTCTAGATCCGTTTGTTTCATCTTTTCTGCGGCTGTTGATGAGAACGCGTGTGTTTCTCGAGTGAGCACAGAGCAGGGAGCAAAGATCACGTGCCTTGTAGATCAGCATCGTTAGTGGCGGGAATTGAATAACGAACGCAGACAAAACATTTGTCGGGATATGTTTATAGGACATTCACTTCGTTAGTTGGTGATTTGTTTTTATGTGTAGAAGATATTGACTTGCACATAATTCGATTAATTAATTGTTTAATTAAGACGTCATTTTATTTTGGCATACATTGATTTGTTGTAAGTAATTTCAAACAAAAATAAATTCTACAAAAATGTTAGAAAAAAATTGAAAACAGAAAAATGCAACTGTACATGCATTATTAGAGCAATACAATGCTCTTTGCTCAGATTGAATTAAGTTTGGTCGATTAGCGTCTGCTACGTTTCATACGAAATAAATGCTGGACAAGGCTCGAAAGGAACACACAAAAATTTACCCAAAGCGAACTGAGCAGACTAACTGGCTCTATGAAAAAAATTGTGTCTGACCGTTACTGTATTTATGTAATATTGGTGATCTGGCTTGGACTATTAAGAACATAACATGTTTGAGTGAATATCGTCAATTTATTTGACAATAAAGAAAAACACACTAAGGAGGGGAGGTGGGGGGGGGGGGGGGAGCTCTTAGCTCTTAACAATTATTGTGAGATTATCCGACATTGGATGCAAAATCAAAAAAAGTACGAAATGAGACATCCCCTGCACACAACTAAAATTTATAATTTATTTATAACATATGCATACAACCAAATATTGAGAGAACCAAAAAAAACCGCCTAAAATGTATAATTTATATACAACATAAGCATACAACAAAATATTGATAAAACAAAAAACAGCTAAAACAAAAATTTAGCAGCTATTATTTCTGCTACACTGTAGGTGAAGGAGAAGGAAGGTAGGTAGAATTTAAATAAACGATCCTCTGTTTACAAAAAGTTTTTTTTTAAAGTGGCGCTAAATATACATTACTTGACATATTAGCACGTTCTGATTGGTTGATACATATAAGTAACAAAAGGTAATGCTAAAGACCCAAATGCGTGGTAACAATTTTCTAAAAATTCAAAACACCTAAAATATCGTTTGGACAAAACATATCACAAATTACATAAATGCTATTATTTACAATAATGCTGTAACACGGTTGATTGATTACGTGTACATAATTACAATCATCTGATTGCCTCGTTATGCTAACAATAATGTTCGATTTACTCCCGTATGATGGCCAAAACAGATAATTTCCTTGTACCTCTAGACTGTATCGATAATTTCGTTCTGCCTGCCAACTCTAGATGAAGAAGTGTCAAGATGAAAGATGTAATGGTATATTTTTCGCTGCAAGTCAAAATCGCTCCGGAATGTTAATACAGTATGATCATAATAACGTAAGTTCAGGTTCACCGCATTCATTCAAACAATAATAAAGGTGATACGTGATGAAAAATCAAATTAAAATTAATTTTATATATAATTAAACAGATAAATAAAACAAGGGGAATATTAAGTTATCAATCAAATACAGCTGTATAGTAACTGTTGTTATTGCAGTAGTTTGACGTGTAAATATGTATTTGATTGTGCACAATTATCTTTTTACATAACAATAAAAAAAATATATATAATATTATATTTATTATTTATTGGCTTTTATTATTTTTTTTTATAGGTGGATAATTAAATATAAGGGGAGAACCAAAGATGATTAGACTTAAAAGTAGCCAATAGGAATTTTGCTCTTTTTAGTTTTTTAGTTTAGTTTTTTCATACGATTCTCTCTTTTAAGCTCACCTGACCCGACGACTTAAGTGATTTTTTTTTCTAATCATTTGTTGCCATTCACCGCCATTGTACTTTTTCTTCATTTGTAACTATTCCTTTAGAACCAATGAGTCAAATCAACCAAAGTTGATACAGAATTATTTTTTTAAACTGTGTTTATTATTTATTATTACATGTATCCATTATTTACATGTAATTATGTAGAATTGTTAAATTAAAATAAGTGGTCCTAAGAACTAGATTTCATTTCAATGCAAACAGTCTGACATTGAGTATATTCTTAATTGTTAAAACTGTGACCTTCTATTACTATTGGGGACCCAAAATGTGTTCAAAATTCTATTTAGGAATATAGAAAAACAAACAAAATAATTAAATCTTCTTTTCTTGTATACTTCAATGTTACATGTAGTATCTGCAGATATGTAGCACTACGGGAAAAATTGGTTTGACGTACTAGAACAGGTCAAGAAATATAAATGTTATAGCAAACAAAACTTGCGCTAGTCTTTGATTGATTAACGTAACGTCTTTATAATTATATCTTTCACATTCTATAGCAAACAGAATTGCTCAGTTATACCAAATCATATACGTCTCCACTTTACTTTTCTCGGAAATTCTTTAATAACCCTCTTACCAGCCAAAGTAAATTACATCATTACATGTGAGGAGTGCGATTTGTTTACGTTATCAAATGAAACTCCCGATCTGAACGGGAATTTTAACATACTGCAAAAAATCGGAGACAAGTAAAAAGACGTTATGGAATCAGTAGTCAAATGTCTACATATAAGGAATATTTTTGTATCGTATATTTGCACAGAATATGAAACAGGGTTTGTTATTCATTCAAAAAAATGTTTGTGGGGAAAAATTATTTATTCATTTTTTACACATTCACAATCTATAGATTAGTATAATTAAGATCATGTTTACATGTATCATAACCCTTGTTGGCCAGAGTGTGATTGTTTCTAATCAGTTCCATATTTAATCTTTTGTCTGTCAATATCCCCGTTATATATTTCAACTAGGAGATTCAGGTATTTAAAAAAAAACTTGATGCAGTTTAAATGTCCAATATATTGGCAATGTATATTGATCAGTTGGTACAGGTAGGAAGGAAAGGTTTTTTCCACTTTCGATTTGAATTTCAGCAAAAGAAAAATGAATGATGTTTGAAAGGTAAGAATTATGATGTTTAATGTAATGTTTGATTCAGCACGTTGAAATTGATCAAATATTTATTCATAATTATGCGTTGGATTTCATTATTTATATTCAACGATTTCCTGATATCAACCGAAGTGTACATATATATATATATTTATTTTTATAAAACTAGTTTCGATTAACATAACACATATACATGTATATATTTTGCGTAGTGAACATTTGTCACAAATACAGGTCAAGTGTAGATCTAATATGTACACTGATCTCCTGAAAGCTGTAACTGGATACCAACATGTTATAAATACATCTGGAAGTAAACAGAGCTAGTTTCGTTATGATACTTCCTTTCTTACAGACTTTGTCACTGAGTAAAACTGAACCGTTTTATGTCGCAAAATGTCCGACGAGCCAGCAGGAGTATGGATACCTCCCTGTAGTCAGCTAACAGAGGATCTTACAGACACCACAGCGTTACCAGATGAAATTCTTCTGGTGGCCGCTCTTGATTTTGGTACGACGTATTCGGGGATAGCTTGGTCTTTTACCAGGGAGTTCGAGAAGTACCCTCTCCGTATCAACAGTTTAATGTGGTCACCCCTCGTCGGACCATCGCAAGCTACTTTCAAGACACCGACAGTTCTTCTGTTGAAGTCTAATAAGGAAGTAATCGCATTTGGGTATGCTGCAGAAGAACAATACGAAGAGCTAGCAGACGACAATGCTCACCATGGCTACTACTTCTTTAGAAACTTCAAGATGTTATTGTATGAAAATGAGGTAATAATTTTTTTTCTCAATTTATAATTGGTTCTCTTCGTGATGGTAAATGAGTTAACTTAACGTTAAGAAAAGTATGTTCTTCGATTTCAAAAAAAAAAATATGTACAACGCTTAATTTGTTTTCAATATATAAATTTATGGACCAGTACAAGATGAATTATTCATTCAACAAACAAACAAAAAACAAAAACAAAATAGTAGCCAGGGATTGTAGGCGATATCACAGAGATAGAAGATGTGTGTTCATTTCATAAATATTATTTTTTTTGTAACCTACTTACCTATTGTATAAGATTTGAACAAAGGTTTCAACAACAAAAAGTAAAAAGAAATAATAGCTAAAATGTGTAGCTAGGCGATATCAAAGAAAGATAAGACGACATTGTGTGTAGATTATATATGTTTAACTTATTCACCTATCGTATTTCATTTGTTTTATTTACTTTCTTTTTTTTCTGCAAGACTCTCCGAAATGACACCGTTCTTATCGATGACGAAGGACACGCTATGCAAGCAAAGGACATATTTGGACACAGCATAAGGTACATGAAGAAGTGTCTGTTGGACGATCTCCAGGCTAGAGGAAACATGATACGAGATGAAAACATCCAATGGGTGGTCACCATACCTGCAATTTGGAACGACGGTGCAAAGCAGTTTATGAGAGAGGCCGCGATCATGGTATATTCACTATCTTGTACAATTAATGTTAAAGAAAGCCCATATGTAGAGATTGAAGATTGCAACTGTGACAACAGACAATTTGTATTTGTTTCATCTGAAGTGTAGTACAAATTTTATTTGTGACTATCTTAAACAATGTATTCTGATACTACATATCATGATCCGGTGATAATATTAAATGGAAAAGCAAGAATATTATTAAATATATATATATTGTCTTATATGGGTGACAGATTAGTTAAGGATTTAAGCAAACTTACTATTTTTGTGATATATTAGGTTCGCCAAGCCAATATACAAAAATAACAACTTTTTTATTTTTTGGCTAAATTGTTTTAACAAATATCTTGAGATTAAGATAAAAAATATAAGTATGCTTACAATGAATAATTAACGTGTCCTTAATTTTGTATATGCATATTTGATTTAGGCTGGGATTCCTGTTAAGCAATTCCGGCTGGCATTAGAACCCGAAGCTGCATCCATATATGCTAAAGAAGTTCTGATAGAAAGAACAAGGGGCAATATTCATCAACAGATGCCAACTTTTGAACAGGGGACCAAATATATAGTTTTTGATCTTGGAGGTAATTACACGAGCAAGTATGAACATTTTTGCAAGTAAAATATAATTTCATTAACAGAATTTACCATAATTTTTAACCTAAGATACAGTGGGATCTCTCATGATTTGCGATGGTATATGATTTTTATCCAACGAGTTGTGTGTTTTCTATCCCCGAGCCTTGGCGATGTTTTACCATGTATATTGTTAATTTCAATAAAACCTCAATCTTTTCTATAAAAGTTATACTTGTGAACCGCACAGCACATATACTACAAGACGTCAACAACTTTACGCACGGAAAAAAAGTTCCTTAATGATTAACGAACAAACATTTTATTTTCGAGCATATTTTTATAAATTCATGGAAGAAAAAATTTAAACAGCAGTAAATGCTTCACATTTACAATTACACTTTTCAACTGAATTGTTTTGTTACTTTTTCATTCTACGTCAATCATCCGCCTGAAGCTACGTAATGTTTAATATGACGTCATATGGCGTTAGAACACACTGTGGAATATCAAAAAATTTTTACATGAGTGATATCCACCGAATATTGAGATAAACATGTGATAAAAGGCTTAATATTTAGAATTTGTTTTACTGTAGAATGAATTCAAATCATTGTCTTTTCTGTATTAAATTTATTAATGTATTAATTAACTTAAACACACTACATAATGAAGGGAATCATTTCACTTGAAATAAAACTGTCATGCAATAACAAAAAGAATCATCTGTCATTGCAGGTGGAACTGTCGATATCTCTCTAAAGGAAATAGCAGAAGGAAATAACATTAAGGAGATTCACCACGCCACTGGTGGGCCCTGGGGAGGATTAACTGTCAACAAAGAATTTATGTCTTTTTTAGAGAGCTTAATCGGAAAAGACGTTCTGGACGAGCTAAAGAAGAATCAGAAATCAGCCTGGCTTGACCTAGAAAGGGAAGTTGAGGCCAAGAAGAGAAGTATAAGAGGAGACAAGGATGGTCGCATCCTTATCCAAATTCCCGCCGAACTGCTTGAAATTTTCGAAAATAAGAAAAACAAGAAGCTTATCAATGCAATTACGTTTGAAACTAAGTACGCTGGTAAAATTGACGTAAAGCGTAACTGTCTCCGTGTAGATAAATCAATTGTGGAGACATGTTTCAAAACTTGTCTTGATAACATTGTAAAACATACAAGAACGCTCCTTGGAAAACCAGAAGCAGCCGGACTCAAATATATGGTGCTCGTTGGCGGATTTGCAGAGTCAGAATACATAAGAGAGGAACTACCAAAGGCTTTTGGTCAAAAGCTTCACGTCTTTATTCCAGACGAACCCTGGCTTGCGGTTTTGCGCGGAGCTGTATTATTTGGGCAAAATCCATCGGTCATTCAAACACGTATCTCCAAATTCACTTACGGAACCAACGTCATCCGTTATTTCATGACTGACTACGATGACCCACAGCACAAAATCGAAGAAAACGGACAGCCATATTGCAAAAACGTTTTCAATAAGCTTGCAGAAATCGGACAGTCGTTCGAATTAGGTGAAAGGGTCACCACCGAAGTCTTCGCACACAAAGTTGACATGAGTAAAATGAAGATAAGGCTATTCAAATCTACTGAAAAAGACCCTCGTTACGTTACAGATAAGAGCTGCACCCAGATTGGACAGATGGTGGTCGATATGCCAGGGTTTGGAATGGAGAGAATGGTCACGGTGTCCCTCTGTTTTGGAGAGGAGGAGATAACTTGCAGCGGAAAAAACGAATCGCAAGAATCGGTGCACGTGACTCTTAACCTCCTTGGAGATGGTTAAAGTCACTGTGTACACTCCTTACATACATGTACTTGTATACGACATTCCAGTTGTGTTTTGGTTCATATTGTTTACGGCGATTAATGCCAATTATACACTATAGATATTTAGAAAAAAAATATTTATTTATACATTAGTGATATATTTATCTTAAACACGGGTACATATGTATTGTTTATTATAATGTTATATCTTAGATATAAATGTATATTTTGGTTTTTTTACTACTCCTTACACTTAACACTCATCTGATAAATATTGTAGAATTCTTATTTATGTGTATCATTTTCTTATTTGTTTGAGGCTCAGTTTAAATTGCGATGGCATTACTTGTATCGTGCGAATTGTCGATATACTTGAAAACAGTTAACGTCAGATATATCTATGAATACATATACATGTACATAATTATATAGATTCTGAATACTTTTAGCATGCATTGTTTATATTAAACTATGATACAGATAATTTAACGCTATTACTGAAAATATAATTTTATTGATTTTGTATCGAATAAATTTATTTGTTTTTTTTTTAGGACGTTTTATATGCGCCCTCTCCTTCAGTAATATATCCAAACATATAAATTGAATGACATTCGACTTTATGATTTGATACACCTCTATTTAACTGACCCAAGTTAATTAGTTTGCGAGACCAGTTAATTAGTGGGTGTTTAATGGCAATCTGACAAAAGCACATACCTTTTGATAAACTTTACTTTTCTTACATTAGACCCCTCCTGGAATACGCTGATATCATTTGTGACAACATTTACGTAGAATTAGCCCGAAAACTAGAAAATATCAACATTGAAGCGGCAAGAATTGTGTCAGGGGCTACCAGGCTGGCATCAATTGAAAGACTTCTTAAAGAAGTAGGATGGGACACACTTTCAACAGGGCGAGAAAACCACAATATTACTCAATACCGTAAAATGGTGTATGACCTCACCCTTTCGTATCTCACTACTCTTCTTCCGCCAAAACACATTGAATTACATCAATACCCCACCCGTCACGGCCACCACTACTCTGATATCAAATTCCACACAAACCATTACATGAACTCATTTCTCCCTTCTACGACCAGACTTTGGAATAATCTGCCCTACAGTATTCAACAAAACCCATCCTTATCCAATCTCAAACGCTTTCTTTTATCTAAATAAATACTCCTCCTGCACCGAAATTATTTTACAATGGTTCTCGTAAATGTCAAATCTCGCATGCTAGACTGAGACTAGAATGCAGTTCCCTAAATTCCCGTCTCTATTCTCGTAATATCGCCAACAGTCCAGATTGTACTTGTGTTGGAACCGAAACAACTCAACATTTCTTCTTCGACTGTCCTAGGCCTATTTACACAAATCAACGTAGGCTATACCTAAATGCACTACCTTATAACACCAATACTGAAACTCTTTTATTTGGTGACAACAATCTATCATATCTAGACAACCTCACTATATTCAATGCTGTTCATACATACATCATCTCATCTAAAAGATTTAATACTTAACGATACTTACCAATCACTTGCACAATTTCTAATCTAAATATTCTTACTTTGTCCTCACACCATCCTCTTTTATCCCCTCATTTCTCACTTCTCTTCTTTTCACTAATGTAACTTAAACACATTGTCCTATCATTGTAAATAATCGATACATGCAAAATTTACTGGTCTATTACCCTGCTGGGCAGGCTACTTAATATTTAATTAATGTAATTAACTTAATCTAAGGAAACGGATTAATATAAGTGATTACACTTGTTTCCGAATCCTTTTGCATAAATTCTTATTCATCTCAAAAATGTATTGTATCCATGTTTTTCTTCATGTAATAAATAATGTTTACACTAAAGCACAGACCTCCATTAGGCTACGCATAGAGGATCTGATAACTCCCCGTTATAGGTCATGTTCTGGTGAACTCTGTATTGACCAATCAAATCTTGGTTGACTTTCTAGTGTCTGGCATAGACTGGTTCTCTGTCTTTGATTTCGGAAGTTTTCTCATTCTTTGTATTTTTGATACATACCCGATGTGTTCCGAACAACAAAAAATGGCTGCCTCAACACCTCGAAAAACATGTGTTTTGTCGGACGTTTGCATTATAGAAAAGGCTCTAGACACAGATAAAATATCTTCCAACATGTGTCTGAAATATTAAGAATCACAAAAGTTATTTCTTGAATTTGGATAGTATGTCGATTAAGTTAAGACAGAGCTCTCGTGACGTAACGGTCTTTACTGAACAACATACTGACTGATGTCTCGGTATTTTAAGTTTACCTGCATTGATTTATGTTTCTATTAAATAAACATGTATCATGTGATTATAAAATAGTATAAGTTGTAATAATGGCATTAGAAAGCGGCGATGGTGTGTTCCGTTCTTCTTGAGGCTTTCCGACAAGTAAAAAAACAAACCCTGAAATGTATTTCATAAACCTTGATATGAATACAAAACAAAGTAATATCTAATATTCTTTATATTTCATAATGTGTTGATTTTAAAATGTTCTTAACAAATAGAAGACTGGCATGTGTACATGCCTGCTGAATGACCCTATGCTCATACTAAGATATGGGGAAAATGTTATTGATTATATCGATCTACACAATGATGATATACATGGATTTGTCAAGAAAGGTCAAACAATAGCACTTCCTTGACCAATGTAAAGTTCAGATCATAGATATTGCGCTTAAAAACAACGGAATCAACAAAACAACTTTAAAGTTTAAAAAAGAATAGTGAAACGGAAGATTGAAACAAGTGTCATCAAGTTGTTGACAGCTGAATCCAAAAATACGAAAACGGGTTGCCTCTTCGCGAATCAACAGAGGGCCAAGCAATATAATGGCGGAAGGAAACGGAACCTATTCTTGTCTAATCAAAAACTAATTCAGAACAAAACATAAGATGATAAAACCCATTGACTTAGGAGTGATGTGTTTTTTTTCTCGAGTTGATGTATGTATGACACAGCTTAATACATTATTGAAAAGAAAAATTACAACTCGGCAATGGTCGATATTCGGGATGGGTTCAAAGACACTTTATATGATCAAATGCACGTGACAAGCTACACGCTGATGCAGCGCTTTCACACTCGCATCGTATCCTAAATACATTATCTTTAGCTATTATTTAAAGATCGTTTTCGAATTTATTAACCACTTAATCTAGATGTGCATCAAACTACAACCTTGTTTTCCCAATTAATGTCTAATAAAATTTGATTTGAGTGGGGAGGGGGTGGTTGTTAAAAATTACTATTTTTTTCATCTAATGGGCACCCCTCATTAAAGAGTATCTCATCAAAATCGTTATAATTTTTTCGTTTCGTCATAAAGTCAAATCCTTGATATTAACATCTTACCTGTCAAACAAAAGAACCAAAATTGTCTATCTGAATTCACATGATTTCACATAATTTTCTCATGAAAATAGTCGCTGTGATATCAACAGATGCCAGAGTAAAGGTTACAAGAAGGTGAATCTGAATTAATTTCGACGTCACTATGAACTTTTTAAAAAGCCAAATCATTAACAATTATACCGCAATTTAATAGAATTGCATGAAAATGCAAACTCAATATATGTGAATTTCAAGAATTTCTTAAATTATCATTCATGAATGGTATCTTATGTCAGTATCATTTTCCTATCTATAGTCAACAGTCAGCTGTTCAATTTTTCATCTCCGTCCGTAACCGAAAACTTGAATAAAAATAAAGTGTACCTCATTTAAAGTCCACGGTATTAGATTGATGACTAACTGCGAGCATCCTGTTTTTATTTTCTACTAGTGATTGTGATTGTTGTTAAGACTGAAAGATAAAAATTCTATTAAAAGGTATTGGGAATAATAGATTTCCTTGAAATCGACCGAAACTGAAAGTTGAGTGCTTCCCCACAGAAACAAAAAATAAGAGTTGTGGAGACTGCTTCGATAACAAGGTAGGTACAGCACGTCGTCAACCTTCTTTAAATTTGTATTATTATTCATTAATAACCATATCATTACCATAATATTCATATTAATAGCTTCTTACTCAAATCAACAGAGAACGTTGAGAAACATGTCAGATGTTATAAATAGATTTCACAATTAATTATGTTTAATAATTTTTATATATGATTGTTGTTATCGATTTTTATATACAGGTACACAACAATAAATCGATTGATTTTTTTTTTTAAGTTAAAAGATAACATTTATCTTCTTCGTTGCAACTTTTCTCATTTCTTTCCTCTCTGAAGCAGTCGTTGGGTAAACGGGTAGGTTATTTTTACTCGTTCAAGCGACACGAGTTTGTTTTCTAAGATCCGCTTTAAAGGGTGCAATATCTGTTTAAAACATTGATTTAAGCTACCGATGCATACTTTATGAGCAGACAAGATTTTGTGTCGATTCATTGTCTCGTGTTTCATCATAAACAACCATACAACAGAGTGCTTCCTCATTTGTTTCATGGCTTCGTAAAGTGATCTACCCCAAAGTATATTTTTTTTACTATGTTCCACGCCTTGATAACAGTTAACATCTTCGCAGTTTACGGTCCTTATCAATCGGACGTAAAGATATCCATAAAAAGTACCCCCCCCCCTATGGGTTATTTGTGCTAGCTACGTAATAACGCGTCGCATATTGATATAAGCTGAATTTCAATCAATATTAATTACATACATGAAAACTATTTTTCTAGAATATTTTTTGTTAACTCTTTCACTTTTATTTTACTATAATTGTTCTTAAAAATTTAAGATTATAAAATTATAAATAAGATTATAAAGATTATAAATACTTGTTTAGATTATGAAGATACCTACTGATTTCAGTTGGGCATGGCATGTGCATCATCAAATCCAAACCTCCAAACGGGGCTGAAGGACATGGCTTTAGATGATGACAAGGGAATTCAACTAGTGGCCGCCTTTGACGTTGGTACTACCCACGCAGGGATAGCCTGGTCATCCTCCAGTGATTTCGAGAAGTATCCGTTACGTATTACCAGTCTGCAATGGCCGACCAATGTCGGTGCATCTCAGACCGCCTATAAAACGCCATCCGTTCTCTTGGTGAAATCCAACGGAGAGTTCGTGGCGTTTGGATACGATGCCGAGGAAAAATACAGCGAGCTTGCAAACGACGATGCTCATTATGGGTATTACTTCTTCAGGGAATTCAAAATGGCGCTGTACGAAAACGAGGTTAATATATATATTTCAAATTGATCTGATTTATTATCATAATATACTACATTTTGTGAATATTTAAATTGAAATATTAATTTCATTATTAAAACAATACGACTGCATAAAAAGTAATAGAAATGAAGATCTAAATAAAATGTACAATCATGTAATTATTTTTTAACTATAGAATCTTCGAAGTGATCATCGCGTTTTTGATGTCGAGGGGCATGCCATGAAAACCAAAGATATCTTTGAA
The DNA here is from genome assembly GCA_033439105.1 of Magallana nippona. NCBI lineage: Eukaryota > Metazoa > Mollusca > Bivalvia > Ostreida > Ostreidae > Magallana > Magallana nippona. The sequence goes on from CM065921.1 coordinate 21,538,259, forward strand.
CATATCATTCGATACATGAAACAAAAGCTTCTGGATGATCTCAAAACTAGAGGAAATACAGTCAAGGAGGAAAATATTTTGTGGGTAGTCACGGTACCTGCAATTTGGAACGACGGCGCAAAGCAGTTTATGAGAGAGGCTGCATTGGCGGTAAAGGGCGTCATTCAAACGTTTATAATATTTCTACATGTTTATGTATCCATTATAATTGATCTTTTATCAACTTCATTTCAACATATCCTTGGTTTCGTTAGTGTTAGGTGTAAACAGTTAAACACGAATAACGCGAAACGTCATGGACGAGCGATTTTGCTTATTATAAAAACGAAATTCGGTATTATAAGAGATCAATGAGGTTAAATACAGTTTTAAGATAAATGAATTGAAACTGATTTCACTGTACGTATTTGATGTAACTAGGTTTTACTGTATTGCTCTTTTAGGCAGACATATCAGAAAAGCGATTACGCCTTGCTCTGGAACCCGAAGCTGCATCTATATACACGAGAGAAATCTTTCTGGAGAGATCAAGCACTGACGACCAAGAGCAATCCCCGGTGTTTAGACCGGGCATGAAGTACATCGTCATTGATCTAGGAGGTGTGTCCATTTATATAATTATTCAGATAGCTTCTCCTTATATTTATGATATGTCGATGTTCTTATGAAGGAGGCTGAATGGTTATATAACTATCCATAAGATAGACCCATTATAAATGATCTATGTAAATGCATTTAAGTTATAAATAAATATTTAGTAAAGTAAAAATTAAATGATTTCCTGTATCTTTATATAGAGCTCTTCTTCTCAAGGAGATTGATTTTGTCTAAAAATGGCTACGATCATCTAGCCCTCTTAATATCGAAACTAGATTACCGTGATTTACTGTGGAATCGTTTTAATCATTGTGGCCAATTTTCGTGGATTGTCATTTCTTGGTAATTTGTGGGAACGAAATTACAAGGATAAACTTGAATGATTGATAAAGATCAAGTTTCATAATTTGTTGAGTATGTCACATGTAATGAGTGTTACGCACAAGATCCTTGAAAATTGATGAGTCCACAGATCCATGCATGTAGCATAGTTTTATATATTTGTCTTTTTTTCATTATGGTTTCGGTTATTATGCATGTGGAATATTTCGATAAGTGTGTCTTTGATATTTGCATTATGACTTCGATTATTAAACGATCGGCATCTAATTAAATTCATCTATTTCTGCGCCGATTAACCAATTTTGAAATCCTTCATTTGCTTTTATACCATGATATATGCATCTATTTGTGATTAGGTGGGACGATTGACTTTACCCTCAAAGAGGTTGTAGACGACAATACCATCAAAGACTTTCATCAGGCTACAGGAGGTCCCTGGGGAGGGCGCACGGTCAATCGGATGTTCATGGATTTCCTGGAAGATCTTTTGGGTAAAGACGTACTGGAGGAACTAAAAACAAACCACAAATCTTCTTGGTTAGAGTTAGAAAGAGAGATTGAGTTGAAAAAGAAAAACGCAAAAGGAGACAAAGATGGACGCATTTTGATCCAAATGCCTGGCGAATTACTGGACGTGTTCGAGAAGAAAACAGGCAAAAAGCTGATAAATTCAACTGCGTTTGAGTCAAAATACGCTGGGAAAATTGATATCAAGGGCAAAAAACTCAGAATAGATAAATGTATTGTTGAGTCTTGCTTTAAAAAGTGTCTAGAAGACATAATACAACACACTAAAAGTGTCCTAGAAAAACCAGAGGCCAAAGGTACGCAGTACATCATACTTGTTGGTGGTTTTGCCGAGTCAGAGTACATGAAAACGGAAATGCCAAAAGCGTTTGAAGATTTCAAAGTCTTCATTCCTGACGAGCCATGGCTTGCTGTAATGCGCGGAGCAGTCATGTTCGGACAAAGACCATCAGTCGTAGAGTCTAGAATTGCAAGGTATACTTACGGTATTTCAACCATCAGGTTTTTCCTCAAGGATTTCGACAATCCTAAGCACAGGATTTTCGAAGACAACGTACCGTACTGCAGAAATGTGTTTGACAAGCTTGCGGAAGTAGGCCAGTCTTTTCGGCTAGGCGAAACCGTCACCACAGAAGTGTTTGCTCACAAAGAAAATATGTCCAAAATGAAGGTCAAGGTCTTCAGATCTACTGAAAAGGACCCTCTTTACGTTACGGATGAAAGCTGCACACCAATAGGGGAGATGCTTGTCACTATGCCTGGATTTGGCAAGGAGAGAAAAGTCACAGTATCCCTCTGTTTTGGAGAGGAAGAAATAACCTGCAGTGGAATAAACGAATCCAACGTATCAGTGCACGTGAAACTTAATCTCCTTGCAGATAATTAGATTTGTTGTGCATGGATACTACATGTGCATCTGATATGAATATTTTTTTTCCATGACAAAACTTATCTTTTTCAAAAGCACTGAAGATACATGTATACAATATTTGTATTATATTTAGATTATATAGCGAGAGATTGGAAAGAAATTAAGTAATTGATAGCAATTTTTTACAAAATCATGGGGATGTAATGTACTGGATTTAATTGTATGGTTGATGTGTTCATAATACGTTCAGGATGTATATTAGTTGGTGAGACCAACAAAAATTGAAAATGAAAGAAAATGTGATTAAAGTTTTGGGGAAAAAATGAAATTTTCAAAAATGTATGATCGCAATAATTCACAAAGACTAAAGTCCCTGCTGCATTTGAACTCGGAACCTGCAGGTCAGAAGACCGAAGCTTTACCCATTGTGCTACAGATATAGACAATCAACAAATTTTTCTTTTAAAGGAATTAAAGGCATGTGGTATCATTGGTCAGCTTTACGTTAATGTAATGCGAAAGCTTTACGTTAATGTAATGCGAAAGCATTACATGAAATAAACGTTTTGTTGATTTCCGAAACAGCATGGAATGAATAATCTTTACTCTTTTTATGCGAAGTGTACTTCCGATTAAAATTCTTACGCATGTAAAGAAAACGTGATTTGAATTATTATGTAATTGTTTGAATGTTTTAATCTCAAGACAAACGCATTAGAATAATGTTTTAGTAGTAATCTACATGTTGTTAAAGATTTGCATGAAGCTGTCACTCAAAGCCGATCAAAAAACCCCACTATAAGCAATTAAGAGACACAGGAATGTTTGATATTCTTTAAATACAGCATACAAATGGGCTAGTAGTTTAAGAACGTTGTGATTTTCAACGAGATACTCCGTGCCGAGTATCTCGTTTAATTCATTGAGTATTATACAATGTAATAGTACATTTAAGATGAAATATGTAACAAAAGTGGCACATGTACCATAACTAATTGTGGGAATGGAAATGCATATTTTAGGTAAAGAGAAAACTTACAACTATTGAAATAAATAAATTGCAATAAATTTTACACAATTTAATCATGGATTTACATTCCTATCTAATAAACATCACTGAACAACCCAAGACTACCTGTATATTATACTCAACGTTATTTACTCGCACAAAATCATATAACTACCTAGCTATTGTTAAATATCTTTATTATTTTGGATTGTTTAGAGAAAAGTGATTCAATATAAAATAATTTTCAAACATTTTTTTTATCCCAAAGCCCCCCACCCCCCCCCCCCCAATGATTTTCCAATTAGTATAAATATGTAAATATGTCCATAAACGATACCCTCCATGAATTTTAGGTACTTAAATGCTATATAAAATGAAATCTCATCCACACTACAAGGTATTTTAAGAAACTGTTATACTAGATCCAGTGAACCCCAATGATAACCTGATAACTTAACCAAACTCACTGATACCCTATAATGAACCCCAAATAACACTCTATAAACCTGGAATGGGCCCTTAATGATGCATTCCCAAAGGAATTTTACTCAAGGATCCCAAAACATTTCCTTCATTGCGCACATTAACCCGCCTATTGACTGTTCCATTTTGATTTTGATTTAGCAATGTATGAGCAGATCAAATATCAGAATATATTTAAAAACGATCCAGAAATAAACCTCATTAAGTTACAATATATCTACATTGTAAGGAACCTATTAAGCCGAATATGTACCAAATGAACCACAACCGTACGCTTATGTACAATAATATATATACAAAAATGCGTTAAGCTGCAAAGCGTAACAAGGAGAGACAATAGTGTACAATGTAAATTGTTAGATCTTTAAATATTGAAAAGTGGGCGTTTTCACATATAAATCAAACGCGATTACTTCAATTTTTCTATAGTCAACTTTCCTTACTTATGTAGCAATATACCTTCATCACCTGCATATGGTGTTTTTGTCTCTCAGTTAATTCGATACGCAAGGGCATGCTCTTCGTATGAACAGTTTCTAAGGCGAGGCAAGCTACTGACAAACAAGTTGATAAAACAGGACTATCAACAGGCTCGTTTGAAGTCATCTTTTCGTAAGTTCTATGGTCGATACAACGACCTTGTCAGCAAATACAATCATCCACTGGGTCGCATGCTGACTGACGTTTTTCATACTGATTGTTAGACCATAATTTATCACCTAATTGTCTACGGACTTTTCTGTTTTTTCCCGAATACGACAAAGAGCACACGGCGGGTGCGACCAGTCAGCAGAGGATGCTCACTCCTCCTAGGCACCTGATCCCACATCTATCTTTTTGGAGGTCCGTGTTGCTCTGCTTTGAATTTGTATTTCGTTTTATGGATTTTTGAGATGGTTGACGGTTTGTTATTGTCATTTTTTCATTTTATTAAATCTTACTATCTTATTCCGAGTTATTCAAGTTATCCACTCTCTTACCCCACTCTCACTCACCGCACTCTCTCTCTCTCCCCACTCTTTCGCTCCCCTATCTTACCCCACTCTCACTCATGATCACTCGCCCTACTCTCTCACTCATCCCACTCTCTCACTCTACTTTCACACCCCATCCCCTCACTCACCCAACCCTCTCACACGCTCCACTCTTAGCCCACTCTCTCACTCACCGCACTCTTTCATTCCCCCACACACTCACCCCACTCCAGTCTCATTCCACTCACTCGTCCCATCTTCTCATTCACCTCACTCAACTCTCACTCGCCCCACTCTCTCACTCCCAACCCCACTCTCCCACTCTCTCACCACCACCCTCTCAAACGCTCTACTCTTACCCCACTCTCACCTCACCTCACTCACATCACTCACCTCACCTCACTCCACTTTCTCACCCAGCTCACTAACCCCTCTCTCACTCACTCGCCCTTCTCTCTCACTCTCTTGTTCTCACTAACTCGGCCCAACCTCTTACACGCTCCATTCTTACCCCACTCTCTCAATCACCGCACTCTCTCATCTCACTCGCCCTACTCTCTCTCAGTCACATACTCTACTCTCACACCCACCACAATCTTTCACCCCACTTACTCACCCCAACCTCTCACACGCTCCACTTTTTCCCAATATACCTTAATTAAGGTACATGTACCCGTTGCGTATAGATTGAACTACATTTAATACATGTTTACTATACATTCAATTTCAATAAAGATATCATAGGTATATAACCATCATGCACATAGAATAAAATAAGGGGGGGGGGGGGCAAAACTACCCAAAATTTATAAAATTTTTACAAGTTTGAAGGCAAACAAAAAAATGAAAACAAAGCCTAACTTTGCCAATGATCAAAATCATAATGCAAGGGGGGGGGGGGGGTAGAAGGGGGCAGTTTGTTCAAAATTCATTTTTAAATATCATTAAAGAGAAAAAAATGTCTATGTAATATGAAAAAAAACAATAAAATGTGAACAACATAAGTTTTTATAGAAACGTTAAAGAGTGCATTAATAATCATGATAGCTGCATGCGCAGGGTATCGGGGGAATCCGATCCCCCCCCCCCCCCCCCCCCATTCAAACATATTACATTCACAAAGTAAAATTACCGAAGTTATGAACCCATGAGCTGTTGCAAGTTAAATTTAGATGTATCACTTCCAAACCTGTTTAATAAGTTCCAGTATATAAATACAAATTCTAGTATCTTTTTTACATAAAAGATAAAAAGCGCGTTTCGTTGTTCAACAGACTGTTAATTAAATGTTAACTTAAGATAAACCATCAAACGACATTACAAGTGAACATGCAGTGCATACGCATTTAGATTTGTACGTACCTTTTGAATTTTACCAGGATTAAAAATAAAGACAAATTTCCAGGCGGGAACCTGTTCTTGAAGACCGTGCATGATTACACTAAACGTCTGCTGTCCTCGAAGAGTGCTCAGACCAATGCGTGATCCTTGCTCTTGATCACGTGGGCAGTCAGGTCGAACTTGCAGTGAGCGGTCATCATGGACACATTTTTTGAACCATGGGGTCAATAGATTCCAGACAGAACAGGTGTAAAACATGTTTAATACAATACTTGTTTCAGTGATCTGAATTCCTCTGTGTCGTTAACGTTTTTGTGGCATCATGATCTTTGGTTGGGTTGAGCATACGCACATTTACGAACCTAATTAGACTAGTGTTTTCAATAAACTATCATAAATTGTAATGGATAAATAATGAATATATAAATTTTAAAGTATTTTTTTCAACTTTATTTTAGAAACAACAACATAAGGGTCTACGCATTTTTCCAAGTCAAGGGTTTCTAACCCGCTCCCTTGACTTTGTGAGTAGCGGAGCGGATCAGAAACGCTTGACTGTGAGTAACGGAGCGGATCAGAAACGCTTGACTGTGAGTAGCGGAGCGGATCAGAAACCCTTGACTCGCATGGGAAGATGGGGTCTACGATAACCATGCATCAAGCTCTAATGAAACGAAACATTTGCATAGAGTTGTGGTTTTGTAACTTTTGAATGATAAAATGTAACTGGAGTACAGTTATCGGTGATCTCACACAAGTATATTATAATAGCATGACTCATTAAATTTGTTTCGTTAAATTGTCGAAAATATACATGAAACAGGCTAAGAAAGAGTAAAATAAGTATTATCATTTTCTAATAAGTTTTATAATAGTAAAATAATGCGTTATTTTTTTTCATTACGTATCTCGTTTCAGTAAGTCTTTTTCATTGTGTGTCCATAAAATATCATTAAAAAAACGTATTGGTCCTCTTCAAAACAAAACACTAGTCTAATTAGGTTCGTAAATGTGCGTATGCTCAACCCAACCAAAGATCATGATGCCACAGAAACGTTAACGACCCAGAGGAATTCAGATCACTGAAACAAGTATTGTATTATTGCACCATGAATACATTGACATGTACATTTGTTATACCTCGGGTGAACATTTTCTCCTCTACTTATCAGAATAGCGGACTGTGCACGTGTTTCATATATATATATATATATAGAGAGAGAGAGAGAGAGAGAGAGAGAGAGAGAGAGAGAGAGATGTATCCATTTCCATAACCGAATAACGATAGACTAGTTATTTATGAAAACAAGTAATCCTACCCCTTTTTCTCTTTTTAGCTACTTTGAAATGCATTGTTTAGCTAAAAATAATAGATTTATAAGCCAATTATTTAATAAACTAGTATGTGACGGTTACCACAATTAGAGCATCGATTTTGGCTATATATTTAAGGCCAGCTGCTTGTGCAGGTCCATGGATCTCTATTCTTTCAGTGTAGGTCAAGTTTCGGACTATCAAAAATAATCCACGCAATGTCAAATCTTAAGTACCAAAAATACATCAATGATAGCATTATTTATTATAACTATTTGAATTACACTTTTATATATTATTTTTTAGGGGTTCCATTGGGGTTCATTTGGGTTTTTAGGGTATAAAGACGCATCGCATTTATTTACATATAATATGTTTGTCGACTCACCTCGAGCTCCAAGAATATAAGTACATGTACTCATATTTTTTGGCGTGAATTTATTCGATCATTGTTCTGCATACATGTAAAAACTACATATATTTTTTCCTGTCAAAAATAACTATTCAAGCCAAGAACACAGTAGTCTATTGCGACAAGTCAGGATACTGGAAAATATACGAACTACATGTACAATTGTACATAACAAATTAAAGTTACCCTCATACGTGTAACACAAATGTTTTAAAGTCAAACTTTTAACTATAACAACATAAAACATAGTTTAGCCAGGGGTGGTTTACTCTGGTGGGCATATTATGACGGGGACCGGTGAGTGGTGAAGAACATAGTCACTGACGCTGCCCAGTATGGTCCGCCGGACTGTCCCCAGGCCCCGGGAACCCATCACAATCATGTCCGCGTTCAGATCTGTGGCAGATTTCAGAATGCCTTCTCCGGGTTTCTCGGCGTGTGTGCTGCGGACTATGCCAGATGCCTAAATATGGAGAAAATAAAGCTTCATAAATCAAGGAAGACAAACGGATCAACTGGTTTTATTTTTTTGAGATGGTAAGAAAATAAAGTAATGTAGTATCCAATGTATTGTCTTGTAACAACTGTAAAATAAAAATGTTATAATTGGAACGTGATAAGTATAGTTGTTTCGTTGTACATGTAATTGATGTGTTACTACCATCAGGTACATTCAAACACTGCAACATGGTTTTTGAAAAATTAGAATACACGTTTTAGTATGTGATGACATCATCAAAGTAAAGAGTATCATTTTGACAATGAGGATATTTGAGGGAAAAAATGCAGTTTCATGTACAGTGAAACAGATTACATTGGTGAAGATTTTCATTGTAGGTATAAATCACTGTTCTAGTAGTTATTGGCATCTAAAGCTAAAGCGGATTTTTCTAATCTATCGATTTGCGGAAATGGGAGCTAACCCTATCGAATGGCTTTGTGGGACACGAATGACAGCTGGACCCTTTGATCAGTCCCTGAAAAGGATTTAATCGCGTCCAACGGTCTTAGTTGTAATGTGCATCTAACACGAACATTATACATGTATATGAGCTGTATTGTAAGAAAGAGTAAAATCAGCAGAACTTAAAAACAGTATTTCTTGATATGAATTTTGTCAATGCTTAAAGACTTTTTTATCGTAGAAGATTTCTATGAAAGCAGGGGGGGGGGGGGGGGCATAATATTGAGGGGAAAAAAAGACATAACTAGATCATTATATCTTTATAAAGAATTTCCTTATGTGACGAGGTAATTACACATGTCGTTACGGCCATTTACAGTGTATTTATCTCGCTGTGTAGACCTTGTTATCTCGCTATTCTATTTGAGATACTAATTCGAGATCTAATTGTTATTCGATGCAAAAAAAATGCAATTTTCTCTCACAGGAGATATTCGGCTTCTGTCCTCTCCTGAAGACCCTACATATAATCTCTAATCAATAACTTCAGACCCTTGGTTGGTGCATACTTTCAGATCAGAGGAAACACGCATACTTTTCACTCGTAGATACCCACCCACCCCCCTCCTCCCCCCCCCCCCCCCCCCCGACCCCCGAAAAAAAAGAAAGAGAAAAGAACCACGGCAATTCAGTAAATGTTTATATTGGGAACAAACGGATGAAAATGTCCTGGACAAAATTTGATCTTCTGTCTGATCCGTAGGCATTATTTCAGCAATTTTGTTCTTGGTGAAACAAATTCAAAGGAATTTCTTTTATACTCCTGTAAATTAACGAAAGGGGCAATATCGATTTTCAAAGATTCTAGCTGAAAAAAAACCGAGATAACCGGGAAAGTCATTATGTATATAATCGACTGAATTATTCAGTCATTGCACTGAGCGATATACTTGTCATAATCTAGTTATATTATCGAGTTCCCATGAAACTGCAGGCTTAAATTGACGTCTTACACTACGGTATATATATGCACAATTGTGCAGCTGATGGATGGGTGTAATAAATGTTTAAATGCTTGCACGTGCGGCACAATAACGTGACCGATCGGTTGATGTGTACGTAGTCTGCACTGCTGGTCCCGGTCACCAGTCTTTTATTCAGATTAGATAACTCCATTCTTTATAGGTGCGGTTACATGTACACGATAAATATAGAACCACTTTAACAAGACCTTGGACTTTCGGTAGGACCTAACTATCTATTTCTTGCATCAAAACAGGTTAAAAATGACGCTGGTTTCGAATGAAATATGCATATATTGCTTAGTCTTAGCTCAAAAGCCTAAAAACCTTGTTAAATTCAAAGATCCGTGGCTGAGTGACCAGCAATGAAACAGACAGGCCTACGTCACACTGCCGTTTGACACAACTACCCAAAGTCCAAGCTCGTGTTAAAATGGTTCTAATAACGTATAAAATACATGCAGCAATGAACTTTGATAAAAACTGAGTACAGGAAAGTAAGATATATCTTATGCATAGTGGTTTTTTAATCAGATTACAGTATGCTACTGTGTATATTGAAACGGATGGTCATATTTTGTCGGTTCCCTGGGCTCATGAATGGGTCAGGGGAAATCATGCCGTGCGAGGAAAATGTAAATATACGTGTACTAACAAAGTAGTATGCGGAAATGCAATGGATTATTTATGTAAGTAAATGCACGGCGAAAAACTCTGATCATTTAAGCGCAGTTCAAGAAAGGGAATATGAATTATTTTAGCTCAATGTTAATCTAATATGGAAGATAACTCTCACAGTAATAAATATTTAGTAATCATATAGTAAACTCGAGTGGTGTATTTCCCTTGTACATAAATTTAAATTTCCAATAGAAATTGCACACTGCCACACAATAAATTAAAACTAGTGTTGCACGAGTGTATACCGAGATGATGATCGTTACAAATACATGTAATTATTATAGTAATTTATATCATTTTTACAACTACTGAGTATTTTAACCCATTTTAGTTAAAGAAATCAAATAGTGTTCATTCAGCTATACTGACAAAGCGGATTCATGATCTAGCCAGTTTCACTGATCATATGTATTCAGACTGTGAACTGCCATTGCAATATTCAGCAGTGATCAGTTTATGAAATGACAATGTTAATTCAAATCCCTTAACAAATTGTGTATCTTATTCTGAACTATACTTTGAGATTGAATATGCATGAATAATATAAAGTCGGACTTTCAAAGAGTTGTAAAATTTGATCAGGATATGGGAGAATTGGCTACTTCCCCTCAGCAACTGTCGTGATCAATACTTTATGGTATGGATAATTGAAGAGAGATTCATAAAAAAAGATCCTAATGCTTTCTTTGGTGGTTCACTAAGGGTATGAAGCTAGTGGCAATCGTTGCATAATCCACTGACAAAGGATAATGCTTATTACTGTTTTTTTTGCAATGTTTGCTTATCTTCATACCCACACAAAACAACTAAAGCAAATTATTGCTTTCATATACGTACGTGTTCCTTTTTCATTATTTCTGCGAATTCTTCCAGTTTCTTCTTGATCTCCTCGCCGTGTCTCTCCAGCATCGCCTTCAATGCTGTCCTATCTACAGCATATGGAACTGACAAAAAAAAATAATAAAAGATATTATATATATATACATGTCCATAAAATCAACTACTCTCTGTCTCTCTCTCTCTCTGTCTCTCTCTCTCTCTCTCTCTCTCTCTCTCTCTCTCTCTCTCTCTCTCTCTCTCATTAATAGATCGTTAAGGATATAGTTCAATATTTAGCTACTAAATAAAATTTGACAGTTCATGTTTTCTTCATAATCATTCTCTTGACACTTGAAACATTGTCAACATCATATATCATGCTTTCATTTCGCACAAAATATGAATGCAGAATTTCGAAAGACAAAACACAAACAAAGAGGTGATAAACAAATCATTCGGATGCGACCTCATTTCAAATACAAACGTAATAACTATCGTCTGGTATTTCCAAGTCTTGTTTGCGTTGCATTTAATATAATGCATCAGTAATTGCACACAAAATACGTCAACCAATTGCTGTGCAGTCAATTTTCTGAACAGCGTATTTAGATGCATTTATTTCCATACCATTGAACCACTGGGCAGAATACATAGCATCGTATATCTCCACGGAGTACACCATTACTACTTTGTCATCGTCACGCTTCAATGCTTTACAAAACCCTGAAAAAAAAACCAAAACAAAACTGAAAAATATACGTATACGTACATTGTTACTACAAGTAATCGTGTTAATATACTTATGCATGTTCACGATTCTACGAGATAATACAATTAAAGCAACATTATTTTACTAACAGTAACTATTTTAAATGTTGACATTTGAAGGGAAATTACATACGCCTATAGATAGAATACAAATGCCATTCTAAATTAATCAGAAAACATTACTACTATAATAAGTCCAAAAATCTTTTGCTTAACACCACAATTTTTCACATAAATGTTGACCTATATACATGTGTAAAAGGGGTGCACAAAAAATCTGGGACAGTCTAGTAGATAAGAATGTTATACGAGACATTTACGCGCTTTATTAGAAATATTGCGTTGATAAAGTGCCCCTGGATGGTAATCTTATGTAAATTGACAGGGTACCTTCATGCATACCGAATAATGGGGAAGAAACTCTGCTCTAGTGTTTACCATGTGACATATTTCGATTACCTACCATGATATCGAAGGTTCTAGAGACAGGGAAAACCAGTTGTGTTCAATAAAGTTGTCGATATTGGTCTGTGTAAATGCCGTAGTTATAATTGGAGGAGACAAAACGAAGTGGTCAAAGCAACGCAGAAAGAGGGGTCGATACACTTTTATTATACTACAATGTAACATGCATGCTGACTAGGCGCTTAGAATGCTTTGGTCAATACTGAAGAACGTCGAAATGAACCATAACAAAAGATCATAACAAGAAACATATGTCAATGAACGCTGTATATTTCATGACCCGAAAAAGGGCGGTTTAAGAAACAATTTCTATTGCGTTTTAATAACTTCACAACACTGAATCAAAATAAAGCACAGTTTAAGTGTTTAAACCAAGGAGAAGTAAGCACTTTATCGAACTTATTTAATCTGCATGACATTTCTGCACCAGTGTAAACATCTTCTTCGATGTTATCTAATAGGATTTGTCACAGAATGCATTGTTTGCAGGTTGTGCAAGGTAATTTAACTTAACTGACAAACTGATAAACCCACTGAAACTCTGCCGGATGATCAATAATTCCAAAACAGATACCGTCGAGATTTTTATCTGGTAATGGAATTTTTCTATATAACTAGAAAATACGAAAATTCAAGCCGTAAAATATCAATAACTTAATGCATTTACAAACATGCTGAATACTTACAATGGAATGCATTTATGGCATGGTCACTGCCGTCCATTGCAACAATAATCGTCCGAGGCGCCATGACTGCAGATGTGAGAATCTTCTCGAAACGATCTGTTGTTTGTGATCTTTGCGATCGTAACCTATAGGCCTAGTTTATATCTACCTTTCCCCTCTCTCACATACACACTCCTCAACACAGGTGGAAATTCGGCCGACTCAACAACTTTAAAAATGTAAACAAGGTCACGTGAATATGAAAATGCGCAGTAACTGTGATTTTTATGAGAAAGAAATGTTTTGGAATGAGATAGTGAAAGTAGGCCTTTAACGAGGGGAAAATCTAATCGATTGATGCAAATGACAGAGCTTTAAATAAATCATTGGAAATGTTTAAATTAAGATGTTGAAACAAGCAGGCGGGGGTTCTTTGATTCGTCTGTCATATAAAACTGAAGTCTTTTTAATGCGAGAATCAAGCCTCCCCCCCCCCCCCCCCCCCCCCAGCCGAGCATTAGTGGAGTCGGTCAAGATTAATATATTTTTGCGTGGGGGTGGTTATGGCGCTGGATGGATAAATAAGTCTTCAAATTTTTAAAAATAAATTTACCCAAAAAAGGCTTCGGACCCCCCCCCCCCCCCCCCCCCCCCCAACCGCTGGCAAACACAATTATCCTTCGACAAAAAAAAAAATCTGGATCCGCGCATACATGCAGAAGTGATTACTATGATGATTTTTATAAATGATAGATTCATTACAATTTCAATGCTGCAAGATATAAATAGCAAATTATGAAACTATAAAAATGGCTTTAAATGTGAAATTAAATCACCTTTAGTTAACTTTCTGTAATTAACAATTTAAATAATCTAAAAAATGTTTTATGATCTGATTAATTCATGTAGATGAAATACATGCTGAATGGAAGTACAAATAAAAATCGTCCGCGTAATTAAAGCGAGTTATTTGTTGATTTTCCTATATATACAATGTAAGTTATAAAAATGTACTAAAAAGAGTTTGTACAAGGGCCAGTGGTTGGGTGTCAATGAATTGAGTATATACATGTATCTATAAATATCAATTCACTATCCCAAGTTCTTTATTGCTTCGAATAATACTATATACATGCATGTGGTACTAAAGTTGATTTAATACATTTATATGCATCTTTCATCAGCATTACAATAAATAATCATCAGTAACACAGTATTTATTTTTAACTGATACTCATAAAACGCACGAACATGATATCTATCTACATGTAAAATTGCAAAGCAAATAAATAAACAAATACATGTACATAAAAAGCATCACAAAAGCATCAAAATTGTTTGGGGAAAATTTAAAAAAAAATATCAATTTAATCATGTGTACATTCAGTTAATTATCAAATATTCCACTGTATTCCGTCACATCCGAAAAATTGTCGAGATTCATACGCATATTCCCAATCACGAGTTATCAACATGGCGGACACACAACAACGGGTATGTGCGCATGATGAACAACATAATCACTGACGCTGCCCATGATGGTTCTCCGGATCGTGCCCAGACCCCGGCTGCCCATGATGATCATGTCTGCGTCGAGCTCAATGGCGGTGTTAACGATCCCCTGCCCCGGGCTCTCCGACTGAGCACTTCGCACTGTGCCGGAGGCCTTTCGTTGGAAGAAAAAATATTTTAAAAAAAAAATGATAAAATCGTAGATTAAAAATAATATGTAATGAAATTCTTGTTTTTGTAAAGCACCAAATATATTATATTTATTTTATTTATTTTATTTATATTTAGTTTATTTTCTAAAATCGATCTAAACTAACTTAATTAAACAGTGCAGAACTTGAAGGCAATACACGGTTGTAACCTTATCAATACTATTACATAAAGAATAGGATATCAGATCACTATTTGCATATATATAGATGTAAATTGCATTGTGCATACTCAGGGAATGAAACATCATCTGATTTGATCACAGGCACTTGAAATTGCATCATTGCACAAAGCATAAACTTAAAGGAAATGGATATTCAGTTTCATGTAGCATTTGTTACATAAAAAAAATGTCACTGGACTATACATCGAGCCCGGATCCCATGTGTTACCAGCTGTATAGCGATTTTAGTTGTGTGGCTACATTGCAGACTAAGGTTTTTCCGCTCAGCAAAATCAAAATTAATTGAACATTTTGTCAAGGCTTGTCTCATCTCGTAAAGAAGCATTGTCAATTTGAAGAGGGTATGAAGAATATGCATGCACGGATCCAGAATTTTTCTTTAGGGGAAGGGGGATAATATTGTTTCTGGGGTGGGGGGTCCGATACCTATTTCCGGTTACTTTACTATGTTTGCCCACCCCCGCCCACCCCTGACCCCCTCCCCGACCCTCTAAATTCGCGCTTTTTAAGTTCATACTGAATAATAATTAAATTTTTGGTAAAGGACTAAATCCATGTTTAGCCAAAATCGTGGAAATTCTGGCATGTCAAAATAGTATCAGATCTAGGCTAACACATAACACCAATTTTATTTCATTTTGATCTAGTTTAATTTTTGATATATCACAGGGCCATATATAGCTAAACATGGATTTAGTCCTTTCACTTTAATTTCATGCACTATGGCAAACAAATTTACTGTTTACTTATGTGTATCAGAACGATATACTCACATGTTCACTTTCCATCAGTTTTGCAAAACCGTTAAGTTTTTCTTTGACCTTCTCCATATTTTTGTCAATTGTTGTTTTAATTTCTTGTTCAGAGCTTGGTACTGAAATATATATTGTCGCGGGTTAAAGAAGCAAACTAACAAATTAATGGCAAGTATCTAGATACACATACATGTATTTTTTTTTAATATTGCTTTCTATATATCAAGATTAAATATTGCAACTGAGTTTTCAAATCAGCAATGCTTTAAAATCATAAATAAACAATATGCGCATGCTTAAAGTATTGATTTATTTAATCATGAAAATTTTATCACCGATTTAAATTTCACACTGACCATGTATCCACTGTTTGGGGGTCATTGCGTCTGTGATCTCAACCGTGTACACCATCACGACTTTATCCGTGTCTCGCTTCATTGATTTACAGAACCCTGGAAAGAAGGGGAGATTATTGTAAGTTTTGCTTCTTTCATTAACTGTAATATTGAAGGCAGTGATCCCAAAATATGTATGTCTCTCTCTCGTGCTTTTCTATACATGTATGATCACAAAAGCACTGATTTTCTTTAAAAAAAAAGGGTTGGGAATATAATTTTCAATGGAAAAGAAAAATATAACAGATTTTGTTGCATACGATTTTTTTTTCAACCGAACGAAGCACATTATACATTTATTGCATGATGGTGAGGGAAATATGAAGATTTATTCCCCCAAGAAAAATCATATTTCCCGAGGGCTATGCCCTCGGGAAATTTGATTTTTCTTGGGGGAATAAATCTTCATATTTCCCGAACATTCATGCAATAAATGTTTTATTATACCGAACAATATATGATTATACAAAATACGTCGATTTCTAATAATTTTTCGACTTGTGGAAAGCAATAACGTCATGATTGTTTGGGTTTTATTTTATATTGTCTCTGTTTTCTTTCACAAATTCGAATCAAATATAGTAAAATTGGTTTCTGTGGTATAAAGAGAATTTAAATGCTTAAATATTTTTGATTTAATCATATTTGTCAACATCGTATTCCATATTGGCTTTTTCATACTTTTTGAACGAAAAATCCCGAGATTTCCGAAGAGGCGAGACACGATATTTGTTCCCCGGGAGACACGACGTTTTGTTCGCCCTGTCACGTGACTCTCTAGACCAATCAGATTACGCGTTATATAGAATAATCATATTGAGGTATAATAAAATAATTTATTTAATTCATTTGTGCGTCAGTGAAACATATCTGAATTATAATTTTTCTAGTATTATAATATTAATATTATTATAATATCAATTGTGTCAAATATGCATAGATCGAGTTGTACCAGACTGAGTTCAATTGAATAATTATAATATATATATATATGTATATATATATATATATATATATATATATATATATATATATATATATATATATATATATATATATATATATTATGACTGTACTAGTACATGTATACAGTGCATTCATATTATTATTTTTTTTTGTAATAGGATAAAATACAGACACCCGTTGTCGTAAAACAGAATGCTGACGAACGGGATCCGTGTTAATAGAGACATTAGAGTCAAAAGTGCAACGGCAATGGGTATAATTGCAACATCTTTATATAATCATAACCATTGTCAAAGACTCAGCTGCAAGGCCAATTCAAGAAATGCATACATGTGAACTATCCTGTAGGTGTTGATACAGTATACAACGTGCATAATTAATGCTTTATATGATAAGCATTGAAGATAATATGGAATTTCTGGAAGAAACAATGCAGTCGAATTCCATTGAAAAATTATTTACTTATGCTGCAATGTAAATTGAAAAGAAATAGTTGTATTAAGATTTGTTGAATAATCATTCTACTGTATCGTGATCTTTCCATCAATCCATCATCTTTGAGCACTTGTCACCCCCCCCCCCCCCCCCCCCCCCAAATCTGAAACAGTGTCATCGCTAAAATGATGACCTAATTAGCATGTATACCACTACGCAAAATCGCTGTGTAGTGCGGGAATTACATGTAATTAAAACAAATAGAGCATGCAGTTTTTTCCTGTGTAGATAATATATACATTTATTTATTACTTACATTTGAAGGCCTCTATCGCCTGCTTACTCCCATCCATCCCTATCACCACTGTTCTTTCCTTGTCAGCCATTGAGATGTTCACTGAATGCAGGGAGGAAAAGCAGCCGATGAAACACTTGGATAGCAAGCTTACTAATGTAATACTGCTCTCTTTAAATACTGCACAATGCACGGCTTGTTTGATACATCGTACGTATACACACATGTACACAAAAACAGCCTGCCCTGCCAACTCGTATATTTTAATTATACGACGTGCGAAAAAGCATTTCAATGGGGTTTTTTTCTTCTCTATTTTTCTTCTTTTTTTATTTTATCTCAAGGCCATCTGAATGAAAGTGATATTTTTAAAGCTATACCTGTACAGAGAAAAACTTTGGTTAATTTTTCATTCGTCTGTAAACGTCGATATCTATCGAATGTATCGATATGTGTACGATAAATCAGAAATTAATTTAGTGCAATAAAATCATTTTTGTAGAAATTTTCTTTTTTTAAGTGACAAAATGAACAATGTGTATAATTATATTGTTTCTGTACAAATTCATACTTCATTCAAAATACTGATGTAAGTAAAACTTACAAAAAACACAAAAAAGATTAAGACTAGAAAATAATCTTAATATGTATATGTATATGTTGACAGTGAATCGTGATATTTCCGTCAACGCAAGAAACACAACTCTCGTACTTAGAACGATACCGTACCAAAAAATATAAATAATATACACGTAGTACCGTTCTCTTGTATTAAAACACAACAATCAAGTTTTTCTTCCAAATTTAAGTATCCTGGAGGAAGTAGGGGTTAGGGGGGGGTGTTTCTTTTTCAAGGTTTGAATTAGTTCCACTTCAAAAAACACGAGTTTCATTGTTCAACAAAATGTTTAAAAATGTAGTAAATTCTGCATTTTATAATCATAAGTCATATAAAACATGTACATGTAAATATATATAAACACTGAACCAATGAGTATGGTTTTCGATAAATAAAAAAAAAAACCCACACACACAGTGATTTGAGGTACATGATTGTATAGTTGTCAATGAAGAAAGTGACGCGATATTCTCTTTCACTGATAATACATGTGCATGACAGTCTCTATGAAACTTTCGGACACACGACGACCGGGATATGTGAATGCTGTAGTACGTAGTCACTGACACTGCCCAGGATCGTCCGCCGGACCATGCCCATCCCACGTGACCCCATCACGATCAGGTCAGCGCCCAGATCCTCCGATGCCCGGATGATGCCCTCTCCAGGGTCCTCCGCCTGTACGCTTTGCACTGTCCCTGAGGCCTGGAAAAAAATAACTAGAATGGGATATCAAATATCTCGGATAATTCCGGAAGAGTTCGTAAAATAATTGTCTTCGAAAAACATAACTTCCACTAGCTCCTATTTTATGATGGCGTTCTTCAAAATTATTTTGTTATTGTAAGTTAAGATTTTGATTGACCTGATATAATGATTAAGATTTGATGAATGTAATGAGATTTTTAAAATTTCTACTAACTAATGTTTATCATGTACATGTATGATACTGCTCGATATGTACACGAGAGTATCAAGTGTGAATATTTAATCCCAAGCCGCTCCTCAACCCTAAAAATTGTTTGCCTTAAAGATGGCATATATATATATATATATATATATATATATATATATATATATATATATATATATATATATATATTAATTTATTGCATTGTAAAGATAAATGGAGTCTACAAATAAGCTACAGTGCATATGTTCATTTTTCTTGCATGTAAAAAAACACAGATATATTTCGTTTTCTGCATTCTACTAATTGAATTTGCTTTGCTTGTTGCTAATTGTCAAATACGTAACTTTGTTATATAGGAATCCATTAATTTTCAATCAATGTACTTAACAGTTAAAAATGAAATAACGGCTAATTAAGAGTAACACGTACATGTTCTTGTTTCATGATTTCAGCAAATTTGTGTAGTTTTTGTGTGATCTCCTCGTGTTGTTTATCTATCATCTTCCTCAAAGCCTCCCCTGAGTATGGAACTGTAAAACACAATAAAAAAAATTTTCATCAATATGCAATCTTCATCTTTTTTGCTATCACTCCCTACCATCTGTTCTTACATTTACAGGAGATTACTCCTCTATAACGAATTCCTTATAGTTATCAACATCATCATCATCATCATCATCATCATTATCATTATCTACATGTAACTTTAGGTGTTAATCTTTTTTTTTTAATTTAATCGTTTTATAGCTGAATTTCAACATGAATAAATAAATGTTTCTTCATTATAAATATAGGATTACCATTGAGCCACTGAGTGGAGTAGATCCCCCCCGTAGACCTCCACTGCGTACACCATCACTACTTTGTCGTTGTCATGTTTGAGGGAATCACAGAACCCTACCAAACAAAGAAGTAACACATAAAACACCACATTCTTACAGAGAAACAGAATAGTATATATTTGAGCTCGATAATATCAAACGGGCTTTGGAGAAAAACTCATGTATTTAATTTAACTGAAAATCGTTTATACTATAATACAATTTTATTATGCTAAGTAGCACCGGGGGGGGGGGGGGGGGGGGGGGGAGGGGAGGATGGAGAAAAACAGCCCCCCCCCCCCCCCCCCACTTTTTCTCACAGCAAACATTTTTAAATAAGATATAGAAAATTGGTTTATTTTTTAGTTGCCCCTCCCCCGTTTTTTGGGAGCAAGAAGTAAAAAATTGAAGCCCCCCCCCCTGCCCCCCGCCTCCACTCTTTCTCACAGCAAACATATTTTTTAATATTTTTTTTAATTAACATAGAGAAAATTGAATTATCATTGAGTCCCCCCTTCCTACTATTTTTTGGAGCAAATAAAAAATTGAAGTGAAAATCAGGAAAGTGATTGAAACAGGTAAACGCATCCCCCACACACACCCACGGATTAGAATTTTCGAACCTGACCATTTTTTGTTTTGCTTGTCAAGAATATTTCGACAAGTCTGGCTCCCACCCCACATTAAAATAGGATGCTACGTGCAAGTAGGTAGATAATTACAAGTATGACTGTTGATATTATTTGCACTTAGGCACTACAGTAACTATAGTACATGTACATACAATTTCGATTGTAAAAGCGCATGACCCACTTACACAACCAGTATACTGACACGATAATTTAAAATTCCGTTTCCTAAAATTCGACCTTCCGTCAAGTGCAAAAATGTCATCTTAGTGCACACATAAAGAAATGCTAATAAGATACGAGGAACTGTGAGAGGTTGCATGGATGGACACTATCTATTGAAAAAATACACGTACTAGCCAATTGGTGACCCCTCCTATGTTTGTTTGGCCCTTCTACTTTGAAAAATGTTACATTTTAAGACCGATTTTTATCTGGAAGAAAAACTGACAGTGGCATTAAATAACACACGTGCCAAAATGATTTGACACATAAATTCGCAAGCAGTTCACGAACGCGTGTATATTAATATTTACAATTCTCTGAACATCAAAACATAAACAATATTGCGTACAAAAACCACCTGACAAGCGATAAGAAAAATGACTGATCTTATTCGTCATGATTGTGTAATACAGCGCACCTGTTGTCAGCCCATCAATATATGTTCATCGGTTGTTAATAATTCCTAAATACAACACTAAGCTTCTACATGTACCATCCATCCATCGACGAGTGTACATGTACACTTGGAACATAATTTATTGTATACATGTAATAATTGAGCATATATGTACAACTGAGAGAGAGGGCGATCTAAGTTTCGAACTTATGTCCAATCCCAGTTGTATTTACGTACAATAAAAATATTTTCAAATCAACCGTTTGTTCTTACGAGTCTGCAATTATATTTTCAATTTTGATGATCGAATGCTTGATGATAATCGCTTGCAACAGGTGTGTATAAACATGTACATGTGTATACACATGTACATGTATATAGAGAAAACCTAAATTTTGTTTCTAGGTCATCATTTACACCTGAATATAATTGAAACTAACACTTACATTTAAAGCTTTTTATCGCTTGGTCACTTCCATCTATCGCCACAACCACAGTTCTTTGTTTATCCGCCATATTGCTTATTTTTTTTTTCTGCACCGGGATTAAAAACAGGTTTTACTTTTTTTAAAAAAAACCTCGACTGTACCACCAGGACATGTCCGAATGTCGAATATACAAACATGTTTCAGAATTTCAAACAACAGGACAGTTCATGAACCGCTCTACGTATTGAATAAAGACGTACATGTACGGTCTATGGTGTCAAAGACCTCAGCCCGAGCGGTTCCCGGCCAGTGAACTCGTGGATCGTTAACGTAGAGCACGTGTGTGTTAATAAAAGACTTCTTTCGTAATCATTTGTCCCAATTTTGATTTAAAAGGACATCGGACTGTTTTTGTATATTTTTGGGGGTTTTTTTCCTGATCCGGAGTAGTTTTTTTTAAATTAATGAAATTGTTGTTGTACGTGATGAATTTTACGAATTTGTCATACATGTAATGATACCTTTTTTGTTATTAATGAACATTTTTAAATAGCATCTGTCATTGTCGTTTTAAGAATTTTTTATATCGCACGTTATTGTACACGTGAGATTTATGTCTCTCACTGAGTTGTTTTTACGTTGCTCAAATATTTTGTTTTGAAATAACGTGGCCTTGGCATTTTAAATAATCATATTCATATGGAAATATATCATATTAACATATGTTCTATTTCATTATTATACTTGTATATACACATTTATAGATATACAATAGCAATGATGGCGTTTTATTGATAAGTGTCATCTACACCTTTGGGAGAAGTTTCAAAATTCAGCAATGATTTTGCTAAACGTTCATAAAAGTTTATTCATTATCTGGATCGGAATCAGACTGATTTACGTCGGGACCGGTTCAATGTTTTGAACTTTTTGACAGAGCTCGGAAAAACAGTGTTTTCCACTTATCGGAAAGGCCTGAGAAGTTTAAATATTCTCTGTCTAAAACATTTCTTACAGTCAGACATTTTCCTTTCTAAAGATACATCTCTTATAGTAGGATAAGAGTGGGATGTGATTTTATTTTATTGCTTTGGGTAAGATCTGGGATATGCATATAAGTATTTGGAATTTGTTGATTTGATATTAAAGTAAGGGGCGATTGAGAAGCTGATATTTTAAATGCGTTAATGTAGTATTGGGGTACACTTTGTTAGTGAGATGGCGTAATACACTTGCATAATAATTATGATTGGATCGAGTTTACGATAGGGCTGTACATGTAATTAAGGAATAAAGAATCATTCTTTGAGTCTTATGAGGTGATAATTTTGATCGGGGCGGGGTCAAATCCAATAAAGCCCGAAGGGCTCTATGGTAGATTTGACTATGCTCTGACCAAAATTATCGCCTCATAATATTCTAAGAATGATTCCTTATTACTTATATTTATATTATTTCCTATATTACATATTTATATTATTTTCAATTTCTACACTTTAAAAACAACATTTTAAAAGCACTATTTTTTAATGTAGCACATTTTGTGTTGCTCATCTTTTATGAAATTATTGGGCTTTAGGCTTCAAAAGTGATTCGTAATGTTACCACACACAAAGACAGTTGAAAATGTAAATATTTGGTAATCGAGTCGAAATTGAAGTGCCGAACCTTAAAGTGGAAGGAAAGACATAATTTTTATATTTGAACTAGTAGAGTAATTTAATAAACTACATGATTAAGTTTTAATGCACGTTTGAAGTTATTATAGAAATTGAATTTCCTGCCATTTACTGGAGGCTGACATGATGTATAATTATTGAAAACTTTAAAAAAAAAATCACATCATAATATACACAGTGCTCTACAGATAATATAAAGTTTCTGTTCGTAAGTGTGGCAGATGAACAGATGAACGGAAGAACGGACACAAATAATTATGATAAACACTTAAAGAAAGAAGTCACTAGCATTGGATGGATAAATGTATCTAAAATATTAGCATACATGTACATCTAACAGTCCGGCCATTTTCAAGCGTGGACGCAGTATTTAATTTTCTTTCATATGAAATATACTATTAACTTCGTTTTAAAGTTTTTATATAAAATAAATACCAGATATGAATTTGTAAAATTTATTTAATCTAAGAAATAATGAACTATTTACTCTAATGGATCATATAAACACAGTTGGTCACATAATCAATTTCCGTAAAGCCCGAAGTAAATGACATTTTGAATTACAACAGAAGTACACGTATATGTTAAAAGATCATGTCAAAATCACGTGAGAATGTCACATTTAGAACATGTGTTATACTTGTTTAACTTACTAATGTCTATTTAGAGTACTTAATTTTCCTGACATCGTTGTTGGCAAAATCACAAACAAAAAGGTTATCATTATTGTCCACATATAAACCATTAGGATCATTTAAAACACAGTTATTTCATATTCATATTCAACTTCAGCAAACCTATGCCCCATGTGTTGTTCAGATGCCATGCAGGAAGAGCAAACAAAAGTGCTGCAATTCTTGCACTGTAATTCGCAATGTTTGTGTGGATGTGTTCCACATTTCGGATAGATGAGGGTTGATCTTCGTTTATGGAAAGGCACAATTGTATGTTTATGATATTCGTCTGAGATGTGTTCTCCTATACAGGGTTTGCAGAGGTAGATATGACAAACGTCACAATAGCTCTGTACAATGACGGTCTCACAAAGGTCATATCGGTATACATCCTGGGCACTAGAACGGGGGTCCATAGTTGATCTATAGAATTATAGAATATACTTTATAGCCATTTGTTGATCAAATAGAGATTTTGAAAAATATATCTAAATGATTTAATATTTTTAAAGAATTTAAGAAAAAGTTATGTACAATATACCTTTAGATCCGTTCACAAAAACTTTTAATTATTTGATAATATTTAATTAAACTGCACCCAACAGTAGTATATTTAAATATTTTGTAGATACTGCATTTTCTTGAAGTTTCAACTGTATTGAAAAGACAATTTTTAGTGTAAGCATTCCAAAAGGTACAAATGTCCGTGGGAATCACCAAAATCATCATTTCATTGTTTTTCTTAATATTTGAAACGCATATAGCCTGTTTATGTAGTTGATCAATATTTTTGGAATTATTAGTCGTGTACACTGTTTGGGTCATTGAGAATTCTGGAGAGTCAAATAATGTCGTGTTAACATTTTCTTTACGTGTAATACAAATATTAGTACAAGAAAATATTGTGACATTGATTTGTTGGTGATAATTTACACATTGGATATTTCAGAGTTGGGAAAATGACGAAATAATCTTTTTATCTCAATATTATAAAACAGAATATGACAAAGTGTAATCCGAAAAAAAACCCATTTGGTTTCCTTCGACATTTTATCAGTGGAAACAGACAGAGGGAAATCCTTACAAGTTCTACAAAACGTTATATAACGTATATAGTTACAACTACGAACCCTTTGTTTGTAAAATTTATTCAGTAGAGTAACAGAGCAATACATTAACAATTAAATAAATTTACACTTCATACATTGTAGCATACAAGAGTTAATTTCGCAACATTTATCAAATGATCAATTCATAAACAACAAATAAAAAACGATTCCATGAATATAATTCACTCTACGTAATTTACATCTCGTATAGCCGATAAGAGGTTCATCAATAGAAACAATAAATCAGTGATGTCCATAAAAGCACGTGAACTAGGTTGCTCTATGTTTTGGTTTAAGCATATTTTATTGAAACTAATCAAATGGATCGAAAACAAGTTCTATCAACTTACTAGTTCATGTCCGCATATAACAATAGTAGTCACACAAACGCATTCTAAATTTAACTAATATATAAAATAATAGAAATTTTAAATTTAACTAATATATAAAATCATAGGAACTGTAAATTTAACTAATATTTAAAGTGATAGAAATATTTGTTACTGTATAATGCATTTAGTGGTATAACTAAGTGTAGCTAATATACACAATGGTGCCTGCAATGCAGTGGTACAAATAACTATATTCCAATTTGCAGAATTACATGCAACAAATGTATTATTTGAATCATGTTCTAATTTGTGAACAATTGCAAAAAGTTATGGTCCAAAGACAAATTTTCATTGTGCCAAAGTAACCATTGGGTATTTATTAAATCAAATCCAAACAGACAATTTAAAAGATTATTTCTAGCATTAGAATATTTTCTTCAAACAAAGAAAATATGATATGCATCATCTTCCTTCCTACAGGAACTAAGAGAGCTATCTTTACATTAAATTGCGTCAGAATAAATCATGATTAAGTACTTAGCAGTTGCGTCTAAATTTACTGTGAATTGTATCAATACATGGATAACGTTTACTAAATGCAAAATATTGGGGACTTGTTTGTGTTTGGGTGGGGTGTGGTTTTAATTTATTGCTTGGGGGAAGATCTAGGAAATGTGTGTTAATTCTTAGAAGGTATTTTTTAATATTAATTAAGATAAGATGTGATTGAGACAAACTGCTATTATGATAAGGATAAGATATCATTAAGGTCTTCCGTTTCCAACGGAAGACCTTTCTATTATTGTGCTGGTTAAGATTATTCTTATTTTTCTTTTTTTTTTTTTTTTTTTCCTAGACGCAATCTTTGAAGCTTCATATCTTGCTCATTTCTAAACGGTTTTTGCTCAAATTTTCAGGGCTAATAGACTTTACAAAACACTATCTAAAATATGTCATAAACTTTAAAATTCCTCTTCCGTTAACGAGTTATTCCCCTTTGAAAATTTTTTAGGGCCTTCGGTTTCCAGACAAAGGCTCTGAGACTATAATAGCAGGGAATGGGAATCCAACGAATTTGAATAATAGAGGCATTGAAGTTGTGCACATCGGTTTTTGTTTTGGGATTTCGTTTTTTATTTAGAAAAAGGTAGGGGGTCAAAAACGGGATTCCAAAAAGTGCGAAAATTTACACATAATTTCCTTTGTATCTTTTAAACAAAAAATATTTTGTAAAGACATGTAGAATAAAATTTGTGCAGAATTTCAAGAGCTTTCATTTGACACCATTGAAAAAGGGCTGGCCCCTTACATAAGGGGCCAACAGCCCTTGAAACTTTTTGCTTTATAACTCAAAAAGGTTAAGATTTCGATATGGCTGTCGCTAGAAAAGTTGTTCATTGGGATCTTATCAATGTCGTTACAATGTTATTTTGTTAGGGTATTGCGTAATATGAGTGTAAAAAGCTTTACTTGTTAACATGTACCTGTTTTCATTTGGCAAGTTAACGAAAAGTCTTTGAGCGTACAACTGACATAAAGTTATCACAGAAAGTGTACCTGTTTAACAGGATGCTTTAATTTATTAGAAAAGGTTCTTTTTTACAGTAAACATGCTTTTATGTGAGGATTATAAGCCAGTTTTGTGAAGTTTTTAGAGTGAAAAATCCTATAAAAACAATAAACACAAAATATAAACATTCTTTTTTAGTAAGACACAAATTACGGATTTAAAAAAACTTCTTTGTTATACATATTAGTTATTATACTGCATGCATTTGAAATCTTTCTGGGATCTGAGCTGTGTGTGTATACCATTACGTAACCTATCCCTCGCCCGCGGCCGAGGAGATCGGTCGCGGCTGGACTACCCAGCCGTCAGCGATTATCTAATACACAAGATTCGCGTCTTCATATATGGGTTTATTTAGCCGTAAACACATAGAATTGTTTTAATTTTGATTACATATAAAAGTTTATTCTTCTTAAATTGAATTAATCGATAGTGTGTTATTTAAGAAATCGTTATGTTAATTAATAAAAGTCATGTAATTCCCAATTAGAAGCAACATCACAAATCACAAATAAATCAATGGTTGGTATTCATGTAAAAAAAATAACTTATTGTAATATATTTAAGTCATTTAATAATACTGCTAGCTTTCTAAATTATCCTTGCTTCACCTATCCCTCGCCCGCGGCCGAGGAGATCGGTCGCGGCTGGATTACCTAGCGGTCAGCGGTTATCTTATACACAGGATTAGCGTCTTCATATATGTGTTTTTAGCCGCAAACACAAGAACTCATCTGTTTTAATCTTATGTTATAGAAGTTTCTTCGTCTTAGAACGATAGCGTGTAAATTAAGAAATCGTTCTGAAATTTAATAAAAAAAAATATTATTCCAAATCAGAAGCATCGTCAGTCATAGATCAATGTTGGTTTAGTAAGACTAAAAAGTTCTAAAAACTGTACAAATAATGTGTAGGGTCAGCACAAAAACCCACAAAGATTAAACCTTTAAAGACCGAGAAAATAAGCTCCGCATCCAAATTTATCTGTTCAGTGTACCCCTGTCAATCAACTGAATCGAGGCCTCAGATAGGATGTTAGACTCGTTTACTCGTCCCGTGTATACCATGTTTGGCGCTCGCGATGATCGTGCAATTAACTTTTGTCTTTTGATGCATACCTTGACGAAGAAACTACCTTCGACAGATTAAATTTTCTACTCTTGGAAATTAAAAAATATGAAGCAAAAATTTACTCGTACTTGCATGGTTATGTACCACACCAAACGCGCTGATCACCTATAGTCTATCTAAATCACGTGGCGCCGATCATCCATGAAAAAATTCTTTTATAATTAAAGATGTTTGGGAATAATTGAGATTAAATAATTATATAAATAAAAGAAATATTGCGTCTACTATTTATAACGTTAGTTATCACATTTCTTTGAGAAATTTCCGGAGCCGAAACCGGAAGAGAAACAGCTACAGACAATTAACTCTGGTAAATGCGCATCTGGTAGAATTATTGCGCACTGTAGCAGATGATCGGAGAAGTTATACAAACGTATGTTGCATAAAAGTTGCATTAGTATTTGAGTACGGTACGATGATCGTATATTGCATAATTTTCAGTAAATCCCGTCGAAAACTTGTTCAAACAAACGAAAGATTTTGCTCATGTCGCTGGCGGTTTATCATGCCGATATTCATTTCAACGATTCACATTTAATTTGTTTTTCCTAGTACATAATTATATAAATAAAATAATTTTCTAGATCATCGGAAAAACTCTGTTGAGAGCATTTCAATACCCGTGCATATAGACAATATACACAAGCGAGCATGTTTCCCTCGGGGCTTCACACCTGAATATCTGAAGTAAACCGACCGGTACCGGTTAAAAACCTCGGCTTCTGACGGGCTTGACCGGTCCATGTAAAATCGACTTATGCTTCAACTGAAGATTAATTTAATTTATGTATCCATGATTATTTCCGTTAATTAATGCTGAGAGTTTTTACAGACTTCGTAGAAAGTAAAGGAAATTTTCTTAGAGGTGCGCGCGCGCGCGCGAGAGAGAGAGAGAGAGAGAGAGAGAGAGAGAGAGAGAGAGAGAGAGAGAGATCAAAATTAGATGCATTATTTAGCAGGGTGTACAAAGTAAAAATGAATTAAAAAAATTAAATATTCTCCGAGCGTGCAAGGCAGTCAAAAGAATCAAATCAAATTAAAATCAAAGTTCCGTGTTACAATGTTGCGGTAGGTGCTGGCACGATAAAAGAAAAGTCCGGAATTAAGGGATTGGGCGATTTTTTAAAAGAATATTCACGAGTTTTAAACAAGTTTTGTTTTGATTCTAGCGATCACATAATCATCTTTTGTACTACTCGTACTTCTACCTGGCCGTTTGTTTCATTGTGAAAACGAACTCATTGCTGTGTTGACCACCCCTGCTAAGTGCTCATGCTGATTTTTTTTTCAAAACTGGCGAAAAGGAATCCAAATGTGGCGAATATCAATTTTTGGTGACCTATTGTGCATAAAATTTTCCCACCCGTTCGTTTATTCGACCAGCCTGTGTTATTCTATCCCACATGCGACCAAAACTCAGAACATATATTGTCATTTGCTATAATTGTTATACTTTAATAATTTTTTATACTATTCGTTGGCATGTCTTTCTCTTGTAATTATAATAATATGTCATGTACTTGTCTGTTAAATGATCTGTATTCTGTATTCTGTATATAGCCCCAGGTTACTTATGGCTGCAGATCATCAATTGATATGTAATTGAGTAAACACTTAGAAGGGTGCTTTCACTGCAGTGGTCAATTGTTAAACAATTAGATATCTAGTCTAACTCGAAGTCAGTCATTTTAATTCGCGTTAGAGGCACAGGTGCTTGAGGACAGGAACCCCACCCCCCCCCCCTACCCCCCGATTTAGACCCCCGGGGTAGTTGTCGCTTTTTTGATAGAAATTCTTTTAAAGTAATGTACACAACATGTTACATATCAAATATCTGAAAATTAATGGAAAATAAACGATTTATTTAAAACTACCCCTGCCTGCATATAAAAAGAGGAAAGGTATGCCACTCCGCTACGTAACTGTGACGGAAGTAAACAATTCTCAGTCACTTTGGTGGATAACATCCGAGAAAATCGATTTAATTCTATTGGCGCGCAAAAAGACTCCTCGGATTTTATCGTTCATGAGTGTACATTACGTCACTGAAAGATGTTGACTTCCCTCACAGTTACCTAGCTTGTCTTCGAAAAAATCGTTTAACGCGATATAGTAGGTTTACAGAAAAACGTACATTCATTTGAAAAGCATAATGAGGAAGAGATATATTTACTGCGATAATATCATCCCGTGCTTGTTGGATATATAAAGCGGATACATGTTTTATAGTCCCAAAATGACGAAGGGGTAGTAATGTAAACAAACCGGAGTGGCATACCTTTCCTCTTTTTATTTGCAAGAAGGGGGTTTTACATTAATCGTTTATTTTCCGTTATTTTTTTGATATTTAAAATGGAACATATTGTGTGCATGACTTTAAAGGAATTTCTTTCAAAAAGTCAACTACCCCGGGGTTTAAATCGGGGGTGGGGGTGGAGGGCGTTCGGTCCTGTCCTCAAGCACCTGTGGTTAGAGGTGCGAGATCGTAATCTGAGAATGGGGCTAATAAATTAAACTGTTGAACACGCTAAACTTCTATAGTTATGAACAGAATAAAATAAATATTATAAGTTAAATGTTTAAAGTCAAAGATCTTAAATAAAATTGGTTCTCTGGATTAGAAGTTAGGAAATACGATTATATGATGCAATGTAGTCGGCCGCCATAGAAATCATCAGAGTACTGCAAGTGTCGACAGTTTTCTTATTTCTTTTTGAAAGACCATAGTTCACTTGGCTTACAAACAATAATATAGCGACATATTTTCCTCCCAAAAAATATATGCACTTCTTAAAGTTACACTTAAATGAGATAAATATGTGTTCTTGGGGATTTTATATGCACATTGATTAAAAACATTTTATTGAAGCTGTGTAGTATGAGATAGTAATGCACCTTAATTGACTGAAAACCAAGCAGAATATTTTATTTTTACATCTGGCCTGTCAAAATAGGAGATTGTAAACTTGTAGCTTGTTAACTCAGAAATAGTGTAGAACAAAAGAAATAATGTCTTTATGGCTTTTGCTCCTCTTCTTATTTATGTGTATGAGTCCATAAAGGTATTTTTGTTTTTGTTTCATCATATAAAAAAGATTTAGTGTTGGGGTTTTTTTTTTACCTCAAACTTAGAACTGTAGAAATTCAGTATCTTAACTTTTCAAAAGCTTTGATACCTTACCACTTAGAAATCATGTAGTGATGCAAATTGTCAAATGTCAATGAGGAGACATCGTCAGAACCCACGGGTATCCTATCCGTTATACTGCTTTTAAGGCAGTGTAACGGATAGAAAACTCGTGGGTTCCGAGTGCAAATGTACATACAATACATTGGTCAATACATGTATATTTAAAAAGTACAAAATATGAATAACTAACACATATACATGTATATGTATATGTGATTTGATAGAAATGATAGTAAAACATAGGTCGTTCTTTATGCCGCACTAAAGTGGCAAAAAAAGATTTTTATACCCCCCGCAAACAAATTCTGGTGGGTCTATAGGAATCACCTTATATAGGAATCACATTGGAAGTTATTACTTCAGACAAATATTGCTTATGACCTGACGGTCTGTAATGACCTTGATGCAAGGTCATTTGGGCAAGGTCACTGGCAGGAAAAGTGTAAAATTCGTGTCCTGTCCATATCCTAGTTTCTCATGCAGAAACATTGGAAGTTCTTACTTCACACAAAGATTGATTATGACCTGAGGGTGTGTCATGACCTTGACCCAAGATCATTTGGACAAGATCAAGGAAACTGGCAGGAAAAGTGCAAAATTCGTGTCTGGTCTAAATAACTTTTATGGAGAAACATTGAAGGTTCTAATTCACACAAAGATGGCTTATAACCTGAGGGTGTGTAATGATTTGTCCCAAGGTCATTTTGGCAAATTCAAGGTCAGTGGAAGAAAAATTTCATAATCTTAATAGAAATGATCAGAAGCTAAAATTTGACACAAAGATTGCTTGTGACCTGTAAATATGTTCTGACTTGAGCTTTGGTCATTTGTGAAAGTTCAGTGTCACAATAAGAAATAGAAGCATCAATTATTTTCTAGTAGAGAAATACTTGAGTTATGATTTTTTCTTAGCGGGGGTATCACTTGTTAGCTTGCTCACAGTACCTCTAATTGATCCAGTGGGAGCACTGCTCCCCTCTTCCTCACAACCAAACTTTTCCTTAAATTAACATTTAGAAAATTGATTTTGGGGCATTGTCCCCCTCCCCCCCCCCCCCCCCCCCCCCCCACACACACACACTTTTAAGGAGAAAGCAAAATTCTTTTTGGCAAATTTAAAACAAAAGCATATTAAACGATAGAAATAGAAGATACAGCTGCCTCACAGCTTCCCCTCCACTACCACCACCACGGATTAGGACTTTGGAGATTTGCTTGTCAAGATTTCGGATAAATATGTTCGCCTAGCAAAAACGAAGGCGTCATCATTTATTTACAATTTGTGTTCGTTTCAATTGTTTAATTTTAACACTGCACTATATATAAATTATTCCCTTAGTAAGCAGTAGAGCTGTAAGTATGAGTACAGGGAAATGTTTATAAGACATAACACTGTTTGTTTCATGCATTAGCGCAGTGGAATTTGTGTTGATTACACTTTGATATAGGGCTAGACCCAGTTTGTATCGTGTAATCAGTTGTACATAAACGTATTTATCACTTTGTGTTTGTGTTCGGAATAATTATATACATGTACATATATGATATTTTTTAAAAAAAATTATCCTAACCTGATGTAAACATGAAGTAAGTTAAACGGAGAACTTGCCTGGTATAAAAATAATACTTTGAAATTGAGCCTCGTTTTCGATTTTCTGAACGTACTATTATCATATTGACAGTCTAATCTGATTAAAACCATCCCTCTTCTTATACTCGTCAAGGTCTGATAGGTATCGACAACAGGTCATCTATACAAGACCTTCACGTTTGCATACAATCTAAATATACTCCTACTTACCAAAGGCATAGCTTTATATGTTTACCAAAGGCATACCTTTATATGTTTGATATTTAGGTGCATATCTTCAATACCTATTCTGGAGGTTACATATAAATGGACATGAATTAATTTGTCTGTCTCCTTTGAAGAGTTCTTATTGATTTTCTAAAGCTCTGAATGGTCAGAAGTAATGGTCGTGTGAAGATGACCTCCAATATATACCTGTCAGGCCCTGACAAGTGCAAGAAAAAGGGGGTGGTTTTTATCAGACTGTTTGACAATCCTTTCTTGACTCGAAGCTGCAACGGAAGACCTCTTCGTTGCTTTGCAACGAACACGGCTCTAGTTGTACTTCATTTTCTTTTAAGTGAGATGCCAGTACATATTTGTATTACGATTGGACAGAGTTTACGATAAAGATGTACATGTATTTGTTGATCGAATCGAAATTGAAGTGACGAACCTTAACAGAAATTTAAAATATTAACTTTAGGATGGAAGAATGGAAAGTAAAAACATGGATATGACAAACACTGTAAGAGAATATTCACTAGGATTGGATTTATAATATACCGAATATCTAATCTATAATGATAATATAACAAACTCGGTCTGACCATTTTTAAATTGTACCCAATATTTCCTTTTATTTCCTATAAAATACACCACGAAAATCATTTTACCTTAGAAATAAAGACTCATCATTTTACTCTTATAAATGAAATAAATCAATTTCCATAAAGCCCAAAGTAGATTACATTTGAAGTCAAAATTAAGGGAGAGTAAATGTCCCTTATAGATTATTAGTTATACATGTTGTAAATGTTTATTTAGAGTACTTGATTTTCCTGACATTGCCGTTGTCACAAACAAATAGGATATCATTATTGTCCACACATAAACCAAAGGGATTCGTCAGATCACAGTTATCAATGTAACGGAGAAACTGTCCATTCTGATCCAGAATGTGGATACACTGGTTGTCTCTGTCTGTTGTCAGGATACGACTCTGACTGTCTGTTGTGATACCCCAGGGCTTAAAATTTAATAGGTTCTTCTTGGTAAGTGAGGCATGACCGGTGTATCTCCATCTGAGATTCCCGTCCTGATTAACAACCACTAATGCACCAGCTTCATTATCAGCGACACAGATGTCATGGTTTCTGTTCTCAGTGATGTATTTAATTTTACCATTCTCTGAGTACAGAGGTATACCTTTATCATCAAATTGAATGGTTTGTTTCCCTGTTGATCCCGAATAACGGACAACTTTGGATTCCATGTACAAAACACTATACATGGTAACCAGGAGATCACCAGTAGAGGTAACACACATATTACCAGGCTTCCATACCTTTAATCTGATGAACTCTTCTGTCTGTTTATTCTTTACTTTAAACACTGTCTTTGAATGCGGGTCAGTGTAGAAAAGAACCCCTTCACTGTCTACAGCTATATCAAAAAGGCGTTTACTCATACTCAATTTAGTCTTGATTGTCGTTAGTATTAACCCTGTCATGTTAAAGCATTCGATATCATTGGTCATTCCACTAATCCATATTTTTTCTTCATTTAGACAGGTCACACTGCGCAAATTGTCATGCCCAGACTGAGAGTATATTGTTGCAACAAGCTCCGGTTCATCCAGTAGTTCTCTCACTGAAGTGTTTGGTTGGTTTAGTGACAAATCATATTCTTCAATAGCAGTTGATAATGGGGTGATCTGTCCAAAGAAACTATACAGCTCCTCACGGTTTATTGGTTTTGGAATGAATGTTGGCAGTGCTACCTGAACCTTAGGTAGAAGCTTGCCGAATTCTCTGATCTTAGAGCTGTATTCAATGGTTTGGGATACTTCAGTAGATTTTTCAATTTCTTTTATAACTAGTAATGTTTGCGATATGAGACACTGTGTCTGTTTGATTTCATCCAAGTGTTTCTGTAAAATGTCTCTGTGTTTTACTTTCATATCACCTAGTTCAATCTTCATATTGTTTATTATAATGTCAATTTCCCTGTGCCATTCCTCTCCTTGTTTTGACATTTCGGTAGTAAGTTTGTCATATCCTTCATCCAGGTTGGCAAGCTGATTTTCCAAATCATGTGCAATTTTTTCATATTTAGGATTAATATTTTTCTCTAATTCTTCTTTATCCTTATCGATGATTTCTTTCTTGGTCTTATATTCATATGAGATTTCTACAAACCCATGTCTTTGATGTTTTTCAGAAGCCATGCAGGAAGAGCAAACTAAAGTGTAGTCACAATCCTTGCATTGAAATTTACAGTTTTTCTGTTGATGTACTTTACAATTTGGATAAATAAGGGTCATTCTTCGGTCCTGAAAAGGGACTATTTTATGTTTGTCATATCCATCAGAGATATGTTCACCTATGCACGGCTTGCAGAGGTTGGTATGACAAAAGTCACAATAGCTGTTTACTATGACGGTTTCACAAAGGTCACATCGATGCACATCCTGAGCACTAGAACGAGGATCCATAGCTGATCTACATAATAATAGAATAGACTATATAGTCATTTCTTAATCCAGTAGACATTTTGAAAAATATATCTCAATGATATATAATTTTTAAAGAATTTAAGAGGAACATTATGTACAATATACCTTTAGATCAGTCAACAAAAACTTTTCTATTTAAAAGTTGACTTCTACGGGATAGTGTTTACACACAAAGATAAACGTATAATGTTTGTGCTTTAAACTGTACATTACCATAGTGCACCACTACACAACAGCATACATGCACATTCATTTGTTTTGAATTGGCTTTTGCCTTTAAAAAATCGCTGAAGGGATAAAACTTAGCTTCACTCTTATAGTTAATGTTCATCTATATATGTTATGTTTCGTCCTTTCTTAGTTTGCAAGGATTTTTAAATTGAAAGTAACTTTCTAGCATTATGCCTTGTTGAAATGTATATTTACCACGATATTTATATTAACGTCTTGAAGTTTTACAATTGAAAAATAAAATAAAACAAGAATACATACCGTGTTTACAGGAGTTTCAAATACTCTTTAAGGTGTGATATCTTTGCCGCTAAACATGGCTGATCCTGTTCTGTGTTGTCACTTGACTTAATGTTTTTCCAATAATTAGAGTTACTTCCCGTGACACATAGTTTAGTACTATTCAGCTTATTTCCCCCTCTGTTGTATTTAGTTAAGCTACACCCAACAGTAGTCTGTTTAAAAAATTTGGAGACACTGCATTTTCTTGAGGTTTCAACAGTATTGAAAAGACAAATTTTAGTGTAAATATTGTAAAAGATACAAATGTCCGTCATAATCATCAAAATCATCAACATTTCGTTATTTTCTTAATGTTTGAAACGCATATAGCCAATCTATGTTGTTAATCAATATTTTTGCAATTATTAATTTAAATGTATGATTAATTTTCTTGTACACTGTCCTGGTCACTATCGGTTTCCCACGATATTTTATTGATAATTCCGGAGAGTCAGAAGAATAATGGTACACTGATGGTATACTGACAACGCACTTTAAAAATAGACCGTACTATTAAAAAAAAACAAATTCAATATGCATCAAATTTGTTATTAAATTACCAAATTTTGAAGAAAAAAATTTAGGTGCAAAAAATAGCTTTTGGATCAAATCGACTCGTATTTCAGTAAAAAGAATCAAAGTGCTTGACATTT
This sequence comes from Magallana nippona, assembly GCA_033439105.1. Taxonomy (NCBI): domain Eukaryota; kingdom Metazoa; phylum Mollusca; class Bivalvia; order Ostreida; family Ostreidae; genus Magallana; species Magallana nippona. The sequence goes on from CM065921.1 coordinate 21,575,396, forward strand.
TAATTTATCATCATGGATATGGAAATGATCATCTCCCATGTTATGATGATAAGCCTGTAGCTGTCTAAGCATAAACCAGCTTCTCAAAGTCAGAATTTATATGTCATTATAAAAGAAATAGAGTTCCAGATAAGCCGTTTAAGCATTATCAACACACATTGGAATGGTTTCATGTCAATTCAATGTGTACAGTTTGTGTGGTGGAAATTTAAACTGCATTGTCAGTTTCGCAAAAGATATACATAACTGTCATGTATGATGATAATAAAATCTAATCATCATGATAACAAAAAAACCCACAGAATCCTAGAAATACAGACCTCAAGAAGTCTAAACTACCTCCTGCTTTCATGATCTAATAAGATTTCCAAATCGATTAAATTTAATGCAGACAGTATAAAGTAGTAATATAAGTCAACATTATAATTATTTTCATTTCCTGAATTCGTGTTTTATCAATTGGAAGAGGTCATTTGAAAAAATGTATTATTAGTCCTAAATACATGTAGCAATGTATTACGATATCTTTCACCCTTATGTCTCTAAAAACAATTGACAACTACAAATGATCGATGGGGCGCGTATGTCAGAGACATTTATATTTTGGTGCACCCATAATAAAGTAATTTGCTAATAATATTATCATCCAGTTAATGTGTAATTTTGACATGTTTTGTTCTTTAATTCAATAATTGTAAATTGTTGACTTTTGTTTGTAGTTTTTTGCAGGCAAAATTGACTCATAACCTGTTTTCAAAGAGCGAGGAGTTTCCCGAAAGTGACTAAGTTTGGTTAGTGACGGAATTAGGAGTTATGGGATACACTGAAATAATTATGTCATGTTAACATTTTCTTAACGTGTATTACATGTAGTACAAGAAAATATTGTGACATTAATTTGTTGGTAATATTTTTCACCTTTTGATATTCGGTATGAAAATATCGAAATAATCTTTTTAATATTTATATATTAATATTCCAGAAACAATTCATTTTTTCGACATTTAATCAGGGAAATCCTCAAAAGTTCTACTAAATATTTTTTTAAAAACGTTTTAAACGTATATAGTTACAATTACAAGATTTTATGTGTACCGTACCAGAGTAATACAATAAAAATTACATAAAGGATTAACAAAGGATAACTAGATGCTGTCATTAGACAGTAATACCCGCACCAAGTGTTTGCCTTTAAATAACACTCTCTTGTACTAGTTTTAGTCAAAAAGAAGGCCACATGCAATGTTACAATTATCTTTGTCTGAAGTTACGTACACAACACAGGCGTACAGGTTGCATCTGGTACTAGTTTTACCCAGCTCTTTGGTTAGATGGGTTTCACGTGGTGTACATGTACATGCATATGTTTTCTTGATATGCAGAATAGGATTAATTAACATGAATAAACGTTTCTTTTGTGGTGATCAGCTAAAGGAATTCGTATTGTGCTAATTGGATTATCATTATGATGTTGACCAATATAGGTAAGTATAATACATGTAGTAGCGCAATATTATGAGACACCGGTATACAAAACAGTTAAGTTTTACTTTCACTTTCTAAAATGTGATCTCAATTTGCCAGCATACTGTATCATCATCTGTATTTAAATAAGCTTATCTACAGTTTCTGTCATTTTAATTGCAGAATTTTTTATTTTTTCATTTGTCAGACTTACACTATTGAGTTGACTCCATATTGACCCTATTTTTATTAAATTTGGGTATTAAATATCATGTTTATATGAGTTATAATAGGGAGGAAGGGGAAGGGGCCTTAACCATTCCCCATCCCCAGGATGTGTGGATTAGATATACATTTCTAGTGAGAATGAAGTCATGCTCAGCTTTTTTTTCCCCCATTATACCCCCTACTCCATCATCATACACCAGTAATAGAAGAAGAGTTAATGACTAATTTTCTTTTATTTTAAATTGCTTATTCTTTTTTGTCAAGAGATATGTGGTATGTCAAGATTTATGACTCATGAAAATTTGTGCATTTTAATCCTGATTGTGAACATACATGTATAATTATATATAAAAAAAAAATACATGTGATATTATACTAGGGATCTTGCAATCAATTGCAGAATTTCCAATCGGTTATTTATAACTCATTTTGAATGATTAATTTGTTAATCATTTTGAAAATAAAGACATTTCTAAATAGAAGATTGATTTTGTAACTATTTAGGGCCCCACTCTGCAGATGCACTATAGTGATCATTCTGTCCAATTCTGCTGATCTTGTCAAGATACATTTAAGACAAATTGGCCCCTGCCCCTTGGGTCATTCCCCCACCCCCCGGAGTTCTTTTTAAACAAACACCCCCCCCTCCTCTTAAAGAGAAAACATGAATAGTTGAATATTTTTAAAATATCCTCAAAATCATCGAAATCCCCACTCCTAAACCATAGATATCTTTGTTTCTTGAACCATGACCATGTCAAGGCAAATCTTTTTGTGGTATTAGTAGATCATGGCATCTGGGGGTCACCCTAACTCCACCCCACCCTCCCAAAATCAAAAATGATCAAATAACTTGAAAAAAAATGAAAAAAATGCTTGTGATCCCCACCCCTAAAGCATATATATTCTTCCTCCTTATGCATCTTATGGTACGTTATTTCAATCACAAGAGATAAGAGGAGGTCCAGGAATTAGGTTTTTTATGGGACGGAACATCATTTTGTAGATAGCATTGACCCTCAGAATCAAATTTATATTTCTAAAACCTTATTGCAAATCTATAGCTCAGCCTCTGTTATATCCCTATAAATGATGTGGCTATTCATTAAATCATGAGAGGAGTTCTGGGAAATAGGTTTTTTCAGGAGTGATAAACGTCAATTTTCAGCTTCTATTTGACTCCCTGGATGAAATTTAAATTTTTAAAACCTTACTGCATGACTATATGACAGCCCCTATCATACCCCAAGATATGATGTGGCTATTCATTAAATCATGAGAGGAGTTCTGGGAAGTAGGTTCTTTTAGGAGTGATAAACGTCAATTTTCAGCTACTATTTGACTCCCTGGATAAAATTTAAATTTTTAAAACCTTATTGCACATCTATAGGACAGTCCCTATCATATCTCAAGAGATGACATAGCTACTGCATAAATTGTAAGAAGAGTTCTGGGAACCATATTTTTTTGGCAAAAAAACGTCATTTTTTGATGCCCACAGACCCCCTTGATAAAAACAAAAATTCTGAAACATGATTACACGTCAACATGACACCCCGAAGCATATCCTATTAGATCATTAGGCTACTGCAAAAAGAAATTGACGTTTTTTGAAACCAGACTTTTTGAAAGAAAAAACGTCATTTTTCAGCCATTTAATGACCCCAGGACAAAGTTGAAATTTCCGAAACCTTATTGCGCATCTATAGGACACCCCAAAACATATTCCAAGAGATGATTTGTCTACTGTTGAAAATGTAAAAGGAGTTCGAGGAAGAAGGTTTTTTGTCAAAAAAACGTCATTTTTTACCAATTATTTGACCCCCAGGACTACCAGAGAATTTTTGAAACCTGTTTACAAAACAACATGACACCCCAAATCATACTCCAAGAGTTCAGTTTGCTGGTTTATAAGATGTAAGAGCAGTTTGAGAAAGTAAAACGTGACAGACGGACGGACGGACGGACAGACGGAACGGGGTAACAAAAATATACCCGAACTTTCTTTAGAAAGTGCGGTATAACAAAGTTTATTTTACAACATTATTAAGTAATCAATTGATAAACAACAAATAAAAAAATTATGTAATTCTCTCTACTTATGTTACACGTATCAACAATATCTCATATAGCTGATAAGGTGTTCATCAATAAACGCAATAAATCAGCACTGTTCATAAACGCACTTGAAGTAGGTTATTCTGTTTAAAATTGACTACAAGAAAGAGGATAACAGTTATCATGTAAAGTATGATCAATTTGATGCAAAAGCGTTTTTCTAAGGCCATTGCTGTTTGTTTTATGAGAGACTGTGTCTGTTTGATATCATTCATATGCTTCTGTAAAATTTCTCTGTGCTTCACCTTTATCTCGCTGATTTCGATTTTCCTATTGTTGATAATGATGTCGATTTCTCTGTGCCATAGTTCTCCTTGTTTGGAAATTTCTGTTGTACGTTTTTCATATCCTCTATCCAGGTTAGCAATCTGGTTTTCCAAGTCGATAGCAAGTTCTTCTTAATAAGGATTAATAATGTTTAAAATTTCTTCTTTATCTTTTACAATGATTTCTATTTTTAACTTAAAATCATCTGTTAGTTCTACAAATCTATGCCTTACATGTGTTTCTGATGCCATACAAGAAGAACAAACAAAGATGTTGTCACAATCCGTGCATTGAAATTCACAGATTTTGTGTGCATGTCTTCCACATTTCGGATAAATAAGGGTTGATCTTAGTTCTTGGAAAAGGACTATTTTATGTTTCTGATATCCATCAGAAATATGATCACCTATACAGAGCTTGCAGAGGTTGACATGACAAAAGTCACAATGACTGTGTGCTAGTGTGTTTTCACAAAGATTACAAAGGTGCACATCTTGAGGACTAGAACGAGGATCCATGGTTCTTCTACAAAATGAGAGGAAAGACTTAAATCATGTTTGTAAATAATAAGATCATCTGCAAAGGGTATTGAGATAGATAGATAGATAGATAGATAGATAGATAGATGATAGATAGATAGATAGATAGATAGATAGATAGATAGCTAGCTAGCTAGCTAGATAACGGAGTGTACGCTATCATATCACTTTTATACCAGTCCACATGCAATAATTTCCCTTATGCAAGGTAATGTTTACATACAAAGATAAACATGTAGGCGTTAAACCGTGATATGGATACCTTACCTATAGACCCTCCCCAACCTACATGCCTCCGGAAAGATCGTTGGTCTTTAAATGGCATGACTGCGATTTTGAAAATTTTACGTAGTACTACATTTACAATTTTAGTATATACATTGCTTAATTAAGGTACATCCAATGGTCAGAAAGTTATAAAAAAGATATAGAACTCACAAATATTTGCTATGTACATGTTGCTGAAATATAACTTGCAGATAGAAACATTTAATAAAAACAAAGCTTTTATCAGAAGATATACAACCTAATATGCATATAGGTCACTGCACAAGCTTTTTGTAGATAACAAAATATGTTGAGCTCTGTATTTCGCTTATCAATGGCAACAATTACGGTAAAAATTTGGCTGACCATTTGAAATAACCTTGTAAAGTATTGTAAATATCAAAATGGAAAAAAATAAGAAAAAAATGCAACAAGGGTGCTTCAGCATAAGTGGCCCACTACACCAAATTTTTTTCTCAAATCAGCAGTAAAATACTTGATTATGATAGATAGCATAATTCATAAGAAGAATATAAGTCAAACTAAGACAACACGTATGTAATATTGGATACAAATTATAATGAATTTCAAAATTCAGCAAATATTAACAATGCCCCAGGGTATTCGAACTCGTGATATGTGGTTTACAAGCAAGATACTTGACCACTAAGTTAGAATGACATTCAACCAATCGGTTGATACAAACAATTTAATAAAACATTTAAATGCCATCTTGTGAGGTAGTATCTTTAAAAGTATGTCTTATTGTAATAAGGTATACCTTAAAACATTTAATGGGGGCATGCAAATAACTTCATAGTCAATACTCAATCCGATTAGGTTACTTTGGAATATTTTGACTATTTTAATCATTTGTGATTTGTAAAATGAGAGTAAATTTCTAACAAACAGTCTTGTTTAAAAATGTGGTCGTCACCTTTTAAAAATTTAAAACTAACGTTTGTTTTATAAACAGAAATAAAAAATACATACAGTGTTAACAAGAATGTAACATGTTTTGAAAGGTCTGGTATCTATTATACTGCTAATCACGACTGATTATGTTGTGTGTGTGTGATCACATGTCTGAAAATTAATCTAATATAAAACTAGTATCTATAACGTGGACAAACAATATATAGCTTATCCTCCGTGTGATTCAGTAATGCTACACCCAACGGTTTTAAATCTTAAAATAGGGTGGCACTGAAGTTTTAAATGAAAGCAAAAGACAATATTTAAGTGCAGGCATTGTAAAATAAAATTAAATTTTTCAATCATTATCACCAGAAGTACCAATTTTTGTTTTCGTACTGGCGTAAAAATAGATTTTAAATCTTACAATAGTATCAATATTGAAAGGGAAAAGTTCAGAATGCTTCACACAAATTAGCAAATACATAAGTCATGTATATTATGTTAATCATTCTTTTGGCAGAATTAAACTTTCGTATGTAATGTCTGAGTCACTCTCTGTATCCCCAATATTTACCGACAATACAGTAAAGTCGCTAGAAATTTTAGTTTGTGACAATGCATTTTTAAAAATGATACACACTTAAAACAAAAGAAGCCCAAAAAACACATTGGTTACTTGAGCAACAATAGTCTGGAAAAAAAATATCAAAAACAAAACATCTTGCATTTGACAATTCAGTAGAGTAAATCTTGTCTGAAAAGATCATTACTTTTTTCCACATGGCGCAATCTATTGGTTCAGTTTTTGAAAAAAAGAGTTTGTTGTTTTTGAAGATGTTGTTCCATTTACTCTTATGTATAAATGCAATTTCCAATTGTTGTCTCGTCCTACTGTCCCAGCGGAGCAAGATTTGAACAAACTTAAATTTACACTACCTGGGGATGCTTACATACAAGTTTCAGCTTTTCAGGCCAAATGATTTTTGATAAGATTTTCAAAGATTTTTTTTTTTTAAATTTATTCCTATGTAAAAACTGAATTCCGTTTTGTGATTTCATCCGATCAACTGAGTAACAATAGTAATTTAAACTCATTATACAATCTAATTAAAATTTTATTGTCTGAGTTATATAAATAAATAGCTTCCTCTTGTCTGTATATGTACATATATTAGGTACAGTGCAGTTGTGTCACCAAGCACACTTTCACAGGGGCAATCAATATAACCTTGAAGTCATTTTACACATTATCAAAATGATTAATTCACAGCGGGTCATTGAGGGTAACATCTAAGATATGCATGTTATTTCGGTAGCTTATATATACAGTTATATACACAAATAAAATTGCATGAGAATGAAGAATTCACATCGAGCTGAGAATGCTTTCTAGCATGGTATTAATTCAAAAGTATTTGTAAGTTTAAGCATTTATTTAGCTTTTTTAATCGCAATGATATTTTAAAAAGCGTTGGACAAAATCGTAAGATACTAGGAAACTAGAAAATGGATATTTGCATAATTAATTCTGGGTCAGGATTCTAATATTTTGCGTTTCGACGAAAAGCTTCTAAATTGAAGTTTAACATATTACCAGTGCTAAAGGTCCCACGATTATAAGCAGCATTGCCAATCATCTCCAATAAAATACCGTGTAGTTGTCATTTCTTTGGGAGATTTTCCAAATTTATTTTGTTTCTGTATTTTATTTTTGATAATATCATAAAGAGGTTTTGTATCAGTAGCGGTTGTAGAAATTGTAGAAATTTTAGCAATATTGCTAATTTTAAACATTTGACCGACCCCGATTAAAAATAAAATGATCCCGATCTAAATTGCAAAAAAAAAAAAAAAAAAAAAAAAAAAAAAAAATATATATATATATATATATATATATATATATATATATATATATATATATATAAATCAACAAAATTTCTCTATTTGCAGCAAAATTTAATTGAATTTAATAGTTCACTTAACAAAGCACATTACAACCAAACATTCTAGTTTTCAGGTGAAATTGTTATATATTTGAATTTGCCATCATTCTTGTCGGGATCAGTTTAATTTCGATCGGGAATGGTTGAAAAATATGAACAAAAGATGTTATTTTTATTTTCATACCTGATTTTTCTTTACTAAAAAAATAAAACGTCTTATTGAAATTACTGGTTTTATTAGATAATGATACTATACTTTGCTTCACATCAAATTTTGAACTCTACAGTGTGTTACTTGCAACCAAAAAAGATTTTCTCTTTCTCTTTTAAAAAAACAAAAATCGTATAAAATAATGAAGAGCATATATCCTTCTCTGAACAACGAAATCATTTTAAAAATGATGATATAACGATCCATGAAATGAAATTTTGGTGTAGCATCCCACCTTAATTTTTAAATAATTTATCTAAAAAGATCGCCATTATTGTCCAATTTCGTTATGAAATATGACATTCAAACATTTTCTTTTCTAGAAATATATCTTTTTAATATAATTCATCGTGATGTTTAAAGTAATACTAAAAGAAGATTTTTTAAAAGATTGATTGATTGAATAAATACTAATAAACGTGTGTTTTTTAATATTGCATGATTAATTTACTTGATTATTTGAAAAGAATAATTAAATTATTTAACATTAAACCAGTAGTTTAAATAAAAAGATATAAATAAATATTCATGTCATAGTCAACTTGAAGGAAACTCTCTTAAAATTCTTCAATCGGATTTGATCGTAAATTATGCATGTATTTGTACAAATGTGTTATTTTTTTTTTTTTTAAAGTTCGTTTTAATACCATTTACATGTGCATCTGAATACCATTATATGAATACAACGCATTGTTCGTTCATCGCCTGGTCACTTCTACCAACCTCCTTTATTCAGTACTGGGAGACATCTGCGGCGCATAGAGGTTACATATCGTCGAATTACGTGTCTCGGGATATATCATTCCATTCCTCTTCTAGTGCTGTCGCCAGTTGTAAGAGATTATGTGCATCACAGGGTCTGTGCATCCTTACTCTCCTACCTTACTTAATATTCAAAACATGTTTAATTGGCTAGAGATCCGGAGATTTTGAGGGCCAGTCTAGAATATCCACATTTTGATTTTGATTTTGATTCAGGAAATTCGTGTGCTAATGCGTTGTCCTACTGTGACCACTAGGATCACTGGTGCGTAGATAAAACATTTTTTCACTGGTGTATCTTTGGGCCGCCTGGGTACAATTCACTACCGTTCACTACAAAAGTCATGCGGTTCCCTCCACAAATTCCTTCCTAAACCTTTAAACTGCCACCTCGAATCTGTCTATTTCCGTGACACATCAAACAGATAAACGCTATTCACGTCTCCCCCCAAAACGGGTTCTTCCGTTGGAAAATCATAAACTAAAACGAGAGTCAACAAAGTGTATCCTTGACTAGTCTTGCAATCGAAAGATCAAGAAATGCCGTGCGCAGTTCAGTCAGGAGGTTTTATGCCAATCTGTTAGTTTTGTCCCTTTGTACGGTCTTCAGGCTTTCAAATCGCAATGCTTCAGTTGGTTTCGCATTGTCTGAGGGCTAATCCTCCTTCCTAAAGAATTGTAAGCAGTATCTACCACAGTTAAACATCTGATGCACGTTCGAAGTTATAGAAAGAGAATTCCACGCCATTTACTGGAAGCTGACATGTTCTTGCGTTGAAAAACAAAAATATCAATTATATAGACGTCACACTATCTATTTCGGTTTACATATACACAGTGGTCAACAGTTTAGGTTCGTACGTGTGACATATGAAAAGATGGACAGAAGGACGGAGAGACAGAACACGAATAAGACAAACAATATAAGAAATGTAATAGGGATATCTAAAATCTAATGTATCTAAAATGATGGCATACATGTAACAATCCGATTATTTAAAAACTTGGACGCAATATTTTATTTTCATTCATACAAAATATACTTCTAACATCTTTTAAATGTTTTAAGGTACAATACATATTAGTAGATATGCATTTGTACAATTTATATAAGGCATAGTGAATCATTATTTTGATCTCATGAATGATATAAATACGGTCGGTCACATGATCAATATCCATAAAGCCTGAAGTAGATAATATTTTGAATTGCAACAGAAGTGTACGTACATGTTTGAAGATCATGTCAATAATTATGGAGGAATGTAACATATAGATATGTTACACAAGTTTTAAATGCTTTTTGAATACTTGATTTTTCTGACATTGCCGTTCGCGTAATCACAAACAAAAAGGTTATCGTTATTGTCCACACATAAACCTAAGGGATCTGTTAAATTACAGTTATCTATGTAACGGAGAAACTGTCCATTCTGATCCAGAATGTGGATACATTGGTTGCCATTGTCCGCTATCAGGATATTTCTTTGACTGTCTGTTGTGATACCCTGGGGTTTAAATAGTTTGTTCTTGGTAGTTGAGGGATGAGCAGTGTATATCCATCTAAGTTTCCCGGCCTGATTAACCACCACTGCCGCACTAGCCTTATAATCAGCAACACAAATGTCATGGTTTCTGTTCTCAGTGATGTATTTCATATAAGCATTCGCTGAGAACAAAGGTTTACCTTCATCATCAAATTGAATTGATTGTTTCTCTGTAGATCCCTAGTTCTGTAGTTCTATCATCACTGAACATGGTAACCAGGATATCACCAGTAGAGGTGACACAGAGTTTATTAGGTTTCCATCCCTGTAATCTGATCAACTTTTCTGAATGTCCATTCTTTACTTTTATACACTGAATTTGTCTTCCAGTCAGAGTACAGCAGATTTCCATCACTGTCTACAGCTATATCATTTGGGCGCACCCCTGATTTTGTTTTGATTGTAAGGAGGGGATTACCTTTTATGTTGAAAAATTTGATATCACTACTTAATCCACTGGTCCACATTACCTCTTCATTTAAACAGGTTACACTAAATATATTCCTATTCCCAGTTTGTATCGTGGCAACATGTTCAGGTTCATCCAGCAGCTCTCTGACTGAAGTTTTTGGTTGGTTTATCAACAACTCATTTTCTATCGTGGCATTAGATAATGTTATGATCTGTCCAAAGAAATTGTATAGATTTTCATGGTCTATCGGTTTAGGAATAAATGTTGGCAGCAATACATTTACCTTAGGTGGAAGCTTGCTGAAGTTTTTGATCTTAGATATGTATTCTATGGCTGTGGATATTTCAGTAGATTTCTCGAGTTCCCCCAAGGCTATTAAAGTCTCCTTTATGAGAGATTGCATCTGTTTGATTTCATTCAAATGTTTCTTCAAAATGCACTCGTGTTTCAATTTTATCTCATTGATTTCAGCTTTCATCTTGTTGATAACGATGTCGATTTCTTTGTGCCATTCCCCTCCTTGTATTGATATTTCTGTTGTAAGTTTTTCATATCTTCCATCCAGGTTGGCAAGCTGATTTTCCAAGTCAAATGCAATATTTTCATATTTGGAATACATAAACTTTTCTAATTCTTCTTTATCCTTTTTGATGATTTCTTTCTTTTTCTCATATTCATATTTAACTTCAGCAAACCTATGCCCCATGTGTTGTTCAGATGCCATGCAGATAGAGCAAACAAACGTGCTGCAATCCTTGCACTGTAATTCGCAATGTTTGTGTGGATGTGTTCCACATTTCGGATAAATGAGGGTTGATCTTCGTTCTTTGAACGGAACTATTGAATGTTTAAGATATTCATCTGAGATGTGATCTACTACACAGGGTTTGCAGAGGTTGACTTGACAAAAGTCACAGTAGCTGTGTACTATGGCGGTCTCACAAAGGTCACATCGGTGTATATCCTGAGCACTAGAACGGGGATCCATGTTCGATCTATGAAATTATAGAAAAGACTTCATAGCCATTTGTTTATCAAATATATTATTTGAAAATTATATCTAAATGATATATCATATTATACTCAGTTTTTTAAGAATGAAAATAACTTTATGTACACAACACAATAATATTAGTACATATGCACTGATTTCAATTAGTGAAGTTTATTTCTACAGGATAATGTCGACACACAAACTTAAGATAAATGTAAAATAACTGTACATGTCTCATGTAACATGGATACCTTCCCGCAATACCCTCCTCTACACACCAACATGCATGCACAAATACAATTTATGTATTGTAGTGGCATGATAATATCTACAGTTAGAATCAATTTGGATATAGTGTTGTATTTCACCTCTTTATAAGTATGTGATTTTTAAAATGAAAGTAATTTTCTAATATGTTTAGAGTCTTGTTGAAAATGTAAAATTTATCAATACCTTGGATTGGCATTTACGTCACGTATTTGAAGAAATTTAATAAAAAGGAAAATAAAATAGAATACATACCGTCTTAACAAGAATTGAACACATCCTTTACGGTCTGATATCTTTGCCGTCAAACATGGCTGATCTTGCTCTGTCTTATCACCTGACTGGAAGTTTATAACCAATAATTAGAGTTACTTCCTGTGACCCATTATTTGATATGTGGACACAAAATGCGTGAGCCTCATACCCCCCTCCCTTTCTGTGGCAGTTACATGTAGTCAAGTTACAACTAACGGTAGATATGTCTCAGAATTGGAAGGTAGTGTATTTTCTTGAGGTTAAGCTTAAGCATTTTATAACGAGAAAAAATAATATTTCGATCAATATTGCACGGAAAATTTAACAGTGTCTAGAACGCTTAAATGTTGAATCAAGCTTTGTACACTGAATGTCTGGGTCGCTATCTTATTGCCCAAATATTTTGCTGATATGCGGCGACGCACTCTCAAAATCTTTTTCATTGTGCATTAGATTAGGGACCAAGTTAACGCACCTGGTTGTTTATAAAGCGAGTTATGCGTATACATCAATATAATTTTTCATTTTCTTTTTGCGTCATTTTATTATTATTTTTTTTTTATCGCGAAGATGATCTTATATGTTACGATGCAAAATGTCAAGGGTATCAGCTATATTTTAGCAACTTCACACTTCAAACTTTCAAACCAATATCCATCTTAGCTAGCCAAGTGTCCAATTCGTTTTTCTCATCTCATGGAGATGAGAAAAACGAATCGGACACTTGGCTTGCGAAGAGGACCAATATCAATCATTGAAAAAGTAATTTATAGATGTAATTTTCAGCATTATCAACTCAATAAAAATTGGTTTAAGTCAATATTAGCTGTACCATTTCTGTGTATGTGATTCAATCTCTAGTTTCCCACCACATGCATACAATTTAATAAAACACAATAGGAACAGTTTAAAGTTTAATTAACAAATTATTATAATATCAATCTTATTAAAATTAGATCATTCGCGCTACCGTATTTGATATGTCGCTGTGACATACATGTATCTACATGTAATACGGGAGCGTGAAGGATATAATTTTCATCAGATTGATATCATATAAAATGTCAAACTCCATAACATTAATTTTGAAAAGTAAAGGTCACAGTCACGAGATCTTAGTCGTAAGAGGTACAATAGTTGACATTTCTTCAAAATACAGACATTTTGTCAGTTCCGCTGAAGACAACATTATTCTTTAGGAATGTTTACTGTTTATTGTCATATATCACGATATCACTTTTCACAACCTTTCTTCTCGACGTATTTACATACAACAACGGGCATTGGAGCATGCCTCAGTATATAGTCACTAACACTGCCTAAAATAGTTCTTCGCACTTTTCCGAGACCCCTTGTGCCCGTCACGATAAAAGAGGCGTGGATTTCTTTGGCCGCTTGTACGATACCCTCTCCTGGAGATTTGGAATCGATTGCATTGACTTCACCCAATATCTGTTGAAAAAACAATATTTTTTAGCAAGACAATCAAATTGCGATTCTCGGTCATTTCATCTTATAACCTCAACTCAACGCATGTAGACATACACAGTCTTACCTTAGAGTTTTCTAACAGTCTTGAGAATTTTTTGGCTGTCTCGTGGTGTCTGGCTCTTTCTTTGTCAAGAGATCCACCGACTTTTTCTTCCACGCTTTCTGTAAAAGCTAAAGGACAAAAGACACTTTGAAAGGTAGATTGCTACCTCCACAGAAAAACAAACAAAACGTTATTTTCACAATGTATACAATACCAAACTAATGGATTCACACAATGTATTGTAGTCCTCAAATATACATGTACATACAGTTTTATTTAACAACCATGTAAATTGGATTAATTAATGAATTTGTTTATAGACAACCTTATTATGACTTGATCAAGGTTCCTTGTGGGGTTGTTTATAAAATCAACCCTTTATTGTGTTTAAAATTTGAAATATTTGCTCGTGACCTAACTTATATCATGAAAGATAGCACTTGAAATTAAACACAAACATATTAACATGTCTTATCTGCATCCTTATTTCATGATCATACTTATATTATAGGGTACACAATCAGTTTAAATCATGTTTGAAGTATAATACATAGAGCCAACAATGACGATGTACATCATGATATAATTCTTCCTGTGTAAAACAAATTAAATGTTCCTTAAGTTTTGTGGAATTTACGCATTTTTTCCTGCATACAATATACCTATAAAATTTCCTAATTTGATTTATGTCCTGTGTGTATTTATGTATACCGGCAAAGTTTGTCCATTTGCTGTGACACAATACAAGTAATAATTTAGAATGAAATCAATAAAAACAGTATTATTTTATTCTCATTTTAACTATTAATTTTAAGGGGTCCCCCAACTGAGTAACAGTTAAGTGTGTACCTGTACAAATATGAAGATGAAGTACAGTTCTAAATGTATTAATAAGCAAATGTCACTATTCTCATACTAACAGAGTCAGCCCAAGATTTACAACATGCACTGGACGAATTTTGTATATATTAAATGCTGGAAACATACAGTTAATGTGTGTAAAAACCCCCAAAGTTATGATATTCTTTAAAGGACCTGCTCCTAAGTGTTCATTTATGTACAATGGTAATAAATTAGAAGTAGTTCAAGAGTATAACTACCTAGGAATAATACTTTCCAGATCTGGCTCTTTTTGTAAAGCCAAGAAACACTTGTGTACTCAATCTCAGAAAGCTATGTATGGTATTATTAGAAACATTAGATTTTTGATATTTAATCAGACTTATTTAACTAAGTTGTTTTACCAGGTTTACTATTACTCTTGTGAAATTTGATGTTATCGAGCGTGTACATTTAAGGTTTCTTAAACACATTCTTAACTTAAAAAGTAGTACCCCAAGCTTTATGGTTTATGGGGAGACAGGTCGTTTTCCATTATATATATAATTATATAACAATTTTTACGAGAATGATTAGATTATGGGCAAAGATGATTTCATGCCAGGAGAATAAGTTATGTAAAACTATGTATATGTATCTTTACAATTGTTACACTAGAGGTGAAATCAATAATAAGTGGCTAGTTTGTATAAAAAGCATTCTTGATAGCTGCCGCTTATCCTACGTTTGGCACCAGCAAAATCCTATTAACGTAAAATGATTCGAAAATATTGTCAAACAAAATCTTAAGGATCAATTTGTCCAAAAATGAAATAGTAAACTAGATAGTTCCTCAAAAGGTGCTATATATCGTATATTTAAATCCAATTTTTGTTGTGAAGACTATTTACTACTACTACCACGAAAATTAAGAAACTTATTTGTTAATTATAGAACTACAAACCATCACCTCCCTATAGAAATTGGTAGGTGGAACAATACTCCACGTGAAGACCGCAAGTGCGGCTTTTGTGAAGCCACCCATGGCCAAATTGGTGATAAATTTCATTATGTTTTGGAATGTAGTGCATTGTCACATGTAAGAAAAAAAATGTTTAGTAATTATTATCTTAAAACTCAAACACGTTTAAATTTAGAACACAAATGTCATCTTCAAACCATGTTATTCTTATGAAAATTGTACTTTAATTAGTAAAATATCTGATTTGGTCGGTCACCTTAGTACGTAACAACTATATAAAATTCATTGTTTATTTTTTTCTGTTTCTCTTTTGTGAATCCTGCTTATATATAATTCTTCTGCACTTCATTTAAATCATATGTTTTGAGTGAACTTGAACTTGAAATGTTGTTTAACACCCCCCCCCCCCCCACTTTACCGCCTAGACTTCCATAGGGACCCATCAATAACCATGTGTCATTAAACACGGCATTGAATGATTAATAGACTAGCTAGCGGTTCATTAAGGTAATGTAACACGTCTAGGACATATATGGTATGTCAGTTATTTCGCTACCTACATGCACGTATATTTATGTATCTCCTTTTATAAATTATAGAACCAAGGGATGAAAAGGATGCAAAAAAACACAACTGGAAGGAGAGACGAAATGATAATGCTTATAACCATGGTACATTGAATGTCATTCAGCAAATGTCAGTATATTTAGTATTCTGTATAAAAATACGTCAGTATTCGTAAACTCTTAGGCAGAAACACAAGATATGATACCTGGAAACCACAAAGTAAAGATTTGCTATATTGTATCATTATAATAATACATGTAATTTGCAACTTTTGATTTAACTTAAGGAATCTTTTGGTTACATTATTAATTCTCTTAAGTATAAATTGTATTTCGTGTCATTTTAGAACCACTTTTAACAAGAGCTTGGACTTTGGGTAGTTGTGTCAAACAGCATTGTGACATAGGCCTGTCTATTTCATTGCTGGCCATTCAGCCATGTCTCTTTGAAATCAACAAGATACATTGGTGTGAAATAAAATGTCATGTACCTAGATCTTATTTATTAAGGTTGCCAATTTTGCCATAAAAGCAAATAAAGTATGATTGAATTTTAAAAGAGGCCAGTCTTCTGGAATTCGTACGAGAAAAGTTAACATCATACATTTACCGTATGCAAAATGTTATGTTTTAGGCAATTTAGATTAAAATCATTCACTTCTAGTCCTCATCGAAAGGCCATGATGCCCTGTATCCCGCATATGCTTGTATTCCAGAAGTCAAACTCCAATATTTGTTTTATACCGATAACAAACCCACATTGGTACATAAATTTCTCTTTAATATTGCGCTCATCTAGGAAATCATATCAGCTTTATTGTCAATTTATAGCGCTCCATCAACAGCTGTGAATACCATGGCTGGGGGTAAATTGATTTTACGAGCGCAGAGAGATGAGTTAATTGCAATTTACTACCGGTCATGATTTATAGATAGGTTCTGGTCATAAACATCGCTTACATACACTGCAATTGTCACAAGCATTTTAAGCGACTTTGTACATTTACGTAAGTATAGGCCATTGTCGTATTTATTTTCATTGATCATGTAGAGTTAAAGCTCAGAAAAACATGCAT
Source organism: Magallana nippona (assembly GCA_033439105.1). Classification (NCBI taxonomy): domain Eukaryota; kingdom Metazoa; phylum Mollusca; class Bivalvia; order Ostreida; family Ostreidae; genus Magallana; species Magallana nippona. Next base: position 21,592,565 of record CM065921.1, read on the forward strand.
AATATTTTTAACATCATATTGTTTTGATGGATATCTCACAGTTTCCTTACCACTGCATTATTAGAATGCATGATCATAATTTACAGAGAGAAATACATTACATCAATATTTCCATATGATGAATATGCATTTTGTGGTTTCATAAATGATGAAGACGTCTAAGGTCGTCTTACTTATAAATACCAATATTATATTGATATGTCTCTAAGACATTTATATGCAGACATGGAATGATCGACTCAGATATGAAAATATCACAGCATATTTAAGGAGACTGGATAGCCAAGAAAAAGCCATCAGATATAACTTTAGATTTAAAGCTATTTACTATTATTTATTAAAGAAATATATATATATATATATTAGATTTGAAATTTTAAAATTTCCCTATAGCTTCTGGTTTGAGCTCTTCTGCTTAAGGAGATCAATATAGTATTTAAAAAAAGCCACGACCATCCAGTCCTCAGTTCAACATTTATTCACTTACAAAATAGCCACCTGGAGTCATGTTCCGAATGGAACTCCACAGCAAAGACTATTACAACTCTGTCCCCGGGCCTGTGGATATTCTGCACGTACCCTGGGGAGAAACAAAAAACGAAATTATATTCAGTACCCTTCAGTAAAAAAATAATCTTACTTTTCAAGCCACTGTAACAACTACATGTTCATGTATACACCCCCCCCCCCCCCCACTTCGCTGTCAGCTCTGGGGCCAATCAGGACCTTGTGAGCGCATCTAAAACTTTGACAGAGTTTAAAGGCCATCCACAATAATATCTTAAAGAAACCTAAAACCAGTTAGGCATAATCTTGCAATTTTCTTATAATATTGAATGTATGCTCTTTAAAAGATAAAGTAGACTTGCCTTCAGGCCGGAGATTTTTTTCTTAACGGCAAAATTAATTTATGACATGGACAAAAAAAGGTCGTCCAATACAAATCTCAACTTTTTTTTTACCTACAATGATATTCTGATGTCTTTCTTAAACCTAGATTGCTAGAGTTAATGCTCACGACAAAATTATTTAAAGTATGTTGTACAAGTGTTGAAAATACTGAATCAGATGTAAAACGGATTTAGGGAATTATAAACAAGTTCCTAAAATTAACACAAGTAGTATTAATCATTAAAATAATATAATATATATATACTTATTACAATCCCATCTGTTCAACAGGAAATCAAATTTATAAGTCAAGTATCATACACACCGCTTAATTGCGTTGATAAGCAAAAAAAATGTGTCATCAATGATAAACCCTAAATATAGTTATGTACTTACAATGAAACGCAAATCTGGAGTCCTCGCTTCCATCCATTGCTACCATAACGGTCCGTGGGGGGAAAGTCTCGGTTATATCTCCATAAGATGGAACTCTGACGTCACTTGAACGACTTCTGTGTCCATATGCGAATTTCAGCATTTTCCCATGTAAACGTTTTAAAGCACTTCCAATCTGATCCTTTTATAGTTTGATAATATAATACGGGTTTGGAAGATTTGACTGTTTTAAGCTCGTAAATGCGCGTATTTAAATTGTAGGTATTACCTACACAGGCGATAAATTAGCATATTTATCAAACAACAAAGATCGTCTGCCCAGATGTAGCCAGGTTAGTCCAGAGGGTGAACAACTGTCATAATTTCATAGGTCGGCGGTGCAAATGAACACAGATTGAATTGACATCAACAACAACAAATTTAAAAACAACGACACAGAAAGACAACTGCAGCAGTCAGTTGATCAGACTCACTCCAAGAAACAACAAATCAGTTAGGAAGTTCATACATGTAGTGACACACTGGTGAGGCACTGTAGGAAGTGGAGGAATGCCATAGATCGTTGTTAACATACAGGAAAACGGGGCAGGAAGTTCATAGCTGCAAAGTCACGCGGACAAGTGTTGTGGTTTGATGTCGTTAAGGATAAAACACGTGCTTAACAGATGTTTTTGTGTACGCGTAATGCGACAATTATTTTTTTTTTATTTCTCTTCGGTTAATAATATTATTTACATTCAATATCGCTCCGTTGCGATATACATGTACGTGCGTACTGTTGTGACATACATGTACATGTACCTTATCCACAGCTCTTATTTAGAGCGGGAAACAATCTGCAAGATATTAATTTATAAACTTGCTTAAGTCTCTGTTATTTTTAATTTTTTTAATCATTTCCTTAAAATTTTATACCGCATTTCAGAAGTCTATTTTTTTCTCTTCTGTACCATACTTTAATGTAATCATATTAGGTAGATATGTTTAGCATCATTCAAAATTACAAAAGAAAAGTCTGATTGTTAAACATAGATACATGGGCAAGTCTATATTACATATTAACGTATCACATGCATAATACATGTACGTAATGTGTATAAATAATTAATACAACAAGTATTAAGCTATTTAGTATATTATTAGGACGTACATGTACATGTGTATACATGTACATACATTTGTAATGCACACTTTAGGGGACTTACATGAAAACAAAAATGTCTCAAAGAAAAAGTGAATGAGTTTATTTTTATTTTTAAAAATTATTTTCGGTATTAAGGATTACGTTCACTCGGCAAAATTTCCACTATTAGGAACAAAAAACTACTTATTGGACATGTACCACTAAATTAGCAAATTCAAGCGTAACTCCTGCATTTAAACACATTGCTTTTGCAAATAAACGCGCAACTTTCGCAAAACGTCTGCGAATAAACATGTAAATGTTGCGCCGCAATAACAGAGAACTTTCTCTGAAACTACACTCAATCGATTAAATTATACACTGAACCTGAGCATTGTCATAATTGTTTGTAGATGTAGCAGGTTTGTTCTTCACGATAGAAAGAAAAACAGTTGGCTAGCTAGTCCAAGTGAACTCAACATGTATCAATCACATGCTACAATTTTGAAGTTTTTCTCAGAACTGAACTTCGAGTCATTATATGTATTTCGACATTAAAAATGACCTGGAAAAGATAATTTATTTTTGGGATTTTTGAGATCCAGGAAGTTTTGGATTACACTTGATTCGTGGAAAAACAACATAGTTTTTGACATCTGCAATATTTATTAGCCCCCTAGCGGTGAATCGCAGTCGGTCATTCTGTCCTAACTCGTTTTCCAGACTTTTTTCTTAATGGTTTCAAACGGTGAATTGATTTGAAACTTGCTGTGTAGCTATATAATGAAAAACTATAGATCATGTTTGAGTTTTTTTTAAGTTTGAGTAATAGATGAAGTTAGAAGTTAATTTTAAACGACTCGTTTTTTTTTTTATTACTAATCGGGTTCATCCTTTTAAATCCTTTTAAAAAATCGTTTATCTGATAAGTTACACTCATTATAACCAAACCATCCATAAAACAAATATAAAACCAATGGATCCCTCATTTTTCACGCATGAATATTTCAGTCTTTATTCACAGGCACCTGACACTGTTTATGTAATTTATTTTTAGGAAAAAAATAATACCCTATAGTTGATAATATATTAGCTAGGGTATTTGTATTACAAGGAAAACATATAAAGTCAAGTGCCTATTTGAACTAGATAAACGGATAACTTGCTTGATAACAATTGAAGATACAAGATAATTAAAAAATGGCATCACATCAGCTACTCTCTCATTTCTTTTGAGGACATGTCACTTAAAGTGAATAAAAGTCACGGTCTTTATTTGTTTTAATTTCTTATCAGGTATGTCTACTAACTATGTTTGAATACTGTGCGAATACATGTACTGGTAATAAACTACCCTGTAGAGGTGATATTTTTGCACCAGCATAAGATTTACTAGTCAGAAATAAAATCATAATTTATTATATATTCAATAACAGAGTAATGCTTAATTAATGAGTATACAACGACTTTAGACTTAGTGTGCCTCACTCGACCGAATATTTACCTTTAATATTCCATATTTCACGGGAAAATGATAATTTCTAAAATAATTGAACATTTTTCTTACATGACATTAAAAAAATCCTGTCGGATTGTCTACATTGTCTAAATATTTCCATTCGGATTTCAAAATTCTTTAGAATTTTTCTTCAAATCCTATGGGAATTTAAGTTCATGTACTTGAAAAAAAATTGTTTCCGGTAGAAATTTCTATAATTTCTGTAGAAAAAAAAGTTTTTCCAATATGAATTTAGTAATTTTGTATTGATTTTTTTTTTTAATTTCTCAATTTAATTTCGGATGCAAATGCAATAACTTGGCATTGGTATAATATAATATTATCCCGCACTGTAAACGTTTTCCCCAAGAATAGTCAGTGTCGTTACAAACAGGAATCGCGTTTATTCACAAAATGTACTGTCTCTTAAACTGTTAAAGGGTTTTTTTTTTATCGTTGCAATGATAACGAAAAATGTTTTGAATTTTTGCTTTGCAAATTGGAATTTTTACTTTGTATCGCTGAATATGTTGCATGAAACTTCTGAACTCTTATGCATGTATTAAAAACTGCTTGAATCTACAGATCTGTAATTCACAAAACCATGACTGTTATATAGCACTTAAGCTTGTATTTGTACATAGTACATGTAACAATGTTGCAAATCAAAGTAACATATATCTATAAGTTATATTTACGTAATAACGCATATATCTTTTTGGGTAGATTATCTATATTTCCTCTATACTCTAAAACAGTTGTCGCAAAAAAGAAGAATATCTGCAATTTTTACATAAAAAAAATTGAAGGTGATTTTCCCACCAGAAGATTATAAGATACATGTAGATGACTAAATTTAAATATGCATAGAAGTTACATTATGTCCTGTAACCAGGGCATTATATAAACGAGATTACAGTGCACTTATCTCATGTCATTGTTTATGTATATCACTTGATTAGATACGTAGTATTTACATAATTATTTGTTTAGACAATCATGAAGAGAAAAAAAAATTAAGATATATCAAATTCGTTCAACTGCATGCCAAAACTAAAGATACATTTTAAGATACATTAACACATATATCATTTTGCATTAAAATCCTGGTTAAACGAATGTGCAGTTTTTTGTCAATTTTTTGGGGAGGGATGGGGGTGGGGGTTGGGTGGGATTTAATTGCGATGAGTTTTCCCCCATTATACACTGAAATATAAGATATGTACATGTAACAATTATAAAATACAAGAGAAGTTTGTGAAACACTTATGCACCCCTCCCTTGGACATACACTTCAGTATGTGCAACCTCTGCGTAGAAATTGAACGGAAACTGCAAATAATTGGAATTTCCCTAAGTCCAGGGGCATAACTCTGTCAAAATTTGTTTGATCGTACCCAAAACATAACTTGACCTAGATATTCTTATAACAAATCTGTTTACCAAATTTCATTTTAGTCTGTGCAACTTCTGCAAAGAACTGTTGGTGGACCGACCGACCGACAGACAGACAGCAGCAAAGCAATATACTCTCCCTTCTTCGAAGGAGGGCAGAAATATATACATAAAGTTCCACATAGTTTTCTATGCAAACTTAAATTCACGATGAACGTTCTTGTTTTTCCAACATTTGACCCACCTATTAATTCTTTCTTTGATTGATTAAAACACGAAAATGTACACAGTTTGTTGTAATTATATATAAATGTATCTACGTATTGATTTCATTTCTTGGTTATATATACAATGTATATAAAACCAAGAAATGAAATACGTAAATGCATTGCAGTGTACTTACAGTTCCATCCATTTCTATATTTCAAAAATAAGAATGTGTAACTGTGCAATGTACTTTGCAGAATTTACAGAAAATGGATCCAAACCTCAATTTACATAAAGCTTTATAGACTGAATCAAACGTATAACCAATCTAATCAAAATTAGATCCTTAACGCTCCCGTATTTGAAATGCCTCAGAGCGACATATCAAATACGGGAGCATGAATGATCTAATTTTAATTAGATTGACATGTAACAAATTGATTTTGTAGAGCTGTCAGTGGTCTATGTAAGTTACTACTCTGATCGTGCCACGTGCCTCGGTTATCCAAACCCGGTCCTCTTCATCTACGCAAAGTGCCATCGGAGCTACTATTTCCCCCGGAAAAACATAAAACATGAACTTTCCTTGCCAGTCCACCACATGAAGAGTGTAGTTCTTGGGGTCAGACATCACAAAGTTACACCGACTGTCCGATCCAATGCCAGAAAATTCAAATTCGGTAAAGCTACTCGAACGTAGGTGACCGGAATACTCGAACCTTTTCCGTCCGTTCCGTTCCTTTTAACGACGATGACACACCTTTTGTGTCTTTCCGTAACTCCTATATCGCCATTTTTGTTTTCACAGATGAATAGTACATTGTCAAACAATGGCACATGTTGTACAATCTCTTCTTCAAATTCAATTACATTTAAGCAGCGACCGGAAGTGTCATATCTAACGATTCTCGAGTGTTGCAGGTTTTCGCTGAACTCGGAAATGAGAACGTCATCATTCATGCAACAATGGATTCCACGAGGTTGCCATCCTTGTGTTTTGGTAAAAGTTTCAGGTATTTTGTGAGTAACACATTTAACAGAACTATCCCGAAATTCGGAGTAAAACATGCGACCCAAACTATTGATTGCCAGAAAAGATGGTTGTGATGTCACCGAAATTAGATTTCCCGTTTTACCTCGCGTGATATCATACTGAGTTATATGTCTTGATCCGAGTCCACAAACCCAACTTGTTCCACCTTTTTCACAAACGATATCCCCGCAATAAAACTCGGCACTTTGTAGTGATATTAGTCTTGGGGTAGTAATTGTTCCTCTTGCTTCAAAACTTATCAAAGGTGGGGGAATTATGAATGATGAGGTAAATTTCGGGTTCTGTTCGTGAAGGGAACCAGCAATTTCTTCCAACTTTTTCCTCAAATCATCATCATTTGTCTCAAACAGTGGATGATTTTTCTCTAAAAGTTTAGGATGTGGATCCAGTAAATTCTTAAATATTTTTTTCCGTTTCCCCTGTTTGAAGCAATATAGGGTCCCCCAAGACATCGTTGTTGTGCCTGAGTACTTTGTTCATTAATATAAATTGTTTTCGGTACTCGTCTAGTTCCTCTAAAAGATTTTTACGATGAGATGTTTCCATTGAGTCTACCTTCTCAAGGTTTCTATCAAATATCTCATCGATACATTCATGCAAAAAGCGCCTGCGAGAGTTAATTTCTCCTTTAAATTTAAAGTACTTTGCGGGAAGTTCCGAAAGTTTTACCAAAATGGCGTCGATCGCCGACTGATACCATGGTATGATATTATTCATTAACTCAAGATTCTGCCCTTGTAATATATCAACAAGCACTTGGATATGTTCAGATACGCAACCCGATGTATGCTGGTCATGTGCATCTTCACAGTTAACACAAAATGGATTGCAGCAATCAAAACAGTAATAAATGGGTTTCTCAGATGACAGACATGTGCATGGACGAGAAAATCTGAGATTTCCTGTTCCGTATCTGAATGGAACAACATTGTGTACTTTAGATGGATTAAGAAGAAAGTGGTTTGCTGTGCAGTTTACACAGAGGCTATATTTGCAACCTCGACAGAAATTTTGAACCGGGTCTTGACAAAAGTCGCTAAGTTTGATCCGTTGAGCTTGAGTTGAGTTGGCCATGATCGTTGCTGAATGCTTAAATTGCACATGTATCTAGAAAATGGAGAAGAATATATCGTTGTCACAGATTGTGTATTAATATACATGGACAATGTGACTTAGTCCACATATTTTTATCGATGAAACATTCTTTATGACTAGAACAACATTGTTTGTTTTTTCATATTAAATTGTTTATATTGTCTCTATTTGTATGAAAATGCATGCACAGAGTATAATTAAGTCCAACTCATTGCATTTATACTAGTATACAGAATTATGCATTAATCTGGATCATGTCAAAAGTATAACAGATAAAGAAAGACAACCCATTCTTCGTCTTTTCAGTAGTTTGTCACAAGTACTTTATTTTGATTTAAACAATACGTTCGATAAAAATATTAGCATTTACATTAAAAAAAAGTACACTTGCCTGTTTGTATTGTAACCACAGTGAAGAAACAATAGTCACGTATTTACGCCGTTTTCATCCTACATAGTGGAACATAAAGTTCTCCCTTCTTCTGTATGCGAATTAAACAATGCCTAGTTCCGGTGAAAGGAGTAAAATTGTAAACAGTACATTGTACGTGTACAAAGTTCACAACTTTGTACGCGGATCCAACATTTTTCATTACACGGAGACATTGTCATTCATGCTAGATTCAGAATTTCCGAGTTTGAAGGGGGAGGGGGTTGAATGTCTATTTTTGATTATTTTACTACGTCACTTTGATAGTTGACTTTTTCAGGTGCAATCCAACCCCATCCCCTTCTTTATATATATATATATATATATATATATATATATATATATATATATATATATATATATATATATATCCGTGCATGCCATTAAAATTAAACAATGTTTTCATAGATTTAGCTCCCAGAGAACGGAGTCCTTAATTAGAAATTAATTATGCGTGGTGATTGTGATATGTTTTAAATCGATCAAATGTTACTCTTTTGATTATACGGACCAAAATTTCACGTTTATGAATCACTAAATATTTATTTACTGCTCAATACAATATTCAATGGGAAGTAGACAATGGGCTTAATTTATTGTAAAGTACGGAAGCGTATGAATGTCACATTGTATCAGGAATTGTTCTCTTAAAAAGAAATCATATTTCTAACTTTTAAATTCCAAGATTGAAGTTAGATCCAGAATCACCAAAATAAAAGTTGTATATTTCAACTTTAATCATCGATTCTATAAACCGTCTAGTTTATGATATCACAATAAATTGTATGACATTGTGCCCATGTATAATAGTAAGTTTCCCCATTCTTTTTCATACGAGATCAGATTTTGTTCCTATAACAGTTACTATAGACATAAAAAAATCATGTTCTAGCCAGTTTTAATGGAATTGGTTGCATGTTAATATACACCTCTTTTGAACTTTAAGAAATTGTTGAATTGCCATTTTTTAAAAGTTCTAGACATTTGTATATTGAATTTCTTGTTTGTTATCAGTAATTATATAATTAAACACAGATTTGTTCCAAAACTGGTTATTAATATAAGCTTGATATTATACATGTTTAAAACATGCTGAAACATTTTTTTTCAAATAGAGTTTTATTTCCTATATAACATAATAAGGTAAATGTACATTAATGGTTATGCTTTGTATATGTAAGTACATTAACGGTGTGTTGCATCGGAAAGAAGTGTTCTAGTATGGAGTTATAACGCTCCGACCAAGTATCAACAAATAGAGCGAGCAAAAGTCAATGTATATACTATATATCTCAATTTAAAGTTACACTCAATTGTTGATTCTTCTTACGAATAAAAAGACTGGTGAGCATAGACAATGGATAATTTGTGGAACGATCATTTTATCATCGGTTTGCCTGGTTCTTCATCCACTGCCTGGCTGTACCCGACCTTTAATTGCTCCATGATAAACTCGAACACTTTGGTCCATGCATTTCTACATCTGTCGTCAAATACATCACCGAGTTCTTTTTCCCAAACATATAGCATTGCCTCTGTGAAAACATCCCAATATTCCGGCTTGAATCCGCCGAACTCGACGTGCTGTTTTCCGAGCCCGATCAGTAAAGGTCCAAAGTACATGTAAAGATTATTGATGTTGTCAATCGCTGCCCCAACTGCTTGCATGAACCGTGAAGCATGACCAGTAAAGTCGTGGTCATTCCGTAATGACTCCCCTTCTTTATTTCGGAAGGGGAATAACTGTTTCAGATTGGGATTAAGTTCGAAAATTCTTTCGAACACTCGGGTGCCATTATAAGACATGTCCTTGGCCAAATATTTCCAGGTTTTTTTAACAATTCGTTTTTCATTTTCGTTCATCACCTCACAGGATACATATGACGAAGGTTCAGGTCCAAAGGAAGATGGCGTCTTTGAGGAATTCTTGTTCAAAGCTGAAATTGTATCGAATGAAGATGGCGAACACCCCATGACGTCTCAGAATGTGCTTTATTTCCTCATATAAGGCATTGCTGAAATCTAATGACATAGACAAAGCGGTGAAAACAATATCCGACATCAATTCCTATTGATCAAGTCCAATTTTAACTTGTATAATTATTTATATGTTTGTCACTATAATATGACACATTTCTTCGACAAAATGCATGCATTTAGGAAAGCTTAATAACTTTATATCTTTAATTCCAGTAATGTTAATGACAAAAGTCAAAAGAATCAATAACAGCGTGTCGTTTACTACTCAATGTTGTCTCCTGATTGTTACAATAAAAAAATGTCAATCGGCAGCAAAATATCCTAGTACGCTATAAAAAGAAAACCCAGTCACATATCATAGTAGGCTATAAAAACGCAGCCAAATATCACAATAGGCTATAAAAAATATGAGTAGCACTAGGACATACATGTACGATATTGAAAAAATATACATGTACACCAAAATATAAGGTAAACAAAAAAAAAAAAGGGTAAAAATACAAAAAAGAACCTTTTTCAGATGACGTGAAGTCCTCATCTTTGGTCGGTGTTGGCAGTTCGTCAACATCGTTGATTTCTTTATAATGTCCAATAAAATCTCGAAGTTATTCCACAGGTAAGGCTCTGGAACAAACAATCGATCTTTAGAAGGTGGTGAACGAGTTATATTCATTAGCTAGAACGACTGTAGATAGCATGATCCAACGCAGAGAATAGGACAATTATTGTTTGAAAACGGATGTTGGTCTTCGCTTTATATAAAAGCCCCTTAATAGCTTCAATGGTTTGTCTTTAGGAAGGATCTGCACAGACTTTTTTGTTTAGGCTCCAGGTGTTGTTGGCTAAATGGATATTTGTTGATTGGAATCTTGATTCTGAGTAAAATGTCTATTAAATAGATGGAAGCACTTGTTTATAAGATGCAATGGTTTTAATCGGCGAGGAATTAATCGATTGTTGCTGGAACAATACTGGAGTGTATGCTTTGTTAATGATTATTAAATGTTGTAATAGTTGTAAGTATGTACGATAAAACGATTTATCAGTCCACAGAGATCTTCATACACAAGGCCAAATCATATCAAATATTGCTGTCCTCCAGTTTAGAATGATGAGCGACATAAGGGCATGTTTTATTAATAAACAAACCAAGAGATATGATGAACCTGCTATGACTTTAGTGTTTTGAAATAACCTTCAATTTCTGAAAATATCAACATAATTTTGGTTTATGGAATGCATATACTAGGTTTATGCAATGTGTGAAAAAGAACATAATAATACTATTATAATAGTAGTAATTTGATAAGTATGTTTTGTGACATTTTTGTTAACTCAATGCTAGCGCTCGCTAGCGTAGCTTCAAAGTTTTAACATGATCACGGCAAATTCAATCAATATTTACCGCCAACAAATATCAAATTGTGAGCTACTATATCGCTTCTTTTAGTTATATTTAGCGAGCGATTGGGCAAATGGCGGGGAGATAGCTCCCCCCCCCCCCCCCCCCCCCGAATTACAATAACAACAAATGTCTGAATAAAACTCAGGATCATAAACATACTTGAGTAAAGCTTTACGCATTTCATATATTTTTAAATATGGGGGTTACCGTGAAAATAATCAAACTCATGAAAGTAAATGAATTTTAAAAAATGAATTTGATGTCAGGTGACAATTTTGTGTTTCTGAAAATAAGTCGAATATTTGTCACAAAAATAAATGTATATAAAAACCCCCAACTCTCCCTTTTACTAGATTAGATTTGTTCTTCACTTATTTCTATGCGTTTTCAGATATTTTCTTTTTCAGCTCAGTTCAGTTTAGTTTATTTTACTCAAAACCATATACATGTAATGATAAATGAGGATAATGAACAAAAATAACGTCTTTACATAATACACTGTGCCGGATATATGCCAGTGCCAAGGTGGCATTTTTGCACTCGCTTAAGATGCAGTTTTGTTAAAATCCATATATAGACCATTGCCTAGAGAGAATATAACCACTTGTTTATTTAATGTGTTTCATCTGACAGGTGAGATATATACCTTTAAAAATTAATATCCCTAAGAAAAGTAATAATTCCCATAGGAAAAATTATTCAGAAAATAACATTAAAATTCTATAAGATTTTCTAAATATCCTATATGAATAATACTTCCTATAGGAAAAAAGTATTTCGTATAGGATTTTTATTCCAAACAGGTAGTTTTCCTGCATGTAGGAAAATAAGATTTCCTATATATCGGATGCTAAAATCATATGGGAGTTTTGTTCAAATCCCATCGGAATTTAATTTCCTTTAGGAAGTTCTTTTATTCTGGTAGGAAATTCCAAATATCCTATAGGAAAATTGTTTTTCCTATGCAAAAACTATTATCCTGTAGAAATTTATTTTAATAGGCAATTATCTCACCTGACAGGTGCGTAACATCAATAATAAAAGTGGTTATAAACTCTTTATGCAGGGTCGGATCTACTTTTAAATTATTATATATTTGAATTTCTGGTTACATGCACCTATAGCTAAGACGGGTGCAAAAATGCCACCTTGGCACTGGCATAATTATCCGGCACAATTTTATATGTAAAATAACATTGCTAAATAATGTCAATCAGAAAGTAAATGGGGTGAACAAACAAAACATACACAATTTTCTTAATGTCACATAGTTATATAGATATATATATATATATAGTCATAATGTCACAAAACTCCTTAGTAATTTAGAATAGAACATTGCTATGTAGACGTTGTTTTTGTCTCATTCATGTTCAGAAACACATGTACGATTCAGTGAGTAATAATCTTTTAAATTACCGTACACAATTTGGTTTATCGATGATGATTGCTTTAAAGAGTTATCCCTCTTTTAATGGTATCACTTGATCAACAGTTACTATCACTCAAAGATGAACATTTCAAAGTCTAAATCTTCACCATTTAAGCATTTTCATTCAGAAAAAGAACTGTTCAAATATTATCACTCTTATTTTATTGCCAAGATATGTCAAGAAATCAAGACATGAGCCATATAAAACGAACGATTATTGTAACAATATATTTTTTATCCTTGATGTTTATTGCTTCATTAGATTTGGGTTTTGTGTGAATTTTGTGAGTGCAGCATCCTGCTCAGAAAAATAAAAAACGCGTGCGAATGTGACGTTTCCAATGCGCCAAAGGTAGTCTGGCAGATTGACTTTATGAAGTACCGAAAGATAAGGGGGGATATTAAACATCGGGTTAGGAGACATAAAGAGTCGGGTTAGGAAGTTTCGTGACAAATTCCAGACTCGGCTATCTGACTCGATAGCCGGCAGAATCGTTCGCTAGTTTTGAGGAAGATGAGGGGGGAAAAAGACCACGATAATGCGCAGACATTATGCAATTCATTTGATAAATAGTGAAAATCAGATAAATTTTATCTGCGAAAAAAATTTCTATGGGCAAACACTTAAACGTGCTCACTGCTTAAAAAAATTGACGTTTATAAAAAAGAAAATACATAAAATATAAAAATCAAAACAACGTAACACCCTTACTCCTGTTTTTTGTAGATATTGTTGCCGTAATACTAGTATCTATAAACAAATGTAAGATGCACTTTAAGCTGTAATATGTCTACCGTTAAAATTCATTTTCATGCATATACCGAAATGAAGCTAAACACGTGTTCGGGGTGGAGGGGGGGGGGGGGTACATTGTAAACAAAATCATTGCACCCGTAGAACACTGTAATATTTTGGGGTCAATCTATATCAGACGTACATAAACAAAGTAGTCCTCTATTTTGTACATATCTTATAATAATACATACATGTTGTAGCTACTTATTCATTCAGTATAGCAATGATACTTATATAGATACGTGTATATTTTCTGTAACTTGGTGTTCTTTTAAATTGGTTAAAGTCAATGTTTTGTTTGATATGCTATTTATACGTGTAATCTATGTTAAAGATGTTAAAGATACTGTAAACACATATAGACATGTACTTGTATTTTTTAACTAAACGTGAAAAATTACTTAAAACTGACGTTTATCTTACATCGAATCGAAACAAGTACTCCAACGGTGTAAATACACCAGTTGAAACGAAAAAAAACCCCCACGAAAAGTCGTTTTGCAAATAAGTAGCGGCACTATTTACTTAAATTTCCGAATTTGCGAATTCCCAACGTGAAATTCTGCAACTAAAATTAATTGTGGGTAAAGTATAATTTTACATATTGAAATATGGTATATGATGACTATATTCGTAACAAATATCAAAATTATAGAAAATACGCTCTCTTTTATAGTCATACACAACAAAAGCAATCAAAATTATGAGTCTGCAGTAAGTTTTAGTACTTGGGCTTTTTTTTTTCACGACACTGCAAATACTTCGTGAAATACCACTGGTAGCCATTATTTCCTTTTGTCGATATAAGGTATAATATAAGAGTGCCTTTGTGGAAAGAAATTGCTCCCCAAAGGAAAACCGATGGAACATTTTCTTGGCAGCCATAACCACCATATTATTGGAGTTTATTTACCTATACCTTTGCCACATTGTCAATAACCAATGCTTCTAGGCCAGTCTTTTGTCATAAAACCGTTTTATTCCCTAAAAGTTTATGAACTGTTATACTGAGTGCAAATATAGACTTTCGTAAATCAGGGTCTGCTCAAGCCATGATACATGTATTGCATGTTGTTTCATGGGTTTTCTCTGTCATTTGCAAAAACCAATCTCTGTGTTTAATTTAGCAGATCCTTATTAAGGAGGCTGAATGGTCAACATATTACCCGTAAGATCTACCTTAACATTTCAGATATGATTTTTAAGCCATAAACTGTTATTTAGTAAAGGTTTAATATTGTCCTGTATATCTATTCAGAACTCTTCTTTTGTTAGGAGATAAGCAAAGTCTAAAAATGGCTGCAACCATTCCGTTGTCTTAATACTCGTCTGCAACGTTTCTACGTTTTCTATATACTAGTAGTACGCTGTCAACGTCTCGCGTCTCTTCGTACGATGCTGCAGATATATCATCCAATTGATCACTCGGCTACTAATTACGTTTTAAATAATGACATTGCTTTTTTTTCAGACGATATCTAACTATATGCGAGATGTAACGTTACACAATTTCAAAAATCCTTGGGAGATAATTTTTTTCCCGATCAGAAATCATTCACTAGACAATTAACTTCGTATCTAGATGAGGAAATATAAGAACTCATTTGATCCCTCGGTGTTTGCTTACATTTGTTAATATGAAACGGTCAATGAACTTTCACCATATATGCGTTGTAGAGACATTGCGGGTTGCCTTGTGTGAGACCATTCTGATGATTATTGGTGTCCTCTGTCTTGGAAGACGATTATGTCACTTCATCATAGAGGGAGGGCAAAACCTTGCAGAAGATTTATTAAAGATAGCATGCACAGATCTCCCCCTTTCCTGAAGAATTCGGACATGAAATTCAGTTAAAACCATCTACTGACCCGCCACAAAAAATCAGACTTATGAAATTCAGTAAAAGCAATTAACTCCCCCCCCCCCCTAACCCCCACCCCCACCCGCCGGAAAATTTAATGAGGGCCTTTATTACTTTTTACGCTGTTGATGAAGGATGGTTTCCGACATTGTATGTGTGTTTATTGAGTGTTACTGGATCATTATACTACTTGTACATGTAAGTATGTAGTAAGGTAAAATGTAATAACAAAAAAATGTAATATTAGGAATTTATTACATTTGGCTTGTTATTACATATCGCGTAAAGTAGTCACTGTCCCCTTTTTCAAACACTGCTGCACATGTATATAGATCGCAGGTGCTTGAAATTTCCACCCGTCAAGGTATTATATATAGATGGCGCCATCTATGAATTTTCAAGGTCGGCTAGATCGCTTCGACTTTAACGAGGTTAAAAGAACTTCAATATAATATTGTTATTGTTGGCGACTTGCAATAACTTGAAGATTCACCAAGTGAAACAGAAATGCTAGACAATTTTCACTGATTGGGGTTGTTGACATCATTTTTGGACTGATTAAGGATTGGTTATTCTTAAATCTTGTATTTCATTAATATCATAAACAATTACATGTAATTACATGTATAACATCAACATATTGTTGGCCTAAGGCTTTTATACTTTTAATTTTTTTAATGATTTCACCCACATAAAAAAAAACTTTCCTTTGTTTTCAAACAAAATAACCTATATCTTATTTCGACTAATTCAAGTTGATTAAAAATACTTAATCCTTCTTTCTTGGATATCTGACCCGTAGATTAGCGAATGTTCTTCCCTCGCCTATCAGTTTCTCTGTTGTCCTTGATGTTAATTTTGTCTCTTGCCAGACCCCGAGAAGTCGGCCATCTGACTTCATTACAGTAACAATTCGGACGTATTCGCTTGCTTCAGAAGAGTAAGGTTATTTTGACGTCGACAGCTAATATCGCAGCAAACTCATAGCAATTTGCTACTGTTGCAAACAAAGCTATCGTTTTACAAGTATAATGGAGATGAATACGACCAAATTACCCAGCTGAGATTTGCCGACCAACGAGGGGCAACAGGAATTTGTATTGCTCTCATAAATCATCCAGTACAGAGCGAGAAACAGAAGACATTGGTCAATTGTAATTCTCTTGTTGGGGTGCCAAAACATCTCTCTCTCTCTCTCTCTCTCTCTCTCTCTCTCTCTCTCTCTCTGACAAAGGATTTTACCAGAGGTAAGCATCAGTCGTTGAAAGAACTGATGAAGCCTTAATTCCGATGACAAACCTGTAAATAATGAAATACTTCATAATTTCTGTTTTTCTACAGAAGTATAAAAGACATCATCGAAAATTGATGTAAATAGTAAAACGCGGCAAGGATCAATAAGGCTTGTTTTTTCTTCGATTAAGTACAAACGGATTAAATTTCGCAGCAGGTTTTTCAGTCGGCGTATTTTCCCATCTATCGGCCACTACATGTATGTTACTTAAGGAAAGAACTCTTTTCCACCAAGGATATTATTTATTTCGTTATTTACCAACAATCATGCATCATACAACTTTATATGGATCGTGGAATGTTTAATTAGAAATAACTGTTAACAACAAGTTAAAGGAATACCCCCCCCCCAAAAAAAAAATATAAAAATAAAAATAAACTTACGACATTTAAACTTCAAGGCAGTGCAACAATTCTGACTGCATACCCTCTGAAAGAACTTCATTATATGAACTATAATTTATCAGTGCATAAAGAAGTTGGAGCCAATATCAAAAATTGAGAATGTGCATTATCCGCAATATTCATAAGTGTTACGAGGATACAGGGTAAAACACTTGTCGTTAAGACATTTAAAAATGCATTGGTTTGGCTTCCGAACCGTCTTTAGACTGCCTTTTCTCTCCAAAAAATGATAATAATAAGATAATGGCAAACGAAAGTATTAAAAGAAAGTTTTCACGCCCAGTTCATAATGATAAGCTAACCATAGATTCCAAAGCTTTAACGGGGGACATTTAATTCAAAATTGATTAAAATTTAGAATTCAAGAAATTTTTGTCGTAAATTTAGAACTGCGGGTGTTTTGATGTTTAACTTAATGTCTTAGCCTATTTAGATCATCGACACAGTATCAAAGTTTCACTGGTGACGTAATACGAGTGAGAAAAAATGTATACCCTCATGAAATCCTTAGAAGGTTTGACACGATTTTTTTTCTTGGGTTGAATGAACAATCTAATGTTTTTGAAATTCTAAATTCCAGACATTGAATTGCATGTGCCATTGCAGCAAGCAACCACGCTGTTTTAATTTGAGATCAACAATAATTCTGGGGAAGGGGGGAGGGGGTTGGTACCAATAGAAAAAGTAAAGCAACTTCGATATATCCTGATAGCTACATGATGTAAGGAACAATCATGATTTAAACTTGTAAATGAGCGCTAGGGATGGTGTGTGTGGAAGCGAAGAGAGTGAAAACTTAAGCACATATTTTTTTTTTAATGTAATATTTGTAAATTTCTCTTTTGATCGAGAATATGTACTCTTAAAATTCATAAATTAATGAATCACATATTGAACGATCCTTTACATGTATGCATGTACATGTATGACAGTGTTTGGCATTTTTAAGCCACGGCGAATAGAAGATCCAAATTTGAAAAAAAGATCGATATTGAAATGGATCACTTAAAATTCCCTGTACAGTAAAATATATACTAATACATACTTTATACTATATTCATGCATATGCATGCAAACTATTTTTCAAACTTTTTTCCAAATGTTATACACATGTATATATATATAGTTCCAAATCGATAATTAACCTATAGTAAAAGATAAAATGTTACAGATTTTTAACCTGAAATTTGTAATCAAGAAAATAAGAACTGTTTACAACTTACAACAAACGTTCAGAAATCACGAAATGCATCTTAGAAAATTCTAATCTAGATGAATCATTTATACAAATGTTGCATTCAATTAAAATTATTTACGGAAAAATCAGAAAAAAGCACATAAATAAACCACTTAAAACTCTAGAGGCCTTTCAAATATGAAAACACCTGCTTCAATTTCATAAAGAAGAAATGGCATTTTATACCGAAATGATAAAATTTTGGTATATACATCAACCCATTTATCTGCTATCTCACCAGAAGGCGAATCGCGTTATCAACGGAGTTTACCAAATATTTCAACAGTTAGAACGGAGCACAAGCAAATCCAAGCATCAGGTGCAAGTCTTGATCGGAAAGATTGGGGCTTAACGACCGAAAGAATATAAATATTTTATTCAAAACGCTGTAAATCGCGAAAATACCTCCATTTTCTAGAACAACAAAGTTGTTGATAAAAAAAAAATGAAAACAAGGTGTCCTAATGTTTAACAAACTAACGTTGTTTCACTATGTTTAACTATATCGAGACATTAAAATACAAGACCTGATTGTTTAATACATACATGT
This sequence comes from Magallana nippona, assembly GCA_033439105.1. NCBI lineage: Eukaryota > Metazoa > Mollusca > Bivalvia > Ostreida > Ostreidae > Magallana > Magallana nippona. Next base: position 21,611,614 of record CM065921.1, read on the forward strand.
GTGGCCCCCAAATGTGATTACATTGTGGTATGAACACATAATATTTCAATCTACAAATTTTCTACAGTGAACGGAAAACACAGCTTGTTTTTTGGTTTACAAATTGTAACTATTGTGAAATCAAAGCTCATGAATCAAAACTATGATATGGAAAAATTTAATCTGATCAGGATTAAACAAGCTTTTATGTACTGAACAAAAGGATTTTATAAAATTATCAAACAGCATAACTCCGATGTAGTCAATCAATTACACATCACAAAGCTGACCGAACAATTTGTCACGGTGTTGTTCATGAAATTGACATCGACGGACAGACGGACAGACGGACAAACACATGCCAGGTTTCCGATCCGAATACATTTGAAAAGGGCACTAACATATATGTGTCAACGTCTCAAGCCACGGGTTTAGTGTCCATTCTATCGTTTGTGGAAACAGAATGGACACTATACCCGTGGCTTGAGACGATGATATATGCATGTGCCAAACGCCAGAAAAATTACCGGGCTCCAGGGCCATGAGGCAATATTAGACTTAAGTCAAAAAATTGGACACTGTCTTATTAATATCTCTTGATTGAAAACACTGACAAAATTGAAATGCTATTAAAGGTGTCTTGATATAAAGTTATCAATTAAAAATTTCAAAAGACATATTATGATAAACAATCATCTTATGACTGACTGAAATTTTGATTTAAGTCTGAAATTGCTTCATAATCCTGAGGCCTACTAAGGTTCAAACATTTAAGCCGACTATTGAAGATTTTAAAACAGAGAGGCAAACAGACAATAAGCCAATACGACAGACAGAACTATAGGTACAAGCAGAGAGTGAATACATTATGCCACTGGTATTTGAATTTTAGAGGCATAAAAAAATTATCCAGGTTAGAAACCGAGTTTGTAACATTTACAAAAATATGATCTGTAATACGTAATGCAGGTTTTCGCCAAATATTATCAATCACATTAACGCTAATCAAAAAGTTTGATTTACAAGATTTCGACAGAAACGCCTTTATTCAGGGTAACAGGGAGGTTTATTCAAACGCTGGTCTTAGTGCCAGATTCCACGACGAATGCTTTAAAAAAAGAATTGGTATTCATTACTAAAGGTATTAGCATAATATTTGTGCATTTGATCCTGAAGAATTTGAGAAAGTGCACCCATAAAACTGATACTGTTTATTTAGAATTTGAGCGAAATAGCTTGGTACTTGAAGTGAATTTGATGCCAATTACTGTCAAAGCACTGGAGTTTTGTTGCAAAGAGAGGTGGGTACAAATGTATGTGAGGATGCAATAAATATTTACCAATTCTAAAATCTGGCAAAACTCGCAAATATATCATTAAAAACAAGTTAACAATAAATATGATTTTTTTTTCACAAGAAGAAGAAAATGATGATGATGATGATGATGATGATGATGAATCTCTTTATCTAGATGTGAAGGTACAATCAGTGTGAAAGTATTAAATCTATTTTTGACAAAGCGCTCAATTAAACACCCCAAAAGTGGGTTGTGTGTATAATTAGCAAAGACGTGATGTTAGAATCGTCATTCTTTCCTAATATCTATATCTTCTGGATTTTTAGAAGTTCGTAAAGAAACTATAAAACTGCAAGAAAGTTGCAAAGATGTGCACAAACGTACTGGTTTTTGATCTATCTAAATCTCCACCCTCTTCTCAAGAATAATCCCTGTAATGTAGTCCAAAACAGAAGTGTGTATGGCACGTGCTCATAAATGCTATCACCCAGGGATATATATAATTTTGTCGAGAGATTATCAATTCAAATACAATTAATATGCCACCATGTTGATTTTGAGCACCTGCATATCACCACTATCATATATGAAAGATAATGTAGTGAAATTGCATTTTTTTTTTATTTCGCGAGGCGTATGGTCTATTGTTTAACGAACAAAAATATCCAAAAGTTGGTTTTTCTTTAAACGATTTTGGTATTCGGTGTATGTCAGATCACAGCATGTTATCATTTTCTGCGAGATTATCTGATATTTTATTTTGGGGGTCCTGAAATTTCTCTTGCCACTTTACACTTTTACAGTTAATGTGGGTTTTTATACCGGTGCTTGAATGTTTTGATAATCTATCGGACAACTTTAAGTGACCTTTTTGATCTGGATCAGATTGAACAAAACGAAATACGAGTAAGAATATACTCGAAGTTATTTTAAGTAGACTGCTAGCAATGGTTAACATTTGTATCGTAGGCTTAAACAGAAGAAAAGGAAAACAAAACACCCCCACCCTTCACATAAAATAAATAAACAAGTAGCGTAAAGATGACGTAATATTTTTTTTTTTCATACCCCAAATTATAAATCAAACTAATAAAAATTCTTGAAATTGAAATGTTCAGGCATTTAAGTAAACTTAATGTTTATTCCAATTAAACAGATCAGCTTGGATAGAACTATTTTCAGCATATGCGCGAATGTGTAATGAAATACAACTTTGTATCGGTTCGGCGTAGTGATTCACGATTGTAACTTTCAAAATGTCTATTATTAGAGATTGTGTTATTTTTTTCTGCTTTTATCTTTTTTTATCAAGAAAAAAAAAACTCCTATAAAAACACCCGCAACCTTTCCTTTATTGTTGAAATATAATTGTGCATCTAACGTAACCCCTTGCGTGTTCCAGTATTCCTGTAGCGAAAGGTCTTAGCAAATTGAATGTTAACAATTTTACGCGTATTCAACTAATTAACACTTTGCAGGATGCCAGCAGCATCGATTATTGTTATCCTCTGTTTATATTCACATTGCCCTTGCTTGTAATAACAACTATCAACACTGTGGGTTTTTTTTTTTCTCCTCCTATTCAAAATCACAAACCATCGAACTTACAAAAACATGTAGCGTTAGAGTCAAGACATATACAATTCAGAATTATTTTTCCCTCAAAAGAATTATAGAATTAGAAGTTGTGGGTCTTTCCGATAAAAAAAAAATGAAAACAGCAAGGTCACTGGCCTTGATCAGCTCTCAAACTCTGAGAGCGTTCCAATTGCCAATCGGAACTCTTCGGGTGTATTGCACATGCCTAGTCAGTAAGAAAAATCTAACAGGAAGGTTTTAATATCAACCGTGAACGATCAACAATTTTAAACATTTTTGTGTACAAATTTTCTTTTTATCATGAAATTAATCAAACCCAATTTCTTTGACGACGTTTTGTTGACAAAAAGTTGCGGGGTATTTTTTTATCTTTGTAAATATAGCATATGACGTCAGTGATTTTGCATCGCGGACGAGCAACCAACAAAATACGTCACGTGCGAAACAAACAAATAATGTAAAAGACTAATAAACAAAATGCAATTGATTTCAAACCTTTTAATATTGAATGCTCTGAATGTCATTACAAAAGCAATTGTTTTTGTCTTTTTATCCATTGCTTATACATGTATCTGGCAACAGACAAAAGGGTCTCTGATACCCATAACGAGTTCAATGCGAAAAAAGGCACTAGATATACCTAAAAACAAACCTTATTTATCACCTAAAGAAAGAACTTCCGACGTCGATATCAAGTAAGGTACGAAAATGATACGAGCACCTAGAAATCAACGCACTATAAATTGCTCAGATTTTTCCATTCTTCTAAAAAAAATTCAATTATCTCCCAATCCCTATGAACCAATTTACATATACAAATAGCGAATTGATGCAAAAACATTAACAACAACGTAGCAAACATTTCTCTTCGTAGCTAATTGAAACTAATTTATGACTAATGATGAGTTCTCAAATCTGAGTGTTTGCATCATAATAATATCGGGCTTCAACATCTTAGTGGAAGGTACAGATATTAAAGACAAGAGGAATTTGACGGCGAGAAACGATAGGCTGTGTATATATATATAATTATATATTCTTTTGCACTCGGAGAGAATCTTGGCCAGCATCAATTTCGTGTTAAAAAGTAATATCTTTTTTTCCCGGGAGATTTTCAAGACAAACTGGCTTATCAGGCTACTGGGAGTGAACTCCGATGTCATAGAACCTTTGAGTGACACGAACGGCTGCTATATATCAGCAACTCGGAATAATCCGGAATAAAAAGGGAAAAGAATCCAATGCCTCGATCACTCAAAGACAAGATCTTGTATTTCACCCTCTGTTGAACCTATATCGTCTTACAGGTAATGTCATTTTTCATGTTTCTTGTTTGTCTGAAACACCGAGAATATCGTTGGCGTTGATAGAATGAGCGACATTTTAACATCATTATCTTTTGTGAGTTTGAATTTTGGAATGTTTGCTTTTTTTTCTTCGTACTATACTGAATGTCAAGAGTTTTATTTCAGCAAATATACCGACTGCATTTTAAAAAAAAATCATGATAATCAAATTTCAAATTATATCAATTAGTGAAACTGTTTTACAACTTAATAGCGTGGGGCTTGTTATCGAGTAGTAAAAACCACGCTACATGTATAGTATTTTTACACAAAATTAAAATGTTCTTACCTTTTGCACATAGAGTTAAGATAGGTCAATAAAATAACATAAAATGACAGAGAGATGAAAATAGATTTTGACAAATAAAGCACCGCAAATCAATGTTTATATTTGAATATTTCTGACCACAATCTAATAAGTAAGGAATCAACTGATTTTATATAACAGCAAAATAAATTTTATAAATGCTAAGGCGCTTTTTATGCCTGTATACATGTATACTAGGGCAAAACCATAGAGTTTGAAATGTTGTCATATTTAAATCTATAAATAGTTTTATCTTTAAGTAAAAGTTCTGAATCATCTATGTAAATGTTGTTTCTTTCGATTCCCATCTCTCAAAGATTGCATCATCGGTGTGAGAACAGCAAATTGGCTAAGTCAAAATGTGCCAAAACGATAGCATTATGTTTCAAGTCTTTTTATTGTAAATGAGTCATGAAATAAACGAGATTGATGCATATGTATTCATCGCTTGTTTTAAAAAAAAATGCAAATTGATAACTTATTTCTCTCTAATCTCTTTTTTTTTTTTGGGGGGGGGGGGTATATTCTTTTTATACAGCCTGTTTCAGGATTACAAAATGTTCACTTGAAATATTAGAAAGCTAATACATGTAGTTAGATCTGTTGTTGAATTGTAATACATATGTACACGTTTACGTTATATTCAAATATTTAAAAATATATATATATTTCAGTTATCATGAATTTACTGTATAATTCTCTAATTAAACACTTAAATACAATAAGTTTCAAAAATATAATTGTTAAATTATTGATCTTCGATTTTCAGTAAAATATCGATTTACTACATTTGATTAAAAGAGAATTTTTTTTGCAGAAGCACTTATAGCCTAGTATAACATGTACAATGTTGACTGTGGTTTCTTAATCTGCTCTTGTTTATACAATGTTATAAAGTCCCTTTAAATCTCTTATTTTTAAATTTTCAATGCATTCATGAGAGTGAAAAATTATAATTTTTACAATAAACTATTGAGATGTACAATGTGTAATGCTTCAAGTTGTGTATGGTAAGTAACATCGGAGCAATGTTTAAAAATTACATAACTAAACAATGACAAGCTTTCATTTTTTTTTTTAATAATGGTATAACTCTTGTGAACATTAAAGATAAAAATACTCCGTCAATGCGGGTTCGTGCAATATATAATCGCAACCTTTATATACCAATGAAACAACAAGGAGATTATATTTTCGTTTATATTGACACCTTGATTCAGATAGGTCACATGTAGTGGCTAAAAGTGTGTAAATCGACGTAATTTAAATAAGAATGCTACAAATATAGAACAGTCTTGACACATTTCTCAAATTTGATCAAGTCTAGGTGGTTGGCTTGTTGCTTTTATTTTTATTTTAATAAGACTAGACAAGACTTTTCAAAACAAAAGACTTTATTAATTTTTTTTAGATAGAGTATCAGAATGTAATTTTTTTTTATCATATATTGTAATAAGACCAAAGATATATTTTTTTTAATGATCAGGGATGGGTTTCACAAAAGTTTTGTCATTAGTCAGATCTTAAGATTGTCACAAGATCTGACTTATGACAATCATGAGACCTATCACTTGCGTTTCACAAAAGAATCTTAAGTGTTAATTAATCTTAAGATATTTTTATACTTGTATATACTTTTTAAACAAATCATATACAACTTTTAAAGCGATACGTTAAAAAAGACGCGATCACACGGAGATTATTTTCATTTCATCATTTATCTATTACTTATTTTAATTTTTAAAAAATATTTAACTTATTTAAAAAAATGTTCATATGTTTCACCTTTTTAAAATTATACTTAGTTGCATTTATATATGTATTCATAAGTTGGGCTTTTTTTTTTCGGAAGGATAGGGTATTGTTGTCTTGGTACACTAGTATTAAATGTACAAATATACATGAATACACTTCAATTCTATTTTAAATCAGATATCCAGTAAGTGAACAAAAAATAGTCTAATGAGTGAACAAACTTGTATGTTACATGTTCAATTCTAAAGCGGAATAAGGAATCATACAAAATAAAGTCTTCACAGTTTTGGGTAAAAATTCACTGAATATTATAACAGTATTATAAATTACACAAATTCTGTCTCCGAACTAAGGCCCTAAAATCTAGTCTGGATCAGTCTTCGACGAACCTCGATCCCATCGTTATTTGGGCATTGATAGACATACATGTAATTGTCTGGCGGAATAAATCGATTTCCCCGGGGGTTCTGTGGGCGTGGGGCTGGTACATTGTTACCAATACAGATATCGTATAAAACCGCACAAGCTGTAGTGATTCGGCATGCTCTTGACGGATGAAAGAGAAGTGTTTTCCCGGAATGGTCGATGCAACAAAAAACGCATCCTTAGGAACCCAAAACTTCTTTCAATAGGATTTCTTGTCCTGGCATGGGCTCGTTATACGCTTTATAATAGGGGTTACTTGGGTTCAAGACAGGGGTCAACAAATATTTTTTCAAGGGGTATGCACTATCTCCAAGTAACCACCCTCTATTAATGCCACCACTCTCAAATAAATCACATAGCGTAGAATTTGTCCACATAAAAGCACCGTGAGATGAACCAGGCCATCTAGCAACTAAGTTGGTGAATTTCAAACTCGCATCACAAACTGTCATAACGTTTATAGAGTGACAAGTTGCTGTCCTTAAAAAAACAAGGACTACAATACGTAGACCATTTGCATGGGGTTCTAACGGAAAAGTGAGAGCCATAAAATTATCACAGAGTCCACTCTAGTCCCCTGCTTTTATACGAAGACATATATCTACAGATAATTGCAAAAGTGTTATAGTGCATATTATAGTAGCAAGCTTATAGTTAGTGCCTTTAACCTTTAAATGTGTACATTGTATCACATATAGCACTGACCTTTTACCTCAGAATCAAACATAATTATGAACTATATTAATGAAGATTGCATGTATAGCATCAGGCATTCGGCGAATTCACTACTTGCACACACATTACGCCTCGTACTCTTTTGTTAACTATGCAGCTTCGTGTAAAATGATTTCATATTTTGATGCATTTTCCCTTGAAATGTAAATTTATACAGTGAAATTATTATGTAACCATGTATTATAAAAATTCACATAATTATTTAATCATGCTTAAATGTGTAACACTTTTAATCGGGAAGTACACAAGCCTTGTCTACTAAAAGTATAGGTAGGCGATTTAAGAAAACAACAATTAAAACTTCGCGATTTATGCTATTTGATTAACGTATTCCGTGATGCAGACAGTTCATATCACATGACGATCATTTCTTTAAAAGGATTTTTTTTGTTTCTGTACTGTTCTCCGATAAGTATACAATTACAGCGCCTTTGAACTATGCATATGGCGTGGAATCCCGATCTCGAATCAGACAAACATGTGCTTGCCGGGTTCCTTTACCTACCCATTATTATAATTATATCGCGCAGGAACCAGGCTAGCTCATGCACAAGCTGAACTTTACCCATAGCATCCGGTTTAACCTCGCTTATATATTTTTTTGCGTCGACCTCGGGGTCCACGCAAAATAAATTCGGGTGACAAAGAGATGTTCGTCATCTTTCGGAGCTTTAATGGGAATGTGAGTTCCGTCTATGGCACCAATGACATTAGGGAAATTGGATATGCGGGAAAAGTCCAGTATGGTGTCAACCGTGTCATTCATGGTTGTTATCACGTGGTAATCTTTCATAATTTGGATTAAAGTTACAAGTGTGATGTTATAGTATAGTATTTACAATTCTTGATACACCAGCTTTGCGTATATCCCATGTACATCCCCGTTAACATGACTTGCAGGGATGGGGGTATGGCGTGGGACCTACAGGTGGGATGTTCCAGATGAACCCTGTGCTCCCCACATAAATCTAGTATCAGAATACGCGGTGGTCGAAACTTATTATTATATCTTCGTCGTCCATATAGTCCAAGGGATTATTTATATCTCTAAATACCCGTTCTCTTTTTAATTGTCTCCTGTTTTGAATCAAAACAAAGGCCGCCGCCATGTTGAGTTTTGACTCAATACATGTATATGGTTGTCTTAAGATTAAGACGGATCTTATGATAATCATAAGATATGACAGTTTTCTGAAACAGCAATGATGAAAACTTATGACAAAATTTGGTCTTAATACAGATCTTAGTCATAAGATTGTTTTGTGAAACGGGCCCCTGGTCTCTCAAATTTCTTAAATTTACATTATGATAGTAAAATTACCAAAAATATGCCTCGGATCCCCCCCCCCCCCCCCCTGGAAAACTTAAATATTTAATATCCTTCGGAACCCCCTGCCCCTGGAAAAGCATATGATAGTTTATTTATTATAAATATCTTTAATGAATAAGATTCTCTGAACTTTTAACATTTTTCAATTGTTTCAGCCTAACTACTCAAGATGGCGGATATGCACATGTGTAAACGTCAGATACATGTACGCCATAAGCTCTGTAAACATCTGAAGTATAAAACTAAAGTTGATTAAATATAAATCTATGAATGCTCTTTAAAATTAAATAAATGCATTCTCCTTCTTTGTTACACTAATGAAATCACATTTGCCTATGACTTTTGTAATTATGATCCTCAAACGGTTTATAAATATCAATGATACGAATTATTGAAAAATTAAAAAAACACCCTATTACAAGTAACTGTATACATTTATTGCATGATGGTGAGGGAAATATGAAGATTTATTCCCCCAAGAAAAATCATAATTTCCGAGGGCGTTGCCCGAGGGAAATGTGATTTTTCTGGGGGAATAAATCTTCATATTTCCCGAACATTCATGCAATAAAAGTTTTATTATACCGAACAACATATGATTATACAAAATACTTCGATTTCTATTAATTTTTCGACAATAACGTCGTGATTGTTTGTTCTGTTTTTTTATTGTCTTTCTTTTCTTTCATAAATTCGAATTAAATATGGTAAAATTGGTTTATGTGGTATAAAGAGAATTTAAATGCTTAAATATTTTTGATTTAATCAAATTTTTCAACATCGCATGCTCATATTATATCTTATCGTACCTTATTATACCATCGTATACCTTTGGAATGAAAAATCCCGAGATTTCCGAAGAGGTGAGACACGATATTTATTCCCCGGGAGACACGAAGTCACGTGACTCTCTAGACCAATCAGATGACGCGTTATATAGAATAATCATATTGAGGTATAATAATATCTCTTGTACCAATTATGAATCAGGACTTCGTTTTTATGATAAGGTTTTAAATGTTTGAGTACCACTTCTCAAGTTAAAACTACTACAGGATAGGGAAAAGACCAATTCATAATTCTAGGAAGCAATTAATGACCGTAAATATTAAAGTATTAAATAAAAGTTCAAGCGTCGTTACTTAATTCCTAACAATGAAGCTGTTAAGACTACAAAACGGAAGGATGATCTTGATTTGCTTCACGAAATCCTAATCATATTGGCCAAAAAAGACCGGTTACATTTTAAGTACATTTGAAAATTTCCTATCTTCATTTCTTCCAATCGGAGAAACTCCCGAGTTATTACGATCATTCACACTGAATGGGAAATAACAAGAGGAATCAATTGCTAGCAATGACGAATCTAAGACAACGAGTGCATGTTGCGTAAATTTGATGAAATGATAGGAAATTGCAAAAGAAATTTCGAAAATCAATCGTTTGTCATCGTCTGAGGTTATCGATGGAACTGACCTTGCAACAGGTCAGCGTTCAGGGCCAAGGCGATGAATGATTGGTGAATTGAAAAATGGTTCGAATTCTATACATGTCTGGCTGGTGTTTCTTTTTAGGTCTATTGATCTTGATTTAGATTCACGAGTTTTCAGTTCACTCCACTCCCATTAAGAGCAATTTGTTTCCTCTATCGGTTCACTCCTCCGAAAGTGTTTTTGTTTCTCAATTGTCTAATTTTCAGAGACGACAAAATATAAAATATAATGATAGTATAAAAATATTTTGTGTCAATTTGGTAATTTTCTCTCGTAACGCAATATGGTTTGCTCTGTTGCTTAAACGGTACTAAAATTCGTCTACATTTGTTACTCTCCCAGGCAGTCTCTTGATTGAAATGAAGAATTGTCAATAATCACAGAATAACATTTCGTTTATCTTGTTACAAACATCATAATGACCAAAACAAGACTGAAAAAAAAGTTAAATAAGAGTTCGAATATACTTTGCTAGAGAGTAAATTCAAAACAAATATCGAATTATAAGCTTTGAACTTAAATTTTTTTTCATAATTAGAATTTGGAAAATAAAATGAAGGATTTGAAAATATGGTAGTGTATTTTTTTCAATTGAAAAAAAAATGATTCGAAACGCCTTACAGTTTAATGTGTTATGGGTTCTTCTGTTAGCACGGTATGTGTGATAAATCACACCTACCTATATATATATTGCGTATAGAAATATATTTTGGGTTTTTCTCACATATATGGTGTTTCTTTTACTCATTCCTTTGCATAAAATGAAGTAAATTGTCAGTGTAATAAAAAATATGTTTTCTATCATCAAAACATAACTTTGTGATATAATGATATAAGAAGTTAAATCAATATTACATGTATACAGTTTCATTTGCAATATATTTTGTAGAACCACAATTCATTTTGTTTTCAACATTGCATCATTAGCTGGTAAATTTTCCCATTTTGAAATTTCTTGATTTTTTTCTTCTCACACATTTATTTTGATATATAAAATGATCAATATTATTAGCAGCCAAAGTGCCTGTTATCTTTCATCCCTAAAACATTAGGCTGTTTGAGTCCTAGGCATGTTAATAAGTTTTCTAATGAATTCTTCAATTCCAACGCCTATCTAAATGTTGAGTTCCCATCAATCTTAGTCTGACAATTAAGCAGATAGAAAATTCACGATTCGAAATCAGTCTTAATATCGATACATTTGTTACTGAAGAACTCAAGAGCCACAGTAAGGGAGAACCCTCAATGTGTGGAATTCAACTCAAGCTGAGAGAAAAGGCAAGATTGCATGTTTTGAAGAAATTGGAGATCATATTCAGTAGAATATTATCTTAACTGATGAACGTCATCGAACATTATTTCAACAAACTTTCGACTCATTCCCCAGAAATAAATTACTGTTTCTTTATCTTGACACGAAGGGGGGAAAAGTTTTCCTCATTATTATCTGGCTTTGTCTTCCATGACAATCGATCCCTTCTTATAAAGTTTTTTTTTATTAAATATTTTAAATTTTCTAGTAAATGATATTATCTGGATAATCTTGAGGGTTTTTTTTTATTAGCGAATCTGTGAAACATCAATTTACTGTTCCGAATACAAAAAAAAAACCCAGCTTACAAAGATAAGCTTCTTCATGTCGTTCTTATGAAACAAGAATGTTCTGAGTACAAGGGCGTGTTATTCTTTGAGTGATAAGACATTTTGAACTGTTTTACATAAAAACAAATACCATGAGTATTTGCATGATAATAGTTTGACGAAAGAGTAAAAATCAATTGTAAATTATTCAAGCATTTCCAAATTATGCAAACTATGGTGTTGGGGTTTTTTTTCATGTACATGTATATTTGTATATTCATGTATTCTGTTTAAATGGTGTTGAATGCCATATCAATTTGTTTGAATAATTTTAAAGCTTTGATTCTCTATTGGAACAAAACACCCCCCCCCCCCCAAAAAAAAAAAAAAAACAACAACAACAACAACAACAACCCCAAAACCAAAATAGAACAAACAAAAAAAAAAAAAAAAAAAATATTATTTAATTAAATTAGAACATAGTTACTGATGCTTTCAAAATAAGAATATTTTATACATTTTGTTGACAAAGTGCACAACCTCATAAAAAAAATGTGCAGTATCAAGAGTTTTCCCAGTTCAAACTGATTGTCAAACCAAAACTTGAACTAATCATTTTAACCAACATTGAAAAACAAGACTACTAACAATGTGGCGTCGTGGTTTAACGCTTTATCGTAAAAAATTCTTTCTTCGTAAAACGTACGCACCCTAAAAAGCTATTTATTTTTGTGATGAGAACTGTCGTATTAATAGAAGCAGTATATATGATTTGAAGAAGTATTTCCGTCTAATTACAAAAACGAGACTGAGTTTGATGATCTAATTCATATCCCGGGAAGAATTATATAATTCTGCTCTTAATATACAATAGTAGTCTGTGAAGTTTCATTAATGAACAATTATTTTTAGACTTAGAGCCCTCCTTTCGTTACAAAATTATACACGTGAAAAAATAAGCGGTTACGTTTTTTGTTGTTCTTTGTTGACAATAATTTCGAAAGCCGTAGCATGATTTTACTTACTGAAAACTCTTTCAAAGACAAATCATCGTCTGCAACGAATCTTAGATGTGTTATGCAGGGGAAAGTCTCTTTTAGATTTTGATCGGCGAGTACGATAAATTAGGAAATCATTGAGAAAACATGTTGCTATGCCGGGTCACTTTGGGAGGTATTCAGTTTGAAAGATTTCTGTAAATGAGCTGTCTTATCTCCCCATTGCAGTAAAATGACGTAAACCTGATCCCTACAAATCAATTAACAGAACTGATAGACATACGAAATCATCAAAATTCGAGATATGTTGATCAAATAAATAGCTGCGTTTTATCCCGCGTACAAGACACTACACCCATTTTAAATTCCCTACCACGTGCGGGCATGTTCGTCGCGTTTTCTGACATGGCCATATTTCATTTCAATATTGCAATTATCAGTGATGATTTTTTTTATCGGATTTGGAACTAGGTGGAGTAAGAATCAATTATTTTGACAGTAACTCATTATCCTATCTGAAAAAGATTTTTTTGAAAGACCCAAAACTTTAAATAAAAAATATGGGCTAATATTTTGTACCATCAATCTAATGTTACATTTTTCATTAATTTTCCCTTTTTTGTAGACTTTTAAAGATGCGTTACGGATAATTTAAATATGATATATCCTATAACAGTTGAGGTAATCCAAAATGAGCCAGATATTTCACGACTTGATAAGCATCATTTACAAAACGTTAAACTGGGATAAATCATAATTCACAGGAGGTCACTATACATGGATTTCATGGTGCCAAATCAGCAACGTTGAAAAATCTCACAAAAATTGTCACTGCTAATCTTATTGCTTTAAGAAAAACAGCTTGTTCAGGGCAGCGTTTTCTATTCAGTTTACTTAATGAAATCAATCTATTCACCAAAGTTGACCCCCATTTTTAGGAGATTGTGTTTTTTCTAAAGATAGTAATATATTCATTAATCTATTTCCTTCAAATGAACTTAATTTTTGGTATACGACTAAAATGCCACACATTTTTAGCTATTCAATAGGAAAAACAAGAAATATGATTTTCAAGTCTTAATTGATGTTTATTTTTTAAAGCTCTCTTTATTGCTATTTTTAAAGTTCATGAATCTTTCCCGGGTCTTGCAAGAGCGAATTGTGAAGTACATCGAATCATGTAAGATATCAGATGGGATTGTTGTATAAAGATAAATAATTCATAATTATCTTTACACGATATGACCTTAGAACGTAGAGCAATCCTAAAAGTACTCCACTTCTAAAAGTATCGCAGTGGAAGTATGGAATACATCAACATTGGACTGAAGACCTTTTCGGTTTGAAAATATGATCGAACTATTTTCGTCCTTGGCGCTACTTAGACCACACGTAACACTGGTTCCCATGCACACTGAGAACGGAGGGAATGAACAGATTAATCGTTTGATTTAATCAGCGTCTTAAATGCATTGTTATTAGGCAAACAAAATTGCATACAAAAACTCGTAACAAAAACATCTTTTTAAAAAAGTCTTTATCGGTATACTTGATTAAAGTAAATTCAATTTTGTCTGATATTTGTTTTCAGAAAACAATCCATTATCTATGTTACCACCCCCCCCCCCCCCCCCCCCCCCCCCCCCCCCCCCAGTTTTAACCTATTTTTCAGCATCTTTCGTCACAAATTCACATCCAACTATCTCTGTTATTAAAAATGAAATATTGAATGGCGCTCTCATACGTAATCGCTTATCTCTGAAAAAGAAAAACCATGAAAACGGCAAACCCTCCAATACAGTGAGTAGAATCGCCCTGGCGAACAATCTGAGGGTTTATCAGAGGCTACTGTGGTAAACATTCTCCACGCCTCGGATTGAAACAGGTATCACTGCCGAGGTCCTGTTGGGAGAAACAGTAGGTGCTATTACAAGGAATGCTTTCAGAGATCGCAACATTGGCATCAAATTCTTCGAGCGCTTCGGAGGTTTTACACAACTTCTGAAGCTTTAAGTCTTGATTTGATGTGACATTTATTCTTATCTAGTAGTTTTTTTAACACTCGCTTGGTGGTCAAGAGGGTGAGAAAAATATAGATCCGGGATCTTTCCTCCTTGATTTCTTTTTTATTGCCAGTGTTATATAGACATGGCTTATTCACACTATTTCTGTTCTTAACTGTTGTATCGACGCGTTTTACAAACGCTTTGTGCTTATAAGTAGCTTCGATAGTGGAAGGATTTGTGTCTACTCACAAGATCTGGAACTGTAAGTATAGTTTCATGGATATATCGAACTAAATGTTATCTAATTTGATTAATACATTTATATTGTCCTAACACTTAGTATACATGTATAGATTTTATTAGAAGAATATGCTATGTTTTAAAATCTAATAATAAAGTTCTAACGTACTTGAGTGGCGAAAAGAAGCTTTAACACTAGTTTTGAACAATGCAAAAGTATTTCATATAACAAGAATTCTTTCACTGAATTGTGATGACTCTGAAAATGTCAGATTTCCGCAGGATGACGCTCTGTCATTCAGTCAACTGAGAGGTGACTGAAAAGGTATCATAGGAGAGACTGAATGACGTAACTCTGCCATTCAGTCACATTTCTGACCTTTCAGTAAACAATCAGCTAACTGTATTGCACAGTTTTATCTGGTGGTTTTCTACGTAGATGATATCATAATTTGATAAACAATTAGCTTAAGGGTTTTATGTTTCTGTGAACAACAACATAATAATAATTTGATAGATTCCTTACATTGAATTGGCCCAAAGTTTCCTTTTTATAAATTTACAACACATCATATTTCGTAATATGTCCTACGAAGATATGTGTAAATGGCAGTCTATCCACAAGCTCATACACAGCACACAACGGCATTGTGTATCATATACACACATATTTGTTTGAGATTTTGTTGTTTCATAATTATGCACGTACATGTATTATTAGCCAGAACTACATCTCTGAAACGGAAAAACTGTGGATTGTTTTATTACGATATAATTAATTATGGAGATATGACGGGTTGTGTTTCGTACTTATTTTTAACATTTTTGTTGTTGTTGTAAAAGTAACATCTCTCGGTTTTGAAGATTTCTCTCAATCAATATAAAACATGATCATTCATCCATTGCATACTGTCAGGATTTTAAAGATGGTTTTGGTATTTGATTATGACAATTGCAAAAATATTATCATTTTATTTTTTTAGTGGATAATCGGATGCATTTAATAAGAGTTAAGAGCATAAATCACGACATACTATAATTGTATCATGTTTAGACTTGAAGTGTTGGCACTTAAAATAGGATGTTGTCATACTGTCAGCTTGAAAAAAAATATGTCCTTGCATTGTATTAGTGACTTTTCTATTGCGTATTTTATTTATTTTCACCCATCTGTGTATAATAATTTTTTTTACATGTCTATGAAATTGTGCATTGTGCGTACATAATAACCTTTAACCTTTAAATGATTGTTCCTCGTGTTGGAATGATTTCTTCAATTTTGAGAGCAATCAGAAAAAAATAATTACATTCATTCGCTGAATTGATTTTCATTCCGATCTTTAAAAATGGCAAAACACTCCTGTCATATGCGTTATGTTCACGTATCAATTAATGTACATGTATTGTCACATTGACCCTTTGGGTAATAAATTTCAAACTCCATGGTAATGTTTGTGAACGAATATAAAAAAAATCTAAAAGATAACAACTGCCAAGAAAATATGAGGGTCGGCAGCTTTATTTTTTTGTAGCTTTCATATTTTCTTAATTCTTAATTTTAATATATTTGTTGATCAAAAACAAAATAACAGTTATATCTAAAAAGTTTAAAAGCAGCAAAAATCTATCGTCATCATATCATACTTATTATATTTCATAGTATCCTAATATCTCTTTATCATACCATTCAGCATGAAAATACAATATGCACTGAAAACACATGTCTCAAATACGATCTGATAGAATATGTATATATATTTATAATATCTAGACACTGCCTGTGTTATGCAAAATCGTGCATTTCTTTCAAAAAAGGGGTCCACGCCTGCAATTGATCAGATTACATTGGCGTTTGATGTGTATCTCGATGTCGAAGATTAATTACTTCGTCAAATAAACATTTCTTTATATCGTTCTTATCTTAAAACTGATGTCAAGATTTTCATGATGAATGTTGCAAGAAGCCAAATGATATATATTTTCTTTCTGAGCCGATTTTATTTTTTTACTCTCGTGCTTAGACGGCAGACCTTGATATTACTTTT
This sequence comes from Magallana nippona, assembly GCA_033439105.1. Classification (NCBI taxonomy): domain Eukaryota; kingdom Metazoa; phylum Mollusca; class Bivalvia; order Ostreida; family Ostreidae; genus Magallana; species Magallana nippona. The sequence continues at coordinate 21,628,752 of CM065921.1, forward strand.
GCATGTTCAAATTTGTAACCCAGAATTATGTAATTTTTTCTTGAGTAGATACTGCTTGTAAGTTATCGATTTACCCTGCATGCAACATATAGTTCTATCACGATAATGTCGAAGATGTAGACATTTGCATTCACCTTCCATGGCAAATTCTTTTTTTTTTTCTTAAAATTTGTTTTGATAAGGAATTGTTAAATGCAAAAAAAAAAAATCTGTTCAAAATGTCATCATATGCATAGGAAAGGTTCCAAGAAAAAAACAAGGCATATACGTGTATGTACGCAAGCCGTGCTACTTCTTGCCCTTTGAAGATCATACATGTATATATATTCAAAATTTTATTTTTAAAGTTCGGAGTGAAGGAATTCTGATAGATTTTTATATAAGTGTAAGAAAGAAGATTGTGAATATTATCTATTTGTTCACTTAATTGGTTTTTATAGTGAAACTGTTTTTTCAATAATAGAATTAACTAAAGAAACAATAATTAAAAAGAGTAGACGTTACACTGATTAAAAGTCAACAGAGGAAGATGCAATTGATTAAAGTTAACAACTGGATAAAATTAATAGTGCATGTATTCCATTTTCTTTTTCTAAATACAGGAAAAGAAAAAAAAAGTATATTTCAATTTGAAATTTTGAAAGATAAACTTTTTCTCTCTAAATACTCCTAATTCATAACGATTATAAACGATGCAATATCCTTTATTACAAGTGTGCTTGGGTGAAAATAACCTCTATATATCTCACGGTTATGATATCAAAACACTAAAGTGGCTGTAAGTAGAAAGCATGGTAAGTTACCCAGGTCCCCCACCGTGAGCCAATAATTTCACGAAATTTAAAAACCAGTTCTCATCCCTCAGATACAGATATGACCTAATTTTCAAAATGCTTTGGGAACTGTATTTACATATGTTTATATATCCATACACTCACGTTGATGATCATCGTAAATGATACGCTTTTTTTCTCCAGAGCAGCAAGTTTATTGATGTTAATGAACGAAGAGTGGCTCCTACTGCGAACAAACATTTAAAAAATGGATAAAAAGAATGATATTTATTGAAGATGAGGATAAAGTCAATAGAAATTGGGAACTGTTGCGCAATGGTGTATAATCTAAAAAAAAAAATCAAGATTGAAATTGTAAAACGTATTCAACATTCTAGAAGATTTTTTAGTATTATATATAGAAAGAGTCTGCTTTTTTTAAATGTTCGTTTTAATGTTTTAAGTAATTGTGTGCAATGACTGTATAAATTAGTTTATAAATATGTCATAAAAGGATGATTTAACGAAGAAAAAAAGAGTAAAGTCCACAGGGGTCTATATACTTGGGGGTAGGGGAATGGAAGGGGGGGGGGGGGTAGTCCTGTCGTCAAGCACCTGTGTTAGTAATCGATTATTTCGCAGATGATATAAATTTGACCGGATATTGGAATATTTTGTCTACTTCTCTCTTTAATTTTGAATAATCATTTCATTCTTTCAACAATTTGGCATGGTTTGGGAGGCGAGTGGAAAATCGCTAAAGAAAAAAACCCACACACACAACAAAGAACTGTTGTAATAAACAATAAAACAGACTTCTGTGAAATGCTAGAGTCACTTGTAAAAGAGATAATGACTAAATGATATGACAACAAGGTCAATTTAAAGTGTTTATACTTAAAAGCAATAATTTTCCCTTGGGAAAGTATTTATATTTTTTCAATGTGATTTTCAGTTTAAATTTAATTCTTTTAAAGGTTAAAAGCTCACCTTTTAGATGGGAAACACTAAAAACAAACGTGGTTATACCGTTTGTAAGCAATTAAGAGGGCTCGATGGTCGTGGCCATTTTTAGACTGCATTTATCTCCTTTATAAGAAGAGCTCTGTATAAGAATATAAGAAAATGCTCAAATTTAAAAGGTAAAATATATGGACCTTTTCTTTACTAAATAATAGTTTAGCTAAAAAGATCATATCTTAAAATTTAAGGAAAATAAGAATAATAGTTTAGCTAAAAAGATCATATCTTAAAATTTAAGGAAGATCTGATGGCTAACTTTGTTGACCACACAGCCTCTTTAATGTCTATCATTTGACAAACATGCTTTTGGATATATAGGAAGTAGTTTTGGTTGCTTTAAATCAATATGGTGCAGATCTAACAAGAAATCCTTCATTGTTAATAATTCTATAATAATATTTATCTTATGATCAAAATATCCCATCTCTTTTTTGTTCCTTTCAGGTGAAGTAACTTAAACAAATCATCAAAGATGGATTACGACGACTTTTCTCACTATTATTATGGAGATTCATATCCAACAAACATGAACTTATCATCACTTTACACGTTTTTCAATATATCTGACCCCCTAGGAAATGGAACATATGATTTTGGGGACGGCTGTTTAAACCAGGCACATCCTCACACATTTTTCACACAAGATTTACCCGGCTACCAGAGATTCTTTGACATTTTCCTCCCGACAGCTTGTGCTATAGGAATAGTTGGCATTGTGCTAACAGTTGTTGTTCTTGGAAGGAAGAATATGACCACATCTACGAATTCCTACCTAACAGCTTTGGCCATAGCTGACCTAGGGTTTCTGGTATTTCTCGTCTCGAAGTTCTTCGGCTCAGAAGATATGTCAGTGGAGGTTTATTACAAGTACTATTTTTATACAGGTACGATCGCACCGATATTTGTGGAAACTTTTCTAATGGCGTCCGTCTGGTTGACCGTTGTTCTGGCTGTAGAACGGTATATTGCAATATGTCACCCTCTGAAGGCAATCGCAATCTGCACGGTGAACCGAGCGAGACTGATCATCGCTGGTATATTTATTTTTTCCTTCATTATCCGGATACCCCGCTTTTTCGAATTTAAATTGTTGACCGTATCCAATTGTGGCAACGAAATAGTGCATACAATGCCGACAGATATGGTCATGAGCAAGTACTACACAAAAACATATCCCATCATCGTAGACTGTATAGTTGGTTGTGTATTACCATTGGTTGCTCTAGTTCTATTTAACATCAAGCTCATTCTGGAAATTGCAAAGTCCAGTAACTACCCCCGGTTCCATGACGTCAACATGCAAAACATGATTGCGCGGGAACAACTGAAAATCACGTTGATGTTGGTGGGAATCATTATAGTTTTCTTCGTGTGTCAAGCTCCAATACTGGTCAGTTACACCGTGAGGCATATATTATCTTATACAGTGGCGAACCGTCAACAACTCGATATCTTTAACTTGGTCACGCTCATTGCACTGAGTCTACTCACATTCAAATCGTCGGTCAATTTTATCGTCTACTGCTGGTTCAGTGAAAAATTCTGGAACACTTTCAAACGAGTGTTTTGTGGCAAGACCTGTCTGGACAGGCAAAAGTGTCCCAGAAAGCACCACACTCACACCGTGCATTCAGCGGACCAGAACGGGAGCACGAGTGTTCGAAAAGCCTCATACATGACGAAAGACACTATCTGTTGATAATGTGCTATCAAAGTGGACCAAATGCTTCTCCATATCATATGTACATGTATATTCTCGGTGTTTTTAATTCCAATTACTTTAACAAACATATGAAAAGTTGAAATGAAGAAAAGTACGTTACGTTTGGGGTGGATGTTTGAAAAATAAAATGAGCCGATGCCGTTGTCTGGAAGAGTAAATTGTGACAGTGGTTTAGAATTTATAGAAAACCGTGCAATTGATGATGGAACCAGATTCCAGAACGTCCTGGTCGACACATAAAAGAGAAACTATTGAAAGCATATCGGAAGGTTGTTTTTAACTGTTTGCTATTATAGCTACATGTACATGTATATATAGTTCCAGATATTCAAACATTGTATTGTCTTAATGTTGTTTTCCCATGCCAGTGTTTGTACATTGCTCGTTTCTGCAAAATTTACATATTTACTAAGGTATTTTTATGTTGTATAGTTTTTCAAGAGGGCGTCACATTGTTTTTTTTTTTGTTTTGTTTTTTTTTGCAGTTACCCTAATCTGAGCAAATTCTATTTCTGTGAAACAGAGATAATCTTATCAAAACCATTATATTTTAACAGCTTTTTGTACCATTGAAAAATACATTGATATCAAATCCAAAATTGTGATACTAATATTATAGATTTTTAAAAATACATCTCACACAACAGAACAACTGAATCATTATGCAAATATTGATTTCCTCTATTTACATGTATATATTTTATAATTCTGAGCATTCAGTGTTCTGAAAATGGACTTTTTATTGCCAGCAACATAAAGCTGAGAGAGTTGCCATTAGGATGATGTATCGTATTGAATCTTAGATAAACCATTCATTGAATTTTATTGTCATTGCATACCTCCCCTTATGCCTTTAAATTTTTGCTTTACAGCTGTACATAGTACTGGTGTGAAATCGTTTCACACAAGGTCTTGTGACTTGCGACCAAATTAAATTTAATGTTTCAGTTATGCTGAATTTATATTGAATTAGATGAGTTCTTACTAGTATTTATATCTTGCGTTCATGTTCACCAAATAATAAAATTAAAACATTCGTTGTTAAAACATGTTGTTAAGACCAAACCTTGTTATTACAAATATACATGTACTATCGCTTACCGTGGAATAATTTAAATTCATGGGGGCCAATTTTCGTGGGGTTTGCGCACTCGTGGAGGTTTATTTTCGTGGATGCGTCGGTTTTCAGTTCTTTAAACTTCACAATTTTTTTTCGTCGAGGATGTAAACATGGGGGAGGGCTACCCATGAATACGACAAAAATTGAGCCACCACGAATTCGAATGATTCCACAGTATATTATATTCCAAAGAGAGACATGACATATATATGCTTTTTTCTTTGAATTTGATTACCTGACGTTCATCATACACTGATGAGAATCGTTGCTCATAAATGTATCGGATGATTGTCTCAGCTTTGTTATTAATTTTGTTAATTATATAATTATGGAGACCAATATTTACGTATTTTGACGTGAAACTATTGACGAGAGAAAACTTTATAAAATGGAAATAATTTATCATTTTTATTGACAATAAAGTTTGTGTGAATCAATCTATGTGTATTGTTTCTCATTTATTTTGTTAAAATGCTCAATTACACCGTTTATCTCTTCTGTATCTATCGATCAGGCGTTTAGATTTACATGTATGATTAAGTTAAATTTTGAAATAGATTTGAAATATCTTCGTTTTGATTTTGACCACAAATTGACGACTCGTCGAAGTATATTCAAGTTTTATAATTCGTTATATTTTTTTTTTCATTCTGTCAATAAAATAGTTCGTATATTATTTTCATGCGTTTCTTTTTACTGATTTCGTGAACCTGATCGGTTCTAAAATCTATATAATGATAAACTTGCTTACTTTTAATGTCATTTTACCAACACAGTATTGCGTTAATAAATATGATGCTCAAAAATGTATTTTGTTCAAAATTCATGAACATTATATACTTAGCAACTATGCCAAAGACAAACAATACATTAATGAATGCCGAAAGCAAAAATAAAGGATGAATAAGCCTTATGTGCACGAAATTCAGAAATATTCAAACACATATCTTATCAAAGATAGAAAGCACTGGAATGAGAGGGACGGAACATTTGTATTACCGCATATCAAAATGAGAACGTACTCCTCTTGCCAGGTTTGTTTTACTAAATCGGTCATGGTATTTTTGAAGCTCGAATAATAATGAAGTTGTTAAAAATAATTCAAACTTTCTCCTTGAATATGATTATGTTTACACTAAAATATTTTGATAGGTTTTCATTGATATGTGCAAGTATTGATTGGTGAAAATTATCCTTGTATATGCTTAGTTATCTGAAGTAAATGTAAATATATATGAATATATATATATATATATAGAGAGAGAGAGAGAGAGAGAGAGAGAGAGAGAGAGAGAGAGAGAGAGAGAGAGAGAGAGAGAGAGAGCAGTGGGTTTTTTTTGTGAGGTTTGCTTTTGAAGAACCTAGCAAATCTATTGGCAAAAATATTAAGTACTTTAAATGCATGTACAATGCACATGTACTTGTGTGGAGTGGAGATAATGAATATTCAATATGTGAATAGAAAAGAGTCATCAGTGGAGTTAGATAAAAATATTTTCTTTATTTGAAATAATAATAAATGGTTTGATAGTACATTCTTAATTTTCTGTCCGATAATTGAATTATTATGGGTAATGATATTAATAGGTAGAATTAAGGGCTGAAAGGACAAACCGAGGTTAAGAAAGCAATTGTATGCATATCATGCACTTGTCATAATATACACGAACCAATAATCTTACTGCCCGAGTGACCCTAATTAAATGCAGATGCATGCATAAAGCCAATCAAAACTATCAACAGCGAAAAGAGAGATAACTCGCATAAATGTGTCAGCACTAGCGCTCCCCACACAATGATCAATATGGATATAAAACTGCCCCATGGCCCACGAAGAACTATATGATGAAGATTATAGTGGACAAACGAAACATAAGGAGAAAATTCACAAGATCGGTCACGAAATATCCGATTTAATAGATCTTTAAGAATTCATAAAATTATGATACAGTATATATTTATATGTTACACAGGATATGCCAATACAACATGAACTATCAATACGTTATGCGTGATGCACTGTACAAGATAAGGTTTCGTTTTTTCAATATATCGTTGATTCAGAATTGATAGTCTTTATTTATCTATTTTTTTTTTATATGTGATAATGTTCTATTATTCTAGTCGTTTTAAAAAATGCATTTTACTCAAGTTCACAAAAACTGTTTACATAGTGAATATTAGATTTAAATTATTTATTTTCCACTTTTATAAAAAAAGAAAAAAAAGAAAGAAACATGGGATAAAGAAAAATATTTAACGCATTCCTCAAATGTTAAGGGCACAATTTCTATCAAAATATCACCTTCATGTTGTTGATACTTCCGATGACCTGAAAAACCTAAGAACGCAACGTGGTGAAGAAGGGTATCGGTTTGTGCTATTTACTTAGAGATAAAAAATGGGTAGAATTGGAATGTTCCAACAATTACCATTACACTTTTCTTTCTTCCTTGTACCCCAACAAAGCATTCTGGGATCGAGAATAATGTATCATATATATTGATTTATTAGGTAGAAATATTAATTTAGTAATTATTCGTCTGTGAAGATGAATGTGCTCAGATTTTGTTTTTGGGGATTACTTCTGCACTGCGCATTGATTTGCCAGGTAAGATAAGCTTTCATTATATACACATGTAAATAGTTCTCTTAATACGTTTATGATTCAAATATAACAGAATGAGTCCAACGTAAATAATGTGTACTTAGAAACAGTAGCCTTATGTAAATCATATAATTATCACGTCTATATAAACCCACCTATTAGGTTTCAAGTACCTTATTTATTTCGATAAAACTAAAACAAACTCTCTCTCTCTCTCTCTCTCTCTCTCTCTCTCTCTCTCTCTCTCTCTCTCTCTCTCTCTCTCTGTATCATCTCTCCCCTGTTGTTGTTGTAGGTACACTGTAACGTTGATGTGTTTGTTCACGTTGATCAAGTTGTCATACACAACACAACAGCCGCCACGGACCGATGTAACCGCAAGGATTACAACTGTGGCTTCCATATAAACCTTTGTATAAAGTAAGTAAATGTATGAGACACATGTTATTAAGAAATATGGTTAACGTATAATCACAGCTGATTGGTTACCAATAACTTTTTTCGAAGCTACATGTAATGTTCGATGAATTTATTGATAACTAAATAGGGTTTTATATCTCTATTGCGAATCGATGACGTTGTATTTTTAAGAGATTTTATGTTTACTTAAAGTACAGCCAGATTGGATTTCATCGCAATTCTTGACAATTGCAAGAAGTAAAGGTTTGAATACTGTAGATCCTTTATGATGCGAACTTTTCGCTTCCCTGTACAGTGTACCTTTAATATTCCATATCCAACTTTTGACTGACATCTTTTTATTTCTTTATATCTCGAGGTGTAGGCATATAATTTCCCATCACTAGCAATTTGATGTAGAACAATTTAAGATCGTTTAATTATGTAAGCTTAAGAAACTTTACTTATTGATATGCATACTAGTACTGGTTTGCCTACATGTAATAATAGAGTTACATGCACATAATATGTTGTATGAAATGCTCCAATTGTTTTGTAGAGACCATGATTCGCAGTGTGACGAGTCAGCCAGTGCCTGGGTCAATATGACAGGGTACCAGTCTAGAGTTCTAGGACGGAACATAGGGGACAGGTTCAATCCATTAGAGATGGACGCCAATCACACGGTATATCATAAAGAAAAGAAAAACCAGTATTTCTGAAGTATTCTCCTACAGCAGCATTCCATTTGAAAACACACATTTTCTTTCATTTAGTCTTTGTGCGTTTTGATATATGAAACATTTACGAAAATTTAAGCGACAAAAAGTACTTTACATTTGACCACTTTTTTCTTTTTGATAAATAATTAGCAAAAAAAAAAACCCCAAATTAATACAAATACAAAGGGTCGTATGAAATCGTATTAAGGATTATAAACTACCATTTATAATCTAATTCGATTTTAATAACATACAGCAGGTTTTACCATTCTCTTTTCTTTGTTATAGATGGGTCCGTCCTCCATTCTCCAGGTTTCTGTTTACAACAACGATTCCTCCAGGCTTCTCATGGAACAGACTCTGAATGGAGCAGACCAGTGGACGAACGGAAGTCAGTACATACTGTACAACGACCAGTACAGGACATTCGCTCTCCACAACAGCATCATCAGGTCTCTCTCTGTCTCTGTTTCTCTCTATCTGTTCTCTCTCTCTCTCTCTCTCTCTCTCTCTCTCTCTCTCTCTCTCTCTCTCTCTCTCTCTCTCTCTCGTTTGTATGCCACAATATTTCATTTCCAGTTGGAATCATAGATTATTTGAAATATATGTATACAGATTGTGCGTTTACTTTGCAGAAGTACAAGTGTACATGTATTCCATAGAAATTATGTATTCAATTGTATTCAACATTCAATATACGTTTTGCAACAAATTTCTCATACAAATGTGTTTTTTAGTCTTTGAATTTGTACCCCCACTTTTTTAACGTGAAAAATGATGTACATACTGTTAACCTTTTTAGTGTGACTCTCACATCCTGGTTCTTTTGCGCTGAAGGATACCATGGACCAAACTGTACCGTGTATTGTCCCGGCGACCCGCACAAATGTACAGTAAACGGTGTCCAATATTGTAAAAACGGTAAACATCCCAAACCTCATAAAACATATTTAGCATACATGCATGGTTTCTAATACATTTAAATGTCTCTAAATTACATTATATTTACAACTTATGTGTTACGTATATTTTTTGCAATTTGAATTGTTATACATGTACTATCGAGTGACATCACTTTTTCTTGTGATATCAGAAATATGTTCCATACCGATAATAAAACAGTTAACAAGTATCTTTAATAGAGACGTTTAGTCGTCTTAATTGTCGTAAAGTAAAACATTTCTCTTCAATAATCTGATTCATTTTACAACAATACAGGATGGCAGGGTCAGCATTGTGAAGACAACGTCAATGAATGCCACTACGCATGTGCCAACTTCTTCGGACAGTGTCAGGACACCATTGGCGGCTTCCGGTGCCACTGTGGAGATTTTGCATTTGGCGAGCAATGCATCATGGACAGGGACGAATGTGAAGAGCATCCATGCAACACTGGTCAATGCATCAACGCTCTGGGTGGCCATAACTGTTCTTGTCCAGTGGATGTTATGGGGGTCCATTGTGAAGAATTAGTCGCCACCGTGTGTTCGCTTTCAACATGTTCAAATAATGGCGCCTGTTCCGTTTCGAAAGGGAAAGCGCGCTGTTCTTGTCGTTTTGGATACGTTGGTCCAGATTGCTCCATTGAGTGCAGGATGGATTGCCTGAATGGTGGGAAGTGTGTTCGCGCTCCCCTGGGGTCTCCGAAATGCGCATGTCTCCCCGGATATCAAGGCGCGTCGTGCGAGATTCAAGACCTGTGCTTCAATCATGTCTGCCACAACATGGGTACATGCGTGCAAAATGGATCCACTGTGAGCTGTCTCTGTGATAAAGGATCTTACGGGGCTCAGTGCGAGTTTTACGACAAGTGTTACGATTCGCCGTGTAAGAACAATGGCGACTGTAAAAAGCTACCCAAAGGACAGTACCATTGTATTTGTCCATCAACTTGGACGGGTACGAATTGCGATATTTATAATTGTAAGCACGCTTCTCCCTGTCAAAACCACGGGACGTGTAAACCAGAGCAGACAAAACTAGGATACAAATGTGCCTGTCCCCCATCTTGGTATGGCGATCTTTGTGCACTTAACAACGCATGCGTGTCAGATCCGTGTCAAAATTCCGGAACTTGCGTTAACGTTCTCAATGATTATACATGCAAGTGTGCTAAAGGTTTCATGGGACGGAATTGCCAGCATCGCGACTTGTGTTACTGGGGCGGAAAGCCATGCGTCAACAGTGGAAACTGCATTGTAAATACTAATGTTTGCAACTGTTCACAATCATGGATCGGTGTTCAGTGCGAAACCAACATAAATGAATGTCTCTACAATCCGTGCGGAGTTTTTGGGACTTGTACTGATGTTATCGGGGGTTACATTTGCGCTTGCACCACCTCGTGGACCGGAAACAATTGCGATGTTCATATGAGCTCGTGCACGTACAATCCCTGCAGAAATAATGGCACTTGCACGGATTTTGAGAACACGTATATCTGTGCGTGCAACTCACGGTGGACCGGACGAAACTGTGAAAAAGATATCAACGAATGCGCGATGTCCTCTCCATGTCGAAACGGGGGGACCTGTTCTAATTACCCGGGAGGTTATTCGTGTGGATGCCCCCATGGTTGGACAGGAAGACATTGTGAAAACGATATCGACGAATGCCAGCAGGCGAGTTCCTGTCCTTCACATACTTTATGTAGCAACACGCTGGGCTCTCATGAGTGTTTGGACTGTTCCACGTACAAATGCTATCACAACACGCAATGTATGGATACAATTGCTGGTCCACGTTGCAACTGTTCCTCGACGGCGTGGACAGGACGACAATGCGACAGTAAAGACTTCTGTCGCGAAACTTGCACAACCATTGAGATAAGCACCAATCACTGTCCTAGTCGATGTGGTCAGTACAGCGAATGTATCAACAAGGAGGACGGATATTCCTGCCATTACGATCCTTGCAAAAGCAACCCGTGCCAACATGGTGGAAACTGCTTCAAATCGCATAACGACTTCAACTGCAAGTGCGACATCAATTGGGCCGGAAAAGCGTGCGACCAGGTTAATTATTGCGCCACAAATCTTTGCGAACACAGGGGTACTTGTGTGAACTTACTCGATGGCTATCGTTGTGAATGTATACCGGAGTGGATAGGCACGAATTGCACGGAAATCAATTACTGCTATCCGAATCCGTGTCAGCACGACGGAGCGTGCACGTCGTTAACAAGCACGTTTGCGTGTCTCTGTTCAACGGAATGGACGGGCCATTTGTGCGAAAAGCGCAATTACTGCAGCACCAGTCCTTGTCAGAACGATGGCATCTGCATCAATGGTCTAACCTCGTACAGCTGCAACTGTACGGAGAACTGGATAGGAACAGATTGCGACCAATACGACTACTGCTCGTCTAGTCCATGTCAAAACCGCGCGACGTGCAAGAATAAAATGGGTAACTTTGAATGTGTATGCCACGAGGGCTTTGCGGGCTTGACGTGTTCAGCGGCCATTGACCATTGTCTTTCCTCGCCTTGCAGAAATAATGCAACGTGCACGAATAACCCCTATGGGTACTACTGTCGGTGCGCTAGTGGGTACATGGGTCAAGACTGCGGTCAGGACCTGGACGAGTGTAAACTCAATATGTGTCCCCCTCAGTCCACCTGCTACAACTATGATGGCGGGTTTGAATGTCGCTGGAGTAAACGATCCGCGAGGGATGCCAGTCCCGGGCACAAAGGTTTTGTTACATTTTTACTATATACATGTACATTTGATCAATGCAAGTCATGCGGTAGTGTTAAAAGTGGCGCACATATATATTCAAGTTATTAACGATCGCTTCTTTGATAATGACAAACTATTATAATATTATTAAATTTATCTGCATGTGAATTTTCAAATCGTTTTATCAATTCTAAAGAAAATGCGCTGTTCTACTTGACGTACATTTTGTGAAATATATGTAAAGTTTGTAGAAAAATTGACATACGAGTATTTGAAGCTCGATACATTTTTCATGATGTCTTTTTCAGTCGCAAAATACAGTTTATCAACTTATTTGAAAGAGGAGCTGAAAAATGCTAACAGACGTGTCATGGGAACAATAGAAGGTGCCTTGACCTCAGCAATATGCAGCAATACCAAGGGCCATCTTCAGCCATATTCAGTGGCATTAAATGGGTTTGTATATTAATCATTTTTTATCATGTCGTCAATTTTTACTAACAATTGCACGTACTATTCTGACACATTTCCGATTCTGTGATATGAAAATTATATTACCAGACAGTATAAGATGCAAATTAAATATTCTATTTTTCAAGATTAATTTTACATTTTAAATTATTAGTAATGCATTGAATGTTGTTTCTCTTTTAGGCAAGTTATGGCATTTACATTTGATATCACGTGTGAAGAAGGAATACGGAGCAATTTAGATTTTGACGACATCCATTCTTTCTGTGATGTCGACGACGATTTTTGTCGCGACATCCTTGAGAGTGCAGTTCTCAAAGCAAATTAGAGTTATCTCGCTTGATCCTTATCACTTTGACAATGAATATAAAAATAAATCTCATAATTTCGTTGTTGCTTGGATTTTTTTTATTTAAGTTGTCTGTAAATAAAAAAAAATAAGATGTGTTCCAGAGGTCATAAATATACGGGTATTAAAAGAATGAAGTTTTGTCGACTTCCTCTTTACCTTCGAGTTTTCTTATCAGCTCTTTCATTAGATATTGATTAACTAAAAACACTAAATTAATGATATATTTATTTTATTTACAAGACTCCCCTCTTTCTCTTACCTCTTTTTTGCTTTATTCGCTGGGTTGTTCAACCTTTGTGAATCGTTAAAAAATGCTTGCAAAAGTAAGATCGCTCGGCTGTATCATTATACACACAAAGTCCAAACACGTACCTATTAATGTTGCAAGAGCTCCACAGAGAGGAAAAACGTGTTTTCACGTGCTTGCTGGGGTTCCATGTATGTTTCCATCACACGCGAAATTGACATTACCTTTTGCAATCAAGGCTGCTCTGATATTTAGCGGCTGTGTTTAATTGGACGAAAATTGGTCCCTTTGGAAAATATGGTCGAAGGAATAATCCTGGTAATTTTTACACGGTTTTTTTACGTAATGATCTGTAACAAGGATTATTATGTAGGTTGTTAAAGGTCATCGTAACATTATTACAAAAATAATTATATTGTTTTCAAAAATGTATAATCAACATCATGTCACTATCAAGTTTTAATCACACGGATTCCGGCATTACTGCACTGCGAAAGAGATAATCTAAACTCATCCCCGGTTTGAAATTCAATTATTCCACATACGCAAACAATTACTATCTTAAAACCATATCAAATGAATATCCGGAGAGTCGGGAGTGGTGTGTGAAGACCATCCGACCCATAGGAAGGGCACATTCTCTTCCAAGATCTTCGCTTTTAAAATCTAATGGAAAAATCTTTTGGAGAGAGAGAGTTGTAGACATAGCATGGCTGTGGACATACTTTAATTATCCCCTTTTTCAAATTATGTTAATCCAACTCGATCAACCTGAGTGCACACAGGTTAAATTCTAGTTACATGTATTCATTTAACGAACGCTCACACAGATTTATTTTGGAAATGCAAGGCTGATTTTGTAATGCTGTGTATCCGGGAAGAGGAATTATGTTAATACATGTAATGTGGTACTCTGCAACGTACAAAGTATTTATTTTTGCAAAAAACCAGACTTATTGTGCATTATTAATATCAAAATTTTACAAAAATTACATGTAACTGGGAGAGAAACTCCACAAGTTTGGCTTCATATGCATGGCGTCGTTCAATTGATTATGATTGGCAATACACCCGCTCTGCTGCATTGAACATGCTATTTTGTGTACAAGTATGCATATGCTTTCTTTCTAATCAATTATGTAATGCCCATCGGCGTATAATGCTACATACTCGTCAGTAATGCATTCCCAAAAATAATCCAGTTAAGATTAATATGATACTTCAGATTTTTAAAAATATATTTTGTACGAAAAGAAATTTGCGATATATAATTCAATATTTGTATATGAAGGTACATGTTTGTCTGCACGGAGAAAAATGTCCACCGCAATATAAATTTGTGCTAACTTACGTACATGTTCTAGGTTATGGGGTTCCAAAGATGCATGCACTAAGTCGTTTTACTTTCATCCATAACGTTTTATGTTTGTATTCGCAGTTATCGATCTTATCTTTCTGTCACATGATAAAGTTTGTACTCGCAACCCGCAATTTTCATGATAGTGTCATTTGTAAATTTTCAATTTACTGGGTGGGTGTAAATACAAAATTTACAACATGACAATGTAAATTTTGTATTTACACCCACCCAGTAATTTCAAAATTTACAACATGACAATAGACTTAAAACGTGCAAATTATACTAACAGTTTCTTTGATTGTATATGTTTATGTAGAAAGCAAGATCTAAGGAAAAAAATATTTGCGCGAGTCGTTACGCATGCCTATTAATATTTTTATTGGTATTACTATGACAACTGCTTCGCAAACCGTGCAAAACCAAAAAAACCCCGAAAACTTTTAAGTTGATTATTCTCCAACTGAGCATGACATCATTGCGTGTTGGAAGATCTGTCTCGACGGGTGTTTGAACCTATGATCTGTCACGCATGAAGCATAAGAGTTCCTCCGACTCAGATGGAGAATTAGATTATTGGGCGAAACTTCAGGCTTTTTCTGGGTGAAAAGCAAAAATAAGGATATACTACCGATAGACATGACCGAAACCAACCCTTAATGATTCATTTCTGTGAATGCACAGAATAATGAATATACAATGGACATTCATGAGCTCGAATTCTATAAACCGATAAAGTCTGCGCCTACAGAAAATAATAAAAATCGGTCCAATTACCGCACTGCAAGTCGTTTGTATTTATATAACGGATTGCAACAATAAACAGAATACCCTGCAGTATACAAGTGAAGCCCACATGTTTAATCTTATTGACCACATTTCTATCAGAGATGGCTGCGAACCATGCCTGGTCTTGGCATCCTCTACATGAGACTAGTGGTTCTTTCTGGGTCCCTCTGGTGTGCTAAGGGCTGCCACGTTTATGGTCTGGGTACTGTATAGTTTAATTGGACAGATCCCTATTCTCCAATGGCATTGCTGGCCATATATCGCTTTTTGTCCCGGATATGTAGGTCAATCCATTTTGGTATAAAACCAAGCCAGGGCTTGGTATTTATAGCTTTTTTTTTTCTATGTGATTAATTTTCTGTACTTTTGTAGCGCCGGAGCGATTGATGGCGTTTTATGCAGTGTTCGAATTTGTCAAATAAAATAGTTACACAATCATGTACATAACACAGGGGGGAGGGGCAAATATACCGTTTTAAACTCACGTTCTAGGTATAATATCAAAGAACAAGGGATCAAAACGGGCTAAGCCCCTGTGGTGCATTGTACCTCATTGCAGCAATAAGCAAAGGTTGAATATTTTTGATTCAGACCCATTTTCCCTCTACCCCAGGCGAAAACGTGCAAGGTCTATGACGGAAACCTTTCGGAACCATAACTAAGTTATTACTGAAAATATGTTCAATAAAAGGATATATTAGGTACTTGTAATTTCAACATTAGCTTTACCATTATGATACTTTTTGCAAATTCCGATGTTGTGGAGACAGAAAAATATAACAGTTGATTTAAAAAGTCCATCTGTCATATATATCATGCTATATTTTAAATTTGAAACGCAACATGTGAAAGCAATTATATTTCTTGAAACATTTACACTTCAAATAATGTTGCTATTTTGTCGAATATGACGTTTACCATAATGAGTTATTGCAATACGTGTTTTGACCATAGACTGTATGGGTACAAATTGTTAAAGGGTCACGCAAAATCTGCATTTTATTAAACTATACATATATCTTAAGCAAAAAATCTAAATTCGAGTTTTCAAAACTAATACAACATAATCAAAGGGATTAAAGCCAGGGATTGTTTCAGTAATCACCAAGCATTCATCACAATAATGAGAATTTTACAATAATAACATTGAAGCAGTTCTAAAATGTTCTGGCTTTACGGGATTGTTAGTGTCGGTTTATGTACTGAGTAGAATAAAACAGCAGGCAAAAACACTTGTCATAGTCCGCTTATTCTTTTTCTGCATGAAATTACCAGAGTTTAAAATGATTAATGCATGAGCCAATTCTCATAAAACTTGAAAATCGCTACGAATAGGTTTATAATCCTGGCTATAGCCAGTGTGTTTTTGGAAATCTAATACTTGGAAATTCTGGATGATACATGTAACTTGATATAGGTTTTGGTACTAGTATACATGATCAGAGATGGGAATTCTTAATCTGTATATATACATACATACATAGCCAATTATGCCTATATAGACATTGTATGGCCAATAATTAATATCGATACAAGGGTTCACGTCTAAGGCCACTCTTCGACTATTGATTTCAATTAGTGCTGAAGTGGGAACAATTGCAATCAAGAGTCCGGGTTATTACATAAAGGAATATAACGATGTATAGGTGCGGGGGTCTTTAAAAGTACGCCAGATCGGAATGTAAAATTAATGTTTCTATCATTGAACAACGAGCCCGATGACTTTAGACTTTATCTTGTTTTACCTGATTTCGTCCTATTGACTTAAAGAATACATGTACGTGCTCAAAGGTCATATATTTAACGGCTGACGAAGGAAAATTCGTGTCTGGGCGTAATAATACTAGATTATTCATAATTATAATCATCCCCAACTTCATCCATCCGATAATTCCTTTCTGTACGACAGGGTAAAATAATGGAATTCAGAGACAAAAACAAACTAATAAAAGCCACACTTACCCGCTCTTTTTTTCACAATAAAACAACAAAAACAACAATAACAACAACAGCGACCCCCCCCCCCCAAAAAAAAAAAAACAAACAAACAAAAAAAACAACCCGCAAAACAATTGAAAACTAATTCAAATTAACAAAAAAAAAACCCAACAACCAAGGGCCGAATGAAGGAAAGCAGTCAATAAAAATAAACAGTGACATTATTAGAAATTAAAATAGTGTTTGTTTTCATACAATTCAAATATACATGTTATGTACATGTGAGTGTATATGTTGTGCAGCTACATGTACATGTACACATGTTATTCTTATTCTATATGTACATTAGTCGATGTTTATGCAGTGCCTATCTCTGCATGAGTCTGTATACATATAGTGCTAAGCTCCCCCTGGATGGGACACCAGTCCATTGAGGGTTAACTCCCAACGTAAGTGGTTATCCATTGCAGCTGCTAGAACTACGATCATGAAGAAATGCCCTGTCTAGGAAGACACAGTCAACAACAACAAATGAACCACAAAAAGATTTAAACCAGCAACCTTTGGGTTAATTGCCTAACACCTATGACCACGGAGCCATGTGCACCACTATCATTTGAAATGACATCATTATTCAAATCTACTTGTAAACTGAGAAAGAACTTAGTTAAATTAGGAACATTAGACAGGATAATGGGGTTAAGCAAATGAAAACTTTACTTGGGTTTCTTTTGCCCTTGCTGAAAAAGATTGATATTCATACGCAGGCAAATTGCTAATCGTTGATCGAACGGGTTAGATCCGATTTTGTGATTTCTGTGTTTATAGATTTTTGTCTGCTTTTCCTATTTATTAGGAAAGAGGGGTGACAATAGTTTGTTGATGTAGATATGCATGTAGGTAAGGCTGGTCAAAGTTAATCATAACACCCGCGCGCTTAAGTTAAGGATAAATTACCGTTTAAAAAAATCAAACACCTATTTTGTAATGTTTTTTTTTTTCAGTAAAATTTTACTTTTTACAAGCAATATACTGCAATCTGTAGTAATAGGAAATGTTTAGGGTATAATATGGATTGTATATCAGATACTCAATGGGATTGTCTTTAAAACTGAAAGACAGATCAATAAACAGATATTCTACTTGTATATTTATTTGAAATTAGGCTGCCTAAAAATAATTTTATGTTTAACGTCCCCTTCAATATACCAAACCTCTGAGAGAGGGTGATGAAAATCAATAAAACAAAACAAATTTTCAAAAAAGTGATTTTTGTTCATTGAGTGAGCAAGGTCCAACATCGCCTATGTTTGTATGACTGTCTCTGTCTACGAGCAGTGAAACTTAATGTATTTCGACATCGTTTTGTAAACAAAATCCCTTCTAAAGCAAGATTTTGAATAAATACACAAAGTGTTAAATATTAAACTCCCATCCCTCTCACAAACCCTTCGGCAAACACATAAATTTGAAAGCAAACAAACATACATATAAACAAAAAGCTTTTAAATTTAATTAAAAACATCATCTTTGAAATAATAAACTTGATGTTTCAGCGATGATAGAATTATTTATGACAAAAAGAAATACAAGAATTACACATATCATCAAAACCATTCTCAGCCGAATTTTATCATTACGCCTCCAGCTTATAAGTCCTCGTGTGGACAGTTTAACATATTTGCGCAATATGCTCACTATTTACGTTCTCTCATAAGAACAGGTAAAAACTGTCATCTTATGTGTCACCTTTGCTGTTTAGTGAGAAAGAGCGTTTAACATATTAGAGAGGTCTTAACCATAAGGAAAAAGAAATAACTGTAGCCTTCCGCGAACAGCAGCAGAAAAAGACCCCCCCCCCCCCAGAAGTCTACTTAAGGGAGGGGATGGGTGATTCACATTCAGATCCTTTCATTTTATTAACCCCCGTAGATTAAAGTTGAGGCCAGCCATTCCGCCATTTGGGTGAACCTTTATTGCTTTCCAATATCAAATCGGAGTTTTATATTGACGTGTTATAAATATTGAGACATTTTTTTTGTGTCGCAATCATAACCAGTGTCATAAATAATAGAGTGCCGGTTAATTTTGCCATTATCAAGGTGACTTTTTTGCACCAATTTTTTGTGCAGTTTCTATAGTTACTGATGTGCATGTATATCTCATTCTTTTGCCAGGCAATATTTAAACTTTATGAATCCTATATGGTATTAAGCATTTTCTGTCGGAATTAAATGACTTCATGTGGGAATTTGAATTCCATAATTTGAACAAATAAAATCCTTTAGGGTTTAAAAATCTAGTAAGAAAATTAAATTTTCTTTCGGAAACAATTTGTCATCACTAAATTCCAAGGGAATACTTTTCTGAAATAGGAAATCAAATTTTTATCATAATTTTATTAAGTTTTTTTTTTAATCCTACATCATAAAAAAGCAAAATTTGTTTCAACCTTAAATTTTTTAATCATTCACTTTTCAATTGTTGATGTAAATATTTCACAAGACAGATGAAACAAACCTAACACAAAACAAAATGGTCAAGTACTCTAGGCAATAATTATTGTATTTTGGTATGACATATATGGGTTTTATGTAAACTGTATCTTACACAACGAATGCAAAAAATGCCACTTTGGTTCTCGCATATTAATTACCCAACACTGTGTTAAACATGAGTTGAATTTAATGGGATGTTCCTTAGAAATCATTTCGTAGAAAGACCTTTTTTTTTTAAAGTTATGACCTCCCTATAGAAATGACATAAGACACCCACCCCACCCCCTTACACTCATTTTTAAAACAAAATAATTTTGATCCACGCCTGCTTTACTGTGATAAAAAAAAAACAATATAGTCAAGGATTTAGTTGGTGAAGTCTGCCACATCTGTTCCATAAAAAGAACGTGTGCGATATATACAATTGTCACTATACAGATACTCAAAGCCAAGTCTGTCAAAGGTTGTCAAAGATACAAAGACGATTGAACAGATCAGTGAATTGACAAATCTTTTACTTTATCCTGATAAAAAATAATCAATGAGAGAAGAAAGATCAAAAGAGAAGCCTGACAAAACCTATTAATATTGTAAATTCGCATAGATTTTCTCAAGCAATCTCCCATCTCCTATTTAAGAAAAACAAACAATAATAAGACGATGTGGTAAATGTTGATACGAATGTGAATCTTGAAGTTAAATGAATTTATTATACAGAAGTTTGTTAAGATAGAATATACAACGAACTGTTCACTTGCGAATAATTAAAAAAAAAATCACAAGATATGTACTTTTAATGTAATCATCGATGTTCGAAGATATATTAAATGTTTTGGATTCTTAACCACCCCCACCCTCCTCCGCCAACAATAGCAACCATTACTGAAGGAATTTAGTTTTTCATCCGACATTGATTGTTTTATGTCATCCCTTAAAAAAAAAACAAAATTTGATAGAGATAACAATTTTCTCAACTTCACTTTGAATAAAACCTTTTATTATGTTACATATACATGTACTGAATTAAGCGGAACCCTTCGAACAATCTCGCACAAAAACATTATTGTTTGGTACATGCATCATGAACTGGTAATTTGAATAGCATTGTGTCCAACAGGGGAACCATACAAATTAAAGCATCAGTTTCTCAGTCAAGAAATAACAAAGACATATAGACACTTTCGTGATAATTTAATTCCTTCCATTATCGGGAAGACTGCATAGAAAAGTGCAAGAAATCTCTAACAACCATTGATATTAAGTAACATGGTAGGTAACAATAGATTAGCAAAAAAACGATCCATTGCAATCGCAGGGGAGAAAAATCAAATTATTGCATGTAATCAATGCACCGCAAACCATTTGTAATATTCACAGTCTCGTTTGCCAGACAAAGAAAGTCAATCCGTGATGGGCACACATGAATACATATAGGTAAATATATACATGTATAATATATGAAAGTCATTGTGGAATAGTTTACAAGATCAACAAGTGTAAACGAAAAAAAAAAACAAGATACAGTTAAATATGTAATACAGTATTTTAAAATGTGTTTTTTCTGTGACATGCAGTGGGTTTTTTTCTATAAAAAAATATCCAACAGACTTATACATCAAATACGCTAAATCGAAGGGTACAAAGATAAAAAGAATAGGTGGACTCCAAATGGTTGAAATACAATTGTAAAAGCCTATCTACTCATCTATCGGATAATCTAAAAATCTAATGCAAACTGTGTTTGTTTGTTTCGCTCCACAGTTCACAAATGTAATGTGTTTGAAAGGGGGGAAATACAGTTTCACAAATAATCAAAAGTCCAATGAAAACACATAGTTCCTTCGTACATTTAGAACGTTAAAAAGAGATAGTGAAAAGAATCTGTTACACTTGTTGCAGCTCCACTATATTAGTCATAAACAGTTTTATATTTTGAAGCTAATGTGCTAAGTCGATTTTTCAAGTAAGAATGCATTTCAGTCAGTATAGAATTTAAAAAAAAAAAACCCATATTATACATACATGTAAGTTTGGAATGACAAGTATGAATTCGGAATAGCAAATAAGAATGTATTGTAGCCCAATCTTCAACTACAGTGTTTCTTTTTCTAAATTGAAAAATTATTCCAAGAAATTTAAAAAAAAAAAAAGATTAGCCCACTATGACATGAGAATAGTTGAGTTGTTGCATGTATATAATTCTAATCTTATAAGACTGTGTTAAGTTACAGGTCGTCGTTCAATATTAATATCTCTGATAACACAAATACATTTAGATGGATATGGATTTTGATCCATAGATTCATCACCAGACCAAATATAACTGCAAAAAAAAGTGAATACAAATGCCATTGTATTGTTATACATCGTAAACCCATAAAAATCAGTAGAAAAGCTTTAAAGAAAAAAATATACACCATCTGAAGTGTAGATTTCATTAGAAGCTCTTAATGTATTATTATAATATAGCTCGGTGAAGGAGAAAAGGAAAAATCCCAGTTCTGTAACCTATCCTTTGCAATACATTTATGGACCTTAGCCTATTGATTTCAGTATAGTTCATACAAGCGTTCCAGTGAAGCGGTTACTAAAGTAATCAAATATTGAAGAGATTCCGATGTGTAGAGATAGAAGATTCATTGTTTAAGGATAATGAGTTACTCACATCTAATTTTCACATGTCATGAGATCACAATCACAACTAATTTTTTTTCATTTTATTATTATTTTTTTTTTTTTTGGTTTTCCCCTTTTTATGATGTCATTAAAGTTTCGTTGATTTAAAACATTAATTTTCAAGTTGTATCTACTTATGCCAGTTGGAGGGAATTTAGAGTTCGTTCGTGTGATAAGCTATAAGATTAAATTATCACTTTTTATGTAGATCCTAAAAGTAATTGTTGTAAAAATTATTTTCTTCTAAATCAAACAATCTCACTGTGAATCAATTAGAAGTCTAATTTGTTCTTTATTAAGAATGCATAGCTAATTCAAAAACAATTTCAATAAACATAATTTTTTGTCGTAATATTTTGATAGATAATGGAATCGTGCTGATTTTGTTTAAATATATGTTGCTGGTTTTATTTAATTGGACAGTTATCCATATATACTGTAATAAATAATCGATTATGATGCAAATACATATTTGTTTTCTTCACACAACCTGTTACATGCCATTGCTACAGATACTGTTTTAGAACTGCATGGGGATATTGATATCATTAAAAATGATATTGGCTGAGAAAATGTTTATTTTTTGGTAACAGAAGTTTTCAAGTCAATCTCCTTCAAGACCCCCCCCCCCCCCCACCCCTTTTTCAACCCACAAACGTATGTCAAAGCCTTTTTTAAGTTATTATCATCAGATGAATGATCTAGTATATATTATAATACGGCTTACCAAAAGGTTATTAGATTTGGCTATAAATAAAATAAGGATTAGGGAAAAGTTTTAGCATTACATAATTTCATAATTCCTTCTTGGAACAAAAACTGTGATACAGTAACATGTACTATTGAATTTGATCGTGCGAAGTACGTAGGAAAGATGGTCCCATAAGGTATAGCAATTCTTCCTTTACAAAAGATATCAGAATAGTCTAACAATTTTTGATCTGGTTCCAAAATTACAGAGGAATGTTATGTTCAGAAGTATAGCTAGACTACTCTAATGGATTTAGCGGGTTTTTTTGTGGTTGTCTAGCTGCAAGAATTGTCAAAGACACGACAAAATTATATTTTTCAAAGAAAACGACATCAGAGGGGAATTATTGCTAATATCCTTGTCATCTCTGTGCCTCAGTGGGTATTGAGAAGTCTTGTATTTCTTGATTCGTTAAGTTATACATGTATAAAGCATTGGTTCTATCGGGCAAAATTGGATGCTGTGGATCAGTTAACGTTTTTCGGAAATAACTAAGAAACTAATTGATTATACTTGATAAAAAAAAAAGAATATTGTGGATATATAACACCAGTTGATATGGCTGTATTGTCGTGGCCGTTTTTAGACAAAATTAATCTCCTTGAGAAGAAGAGCTATGTGCATGTATAGAGATATTATGAAAATATTCAAAGTTTAGGAACTTTTCTTTGATAAACAATACTTTATGGAGAAAAATCATATCAAAAGCTTTAATGAAGATCTGATGGTTAATTTGTTGACCATCCAGCCTTTTCAATTAACCTTGTAAAATTTACAGAATTTAATGTTCACAGTTAAATTAATTTTGTTCTGTGAATCTCAAATTATAAGTGACGTCATTTTCATTTGTTTTATAGATATTTATTACTTTCTTGGGGAAAACTAATAATATGGAATAAAAAAAAATGATCAGAGAGTGTTTTTTACAGTCGGAAACCGAATAATGTACAAGAGGCATCACCAGTCTTTTTTCTACAGTAGACTATTGATTTTCCCCCAGTTTAAACACGGGCTCAGATGCACGGGATATTTCGTATCAGAATTGAATTTTCCCTGATGCTTAATTCTACGAGCCTACATGGTTCTGCTGTGATGTTTTTAACCGATAGATGATTAAATTATTCCTAGATCAAACAAATTCACTATGACAGCTGAATTTGATTACTGAATGAATTAAGGCACTACACGGCCCAATACTATTGACGCTTTCTTTTTTTATTCTTTCCTCTTTTTATTTGGATTGTTATTTAGCCTCTCTATTTGCTTTACAAAGCTTTGTTTTACACTCTAAAGGATAGTTGTTTTGTACTGGAATAAAAAGACTGTCTGGTATTAAGTGAAGTAGTTCATCTGGTACGGGTGTGTGTTAGATCTTTTTGAATGTAAAACTGCACATCAACCGGTGCATGTATCAAACAAACTATAATGATTCTAAAGTACATGTGCTCTGGGGACAAAAATGCAAAAATGAGAATCACTTCAACAAACTGCAAAGATGAATACAATTGCAAATGGGAAATGCACACAATGTCACCCCAAATTCATAAGATTATAGAAAAATGCTTTTTCAAAAACATCAAGAAATACAAATCAAACATGCGTATTTATAGACAGGTGAAACTATTCCCCCGCTTAAATTAAGTTGAGCAAAGATACTTCATGAAGGTTCTACAATGTATATATATATATATGTATCATTATCACAGACAAAACCACGTGATCGTCAAAACGTTGCATCATGACATACGGGATCCGTTGCAAATACTGGCACAACAACGCATGATGTGTTGCAAATTTAACCAAATTAAATTAAACTCTATATAATTGTAATAATCAGATTTCGATAAATATTAGTGTCAGTACAATGTAACAAGTACACGCTCAGAGATAGTACCTATGCATTGTATTGAAATGCATAAATATAGTGTTCTTGTATCCAAACAACCAATCTTTAATATTTTCAACAACAAAAAAATTTTTTTTCTAGTATTAGATTTTGTTGTTATCGAAAATTTTTCTGTTTTAAAATGCTCATGGAAACGATTAATTCGGTCGAATCAACGTAAGATAAATGGGGTTTTCATTGTTGTTTATATACATTATCCCGTATGCCATTCCTGACTTATAAATACCTACACTTTTACATACAAATGGTACAAAATGCAACTACATCATGCTAAAATACTTCATTGTAATACAGTTTTCGATTCCAAGAGAAAAAAGACATAAACATCGCAAAGGGTGTTGAATAAAAATGATTTTACAATTAGATAGTGAGAGAGCGAGAGAGAGAGAGAGAAAAAAAAATATGAACAAGAGACAATACAATTAATCGTGTCTTCGCTTGCACTGTGTTGCTTCATATCTTGGGTTGCAAATAGTAGTCTTGTTATCAGACGTCTTACTGGCAAAGCACGTTAGAATAAAATCCCCATTACTTTTACGAAGACATCTTTTTTTTTTTGTTCTTGGGCTCTAAACCATTAATGTTTCATAATAATCTTTTTGTGTTCTTCCTCGAGGTGATATAGTTAAGCTGGGCCATATAAGAGTGTAATAACATTTTATTCTGAAATTGCCAATTTTCAACAGAAACATTGAATCATCTGCGAGAAATCAATGGCGGGGAAAATAAACCGTCAACGTCCATCTTTGACGGGCAAATAAGGATTGTTAAGGCCTGGGTAATCCCTTACTAGGAGGTAATTGAATCCAATAAGACAATGTGTACTATCTTGCGTCCATTATACCATTTAAACTCGCGCTTTGCCAAGCATAGACCTATCTGATAACACAACTGCTACAGTATCAAATCATACACTTTGTATAAGGCGCACTCTATATATTGTTCTCAATGTGGAACATTTCATTTCCTTGTATCGTGTACCGGTACCTACGATTTATCCTCGAACTGCAGATGAAAAAAAAGGACTTTTATTAATGATTTGTTTTGGTTTTTTTTCAATTAGTGCAATTGATGTTTGATCGATTTTTACAGGCATTTAAAACAAAATAGATCAGTTTCCTTTTGTGAATTACAGAGTTTTTGTGAGTGCATCATAAAAACGACCTTTGTTTTGAAAACACTGTGATTTAGTCAGTTCAGTTTTAAAGCAAAACTCTTAACATCTGATGTCAGATTGTACAGAGATTAAACAAAACAAAACAATAGATTCATCTATTTGCAAGAATTCTGCTAAGTATTCACATTCGATCTAATGCTTGTCTTAAAATCTATAATAGCCATTCTTTGATTGTCAGAATTCCAATAAAAAGAAGGATTCAACACTTCTGTCTTTTACTAATTAACAATTCTTTAATTGCCAATGAGTCCATGACTAATTAGTAAAAGACACTCCATTAAACAAACTCTCTTACAAGCTTTTCATTTCAATGTATCATTCTTTCTCAAAAGAAAATTTTGGCAACAATGTGAATACTTGTAAAAAAATAAACCATAAAATGATATCGAAGGTACAAAGAGAGATTATAGTAATAATAATAATAATAATAATAATAGTTACAAACCAATTGTTCAAATAATCAAGACAATTTCAGAAAGTTCGTTGTGACTGTGAGAATTGTTTCTACAGGCAAAGTGCTGTGAGCTAGTACAAAGTCTCAAACTGCTGTGTGAATACGTCCTAGATAAGAAAAGAAAAGAAAACAAACGGATCTATGAAACATATTCAATTGCATTAGTCAGTCTAAGACCGAAACACTATTCTATTGCATAGGCCAGGCTATCTGAAACAGATTCTACTTTTGCTCATTATAGACATGTGAAATACTCTGCACACTTTGATTCTCTACGACGTGTTCAGTACCGCGCATGAATACATTAGCCATAACACACAACAATATACAGTATCTATGGTGCTCTACATTCAAACACTAGTCGAACGAAGCCCAAGCAGAGTTCCCATCATTGATGAAGATTTGCGTTTGATCATAATGAATGTCTTTACAATCTTTTGAAATTCGAAAAAAAAGTCTGAATTATTAATTAACTCGTTTGTTAAATCAGTTTACCCTGGGCATAGTACAAAGGCTGACACTGCGGTAGTATCATTTCACCAATGGCATGCTCCAATAATACGAAACAGGTGACTATCTCAATCGCTTTCATCGATTGGACTACTTGTACGAAATTATAATGACAATTTTAGATAAGAAATAAATTCAAATCAATTTAGAAACAAATTTGTAAAATCTTACACTTTTATCGCTATTTTATAAAGATGATCTCTCTCTCTCTCTCTCTCTCTCTCTCTCTCTCTCTCTCTCTCTCTCTCTCTCTCTCTCTCTCCCCAATGAACATTAAAATCAATGCTTCAACAAATTCACAATTAATTAAAAACATCTTTTGCTGAAAATATTGATTAATTTATTCAGCAAGGGGAGCAACTAATGAGGTTGATTATTCAAAGATAGAAAATGCAGCTTCTTGTAGTGTTTAGAATATTTTTCAGTTCTATTCTGCAGCATTAAGCTTTGGGTCTAAATAGTTAAACTCCAAATTTGGCAAGTAACTTGTCTGTATGACATCTTAATCACTTGGATAATGATCTATGCTATGATATAGTCGATATTAAATTCCCTCGATGTTAGCTCTGGTCTCGGCTTTCATATTCTCATACAAGAGTAATGGATTTTTTTTAAAATAATGGTCACCTAATATCACTAAGCGATTTACAAACTGCACTATCGTAGTGCAAGCCCAATAACATCATAACGACACCAAAATGTTAATGATATTTTACTCGTACGATTAACACGATCTAATTATCAGAAGAGGGGTAATTTTCTACTGATACGATGCCTAACGGGGCTGCGGTAAATGTCCCCCGATGACGCCAAAGGTTATTAACTTGTGTTGCAAACTGACATTAATGAAATATTTGAAATAACACAATGTGAGTGGAAGAAAACTGTGGCCTCCTACCAACTACCTGTGAAATGTCTATTGAGCAACGTGATATTAATAAAAGATACAACATCAGATAAATAAAATTATAAATGTGGATATCTTGGAATGAATATATTTGCTTAACGATATTTTCATACTTAAAAAATGCATATTACCTATATCAATATCGATCACTAAATTGAGAAATCTAAAAATGAAAGAAATTTCGAGGTTTTTTTTTCATCAATTGAAAAAAAAGAAGATTTATCCTTTACCTCTGCCTGTTTTGTGGGCATAAAACTTGTTGAAGTTTTCTGTGATGATTGGAACAGGGATTGCTAAAGTTAAGACCCCCGTCAAGGCAGCAATACTTCCAATAATTTTCCCCAGAATTCCCACAGGATATTTATCTCCGTAACCAACGGTTGTCATGGTAATCACGGCCCACCAAAAAGCATCCGGAATTGACGTAATTTGCGATTCGGGTTGGCTTTGTTCGGCAAAATAGATAGCACTGGAAAATAAGAGAATGCAAACAAACAGTGCGACCAAAAACAGGAGAAGACCCTCTATACTGGCTTTGAACGTTAGAATCAGAACTTGCAAGCCGGCGGAGTGTTTCGTCAGCTTAAAGATTCGAACCAGTCGGATCACTCTTAGAAAGGCCAGAGACGTTCCGGCCGACCCTCCGTCGCAGCCGTCTGGGGAAAGCAAGTTCGACAGCGTTACATAATACGGAATTACGGCTGTAATATCGACCAGATTCTGAAAATCTTTGAAATATTTGATTTTACTCGGGCACGAAAAAAGGCGAATAAATACTTCGTAGGTGAACCAGGCAGTGCATAGGGTCTCCAGGATGAAGTAAGGATCTGCAAAGTTCGGTTTCCCGTTTACGCAGTCGTGGCTCGACAACCAGGGGACCGTTTCCACACAGAACAATATGATTGAAAGCACAGTTATCACAACGGAAACTATTGCAATGACGTAAGCTGCAAATGACGTCTCCGGATACTCCATAAGCAGCCAGATCTTACGTTTGCAAGGGTTATCTGGTAATTCCATTTTTTCAGAAACATATCCTTCTTCCTTTTTGTACAACTCGATTTTCTCCTTCTCTATTTGGTAAAAATCTAACTCCCTGAGAAATATATCATCGGGCACGGGCTCCGGGCGTCGAAGCTTCCCGCCATATTGATAATAATTAAATATAGATTCAAACGTAGGTCTATGGCGATCAAAGAAGTATTCACCCCTATCCTTATCGAAAAACCGTATCCTCTTCCGAGGGTTCCCTAGTAAGGTAGTCGGGTGTTTATTAAGTATGGAGGCCCATGTTTCGTAATACTGCCCACTGACGTTGATGGTCACCCGTTCACAAGTTTGCAGAGAACAGCTGTGAGGAGAGGAACCATCCACACAACACGTTACTAAGTCTTCCAAGGCTAATTCATTGTCGGATCCATCGCTGTCCCGGAACTTCTTATGGGAATCGGGGGACTGGAACAACCAAAGTTCCCCGTCACTCTCGTTTAGACGGTCCGGACGACTTATGGGTCTCCGGTAACGGGACTGATTGTTCATAATGGACACCACCGCCATGTTTATAACGTGAGCTCTCCTCTTCCATGCAGAATCCTAGTCGACCTGAAATCTAGTCAAGCAAAAATTTTTCTTTTTGGTGCTCATGCTGTATTTAGAGATACACAGAGAATGCATAGCGCGTTCTTTTTTTTCTCGTACTTAATAATTGATTTTTGGTAAGGTAAAACTCTTTCTGATTAGAGCATGGCTAGAAAAGCTTGCATGAATACCTTTTGTGTGGAAAATAGTAATAATAAAAAATCCATTCAAAGAAAATCACAATCGCACATTCCAGCCATTGGAAGAATCACCCATGTGTTTTTTGAACAGCAACACCTTTACGCCACCAGCGCGTAATGTGTATCCTTTGAATATCTGCTTCCGGCAAGTATTTAATTTTCCCATTCACTCAACATCCGGAGAATTTGTAATTAAATAGAATTCACTGAAATAATGAAAAAGCATTTACCGCTCCGGTAATTCCTAGAACCTGTCGGAGCGAAGCCCAGGCTCGGTTTGACAGAGGCAGGCGAATCGCTGTCTATTCGATCGATCTGCCGTCCGATAAGCCATGTACGTTCCGTGTTGAACCGAACCGACTCTAAAATTAGTTTCGGCATACATGTAAAAGTTTCGGACTGTAGATCCTTTGGTTAAATATTTTCTGTAGGTAAATGGAAATTTCGAAACGTATTAAGATAGGAACAGTTAGGTTGACATTCGTTTCAAAGGGCAGGAACAATGTATTTAAAAAAATAAAGATGGCATTTTGTGCTATTTGAACGGCATTAAACCCTGAACAAAAAGAATTAACTCTTGTGTATTTTTACACGAAATAATCTAGTGAATTTATAAAAAAAAAAAAAAAAAAACCTGTAGTAATTCAATCGAATGCACGGCTTTTGTTAACGGCTGCTCCTTAATAAACAGCGAGCTTTACGTCAATAGTACGTAGTACATCAATATTTAACTAGAGCGTGGTATGAGAATACCAACGGTAAATGAAGCGAAGCCACTTGTCTGAGTATCCCAGTATACGCAGCAGTGCAAGTATATGGCAGTCCCTATAATAATGGGCCGCTATAGCAATAATAAAAGAGGCAGGGAAGGTAGGATAATACACGATTTATGAATGATCTGAATGAATCGCCGTAAAATCAATAGGCAAATATTTGTACAGTTTATTAAGCACTCTTTTGTGCTGGCGGTTCTATCGAATGGTAAACAGGTCGTTTGCATTCATACAAAGACAATTATGGTAGATAAATACAACCAGTGTCATTTCTAAACAGCTTCGTATTGCTTTTAATGATTATTTATTTATTCAGTCATTCTTAATTTTTACACTTTTTAACACCGTTTGAACACTGGAATATTGCTATGGTTTTAGAGGAGAGAAAAACAAAGCAGAAGTAAAGGAAGAGAAAGATATACAGAAAAACAAAGGGGAAAATGAAAATTGATAATTAATTAATCAATAATTAATAGATATCCTACACGAATGATGGTAGGATACGCATTTTCTTTCCCCATTTAAAACGGGCATAAGGAATACATAATTCAGTAGACTTTAACAATATTTATATAATTAAAGGGACAAGGATCAACCGAATAAGAGATGTACTGTACAAAGGGATATTTACAGAATATATTACATACATAT
The DNA here is from genome assembly GCA_033439105.1 of Magallana nippona. Taxonomy (NCBI): domain Eukaryota; kingdom Metazoa; phylum Mollusca; class Bivalvia; order Ostreida; family Ostreidae; genus Magallana; species Magallana nippona. Next base: position 21,660,035 of record CM065921.1, read on the forward strand.
TTTTGGTATGAAACATGCTGTATGTTAGAAATAGACTTGCCAGCAAGAGCGGTATTGCAAGCGAAGTTCAAATTGAAAAATAGATTCTTGGCTGATTGTCTGTCAGAATAGCATCTCAATATTCCTTATTTTAAAGATGGGCTAGTTGCTGAGTGATTCAAGATCAGATATAGAGCTCACCCTCACTATCACCCCTTTCCCCGATACAAAACATGACCTTTCTTTATACATTGTACAGGTTTTTCGTCTGTCTGTCTGTTTGTATTTTATTTAATATCTTTTACTTCTCCTGCTTAGTTAATATTGTATAATTATAACTTAACTTAAAAAGCTTCAGTGTGACACCGTTGGTCCTATAATGGAATTCAGTTATTGAGGAAGAAACGAAAAGAAAAATACGGTCAATCTTCTAATGTTTGCAACTGGCATTTCTTATTGCTGTGAAGCAAATAGTTAGTCTTTTGGATATACACAAACGTATATATAATGTATAGGCGAAATTCAAACCTCTCGGACGATTATTATAATCAAAAATTTGAAGCCTTAGCAAAATAATTACATGCATAAAAAAGTCATACGACAGTATCAATTAATTACGAGTATTATAACCAAAAATTTGAAGCCTCAGCAAAATAATTACATGTATAAAAAAGTCATACAACAGTATCAATTACGTCAGTCTTACGACTGCAGAGAGACCCAGGATGAGGGAGCAAGTATCCCCCCAATTCCTAATTTCGCTGAGAGGTTAATATTTTATTGGATATAGATACTTAAGAACGGTAAAATGGCTACCGCTTTGCCTAATCAATTGAAACGCGCGTGCTAAAGAGAGGAGAAATTAGATGTGAATACGTACTCTTTTCTCCTATAATTGGATATATATCGATTGAAGTTTCAGAGTAAGGGGGACCAGCAATAAGTTAGAGGCTAGCTTTAACAGGTCATTGTTCAATCTTCTAGGCACTTATTAGGTTCATTCTCAAAAATAAAGTCGGCAAACAACATCCCTGCACTTGTAAATTAGTGAAACACTCTCGTGATTTAATCATAATTAAATGTCTAAAACGAAGAATCAATTCTCAATTAATTTAATTAAGGTATTCTTCGGTTTTTGTTTTGTGAGATTTCTTTTTGAAGTTCGATGTAACACATATACTGAGAAAAAAAATATATGAGATGAAAAGTCACGTGGCCAGATGGCTTTATATATGAATACATAAAGAAAAAAATAGATTTTGTTCATAATATGTACAGGTTCATGCGAAGAGTCGCTCTCAAGGCAGTATATTAGTGCATGTAATCTTGTGATACAGTGAACACAGAGAAAAATAAATCCTGTGATATTAAGATTGTTCTATTGGTTTTGATAAAATAAAAGTGTTACTTGAGAAAATAATGTAAATCATACCCATCAATCACTCAAAGCAAAAAAAAAAATTGAGGTACAGAATATTTTGATAATTTCGAAACCTACATTTGAATGGTACATGTATTTGTGTGATGTTTGTGCAATTTAGCCTTCTATCATTAAAAACTGTGTAATTTGTGTTTCTTTCAATGTAAAGACCTGAAATTTGGTCACAGCTATCCCTAGTGTTTAGACTTTATACCCAGTAAATTTCCAATTTTAAATCTGAAATACTTAAAGATTTTATTCCAAAGAACAAATTATTAAATTTTCAGAAAAATTGAATAATAGGAAAAATTGACTTTTCTGTTTTTGAATACCTTAATTAAAAACTAGATGCTTTCATTAGACAGTAACACCCGCACCAAGTATTTTCCTCTAAATAACACTCTCTTGTACCAGTTTTAGTCAAAAAGAAGGCCACATGCAATTTCCGGTACTTTTTAAAAATTATAATTTTCATAAATGCTGAGTTCACATCCCATAATACATATATTGCCTTTATGGGCAATTTGGGGTTGAACTGTTTGCATGTGAATTTTAAATTAATCAATGATCTAAACGTTTCATGTCATAGAAAGTATGGTCTATATAATTATTACAAACAAAATTAAATTATGCCCACCCACCCTGCCCAGGCGATTGCCTGCTTTATATATGCTTTTGTGTGCCAACATCATTGTGTGCGTGGATTTAGAGAAAGGGTGGGGGTGAGAAATCCAGAACCCCCACCCCCCAAAAAAATCATTTATGTAGTAAAATTACCAAAAGTAAACCTCAGACTACAATCCCCCCCTCTTCAAACACAATAATTACTCTGACCCCCTCCCCCCAACTACCCATGGATAAATAAAAAATTAATCAGAATATTTTGATAACAATGAAAACCTGTACATGTAATTGCAATAAAGAATATTGTAAACAGTGCAAAATAAATGTCATATTGCGCAATGATTTTCACTGCAGGACTGCTTTAACGATTTTAAAAGGTGGTATCAAACACATGTCAATATTTATGTGGATAAAAGTGCGTTATTTATATTATATGTAGTTATATTCTAATTAAATTACTTTCACCGTTTTAGAATTAAAAATTTTTACAAATGTATATTTGGCCAAAAAAATAAGTTTTTAAAATTTTTGGAAACTTAAGGTAACAAGAATAGATATGGGTTACCCTATATCCAAGATATTTGACTTTTAAATTACTTCGAATTTTCACTATGCTCAGCCGATCTCTAAGTTAAAATAACTGAACTTGTTAAGAAACTGGCGTCTATAGTTCTTCATGTCCGTAGCAAATACTGCCACCAGTCTTGCAAACAGTACACACATCTGTGCTTAAACAGAGTCTACATGAGTGCGATCAGAAATATGGTGCAGGTGTTGCATAACAATTCCGTCATTAAAAGAAAAGAAAAGAAAAACACACACTCATGCACAATAAATAATTAAAAGAGATTGCGTGATACCTAACGAACAATAATCATGAAAGTAACATAATTATTGTAATAATTTAAGCCATATTATTAGTGAAAAATTGTCAATCGAAGAATGACCTATATGATCGTGAAAAAGACTGAGGAGGGAACTAGCGTAGGAATATGAATACTTCACATTTACATTTCTTGGGGAAAGATGATTTTTAAAAATAATTTGACGTTAATTTTGTTATTCTAAACATTTGTTGTAAAGTTGTATCTGCTGATCATAAATGGAACTATATTTTTAAGCGCAATTGTGTAAAGAGTATCTGACTTTAGTAATATATCTTGAATAGATAGTAAGCACTGATCGAATATATTAAAAATAAGATAAGCCCAAGCAGGATTCAAACTCTCTACTTACAGACACATTGTTTTATACTTTTTTGTATATTGTACATACATGTATTTTGTTGGAGGAGTGTAGCATTGTCAATTTGCTACATTCCTTTGTGTTAAATATTCTTTGTCATTTATTTCCTCAATAAATGACCATTCTAATTCCTTACAAATGTGTTGTGTTAATGTGTTGAGTAAGTAACATGTCAAAGGGAGCATCACCCTATCAGTTATCCATAAATTATGTTTTATACTTTGTTTTGTTCAATAAGGAGTACATCACAATATGTGGGTGTTCCATGCCATCGTAAAGCTGAAAATTGTGCTTTACATGGTTAACTAGATGCTGTCATTAGACAGTAATACCAGCACCAAGTGTTAGCCTCTAAATAACACTCTCTTGTACCAGTTTTAGTCAAAAAGAAGTCCACATGCAATTTCCGGTAGTTTTTAAAATTATAATTTTCATAATTGATGAGTTCACATCCAATAATACACATATTGCCTTTATGTACAATTTGGGGTTGAACTGTTTGCATCTGTTTGTGATCTTCATATTATTTCCATTAAAAACCCGTTTCTAAATATGTCACAAACAAACATTCTTAGGATTTTATATTCTTATTTGTGCCCTCATGCAGAAAAAAAATATGATAAAATAAAAAAAAAAAATCCTTACCTACCTAACCTAATTTTTTCATCAGTTTACTCTAAACACACAATTTTTTTTCTTAGGCCTAACTGTTAGGTAACATTAATTTTGGGGAAAATATTATATTTTATACCCTTTATTTAATGTTTCGTTCAATAAGGAGTACATCACAATATGTGGGTGTCCCATACCACCTTAAAGCTGAAAATTGTGCTTTACATGGTTAATTACCTAATAAAATTGTGCAAGGGGTTTTTAAGAATAAAGTTATGAAAATACATGCAATACGTTACAATTAAATGATCTTTGTCTGAAGTTACGTACACAACACAGGTCTACAGGTTGCATTAGCGGGTTTTACTCAGCTCTTTGGTTAGATGGGTTTAACGTGGTGTACATCCATGTTTTTTTTGTATATGCAGAATAGGATGAATTAACATGAATAAACGTTTCTTTTGTGGTGATCAGCTAAAGGAATTCGTATTGTGCTAATTGGATTATCATTATGATGTTGACCAATATAGGTAAGTATAATACATGTAGTAGCGCAATATTATGAGACACTGGTATACAAAACAGTTAAGTTTTACTTTCACTTTCTAAAATGTGATCTCCCTTTGCCAGAATACTGTATCATCATTGTATCGTTATTTAAATAAGCTTATCTACAGTTTCTGTCATTTTAATTGCAGAATTTTTTTATTTTTTCATTTGTCAGACCTACACTATTGAGTTGACTCCATATTGACCCTATTTTGTATTAAATTTGGGTATTAAATATCATGTTTATGTGAGTTATAAAAGGGAGGAAGGGGAAAGGGCCTTAACCGTTCCCCATCCCCAGGATGTGTGGATTAGATATACATTTCTAGTGAGAATGAAGGCATACTGCAGCTTTTTTTTCCATTATACCCCCTACCCCATCATCATACACCAATAATAGAAAAAGAGTTAATGACTAATTTTCTTTTATCTTAAATTGCTCATTCTTTTTTGTCAAGAGATATGGTATGTCAAGATTTATGACTCATGAAAATTTGTGCATTTTAATCCTGATTGTTAACATACATGTATAATTATTATAAAAAAAATACATGCGATTTTATACTAGGGATCATGCAATCAATTGCAGAATTGCCAATCGGTTATTTATAACTTATTTTGACTGATTAATTTGTTAATCATTTTGAAAATAAAGACATTTCTAAATACATGTATAACATATTATCAATATTTTTTGTAGATTGATTTTGTAACTATTTAGGGCCCCACTCTGCAGATGCCCTATAGTGATCATTCTGTCCAATTCTGTTGATCATGTCAAGATACATTTAATACAAATTGGCCCCTGCCCCTTGGGTTATTCCCCCACCCCCAGAGTTGTTTTTAAACAACCACCCCCTCCTCTGAAATAGAAAATGATAATATTTTTTAATAACTGTTGAGATCCCTACCCTAGACCATATTTATTCTTCCTCCTTGTGTCATTGCACATCAGTTGGTACATGTATATAGGTTATGCCCCCTTTGAGATGCCCAGTGACTTTCGAGAGTTGGAACTAATCAAGTAATCTATCTTATTCATATGTAGCCCTATTCCTAGCCCTATCCCAATGTTGACCCTGCTTTGTTTTTTACAGCAAGCTCTAGGTTTTTGTTGACTGACTTTACAATATCTACAATTACATATAACATCTTGTTTATCTTTAAGATTAAAAAGCAATTCCAAAATCTCTTTATGTACATCTGACATCATACAGAAAAATACCAATCAAGAAATGATTTTGCTACTGTAAAAATGTGAGAAGAGACTCTGAATCTCTCTCCCCCCCCCCCCCCCCCCCCCCCGAAAACATGAATAGTTAAATATTTTTAAAATATCCTCAAAATCGATATCATCGAAATCCCCGCTCCTACCCTATATTTTTGTTTCTTGAATCATGACCATGTCAAGGCAAATCTGTTTGTGGTATTAATAGGTCATGGCCTCTGGGGGTCACCTTAACCCCACCCCACCCTCCCAAAATCAGAAATGATCAAATAACTTGAAAAAAATGCCTGTGATCCCCACCCCTAAAGCATAATTTTATATATTCTTCCTCCTTATGCATCTTATGGTACGTTATTTCAATCACAAGATATGAGGAGGTCCAGGAATAAGGTTTTTTTTATGGGACGGAACATCATTTTGCAGATAGTATTGACCCTCAGAATCAAATTTATATTTCTAAAGCCTTATTGCATATCTATGGCTCAGCCCCTGCTATATCCCTATAGATGATGTGGCTATTCATTTAATCATGAGAGGAGTTCTGGAAAGTAGGTTCTTTTAGGAGTGATAAACGTCAGTTTTCTGCTACTATTTGACTCCCTGGATGAAATTTAAATTTTTAAAACCTTAGTGCACACCTATAGGACAGCCCCTATCATATCTCAAGAGATGACACAGCTACTGCATAAATTGTAAGAAGAGTTCTGGGAACCGTATGTTTTTGGAAAAAACGTCATTTTTTATGACCACAGACCCACGTGATAAAAATAAAAATTCTGAAACATGATTACAGATCAACATGGCACCCTGAATCATATTCTAGAAGATCATTTGGCTACTGCATAAAGAAATTGACGTTTTTTGAAACCAGACTCTTTGTAAAAAAAAAAAGAAGTCATTTTTCAGCCATTTAATGACCCCCAGGACAAAATTGAAATTTCCGAAACCTTATCTATAAGACACCCCAAAACATATTCAAGAGATGATTTGTCTACTGTTGAAAATGTAAAAGGAGTTCGAGGAAGAAGGTTTTTTGTCAAAAAACGTATTTTTTTACCAATTTTTTGACCCCCAGGACTACCAGAGAATTTTTGAAACCTTTTTACAAAACAACATGACACCCCAAATCATACTCCAAGAGTTCAGTTTGCTGGTTTATAAGATGTAAGAGCAGTTTGAGAAAGTAAAACGTGACAGACGGACGGACTGACGGACGGGCAGACGGAACAGGGTAAGAACAATATACCCGAACTTTCTTTAGAAAGTGCGGGTATCAAAAGGACAGCATTATCATTAACACACTATGTATATTAAATTGTCTCCTTTCCTTCAAGATAAGTATTTTCCTGTTTAGTTCGATCGGACTTCCCTGTTTGTCACATTTATAGCTCTACCATGCTGACAAGACAACAAAAGTTTCATTTTTTTTTTAATTTTCTCTTCTTCATATGAAAAAGGAAGTACATGTATTACACGTTCGTCTGTTTTAAATACTAGTACTCTTTGTAAACCGAAAACAACCCGTGGTTAATACCCGTACACCCTTGATTGGACCTGGGTAACGAATTTATTTCCTATATATAAACGAAATAAATCTGCATTTTAACGTCACATTATTTAACTCCGGCTCGGGTGTACGGAAATTTACACCGGCTTATTAGACAATCAAATCTCGTGTTACGTGCTACATAGGAAATAAGTGTACTTAAACACGTTGTCAATATTGTTTTCGATGATAAATATGACCATGTTACCTTGTCACACATGGTGTACAACAGCTGTACAAAGTTACGGTTATTATATCTATAGATATACGTAACTGCTTACGCAAAGAAACCCAATCTCTCAACAAACAATGCATGTAAAAATTGCCAACGTATTATCATTATCATTTACATACATGTAGATTCAATGGTCCTGACGAGCCCTAACCCTCGGCATTTTTTTCCATACAGAACCCTATTCAACATATATTTTTTTATGGCATGATTTGATAATACTAACCCCCCCCCCCCCCCCCCCCCCCCCCCCCAAGTATATTTCTGTCAAACTCGTTTGAAATTGGTCTAAAGAAAGGGGGAAAATCACCCTTTTGACCTTCAAGATAGCAATCTAAGGAAAAATATGACGAGTTTCAAAAAAGATCTAGCTCCTTCGAAAATTAAGATTAATGAAAAACTTCAAAACTTGCTTGTGTTATTAATATCTAATTCACCGATTTTCAAATCTTTTTATAACAGAAAGCTTTATTACCCATGGCCAGTAAATGCTATGCATATATATTCCAAGAATCTATTTCAATGGATGCTTCCAGAACATGCATTATGATATTTCTGAGTAAAAAATCCGTGTAACGTATTACGTTGAGTCTGGCGTTAACGCCCAGGGGCTTTAGCAATGATGTAGATTGCTAAATATTTACACCATAACTAAAAGTTCGATGGAATTCATAAAGCATATGGCTAGTTATCAGAGCCCTACAAAATATAATATAATATAAACAATTTCATAAAATCCTCCATAGAGCTGGATGGAGCACGAACTAGTGTAGGATTTCTAATTTGTATGCCAGAATATTGTTATGAATTTGCAAAGCGGGAGTATCCGCTATCTAGAGAATTGAATTTTGCGCAAAATGAGAAATGAAAACAATTGAAATACCCAAAATTATTCAAAACCTATTCTGGTTGATCCATCACACACCAGGTCTTAGAGAAGTTTGCAAAAAAACATCAACATGCAAGATCATATAAACGAGAAATTGGGGAAAAGAAATTATTTTCATTTTATCCCCAGTGGCAAATTTGTGTCAATTGCTCTATATCAACTTATGATTTCACATCACGCAAAATTCTCAGATATTACACAGGAAATACCATTACAGTAAACGCTTGTTTGATCAAGACCATATTGTATTATTTTTATTATTGATGACGTGTTGGGCGATAGCGTGTACCATGGAATAATTTGTATATTCTTTGTGTATCGGCTGGAGAGAGAAGGAACTTTGTATTGCATATAGGTGACACCCTTAATCTTCTTATAGATAAGTAATTGAAAAAATAGATAATCTGTAAATATTCATTTTGCAAAATAATGTTTCTAAATCAGTATATGGAGTTATATGAAAATTCTTCCCTTAGCAAGAGTACTTGACAAAACAGATAAAACAATGTCTTATAACAAAAATCCACTGTCAGTTAGTTGTTGAAATGCTTGCCATCGATTTCTTTCCATTTTGCATCAACATTTTTTTTAAATTAAACTTTAGTGCTCATGAAAATTAATATAGCTGGCAAAAACGGTATGAAGCCCCCCCCCCCCCCCCATAAAAAAAGAAAAAAAATTAAAGTCACAAATTTACCTCACATCAATAAATCATTGCAAGCACATTAATGAAAGAACAATAATTTTAATTAAAAAATAATGAAATCTACAAAAATTCGATTTGAAGTCCAAGTAGAAAATCAATGACCAAATACATCTGATTTTTGTGAGTGTATAATTAATTTAAAAACTTTTTGAAATATGTTTGAAATCGTGGGATTGTATAAATGTACAATGTTAAGTTCGACTCCTCTCCACTTGAGTATTTTATAGTAAGTGATGCACATCATGAAAAATATCTATTTATTGACAGTTTGCTTTTAATTAAAAAGTTTACCAAAATCCCCAAAATCTTACGAAAACATACAACTAAATTTGGCACCTTGTGTAAAATGTAAAATCATTTAAGTATGACACTAAGGATATATATACTAGTAGATAAAATCAACCAAAATTAAGAACAAGTGAACATTTGGCAGCAAATTATACATTTAAAATCAATGTTCCGTGCATACAAGAATAAATACAGAAAAATACATAAATACACAGAACATCTACCCCCCCCCCCTCCCCCCTCCAAAAAAAAGAGAAAGGAAACATGTAGACAGCATATACATGTAGACAGCAAATTATACATGTTCAAGAGATGCTTCGTGTTTCATATATATATATATATATATATATATATATATATATATATATATATATATATATATATATATATATCCAAAAAGGATATGCAGACCACCACCAAATAAAGAACAGGGAAACATTTGGACCACAGGTGCTTGAGGACAGGACCGCCCTCCCACTCCCTCCAACCCCTCCATCTCTCACCCCCAAGTATGGGCCCCGGGGTCTTTACTCCTTTTTTTCCTATAAAGAACAAGGTAATGTGAACAACAAACTGTACATGTAAAATCAATGAAGAAGCTCTACTCTGGCCTGTAATGAGACGTGGCAACTCCAGAGACCAAAGCTTTGTGGAGGTGGGTCGGCTTGAAAAATGACTTCTGTCCATAACCGATTGATTTGATACCCTCGACAATCCTGGATGATATCTTAATATAAATGTGGTTGGAGAAAAATATTCATCATAGCTCTGCCCCCGAAATAGATTCACACTGGGGGCAAATAAAATATAGTTTTCATGGTATCTCTTGATGTCCAAGTCGGGTTTTTTTTTTTTGGGGTGGGGGGGATTTTGTTTTCAGTCGATGAGTGTGGGTGCTGCTAAAGATAAACTATTTACGTGACTTACAAAAATATGATAAAAACATAATTATCATGTAATTTCTGCGTTGTCCGCGTATGAATAATCAAAACTTTAAATACGAGTAGATATTCTTCAAGTGTTTCTTAATTTGTTATTATAACATTGTCTGCTTTGAAGGCGAAAAATCAGGTTTTCCCTAAAATAATACTATATTATTAGTAAGTCTTTTTTTTTAGTTTATTCCGGATTCTTAGGTCAAATACATGTACCTGTAAAATGGGGTTTTTTTTCTTCGGACTTTACAATAGATACTTTAATTATATTTGTTTCAGCATATAGTTTCCATAATAACATGGAATTGGATGAGGAAAAAGGGAGATTTTTAATATGGTTTTGCTAAATTTTCCTCAATATCATACCCGTAATCGATTATTCATTATTTATTTTTATATTGTGTAATTGGAACATGTCCTGTTTATTTGGATGTTTGCCTTTTGCCTTTTGTTCCTGTACCTTAGATATTCATCGATTGAAAGATATTTAAATATTGTTATAATTTATTGCAGTGCTGAAATGTGCACGTATATACATGTACAAAAAATACGTATAGGCCACGAAACACATCATCAACACAAAAACATTTCCCGAGCCCCTCTCCTTTTCCGTTAGTATTTCTTAAGGTGGTTTGGGACACTTCCATATTGTGACGTACTTCCTATCAAAATAAACAATAAAATAAGGTTTAATTTTATAATCCTTTTAATTTCTCGAAATAGTTATCTAACAGCAAGCGTAATGGGTTAGAGTGTTAACTACGAATCTGTAAGTCATGAGTTCGAATTCCGCTGGGGCTTTAATATATTTTTCTTTTCCAAAAATGTGTAAAACATAAAATTTGGTCAAATATTGAAAATTCGTAAATGGAAATGTACTATCATTAATAGCAACAGCTGTCCCATGCCACCTTACGTAAACAACACACTTTGAAGGTTGTCAGTATTGACCAATCTCATAAAACGATTAAAATTAATAGCTAATTAACAGATCAAAGAAAAAATAATAATATTTCTGTAAAAAAAACGGTAACTATAAAAAAAATCATGATACACATGCACTTTACATATTAAGATTCAATTTAAGGACATTTAGTCCGTCAAACATGCAAATAGTCTTCTCCGCCAGTTTTGAACTTTAAGTTAACTTACACATGTACATGTATAACTCATAGCATCTTGTCCCACTAACAATATTCTTAACATTTACGATGTATATGATACATATTTATTTAACTAAATATGTAGCACCCTCCGATTCATCAATGCAACCACTTTGTAAGAAACTTTGATCCGGAAAAACGTACTTACACATTTATAACAATGTATTATGCTCGTTTGCGGATTTGATTGGAATTGTCATTCTCTCTCTGCCTTTAAGCGTGAATCAACACAAATACATAACCATTCAGAATGAAAGAAAAAGAAAAGAAAAAAGGTAAAAAAAGTGAAGAGGATGATGGAGATGAGGAGGACGAAAAGGAAGAAAAGGATGAAAAAGACGATGATGGTGAGTCGAAAAAAAATTCCGGAACAGATTAAAAAGTTCTAATCTCTCTCTCTCTCTCTCTCTCTCTCTCTCTCTCTCTCTCTCTCTCTCTCTCTCTCTCTCTCTCTCTCTCTCTCTCTCTCTTACAAAATGTTCACTATGTTTCTCTTTGATTAGGATGGACACTTTTTGCTCAAACTATTTACAAAACGCAATGAGTGTTGTTTATATCAGTCATTTTCATAACCCCTGAAAAAAGAATTGTGTTGACGTATAACCGATCTTTTCACTTTATCTCCCTTAGATGTTTACAAAATTACAAAAAATACTTGGACATAAGATGGTCTCCTTTTTTTTGAGTAGGAAGTGAAATGGAAAATTCTTTAGTTTTGGAATAAGCATATTTTAGTAACAGTAATTGTGCAAATAGGAGTAAGAATTCCTCATTTCCTCTTCAATAAATGCAATATTATTTTTTTGGAGGGGTAATTTTGAAGCTTAACACTAATATCTAGAAATAATTTTAATAAGATCAATTGGAAACTGAATACCTCAAAATTAAAACTTTCTGATCACCAATCCAACTTCCATCTTGTTTGGTGGTATACTTGATGAAAATAAGAAGTGAAGTGCAATCTGAGTATTGTATTATTTTATGTTCTGTGTTATTAATGCAAATACCCTTTATTTCTTTGTTTTGTTTAATCAATATAACAAGAATTATTTCAGCACAAAGAATAGATAGATAAGGAACAACATTCTTCAAATGCAATATATAAAACTGGATTGATTCATACAGGTTCCGGTTATGGCAGTACAACTTCTCAGACAACAGAATGGTCGACATCGAGAACAACAGTGAGGACAACAGTGAGCACAACAGGGAAGACAACAACATTAACAGCATCTAGAGAATTGACAACAGATTCGGTATCTCCGAGCACAACTTTGGTGTATAGGGAGGACTCTACTTCAGTTATGTCAACTTCTTCTCAAGCAGGTTTGTGTACAAAGAGGCTATAAAAATATATATACTAGGCAGGAATTGATTGCATGCATTACAATAGGTTTAATACAACTTACAAGGAAATTGACAAAAAATAACTTTTAAAAATGCTAAGATAAATATATATTTTATTTCGTTTTTTAACATACATTGTATTATTTTTCGAACTTTTCGAACACACACAAACTGTCACACATAATTATATATCTACAAAAGCCGACATAACATCATCGAAAAACCATCACTGTGTTTGAAACGGATGTTTTTCACCGCCGATCAGAATAGTGAATACGCCATGTATCTTTTAAGTCATGACCTAAAAAAAATCATAACAAGGATTTCTACATGTAGTTTGGCAGACATGTACTTAGTGCATGTAACGTGTACCTAAAATAGACTTTCAAGTTGATAGAAGACTTTGTATAAGGGTTTCCTCATTTAAAGGATGAAGACCAAATCCTTACAGATTTTTTCTCTTTAGAGAATTACATGTTTTTGTATTTTAATTGAAACATTCAAGATGTGAATCCTGATTGCTCAATATTACTTATTACGTTTGTTACTGACTGACTACAGAAATATATCGGGTTGATTAGTCTCATAGACGGCGAGGCAAAACGAAATGTTTTGTTTTCCCGAGGACTATCAAGTGAGATATTTATTTCACAAGAAGTGATGATCTTCAAAAATCCATGTATAAAAGAGGTTACGATTCGTCCATTCTAACACAGTCGATCTCTTCAAAATCTCATTATCACCTCTCAAATTGTCTTTGAAAATCTTTGCTGCACCCTTGTTCTTTTATAATGTTTTGGTGCTGTTTAGTGTTAAACGTTTTCTCGCTTTCCTCCACAGAGGTTGGAGAAAATCTCGACGCTGCCATTTAATTATGATACAGACTCAAAAATGTGACACAAAGGGCAACTACTCTAATTTAAAAGTAATTTCAAATGGCAGCTACTCCAAATATTTTAAGAAATTACGGAACACGGTTTTTGTATCGAATATTGTGAAATTTCGAGATGAGTGGGCAAAGCGTCGGCCATATTGCCGAATATAATTAATTCTGAACAGACGGACATAGAGGTATATCCACCAGTCACCTGTCATGTTTAAACCAATGAAAGTGTGACATTTCAGTCCGAGGGAAAACAATTTGTAATATGATACACAACAAACTTTTATTAGCCATTGTCCCCCATTTCGTATGTTTATATTTTACTCGTGTTAATGTGATTCATGGTACTAAGTTTCTGAATGATTGGAACATGAATGAAGAACACGAAGTATGCATGCTTCAGATCCATTTCACATAATATATTACCCGATGTACACTTCACATACTTCACAATAATTACACATTATGAGTTTCATCCTGAGGAGGCTAAGCAGTCAACAAATTATACATCAGATCCACTTTCAATTTGTATAGCTAGCAACCATTGTTTAGTAAAGAAAAAAATCCCATATTTTCAAAATAATTTAAAATTTCTAAAAGTAGTTTTCTTATATCTTCATACAGAGCTCTTTTGCTTAAGAAGATTTATATAGTCTAAAAATTGCCAGGATTATACATTTCCCTTAAATGCAGAGTGCCTTGAACACATTATGAGTAATCAACCTCAAGCTCTTGTATCCTTTTAAATGCGTCATCAAAACTTGACATGCTTTGCATATATGCCTCTTACTATATTTAATTCTATTCAAATTATGAGGTTCTGGCGATATTCGATGACTTCCCAGGACATCGGGGATTGATTGGGGGGGGGGGGGGGGGGGGGTGGGAGGGAGGATGGGTCACAAATCACACAGCGAAAGCGGTATGCCGAGCAATTTAAAGCATCTTATTCTATTTACCAAAAAAAAAAGCTGTTTGGAATATAAAACATTATCTATGTTTTGTACACTCATGTAGTTTATAAAACTGTATCATACAACTTTCATTCTTTTTCGTTTTAATAGAAATGCTTCACGAATCAATGCAAGAAATACAGCATTATGCTGACATATCAACTATCGCATTTTTTAAATCTTTTTTCTTTTGTAGCTTAAAATTTTCTGTTTGTATTTAATAATATGCCAGTTTTTTTTTTTAAATATTGAATAAAATAACTGGTTTTTTTTTCATTTGGACTCTACACATTTCAAACTGTTTAAGCAATACATCTTTTTTTGTTCTATAACTATGATTTTTAAAATGTTTTCGATGTTTTACGATTCTTTACATGTATATAAATTATATGAACTCAAATTTCAGAGTACACATTTTTTTCATTCATCAATAGTGTGCATGTACATGTAAATGTATTTGAATTTTACTGAAGCGTATTGGGGCTAGAAAATAAAATACCTTCATGCTTTGTTTTAATACTAGTTACTAGTTAATTTAATTTTGGAAATATGGAAATAGATATAACGAAATACAAACTATATACAAACTGAATGTATTCAAGAACAATGTTTGAGAATAAAATTTGAGAGTTTAAAAAAGTTAGACCATAAAAACAAATTGGACAACTATATAATGCAAATAGGAAACACAGTTACGTATAATTGTGTCATAGGAACTATACATTGCATCAGAATTTTTTTTATAAACACTGGTGCAGGCATTTTCAATTTATCATTAATCGCAACACGCATGTAACATATTTCTTTTAAAAGAGATATTCAATTGGAAAATTAATAATCTGAAGAAAACCCCAACAAATTCCTTGTCAATTTTTTTTTTTTTTTTGTAAAATTCGCAACTTCTCGGGCATTTGACGGCAGAGCTCGAAAATACGAGCTCTTCCGGAAAGATCCGAGAAGTTGCGATAACATTGCTTTTTTAAAAAATGTCATTATTTAAGTGCATCTATCAAAGTTTTACTTATAACAAAGATATTTTTATACAGAAATTTCAGATCTGTATAACCGAGCAAGCCAGAATGCAATCGAAGTTCCAGTTGTTCTGATATCTGTGCTATTCTCAGTGTTCCTTTTGGCAGTTGTCTTTCTTTGTCTTATCTACAAATCTAGGATAAAGAAGATCTGGAAACAAAAAGTTAAACAGGTAATCGCATTTTTCTTACTTGCAAGATGCATATACATAACTTTTTTTTTATTAGGATGAATGAATGAAAAGTAAAGAGTGAAAATTATGATACTCTTCATGGAGGTCAACAGTGCATCTAAAATTTAAAGAATTAATATGTAGTTCTAGTCATTTTAAAGAATATTTTAAAATCTTTAACAAAGTAAATTTAAATTTTCAGTAATCCAAACTTATTTTGAAAAATGAATGTTAACATTCATAGGCGGAAAGATGGTTAAATGATTTGTTTATTATTTTACATTTCAGCAGTTACGGGGCCATAGAGGATTCAACTCGCATAGAGTAGGAGAATCCGGTCAAAATGTCACGTACTCTGTCTATAACTCTGCCTACTCATTCATTGAACACGACGTTATCGTGTCGTCACTTCCGGAAAACATGGCTGCGCGGCAAAACAAAGTCTCGCCGGAAGACAATTACAATGTTTTGAACAGAGAAAATAACACTCATAATAATTTGGATCAAGCAAACAATCCTAGCAACATTTCGGAATATGACTTGTTGAATCAATCAAAGAGAGCTACATCGATAGAGAATATCAGTGGTAATTTATACCACACTGCCGATCCAGTTTTCATCGAAGCGAATCACGAAAATGCGTACGACACAGCAAGTCAATCAAATGTTTACAGCTGTGCTAATGCTGGAAATATTAATAGCAGCGCAAACCAAATAACTGACGATTACAGCGTGGCCAACCAAATAGCTAACAACAACGAAGCGAATCAAACAAATGTTTACAGCAGCGTCAATTTAAACCAAGACACGTTTTACAGCTGCGTAGAACAAAGAGATGACGAATGCAACACAGCTACTCAAGTGACCACCCACAACAGATCAGATACAACGGATAATTACTACATCCTGGGTCCAACAAATATCCAGACTGGCACAAACTAGGAAATAAACATGTTGCAATTAAACTACAAATTATAAAAAAAAAATCGTGTGTGTGCAAAAGAGCTGAAAATGTTGAAACTCATATGCTGTATTATGTCTTTATTTTGTTTTATATTAAAACAATATTCATACATGTAGGATCAGTTGTGTCTTTTAATGTGGTTTTTTTTTTAATATTTAATAATAAAAGCAAGACTTGCTACGATTACATATTATGTTTGATAACCCGGTAAAGCTAAAACATTTTTTCTCAGTGTGAATAAATTCGTATGAAATATTATTAAAAAAAGAAGACTTACATTGGTTTTCAATGGCTAGGATACCAAATAAATTGAATATTATGCAATATTTGTGAAAAGATTCCTTTTTTTACATTGCTTTAAAATGCAATGATTAGCTTATTAATAATTCAATGGCAACTTTGATTTCAAGTTCAAATAAAAGGAAAGTTTAATATCGGGTTTTTTTGTGTGTCTTCTTTATATGTGTTGATTTTGCATGGATAATTTCTTGATCGGTCGAACCTAAAGCAACATTGAGAGCTCGAACTCCATGGACCTGCACGAACTGATATCAGACTTCCATGTAGCCTGCACATATGCATAGCTACCGTGGTAGCCTTCACATGAATGGTATATATATTGGTTATATCTTATAAATTGTGTAACGTTTGAATGGTACATGAAATAACACTTATTATACTTTTACTCCTCTTTTACGGATAATTAAGTATACGCATCGTTAACAGTAGATTATTTTATCAAGAAATTAAAAATGATCAAATCGATCATAATTTAGCAGCACTTTAAATGTAAAACACACTAAAATATAAAAAAAAAAAAAAACATTGATTGATTCAAAATCAGCTCATGCGACAATATGTTAACAATAAAATGGACAAGGACAAAGAGGTTGAAAACTTTACAAACATTACCATTGACTCATCCTAAATGTTGCAAAACGCTGCGGTTTCTACTAGTAACTGTACACGTAGTACTACATGTAATTACAACATCTACAGTCACCTTGATTCATCATGTACGTGTAACGGCTTCCAATGCATTACTGTCATCACAGGAAGTTTGACTTTGTTTATAGATCTACACAGGTTTAACTCTTATTGCTGAACATTTCAGTCTCTTTCGCTCTTTATTTTTGTTTTGTCGGCCTATAATAACCATTCAAAATGAGGAAAATTCCAGTCCACTTCTCTGGACGGTGGAAAAGAGATGATAGTGACGACGAAGGTGAGTTGAATAATCTCTCTCTCTCTCTCTCTCTCTCTCTCTCTCTCTCTCTCTCAAATAGGAGTGTAATAAATTATACATTCTTCTCTAGATAGGTATGTGTAATTTGGAAGCATTTTATTTTTGCCAACGACGACGTGAATTGATATCGAGTACTTTTTTTTTAATTCATTGGCATATATATTGTATATCATTTGATAAGATGTTAAAAAAATTGGCACTGCGTTATTTTCCATCATTTCATGATTCATATTAAAACCATATTTTATAAACAATAATAAGATTTTATAATTATAAGATTTTATTAACAAATATTGAAGCAATGTGGAATTGCTGGAAATAATAAATGGCACGATCGATTTGTCAGATTTTATCCGTGAACGAATTGTTTTGATTTGAACCTGCAATTGAACTTTTTACACATTAAGTGATGTCTTCATTTCAAAATTAAATAAATTTTACGTAAATGATGTATTCTGACTTAACACGGAATCAAAGTCATTAATTGCAAATAAAATTCCAAATTACGCGCCCTTGATTGTAGGTTGTGTTGTTCATTTAACATCTGTATCATGTGCCTCGAGCTCGTGTATACATTTATGACTTCGAGTGGCATTTTTTTTGCCTAAAATCTAGATTCGGATGAAGGCAATAAAAACACAACACCACAGACAACAATACGGGTAACATCGAGAACTACATGGTACAAAGAGGACTCTACAACGACTAAATCAGTGGCTTCCCCATCAGGTATGTATATTATAGCCAAATAATCAACTTATCCGATTGGCAAAAGTTAAAGAACAAGTTATATACTACACTGTTAGATATCTACTAGTATTGATCAACTAATATTTTTTATACATGTACATGTAATAAAATATTTTACCAAAGGACCATATTCGATAAGATCCAATATTTGCCCCCCCCCCCTCCCCCACACACACACACACACACACGCGCGCACACACACATTTTTACACAAATTTATAAGAAAAAAAACGTCATATTATATTATACTGATATTTTGAAAATATATAAAACTTAATATGTAAGTTACAGAAATCTAGAATTTTGACAGCACCATTCATTCCTCGTGCCTCTATGACGTCACGAAAATAGGCCCACTTTTTGCCATTTCTCAAAAACATAAAAAAATCACCATTTCCCTTCATATTCAACAGTAGAAAATATATTATTGTTCATATTATTTTGCACAACATGTTAAAAAATAATGTTAGAGCAAGCATGCGCTCGATTTTTCAATTTCAAAAAACCGATGGGAAAGAACAAATGTTTTGCCTAATCCGCACTTTTTGTGAAATTAGATCATCATTAATATATCATATTTCATTATGACATCGATCAGCCAGTATATTTTGTTAAATTTTAATTATGTATTTATTCGAACTTCTAATGCTCTATTCATAACTTTAAATTTTGGGGCATAAAACACTTTATCCCGCACATAATCCTTTATATTAATTAGTATCAGTTTGGAAATAAACGACCATAAACCTTGTTTACTACCGTCGTGTGTCTAAAAGGGCCAAAAATATGACAAAAAATATAAATGTTACAATCTAATTGCCTGGAGAAAAGATCATACAATATATATGTAAATGGCTTACAAATTACATGTAATTATGGGTAATCAATCATCACTGAAATAATTTTAACCTAATTAGCTTCTTGACTTACTATGCCCAATACAAGGCGACATAAATTTTGTCTAATGCACATAAGTTTATGTACAATTATATTTTTATCTCTAAAGATATCTATAAAATGTTTGTAATAAAACCTGCTCTAGGAGAAGTTTTGACAAAAAAACTCATTTTTTTTTTGCAAATGAATTGTTTCTTATATCGGTATATTTGGTCATCTAAAGTTTTAATCCCATGCATTCTTCTTAAACTTTTAAAGTTGAACAAGATAATCTCAAACATGTCAGATAGATAAAATGTACTTATAGATGTATTTAACAAACACGATATCTAATTTAATTTTTGTCAGATTATGTGCTATATGCATCACATGCAATTTTATCAATTGTAGACTGTTTGTTCTCCATGGACCTTCAGATTTGAATATGAATCTACTATAAAAGAAGAATAATTTTCTAAAGGTCAATAAACTTTAAATTTATACTCGTAACACTAAACTAATTTTGATTTGATTAATCTAGTTTTAAATTGATTAAACTAATCCAGCGTTTCTGAAGAGGAAAAAAGGAAGTCATAGCCATGGATAACAAAAACTGCAGATTCTTGAGATTTTTATTTGAAAATCTATCTTGAACTTTTAAATTAGAAGAGCTAGAAATTTTTACATGCATATGAATACGCCATATATTTTACATTACAAAGCTACCATATTATCATATGTTTGCATTAGTATCGATATCTATTATTGATTATTACTATCAACATAATATTTGCATAACGTTGCATTAAAAAGAAATGCTTATAATCAAACGCCGTCATCGTTTCATTGGGCAACACTGGATTTCAGTCTTGTCAGTTCTGGGTTGTTTGTATTACAATTTAGATGTTTAGATTTACCGGGTTATTAAACATACTATACGCAAAATCGTATGTAAGTCTTGCTTTAATGAATTTAAAAAAAAAAAACAGAATAAAAGACACAAATGATTCTACATGTATGGATATTGTTAAAACATAAAAAAAAACCAAAAACATATAAATAAAATATATAAGTATATTTAATAGATAGATAAAGATATAATACAGCCTGTCCTTCAACATTTACAACTCTTTCCACTCACAAAAGTTTGGTTTTTTTTTTTGCTGATTTCAGTTCTGACTATCAGAGCGAACAAGGAGGATGTGGACGTTGCGGTGATTCTGGTTCCAGTATTATTCTCATTGCTCCTATTGGCAGTTTTTATTCTTTGCCATATCTACAAAATTAGACTAAAAGCGACCTGGAAGCAAACGATGTTACAAGTAACTACTGATATTTGGTTTCATCAGCTTTAATAATAGCATCAGTATAGAACCATATGTATAATCATATTTATCTACTAGTATATTACTAATGTATATCTGCCTCTCTTTATAACTTCCATCATTTCAAAATATAGGGTAAAGTATCAATATGAGCCAATTACAAATCATATCAAAAGTGAATTTAAATCGCCTAGCTTTTCTAAAGTTATTTGGTAATGCTTGCTTTCGTTTTTTAAGGGGATGGGCAAATGTTTATGATATATACTTACTTTTGTCAGTTGAAGAATAGACGGATATTGGATTCAAACACAGGTGGTATTACCAGAGAAAATATTCAGGTTTGTGTTCATAACTCCGGGTACACTTTGAACGACAAAGATGTAGTAGTGTCGTCACTTCCGACAGAGCTGCCCGCGAAGCAAAAACCAGTTGTCTTGGACAACAACTATAGCGTTTTGAACAGAGAAAATGAAGCAGAAAATTATCGAGCAAAGAATCCTAACCCTTCTGAATATGATCTGTTGAATCATTCAAAGAGAGCATCATCGGTAGAGAATACTAGTGGTAATCTTTATAACACTGCCGATCCAGTTCTTAATACATGGAATCAAGAGAGTGCTTACGACAAGGCAAATGAAGGGAATAACATGTACATGTACACCAGAATAGGTCAATTAAAATTTACCAGTGCTGCAAACCAAGATATTTATAGCAGAACGGATCAAGAAAATGATGATTACAGCAGGGCAATGCAAGGAACCAATAAACGCAATGAAGACCAAACAAATTATTACAGCAGTGACAACCATAGTTAATATTACAGCAGCGCTAATCAAAGAAATGTTTACAGCAGTGTCTGTCAAAGACACAATGATGACAGCATGGCTACTCAGGAGACAACCGTCAAGAAAGTAGATAACGCAAAATACCTTATACGCTTAAATCGGAGCGAATCAAACAAATACTCGCATCAATTCATGATAAGTTGAGGAAAACCAATTACAGTAGCTGTATGAAAAAAAATAGTGATGTACATTGTTTTACATTGTTTAAGCATAGTTATAATACATCTTGTTTTTTTCACAATGTTTATCGAATAAAACGTTGGATTATTACATCATAATGTGGCAATACCATTGAAGACAAGTGTTTCAAACTTTATCAGTATTTATGATGTATACACTGTGTATTTGATATATATTCAAACATTTTACATGAATTAACCAACCTTGAGAGATAAATTAAATATGTCTCAAAGCGAACACACGACCGCTCTGCTTGACGGCTTGGACTAGAGTGCCACTGGGGTATTTTAATAATGTAAGAGGACAAACAGGGTTCAGTATTTAAAAACAAACCGGAAAATTTAATCATATGCCAGTAAGCAAAAAAAAAGTTAAGTTAAACATATACCAGTAGACAAAAAGGTAAGTACTTTACAAAAGCATAAGGTTGCTTTTAAATACTGAACCTTTCGATAACAAAAGGTTTAGTATTTAAAAACAAACCGGGAATCTTAATCATATGCCAGTAGACAAAAATGTTGCATACTTTACAAAAGCAAAATAGGCCATTGAATAAATGATGATTATTACTATTTTTAATAATGCATGTTTATAAAGTTCATGATTGTGTGATAGTTGGCCATTGCTATAAAATATGTGAATAGGAGTGGACTCTCATTCGTGAGTACTGGTTATGTTTCTTTCCGCGATAAACATAAACATGTATTTTGTCTTCACAATATCGTAATATCGTAATATAATATAGACATATTACAATGCTGTGGATATGATTAATAACACTGTGTATGTATTGGACAAAAATTATCAAAATGAACGCTTATTCTTGAAAACAGGAAAGATATAGATATCAAAAACCCATATAGGCTAAAATGGATCGTTATATAATTGAAAGTTGTCGCAATATACATGTAGATATACAAATGATCATGCAATCATAAGTGGAAATATTGCACTCGAGAAAACGGCATATAACCGATGAATAAATGAATAACAGTTATACTACGACTAACTATCTTGTTTTGTAAATATAAATAACTATCATGGGGATCATCAATGGATAGTTACTAGTCTTGAAATCAAGATCCGTTTTCACAAATTATTAGAAAACCCTGTAAAAATTGATAGTTCATATAAACATTACATATATCTATTATTAAAATTAATATAATGAGAAAGCAAGAAAAAAATGATCCTCAAATTGTTTGTTTTTATAAAGGAAAAGTGGTGGCATATTGAAACATTAAAAACAAAATTACGAATAATGACGACCTGTCCAAAAGAGTGTTTTCCGCAATAAGTTTTTATTGTGCATATTACAATTTGCGTAATATGATAGAACAACTTTAATTGGCGAGGCATGTATTGTTAAATGTTCTGTACGTGGTTTAATCGAAAGCCCGAGAAATGTTACGCAATACTCAGGGATGAATTTGATAGGGAAATTCTTAAGTGTTGCTTCCGGACAATATGGATGTACGTAGAATGTTATAAAATATGCCATATCTGTCAGAGAAAAGAAAAAAAAACCATTTTCACTGAACTTCAAAATATTCATATACATTTACTTACACAATGTACCTGTGCACTATGAGATAATTTTCATTTTATTACTTTAGTTATATCAACCAATTCAAATAAAAAATAGTTTAATAAAAAAGATACCTACATACTTAAAAAAATACAATCAAAATTCCTTAAAAGCCTTTATCTTCTTTTTGATTCGAGAGGGTACTTACAATACATCTACATGTACAGTTTACTTATCCTCGTTTCAATAGTAATTCGTTCATTATTAAGATAATCATTTCCCTTGAAAGTTATTTATAACGAACCTGCATTTTCCATCTCTGTTCTTCATTATAGATGTTGCTGAGGAATATTCACTGATAATTTAGGTAAAAATATATCACGAGGAACAATTAGGAAAAATGGAAAGAGTTTAAAGATTTTACTTAAGACTTGTAAACTAATAACACTGAGTTTGGCCAAATTCACCAGTTACACAACTTACGTTTTTTTTTTTTTACCTTAAAAGTTTAAGAGAACGATCTTTTCATTTGCATAATGTCCCTCCTTTTTTCTCTCTTAAAGTCTAAACTAAAAGGAAAAATTTCTTTTAAAAAAAAATATTTTATTGCATCATATGGTGAAAAAAAAAATCTCGAAACAAGTATCAGGAAATAAAACATTAAAGCTTGATAAACAAATGTACGAAACATGCTTTTCTTATAGACTTAAATGGAAACCTTAACAGGAAAGAAATCAATCTTAACTCGAAAATATTTACAATACCTAGATTTAGTAATATTCGTTTGGAAAATCACATAAACTGGTACAAATATATTGTGACCAAACTTTCTATTCGTAAAATTTCGTGAAAATTGGTCAATTTTCAATAAAAGGCGTTTGACCAGATATGTGTTGTGTGGGTAGATCATTTCTTAAAAAAAATACGAGTGCATTCCGTCTCCTATTGATGGTAGACAACAAAGAAAAGAAAAAGAAAGCCGGGTAAATTTAAGCAAGTCTTTTTTGACGGGTTTTGTTCCAAATTGTGTACTGATTACAAACATGGCTTAATGATATCATTTATAATCTTATGATGTATGTATAAATGCAAATGAACAGAAGAAAAAAAAAACCAAACATGCAATGAAATATAAAACAATAAAGAAATATAGAAACGTGTACACATATGTAAATACATGTATATTCAACGATGTTTATCAAAATTAACCGGGCGAGTTTGGCATTCCAAGTCCTTTACTCACGACAATAAACAATAGTGTCCCTCTTCTGAAATTGATTTAAACAATTCATATATACTCCGCCAAGCGTTTGGACGGTCTGGAAAACTGCATATATGAGGGACATAGTTGGTCAGTCACTAGGGGGTATATCCCCTGGGCCTCGCCTTAATCAAAGCGGTGTTGATCATGTCAGCCAAGGGCTTTCCTCCCCTTTTCATGGTTAGTATTTATTTTTCTTCTATTTATATCTGTTCTTTACATCTTTAAGACTGCGCACGTTTTTAGGAAAGAATTGAAATAATCCAACAGAATATTTGTGTTTTGTATGTCAAAATTTAAGGATTTTGTTTCTTTTAAAACCATTTTATTCTCAATAAGTCTGTTGAAACATAATTACATTATTTTTGAAAAATTGTTAAGTGTAAACATGACCAATTTTAATAGGCTATCTCCAACTTTTTGTTTGAATAGAAAAATGTTATATTATTGTTATGTATGAAAAAAACCCCAGTTTTATTATCATCTTTAAAACAAAAGTAAATTTATGCATGTTTATATTTTAATCATCTTTTTGCAGATTTTATGGTAAACAGTTTATTGAGAAACTACATGATAAATCAATGGAATGTTGGAAATAAATCTTTAGATGGAAGAAATGTTTCTCTGTCCAATAGAACTGGTAAGTTAACATTTAATGGACATCGAATATGAATAAATTATTGTACATTAATATAAGACATATAATAACTACAGGGGAATGCTATCCTATTTATTCCCCTTGTGTGGCCTCCAAATACTGGACTATTGCCAAGTTTGTTTGTGCTTGCTACCGAAGATGAAAATCTGTGTCATTCAGTCAACCTAAGAGTCAATTCTATACAAAATGGGGTCACTTCCCATAAAAATAAGTATCGGCTAGACAGCCTTGTATGTCGCTTCTGTGGTATATTTCAAGGTATATCATTGACTTTAATGAAGTATAGCACACATCTTAACAGATCAAGTTTTATAAAAAGGGGGGTTGTCTTGGACGCCTATATAATACATTCGAGGTGTTTTTCCGAGCTCTGTCAGAAAGGCCCGAGAAGTTCCGATTGCTATTTTTCAGTCTCATTTTAAGTTGCCTGGGTGGCAGAGTTTCATCTTGTGTTAGTACTTCTATTGTTATAGTACTTTGATTTCTTGGAGTTTAAAATCTTGTTTGACAACTCTCTGTTGTAGATTTAACATTGGCAGATACACCAGAAGAGGATTCCTCCCACATCCTGATCTTGGTTTTAACTCTTATTCTAGCTGGACTTATAGTAGCATCGTTTGTGCTGTTTGTCATTCTATTCAAGAATGACATATATTCACTCACAACCAACGTTTTTAAGGTATTGAGTTCACATATTATAAATACAGATGAATTCTGATTCTGTAAGATTTTAAAATATTTTCTTATTTGTGCCTTTTTAACAAATCAGGAAATAAATCTTCATAGGGTTGGATGGTAGTGGCCATTTGTAGACTGTATTGATCTCCTTTAGAAGAAGAGCTCTCTATAATATAAAGATATAGGAAAATACTCAAACTAAAGCTAAAATTTATGGAATGATTTTTCACTCCATAACAGTGTACTATTGCTAACATATTATAATTATCTAACATTTTTAGATACATGTATATATGATGGGTAATTTGTTGACTTGCCTCCTTAAGCTATTTAAAAAAAATTGAATTGACAACATTTAAAGATACAATGTATATTCTTATTTTCATCTTTTCTTTTTTACAAAACAATCAATGCACTTTAAACGTTATGTTATTCTTTAATGGTTTTTGTAAATAACGAAAACACAAAGTGTGGTATGCAGGTAACATTTTTCATATGAATTTATTAACATTTTCTACAACAATAAACTGATGATATTTCATAGCTCGGACCTGCCAGAAAACAGCAAAATGAGTCTGAAGAACAGCCTGCTCTTTGGAATGAAGATGAGGTCACGCTCTATTCTACAATTTTTCTTGCCGATGCAAATCTGGATGCTGCGCAAGAAAACTTACCAGAAGACGATAAATTGAGTGATAGTAAAAGCCAATCCGAGTACAGTCGTCTAAAACGAAACTATGGAAACAGAAAAAAGAGTGAAGAACACAGAAGTGAGAACCCTTATGACAAGGTGGTAGTACACACCCAAGCTATAAATAGATTGTCCTCACAATCATCTGACGATTACACACCACACTGCACGACTTCGTCAACTGTTTACGTCATCAGCGAATTTCCGGAAGTTTTCTGATATTGAATTTAAGAATAAACATCAACATAATATTTGTTTCTTTTTTGTTTTGTGTTTGCGTGTTATTTTGTATGTTTGCCCCCCCCCCCCACCCGCCAAAGAAAAATAATTCAATTGTGTTCGTTGTATTTAATGCATTGCCTATCTAATACAAAGGCTTGTTACCCTACAATCAGAATTTCAATTTAAGTAACCATCTGTATGGGAATGATCTTATTGAGTGTAGTGTTAGTTTAACTGTTTAATTATCTAATATGGACGTCATCTGTATGTAAAACAAAACTTAATCAAACATATTTTGCTAGAAGTCCTATTTAAGTATCAATAAACTTTTAAAAGACGAGTTTTCCTTACTGTTAAAGTTTTTCTAGGTATTTGTTTGATCTCTCTTATCGATTTCCAAATACATAAAAAAATTCTAGTATAATATCACAAACAAAGACTAAATATTGTCTAAACTTCAAGTAAATTCTAATTATGAAGAGCGTAAGCACGCCACTTAAACACTGTCTGTACTATTCATGACAATGAACCCCCTGAAGTGTATTCTCGGTAGATATGTCTGAACAGGAAGAGAACAACGAAAACTCAGTCATACCGGAAAGGACCGACTGGTGTATAATGAATCAGCTACAGAAATAACACCAAAGGATTGAAAAACCATGTTTTGTTTTTATTTCTTTAAAAACTTCCAACTGAAACGTAATTCAAAAGATGGACATACGAGACTTTCCTTTTCAAAGACTTGGTAGTCCTGGGATTGAGAAATCCGGTGTTGACTACAAAGCTACTGGGCTTTCGCAGCCTCTGAACGGTAGGTGGAAAACTTATCATATTTTACGATGTTGATTTAACTAGCTACCTTTAGTTTTTATTTGTCTTCTATCTTTGTTTTCCTTTCATACAAGGAACTAGAAATTAGAGTATCTCTGTGTTAGCAGAAAAGAAAGACATGTTACATAATAGTTGAGGTTTATTGTGTGCTTGTATCCCAACTCCCGTTTTGTAGTAGTTTAAAGCATTGTTAGAGTGTACGTATACTGTGAACTGTACCTTCGGTGTACATGATAGAAGTATGAAGAACAAGTAGTATATTATTCTGAAGTATGCTGTGATTGATATAATACATGTAAAAATGTCCTTATCAGTACTGAATTCAATTCGAATGATTCCCTCTCTAATTCTGTTCTAGCGCAAGATCTACAAAACAGGGAAGTGGAATTAAGCTTGGAAATGTCTGTCAATGGTACTTCAAATGACATCTTTGTCAACTACACAAGTAAGTCAGTTTTATGACCTTACGTGAGATTTTTTTTTGTTTTATAACCAACTAAGCAGGACATTGATAACAAAACACTTGAAGGATATCGAATCACTATTTATAATATAACTTCTTTAATGTGCGCTGTTCTTAAATAGTTTTACTTTACTGGAATATGCAAATCTACGTGTACATGTAAGAAAGTTATATACATGTTTATGGATTATAAAAAATTAAAGTAACGAAGAAATCTAAAGTTACTGTGGATACTTGTAATATTTGTTTGCTTAAACATTTGACACCCACACACACCAAAAAGCAGAAGAAGAAATTAAATCATACTTTGCGATTGCTGATCCAATGTAGGTTTTTACTATTGGAATATCGAAAGTGTGGCAGATACAAACAACTGACTTGATAAGTTGTCCACACTCACATTTGTAATACAAGTAGACTTGTACCAAGACTCCAATCCCTCCTCCATCCTCAAAACGTTCAATTTTCTATGAATACACTTTGATAATTCATGCGTCATGTGCACAAATATAAACGTCTTCACGTGTTTTGAGTCTATTTATTTTTATAAGATTAAATGAAACATTCAATCTTACATAACCAATTTGATATATTCTTTTGAGAAATAATCATTAAATTATATATATTCTTTCATAAAAAAGATTTTTCTATACAAAGTTTCTGGCACTATATCTATAGTCGTCGAAGCGAACTAAATAACATGTTAATATGGCTGTTCCATGTATGTTTCATATCCCTGACTGAGAGCGTATATAATGGCTTTACAGCAACAATACACATATATTTCATAAAAATAGACATCAGTGTGAATATAAATATAAGCATTGAATGGTTATTTTTGGATGTCGTCGGTCCTATAACACACCAAGCGGTGCAGACAAATTATCATACCGCGCTAATGGTCGGTATTCAATTTCTCTGCACCGCTTGGTGTGTTACAGGACCGACGACATCCAAAAATAAGCATTCAATGCTTAAACATTACATGTATTAAAACATTAATTCTTTTGTTCATAACAAAAAAAAATTAAATAACCGAAAGTCAGATGACTTACACGTGCCAACTTCTTTAACCAGGTACTTAAGACTTTCGTTAACCCCATCCTCTCTTTAAGGATATTCTTATCTAGTACTATTTATTGTTTTAAGCTCTTTCGTTTTTGTTTACTTTCGTTTATTATTAAAATCACCAAAACAATGATGCGATTTTCTCGCTAAACACGATTGAAATCCTCTTAATATAATGTTATGACATTATCATCTAAACTTCATCGTGGAATTATATTCCTGTTAAAGATTCAGCAAAACGAACGTCCAAGTATGAACAGTTCCACTGTCAATTTACAGAACTTGTTAGTGGTTTGTATGACGTTTCTTTGGATTCAAATGATAGTGTCATAATGTATTGTTGAGATGTTGAGATGTAGACAGACTTTACAAAACACATTAAAATTTCAAAAAGGGGTTAGGTAACTTAATATCTGCACTCTGTTGAGTTTAGTTATTATAATAATTTACATAAACATAATAAGCAGGAAAATATTAAGGGACAATGATGACAACATATTCTGTTTGTAATTAGTTACTTCATATTACTTGAGAATTTCTACCTTACTTTATTTTCCATTTAATAAAGAGTAAAGTGTTTTCTTCCTACGATCTCCTTTCTTAAACAACCTTTTCATTTAAAGCAAATTCATTCTATTTATTTCTTATATTTCACTTAAAATTTGATATTTTCTGTTCAATATTTTTTTTAGAGCTGAGGAAAAATATTGAACTATCATTTTTAAAAAAAATAATGTAAATACCTATCCATGCATATGATAAGATGAACATTTAACATAAAAGTAAATTCATCCATCTCATTCTTTTTTTTACTTTCCTCCTTATAAAGAAAGCGTAGCTGTTTAGTCGGCATATTGTGACATAATTTGCTGGGTTGTAGGTTACTTGACTATCTCTTACACAATTAAGTCCTGCCACTTGCGATACATATATACATACATGTATACAGCAATACAAATTTCTTGGTTCACGAGTTTTCATTTCCCTATAACTGAGATTGTGTTGATAATACAAAAAGCACTGAGAAAGTCAATTTTGATAAATAAGTTTAAGTTGTTTTTGATAATTTATTTTTTTTGTTCTTTAAAGTTCGTTTCAGCCTGTAAAATTACATGCATACCTACGACCCCAAATTCCAAACTTTAAATATCAATTAGAAAAAAAAGACATAAAACATATCTTTCAACGATTTTGCAGTATCCAACTGAACAAAAGGTACTTTTACAGGTACTGTGAGGTCAAACCCGACCAAATATGAGGACCGTCCACAAAGCGTTGGGTTTCTGTCAGTGGCAATACCGCTAGTGATCTCGGGGGTAGTGCTCGCCTTCATCCTACTCCTGGTCTGTTACCGGTGCAGAAAGAAACATGAAGCTTACTATGGGGAAGCATATGAATTTTCACTGGTGGATCAGTCAATAGTAAGAATTATCTATCTATCAACTTCAAAAATAATACCAGTAACGTAAATGACTTTTTTTATACTGTGAAAGTGATAGCGTTTGATAATTGGGATGAGATGGGGTGTGGCTAGGTTAAAGAGAACTCAGGATCAAATTATGAAATCGCAAATCTCAAAACATGAAAATTAAATCTTGATAAATATTTATTTCAAAGCAAGCCAACCAGTCTTCCATCATTGGACACGGTGTTGTCATGACGAACGGAACAGAGTACCAGGAAATTAATGACGTCATGGATGCCCAGGATCAAGAAAATAGTCCTGTGAACGGGATTCTAGCTCTCCATGACGAACACGGACAAGAGGAGAGCGGCAGATACGAAATGGACATTGAAAGCAGAGGCCACAAACCGCAAGCAGAGGGACAAGAGGGACCCAAAGCTGACTGTAAGAATGAGAATGATAAAGAAATAACACCCCAGACTCATTCAACAAATATTTATACAAATGACTATTTTTCCGTGGAGAAAGTGGACAACACGGCATATTTTGTGTTAGAACTCGGAAATGAACCTAAATATGTAAATGAAAGGTGACGTAAACTATATACATGTATTGAAGTGCTTTCTGTTTTGAGGGTTGGTCAAGGTTCTTAAGTATTTTATTTATTTATGAACAAGCCAATGCTTTGTTTATTCATTGACTGCTGATGTATTGGTGCATGTGTCTCTACGAATTGTTTTTGACTGGTCAGTAATTTGACATTGTGAATCTATTACTTTTGAGTTATAATTCAGTGGTGCCAATGTAAATCGTTGAATAAAATGCATTCCAAATGAAAATAAAATGCGTCCTTCAATAACGTTTTGTATTAATTCTAATTTTATAATGTTTTTGTTTCATGTTATTTCAGTAATATTTGATGTTTTGTTGTATACAAATCAACACAGATTAAGTCTTCTACATGGAAGAGAGGTGAAGTGTGTTGGGAAAGGGGGAGGGGGGGGGGGGTGTTCCGTTTTGGTGGCAAGCCCATTGCTTACGTTTTGGTAAAAAAAAAATATCATTATGAAAACTTAATTTGACCCTTTGTGTGAGAACATTAAGTACAAATGACCATTCAGTAATCCTCAAAATGTGAAATCAGTTAAGACGCATTCATGAACAACGTCTATATTAGCTCCTACCCGAAATAAGTAAACTTTTTAAAAGATACGTATCTATCCAGCTCTCTCTACCTATCTCTCTTTGATTTACAATAACCATTTCTATAATATACCCGTATATATCAAGATGACATACATATTTCGCGGCATGTCTCTTCCTCATTAACAAAATTTAGTTTGACGAGGGCTTGACTCTGGGGATCATATCATTAATAAACAGTGAGAAATCATTTAAATTACGAAAAAATAATTACCAGCAATATGCATGCAGACTATTCTGGTTTTTGCTCGAGGCAGTCAAAACAAAACACTTTATATCAAGAATGTAAAAATGTCATTTATTTAGTAAGTGACGGGTAACAAAATAGGAAGTTAATGATTATAACAAGTAATACGTAGATTGATAATACATGTGGTGTTTAATGTAAAACAAACCATAACACTATATAAAACATATTCATCTACATAACTGTAT
This sequence comes from Magallana nippona, assembly GCA_033439105.1. Classification (NCBI taxonomy): domain Eukaryota; kingdom Metazoa; phylum Mollusca; class Bivalvia; order Ostreida; family Ostreidae; genus Magallana; species Magallana nippona. The sequence continues at coordinate 21,692,467 of CM065921.1, forward strand.
AAAATAATAGCAAATACATATTGAACATCAGGGCATGACTAAGATATACCTGTCTGACCCCCCTCCCCCCCCGCCCCCCCACACACACTATAAACACATGTCTAAAATGACTAGTTTCAAAAACAGCCTATTAATAATTTTTTGTCCAACATATGAGACGACAGATTTTACATTATAAGGTGCATTGTCTACTCAAAAACGCTCAAACTCTCAATTTGATAAAAATTAAAATCAAGCTTTTCTTTTACAAACTAGGAATTTTATTTTCTAAACCTGTACAATATAGTGAAATTCAATTTAGGTTTAAGCTAAACTTCGTAGTTTTATCAAAGTGATTGTGGGAAAGGTATACAGTTAAAATCAGTGCTAATCATAAATTCCTTACAATTAATTACCAAGTAAACGACGCACCTTCAAATATGAACTACATTGTATATAATAAATATGCGCGAGGATCCAGAAAATTTGTCCAGGAGGTGGGGGTGGGGGTAAGAGGCCTATTTTCGTAATTTTACCATGTTAATTTATAACATTTTAAACCAGTGGGGGGGGGGGGGGGGGGGGGGGTCTGACCCCCCCCCCCCCTCTCTCTCTCTCTCTCTCTCTCTCTCTCTCTCTCTCTCTCTCTCTCTCTCTCTCTCTCTCCCCCCCCCCCCCCCCCCCCCGCGCAGTCTACTAGATACGCGCATGGAATAAGGATGCCTTGCTTCTTGCTTGCATATTAAAAACACTTCATTCTTTGCTGATTTATCTAATCGATGATCAATCTTATTGAGAATATATAACATATCAATCAATGGTATGTTTCACAAGCCAGGCAACTCATGTGGTATATAAAAAGATATGCATAGTCAGATATACATTGTGAATTCATTTGTACTGATCGCTATGCCAAAAAAAAAAAAAAAAAAGAAGACAGAAAAACCAGCCCCTCAAAAAGCCTGAAACCGTATTAAAAGATTGTCAACACTATACATGAATTTGGAACGTAAATTTGGTATTTTGTTCAATATAAATAACAAGCTTATGTACATGTAATCTACCCTTGCTTCCCTAAGTTTTAAAATAAACATAAAATGTGGCATTTCGCATGTATTTAATACGGAAGTCACAGTGCATATGTTTCTGCACAAGTCATCTTTTAAAACCTTGAACAGTCATTTCGGAACAGGAAGTGATGTTCGGATAAAGATATGTTCGCCTTCCGGAAGCACAAAGAAGCAGTTGTATGGGGGAAGTAAACAGCGTGACACAGCTTCGGCATAACAGCGCGTAAAGATTCCCGCTTGCAATGGGTGCCAATATCCCTGATATAGAAAATGGACCGATAAAACGTAAGTAATCATTTTTTGAATTGTTTTTGTGATATACGTATATTCTAGTTCATGTGATAATCAGTTTCTTAGTGTACCTGTTGGATCGATATTGTCGGTGAAATGTATGTCAAGGATACAGCTGAACATTGAAAATACGCACAGAAGTGTATTGTTGAACAGAATATATTTGAAACGCACTCAATTTTAGCAACCATAGAATTAATGTGCAACAGTCTATCAAAAGCGTTTATCATACAAATGTATCAATCATATATATATATATATATATATATATATATATATATATATATATATATATATATATATATATATTGATTTATCCATTGCATATAAGATAGAGTATTGTCAACGAGGATTAATACCACCATTAAACTCATCATGCCTTGGCTAAAAGGATCGATTTGTCTAATAGAAATGACACACCTTGGAGAAAAAGATTTCCATAACACTTATAATAGCACATATGAGCAAACTGAAAACGGCGAATGGGAATTTATTTTAAAATGTTGTAAAAAATATAACGTTACATTGGACCTCGATGTTCATTGATATTCGTTTATTATACTCACAGCAGGTGATCCAACATCAGGTCAAAAGACCCCAAAAGGTAGGTAAATTATTCAATACTTGAGTCTACTTGCACATGCTATATGTCTTATATCATATTCATATATTCAAACTGCAAGATCGGAATTGATTAAACAATGTAGTATTACATGTACATAACACAATAAATCTTTGATTATCAACTCAATTATATTCGAGAAAAATGTCCGTTATATAATTATCTTTTTTTTCTATTGATTAATTACAGGTTACTCTAGCTCAACTCAATCAGTTACAACAGTTACAACAGTTACAAAGAATGAAATAATATCTACTTTATCAGGTATAACCTCAATAAAAGGCAATGCTAAGTATAGGAGAAAAAAAGAAAGAAAGAAAGAAAGAAGAAAGAAAGAAAGAAAGAAAGAAAGAAAGAAAGAAAGAAAGAAAGAAAGAAAGAAAGAAAGAAAGAAAGAAAGAAATAATGCTACTGCTTTGATAAAGAATAAGCTTATTTGACCCGACAAAATGTCATACAAATCTGTATGGTTGGATTTGAAATTACACAACATACAGCATACATGTATCGTACTTTGATTTTGCTCAATACGATATTTAAGTTCATTAGATCCTCGGGACCTTATCCGTCCTTAACAAGACACCTGACGTTGCCTGTGCCACGTTATATAACCCAGAATTATCTCCTCCTCAACCTGGGGAGTAGCCCTTTTCCCTGTATAAAACGAGGAGGCAAAAGACAGCTTCCAGTTGACTACTTCTTTTATTCAAAGTATTTTAATTATAAGACATTCCGATTAAAACTCCACAATATAATACAATGTATAATAAATAACAATAGACATTAATTACAAGAAATTCTGAAAATAAAATATTATATAATATTTACTTGAATCCCCTGAATCATTTATGTTAACTTTTATAAAAACGCGCAAGTATCTTAATATAATCTTACCTGTATAAAAAGAGGAGGCAAAAGACAGCTTCCAGTTGACTACTGGAGAGCTGCTTCCTCCGCACCTCCCTTTTTTTACGCACGGACACTGTATCTCAAATCTCCGAACCTTATAAGTACATGAGCTCAAGTCCATACTAATGTTCTGACGCACCTTGGTCAGCCATAGCATTTTATTCATAATTTCTGACCCGGCGCAGACAGGTTCATCACTGGACTTAATTACCCATTTCTTTATGAATATAAACAATCATGCGTTGTCTGTATAGCCAATGTACTTGAACCAATTTCTGTAGTATTTTCGTTTTGTACATGTTACAACGGACTAAATGCAGTTTGGGAAAATTGAGTTCTTTCTCTGAGATACAATAATGAAGCTCTCTCAAATTAAAAAAAAACTATATTGGAAAGGGTAGCCGTTGTAAATGTTGCAGTTGACATCATGTGTTGACAGCCATATTGAATATTTTTGGTAATGTAATCATGTTTATCTCTTGTGAAACCTTAATTAAATATCACATGTTGAGTTACAAACGAGATTAGAAGCCCAACACTTTTATAATCAGATTCGTTTTTGTTTTTGTTTACAAGTATATATGTATTTTTTATGTATTTTTTTTGTTTAGCAAGTCAAGATTAATTTTAAACACAATCAATCAGTTTCTCGATCGGTTTTGTTATTTTCTTAATTGTAAAAATATAGATTTTTCATTAACTTTAAATTCCTGAGTTTTAAAAATGATTCGGATAATGTTCTTAAAGAGTAAATTGTTTATATAATTGAAAAAAAAGTTAACAATTTCTGTCAAACGAAAATGCAATTTAATTTCAATTTGAAAATATTAAATTAAACTTTTTTTTTACCATAGATTGAGTGTATGCATGTTTTTTTGACACATGCAGATTTTCCATTATTTATATGAAACTTAAATGTACTGTTAATGTGAATTAAATTACTACTATTTTCAAATAAATACTAAAAGATCACTTTGTGCATAGTCAGCAGATGTAGAGATTTTTTTAGAGGTGAATATACTTTTACTTGAGTATTTTGCCATCAAAATTTCATAAGGCATGTGTTAAATTTCGTGATGTTGTGAAAGACGAAATAGTTTCAAATTTGTGAATTGATGTTATCTTTAAATCTTCAAAAACTCAAAAAACTCTACTTTAATATACTTAAATTTATGAATCAGTCTATCCTCCTTGAATATTGTGTACATTTTTGTAATTTAAATACTATAACCTTAACTATTCTTTTTAAATTAAAAAATTAAAATATGTCCTCATGTATCGTTATATTGATGGTGTGAGTGAAATAACTTGAATTGATTTACTCGTTATATACAGTTGAACTTCGGTATCTCGAACACCGATATTTCGAATACAATGGATATGTCGAAGTGATTTTTAAGCCCCAACCACTTATTTTTTTTTAAAAGTATTTTACCATCAATAACTCGAATACTCTGATATCTCGAAGTTTTTAAACAGTCCCATCTAGTTCGAGATAACGTAGTTTGACTGTATCTTCAGTCGCTTACTTAATTTTTCAGATCAAGTTTATGTTTTCTTATGTGTCTTAAGCTTTACCAATATGTTTATTTCCAGACTCTTCCGATTCCGTTAATACAACATATCTGAACACCACCTCTTCCTCTCCGAGTAAGTACTTTCTAGATTATCAAAACACTAGGACGCTAGTAAGTAAATATAGACTTGTTTCTAATATTAGATAATTCACATCCTGTCACTTTCCAAAAGCAATTTGTCCACACATTTTCTAAGAAATATTATGAGAAGAAACAACATCTCAACACTCGCAACCTGATCGTGTCTCGTTTAAAGTTACTTATTTTAAGATTTGCATGTGGTTGCATTTTTAGACCGGGAAGAGGGCAGTTGCCAGAGTGAATTACAAAAAAAAATCCCTTTATTGTTTATTGATTTAGTTTGTGTGCATGCCAGTTTTACTAAATAGTTTTTTTTTGTATATAGTTATGATTTGTTTTTAAGCTTTTTTAGTAAGCAAATAAGATGCTTTTAAGAGATATATACACATAAATGAAAGTCGTTATATGTTGCATTATAGGTTCGACGAAGGACCCATCGGATTTCCACAGTTCCTCTCTGTTAATTGTACTTCCGGTAGCCATAGCTGTTTTTCTTTTCCTTCTTATCGTCTGTGTGTGTTTTTTAATTTGCCGGAAAAAGAATAAGAGCCTCCAGAGAGAGACGTATAATCAATACTCCCATGTGGATCAAACAGACGTAAGGAGAGAGAGAGAGAGAGAGAGAGAGAGAGAGAGAGAGAGAGAGAGAGAGAGAGAGAGAGAGAGAGAGAGAGAGAGAGACGTATAATCAATACTCCCATGTGGATCAAACAGACGTAAAGAGAGAGAGAGAGAGAGAGAGAGAGAGAGAGAGAGAGAGAGACAGAGAGAGAGAGAGAGAGAGACGTATAATCAATACTCCCATGTGGATCAAACAGACGTAAGGAGAGAGAGAGAGAGAGAGAGAGAGAGAGAGAGAGAGAGAGAGAGAGAGATGGTTGTAATATATTATGAAACACAGAATAAATATATTGAATATGTTAATTTTTTTATATGATTTTTTTGTGCAAACCGCATACATATTTTTGTTGTTCTCGTTCAAGTTTATAGATCCACCCGCAGACCCTATTCCGATATCACAGGCAACTATTCAATATGAATACGTAGAGATCCCTGTGTTTGAACTAGAGATTTCCGTCCCAAAGTCTTCGAAAGAGTCGGGGTTTTCTGAAACAGAAATTTGCAATAGCCATTTTATGGAGAGAGAAACTTATCCTTCCCCAAACACACAGATAAGTGGCCCACAATTCTCTGGACCGAAAGATGTTAGTCCAAACCCGTCTCTAGGTCATCATGAAAATTCACGATCGAAAGCCGGGTCACCAAAAATGTCGACCTCTCCCGCGGATGTTGCAGCAGACGAGAATTACTTTACTTTGACGCCAGCGACCCCTGCCGGTTTCGTCATCAATGAGCCCGGATTGGATAGCGGTGATGGATTATCGGACTATTTTATTTTAGAAAAAATTGAAAATTAATTTATTATACTTTTTGAAGCTTGTTTTCATACCTTCCTGATATTTTGTAGATTTGATGAACCTGAACGATATCAATTGATTTAGTTTTAGATCTTTATTTGATTTGTTTCATTTCTTACATAAAATGTAATATGTATTTTCATTTTTGTATATTTACATTCAGTGTATATTCCCCTTATGTTTGCATTGGAAATCTGCGACGTTCAATTTCCTATGAAAACACTTAGGTTAAATGATGAGTTTTATTATGACGTCACAAACTCGAAGTGCAACGTCACAAGCGAAAATCAGAGTTCACGCTTGTGGCTGTTACATTGACTCTTCCATAAATTGAACTTACCCTTAGGATAATACAGCAATTTTGAATCACATTTGCAGACAAGGCAAGAATTTTTTAAAAATATAAATATAAGCATTAAATGCTTATTTTTGGAGATCGTCGGTCCTATAACACACCAGGTCATGCAGAAAAATTATCATACCGCGCTAACGCGCGGTATTCAATTTGTCTGCATGGCCTGGTGTGTTATAGGACCGACGACATCCCAAAATATAAGCATTCAATGCTTAAATGAATTGTATTTGAGCTAAAAAAAAAAAAAAAAAAACGTTATGGACTACACACCAAAAAGGGTAACATTTTCCTTATCGTACTTGAAATAATCGATGCATTATTCCTCATTTAGAACTTTATCATCAACTCATCATTAGCTTCAAAGACGAAAAATATAAGCAGTAAAGAGATCACCTCATACAGATAAATATTTAGTATGAAATATACATGGATAATCTTGTAACGGGAATGGGGGGGGGGGGGTTGAAATACAAATGCTATAAATAACTGTTTTCCCTTTTGTTACCAAATTAATTACGTGGACTCTGTACCATTAATCAGTTGACAAAACAATACCATGTAAAAGTAATACAAATATTTATTATACTAAAATACAATGATAAACAACGCGTGTACGCGAACGGCACGTTTCTGGAATGCGGAGGGTGTACTATTGTCAGGTCGGTGCATGGCACTGGTATTTTCCTATGTGGATAATAATTCAACTATAACTTAAAATACGAAAAGGGTATGAGGAATTCTAACACGTCTATATTAGGTATAAAAGGCTTACACCTTAAATATGGGAAGGTACACAACGGGAAGGTGCTTCCGTAACTAATGTAAAAAACGACAAGGAAGTGAAGGAACACTCCGGTCAATGGGTATAAATTTCATCTGGAGATTACTGAAGAATGTGCAATATAAAAAATATAACTCAATTAATAATCAATTTCTGCACCTTTGGTGGATTCAAATTAAGGTGCTGCTTGACCATGGTGTAAAATGATGAACGTGTTGCAAGGGGAGCAGAAGACAGATGAAGGTACAGTTTCGCAGCAGAATATAGAAGCTGACGAAAGATGGAGGGAATACGGAGCATGCTTGTTTGCGTAAACGCAAAGTGTGGACGACATAATAATAATGATTGAATAATTAAAAGTAAAGAAAACGTTATGGTAAGCATAAATATGCACTATTCTCCATTCGTATCGATGATATCGCATCACTTCCGGTGTAATAGACTGTGAAATGAAACGTAAACAAGAGACACATTGTTTCTGTGTCAAAACACAGTACAGTCGTAAATACGGAATACACATTATTCCATAAATTAATCATATTATACTATGCGTAGAATAGGAAATAATGGCATATAAATAGATATTAATTATATTTTATGTAAATCGTATAAATCCAGGAACTGGTTATTGGTACAGGGCTATACCAATTTCATAACAATATTAATACTAAGTCTAACATACATATTGATATCATAATATATAGCATCACTATACTGCATTAATAAGTTGAAATAACTTTTTTTCTGCGAATAAAACGTCTCAGTTTTTCCTCTTTATTTCAGGAAAGAGCGTTTGTTTTTTTATATTTTACCAAAAAAATTAAATTCTTTTGATGGTGCCTACTGAGGAAATACGATTTGGATATATCTTATCTGTCGTGGTTTGACAGGAATTAAGACAGACGGAATTATTTTATTATCCTCCTTACAACATTCAATACACAGGTTATAGTAGTATCAATGTTTACATCACAGGATTAACATGTACATTTCCGTCAACTAAATATAAAAATAGAATTTCTGGAAAGGTGACCAGATGACAGAGCTTTGTCATTAAGTTACCATTGAACAACATTTTAGTTGACCGAAATGCAGATATTCACTATCTGTATGTTGTTTGCAATATTAATTAATTTCTTTGTTATTTACGTTCAAAAGTTTAAGTTCAAAGATAAAAAAAAAGTAAACTAGGTTTCGTGATTTTCACTGGACTGGTAATGTTTTCTTCCTTTTGTATCTCCATGACAGTATCGACCGTCTTCAATTTACCACGTGCACTGATAAAAAAAAAAGAAGAAAAATGTGAAATGTTTTTGATTGATTGAAAAGATCTCATTAAATATCGTTGATATTTATCTCAATTGAATCAAATGTACGTTCATTCGCAATAAACAATTCGTAATTTCCTTGTGAATGTACAATATGCTGCGCGCTTATCTCAGCTGTGCATTTCCATTGACCTAGCCTAGATAACTTATGTATATATTATAATGATTGCAACAAAACTTGGAATATAATAGTATTACGCATCACCTTGGTAAGGCGTAATTTTCCATTAAAGACTTTATGTTAGTAAATGCCGATACAAGATACTCCTCATTTCACCAGTATTTATAACAATATTAAAAACAATATAGAAAATTGACTATATGTTATCAATTCTTTGTCCAAATAAAATGGTTCCTGGCATAGATAGACACAGGATTAGTTATTTTATTTATATTAGATACAATAATTCAATATGGTCACTGGCAGCATAATTCCTTTCTAAGGGCTCCATGAAAATAATTTTTAAAAATTTTATGAGAGCAGCTATTAAAAAACACTAAATTACGTTAGCATAAATATGATATCAAATACAAAGTCCTCATAATATAGAATATTAAACATAAAATACCATCTTTTAACCCTTAATGGTGGTCTGAATAGCAATTCTGAACATACGTACATTCAAAACAAACAATGGCACATCAATAAGCAAGAGAAACTTTTTTTGATTGAAATTAAAACGTCTTTCATAATGATTAATGATAATTAGAATACCGGTATTTGCCCAAATAGACAGAGGAGTAATATGTTACTAATTACTGTAAATTACTAATTAAACACGAGGAATGAATTTCTGCGAGAAGAATTCTTCGCGGATTTCAACATTTCGTTTAAATTATTCTGACAGTTGTAAACTACATGGAATTGCAATGTTCAACAAATGTTAGGCATTTGCAATTTTATTGTCTCTGCATTTGATAACAAACGACAAAACTATAAAACGTATAATACATGTAAGTATTCTAAAGTATATCTGTGTATTTTTTTATATTATAAAAAAAAATAATGTTGAATTTTGAATTTTTAGTCCCCGGTATCATGAAGATTGGACAAGGATTACGTACAGTTCTTGTTTTATGTTTCTTTGTCAAGTTTGTGAATGCTCAAAGTTCTGCTCTTCTTGCCGAAGATGTTGTAGCTGTAAATATTAACAACAGGGCGTTTACCGCTGTTGTAAAAGATGTGGCCAAAACAGTGGGACCATTCTTGAATGCTTTCACATCAGTTGTAAAACTTATATTTGGAATACATGCTTTGTCTACAGAGTCACCAGAACTGAAATATCTACGAAATTTGTCTGAGAGTATCAACCGTAGATTTGATCAAGTTGACTTGCAATTTACGGACGTCAAGAATTTGATTGATTGGACAGCAGTTGAAGTCGCCTATGGAACGTATGAAAGGAATATTCGAGCAGTGTCTGATCAATTTAATTATACATTCCTAGTTCCAGCATCAAGTATGAACCAACAAATGCAACTGTTTATAATGAACTACGAAAACGGTTATGACGGGAGCGGTTCCAAATTATTTACTGCATTTATGCAAGATCATGGAGTTATTAGCCAGGGAATCCTCCGACCAGCCATGAAGTACACGAAAAACGACAGAGGCAAAATGAGAACATTAATGTTGGGGATTTTAAAACTACTCATGATGGCTGCTAAGGTAGAGTTATCCTATTTGGGATTCAAGGGTTATGATTCTCTTATTCCATTCTACATTCACCAATGGCAAGTTCGCATTGAGCAAGTTCAAGAGAAAATGAAGGCGATAGATTTGGAATTAAGAAATGTTTACCTACCCCAATCCCTTAAGGATATCGACCGATTTGCATTAGATTCGACAAATATAAGGCTTAATAATCAAAACTACAGCTTTAAACTCTATCAGGAACTTTCTACGAAATATTTCTGGAGGGATTGGTTGGTGGTAGCCTTCACTCATACAGAAGGACGTAGTGACGCACACTCACGGGTGTGTAATGGCGTCATCCGATCTGTGTACAGAACAAAAGATATCGTCGTTGATAGCGTTGAGCTTAACGAACCTTCTTTTGATATGAGAGAGGTAGAAGATCTGTATGCATCGTTAACCCAAACGTGCTCAAATACAGCTCATTATATTTCTTGTCAAACAACTCAAAAATGGGAACCCTGTCAAGTTTATTGTGGAAGAAAACGTCGCTGTGGAGACTACGAAAATGACAGTAGCGCTGAGGTGATATTCAACTGGTTTGACGGAGTCAGGACGTCGTGTTCGAAATATTCATCTATAGGCATAATAGCTACCGACAAGAACCCTGTATATTACGCAGGTCCTAGCGAGGGTTCATCACACAGACTGTTTCTAAAAGACCTTGGTGTGTGCAACTATAATGTTCATTTCTTTGGATAATTTTCTTCAAAATGCATATCTTTATATTTTTTTAAACTCTGTCGTTCGATTGAAATACAAAATAAATCTAATTTTGAAATGCCGCAGTACCACCATTGTAAAAATATGGGGAAATGCATTTGTATATTACTATCTTGTCTTTTATCAAAAAACTTATTTGTTTGCATAACACATTTAAACCTGGATGTCTTTTTCATATAACCGATTACAATGTTTCCTCGTTTTAACTAAAGAGTTTAAATTTTATTAACTTATCTCATTTACCTTATCAATGGTGCATCCTGATGACAATTTGTTTTTTTTTTCCTCAAATTACTAAAAAAATATCGACAGTTTTTAATAAATTCAAAACACCATATATCTGAAAAATCACGATAATTTTAGTAGGAACCTCTGCGTAGAACATTCTACAAAATATTATTGGGGAGATTAGTTAGATGTCGTTTCGACTCGCACTAAAGAACGTCATGATGCTCACTCACGAATATGTGATGGCTTCATCAAATGGCGTAGAACATGACAAGCCTAATTTTGATATCACAGAAATCCAATGTTTAAATGCATCCTTAAACCAAAGTTGTCACCACAATGCCGAATTTAAATGCTATGTGTATAACGGGGGTTAAGATCTCAGCGCTGTCAAGGCTTCGTGTATCCATCAGATGCCAACGGTATGTGTTATTGGATTGATTCCGTAACGACGTCTTGTCAGATCTATTCTTCTGTAGGAACTATCGCCACTGGAAAGAATCCTGTATATTGCACAGGTCATGTGAATGGTTCGTCAAGCAGACTATCTTGTCCCTTATTGGAGAATGAAAATTTCATGTGCATTTCCTTGACGAGTTAAATTAAATAAAATCGATGATTTGCTTACCAAAAATGGTTAAATTGTATGCATTGTCAATTACGATTAATATTAACATTAATATTAAACGGTTTGAAAAAATAAATAGAATGTTTTCTGAGATGTGCGACGAGACATAGCATGAAAATGTTTAGCTTTCGTTATTGATTTATGCCAAAAGAATATCAATAATAACAATATTAATTCAAATTAAATTTAAACCGCTTGTACATAACCAAGACATACATGTATAACTTTGAGTATTTTTTAGAGTAAAATGTTGTTTAAATTTTGATATAACAAATATTTTTAACTCCCCCCCCCCCCCCAAAAAAAAAAAAATAAATAAAATAAAACCCCCCCAACTTTTATTATGAAAAACAGTATAATACATGTATACACATTGTGTTCTTGTGGATAGTTTTGATCGTGTCGCAACTAAACAGTTTACGAGAGAGAGAGAGAGAGAGAGAGAGAGAGAGAGAGAGAGGAATAGAATAGCTAGAATCTGATTAGTAATACGTTAGGCTCACAAGCATGTTTATAACATTGTAAGCAGTGCATGTCGACGTAAACAACCATTTCTTTTCTAGGAAATTTCCAACATCAAAGACATCTAGGACTTTTTTAAAATGTTGAAAATTTCACATTATTTTATTTCCTAATTTTTCAACTGAAGTTATTCTAATTATCAGGATGAACACTTAGACGTTTTGTTAAGTGTATGTATGAAATAAGTATTGCGTGAATCCTCATTAAACTTATTTGCCGAAACTAATATTTAAGACATTATCTGTATCTTTTATAAGCTAAGAGGAAATATTAATAATTTAAGTACATTATCTGAAATTTGTGTACAAAACACTAATACCAATGTGCACCACTCATAAAAACCTATATATGATTCTTTGATTTTATTTGAAATATATGTGTAAGAATATTGTGTTTTCCTCTTTTGAAATACGTCATTCTTAAAAACTGGATTAAAAAAATAGACAATAAATCATATACAGGAATACTTTATGATAAGCGAATTAAATACACAGTGTACGATTAAACCACTTTGAATCTAAAGAACTTTATCATAATTTATGTTAATTGTTTATTTTCTAAATAAATATGAAATTCCCAAATCACAACGGGCCTCTCGGCTGCAATCAAAACATCGTAAACGTGTGACCTCATCATTACGTTATCCAAGCGACTAAAACACCTGACTAATGTGGTTGTTTTCTTCTTTTGTTTGAAAGAATAATTTGAATTTTGAAAGAGCTGTCTACATGCTGTCTGCAATTGAGTGTTTATATACTAGAATGATTGTACTAAGCAAATACTCTTCAACAACCTTTTTTTCTTAAATGATTTAGTACTGTAAAATAATTTCCATTTGAGAAATTAGACTAAGTTCTTTAGATAACTACACATTATAAAATTAATTCATTTGATTTAAAAAGTCCATGACTATATTATTTCCTAAAGCTACTTTGTAGAGATACAGACATTTTTTACATATTAGACACCCTATGGGCGGCGGAAAGGGTAATAAAGACGTTAATGCAAAACGGACAACAAATTTTTAAAAAAAATACTTAAATACGAAATAAACCAGCGTAAAACAAAATCAACAGACTGTATTGTATAATCAACAGGCACTGATGCAAAACAAATGATCACCGATGCAAAACCAACAGTCATTCACCGAATTAACGCGAGATGGCGTGCAAAGAGATTATGCATTTAATATCATTAGAATAAATAAATAAACGCATTGTGTTTGCTTTGTTGCAAAGAACCCGACGGTAAGAGTCAAAACATGTGCATGCAAAAGTTATGTTTTCCGGATGGTTACGATTGGTCTAATAAATTGTAACTTTTAATACGTTGATTTCACCCTCGTTCGTTTATTAATGAAACTTAAAGTACATTAAGTATAAAAGTTAATATTGATAATCAATCCCTAATACCAAATAGCAGAGTGTTCTGGTGGTGGATCTACTGACACCTGCTCTTGATCATTGTATGGGGGTGGATGCATTGGTATATCTGTCTCTGCAGAGATAACGAAATTATGAAAGGAAAGATAAAGTTAACTATAACAACATATTTTTTTTATGGATGACGGATGGAAGTTGCCAGTTGAAGGTGTTCCTCGTGAGTTCTCGGGCCTCTTTGTGTTTCCAGTTGTCGATGATATGCTAATGTTTTGATCACATGGTGCGTTGCAATAGAAAAAAATTAACCCCCCCCCCCCAAAAAAAAAAAAAAAATCAAACACAACGTTTTCCTCTTAAATAAACAAAATTTCAAAAGACGAGAAACTGTAATAGTATATATGCACTTTGTGTTAGGTTTTAGCATCTAATTAAGAGGACTGGATGGTCGTGGCCATATGTTATATATACCTCGTTTAGACGGAGAGCTCTGTTTAAAAATATAGGATGGCCATAGGTTATATATACCTCGTTTAGACGGAGAGCTCTGTTTAAAAATATAGGAAACTGCTCAAAATGTTGGGATTTTTGTAATAGTTGATAATAGTTAGAGGCCCAAAATACCATATATTTTTAAACTTTAAGGCTGATTTGATGTTTAATTTGTTGACCATCCAGCCTCCTCAAAAGTAAAAACAAAAATGTTGGTTCAAGTAATTTGAAATTTAAAACATAGTTTGGTTTCATTTACGATGCCTTATTTTCCTTTTCTAAATATTTTGTTTTAAAATGTTAATTTTAAATATTTACACTTGCAAATGATTTCCCTCATATAACAATATTTGAGCAAATCGTTATTCCTGTATAACAGCAGGCTTGGTCAAGAGGTCACAGTAGCGCATGAATAATCTGGGTCACTACTACAAACACACCCAAGTAGCGTAATGAAGACACAAACATTTAACGAAATTAATGATAACCTCCGTTAAAACATATTAAATATTTGTAATACAAAATCTTATTCATTCATGTACACTATATCGAATTTAACACTTTCTGCTTCTCTGTTCGGTTATGCTGTTACATTACATTATGCTGTTGAATTAAATTCATCTGTCTGCGATAGAATTCCTCTAAAAATTCCTCTGTAACTCTGTTTTCGATCGCTTTGTTTTCAAATTTCCAACCCCTCTGTGTCTTTAGCTTCCCCGGAAATAATAATATTCCGCCGAGCTTTAAGGTATCCGAACCATAATAGCCGCAGATTTAATGAATTTGGATGTATCACAGATATGTATGGGCTTAATACTCAGTATATTTGGACATAATTTTCATGTTTAAGTAACAATATGTAAGAGTGGAATATGTCCTAATAAATGACCTTTTCCTTTTCCTGAAGAGTTCCCCCCCTTTGTTTTTAATCTACACAAATTCTAAACAAATCTATACAGTATTCTTTTTTTCAATAGTTAATAGTTTAAAATACACCTTTCCACCAAAGCATTTATTGATAATCTTAGTATTTATTTTTTTTTTTTAAATTTTGTCCCCATAGGCCTTAATGCAATCTTCATTGATTAATTACTGCTCAGTTAATTATATTTTTGAAAATATCTCTCGGTAAATCTTTTTCTACTCTAAAATGCTTTAAATTAATATCAGAGTATTTAATATATGATATTTAAGGTTAGAAAAATAGGTCCTAATATGGATCAGATACCTTTAACATTTTTTTAAAAGTACGAGTGAATTCTCTTCACTCTAATACTATTTCACTTTATCATAATAGAAAATGAATTGTCTTTTCAAACACAGTGTTAATTTTATTTTTTTATCAGAAATATTAGTAGTAAGGTAGTTGAAGTAGTAGTTGTAGTCGTAGTAGAAGTAGGGGGGGTAGTTGTAGCAGTAGCATAAGTAGAGTAGTAGAAGTAGTCGCATTAGTAGTGGTGGTAGTTGTAGTTGTTGTATGCACTAGTAGTAATAATAGTCGTAGAAGCAATAGTAGTAGTACAATATAGTAGTTGTAGTAGTAGAAGTAGTAGTATTAGTACATTATTTAGTAGTAGTAGTAGTAGTAGTAGTAGTAGTAGTAGAATTAGTAGTAGTAGTAGTAGAAGTAGAAGTAGAAGTAGTAGAAGTGCATGTAGTAGATAGACAAAAGGAGGAAAGGAACTTGTTAAGGTTAATGACCAATATTAGAAGTACTACTTACTGAATATGTAGACAAATCTGTTTAGATATAGAAAGAAAGTCAATTAAACAAGTATTATGATAAAGCAGAATTTATACAAACAGTAGCTGAAAAACTCATACATCTAGAAAGATACTTTGACTTCTAGATGTATTTGTCAATCGTTTCCCAAATCGCCGGATTCATACATTATCATTACATTGATTCGGGAAATTGCTGAATTGAACATATTTTGTTTGAGAAATAACGAGAGATTCTTATATACTTGCATGTAGCTTGGTCTAAACAAATAACTTGAGCATTAACATCGGTCCCGAAAAATTGTCCGAGTATTATTTAAAAAAGTATTGCAAAGGCAGCAAGTTTTGACAAAAATATTGCTATTATCATCATGAATCGATACTTAAACTTGGAAAAAATATAAATAAAAAAATAAAATAAAATATAGATCAAATAACAAGAAAATTAATTCAACATTGTACTGCCTGCGATTTGATTTTTAAGTATGTACGTCATTATTACAGCAACTATTAACTTAAAGCGCCAACGACATAAATATATGTGTTTGTTAATATCAATTACGGAATATTACTTATCACAAGGAGTACAAATAGAGAATGTACATCCAATCACAGTTGATGTTTCGTTATTTCCTTGTGAATGTTCAATACGCTGCATTCTTATCACCGTCACCTGTATATTTTCATTCACCCCCACAAGTTAAGTTATGTATAAATAATGATTGCAACAAAAACAAATGGACTTACTTGGAATATCATTTGCATTACATGTACCTAAGGTAAGGAGTATATTATCAAAACATGACTTTATGTTACTAGATACTAAAGTCCTGTCGCTTCACTATTTTTATATCAATGTTTGAGAACGCGAGAAAAAATCTGACTCGACAAAATAAAAATATACGATTATCAATGCTATGGCATGCAAAATAACCCGAAACATGGATTTTTTATACATACAGTGATGCAAAAATTTGCCATCAAGGATAAAATCTATAATTTTTCCAATTTAAGATCTAAAAGTTGTACAGGTATATGAATTTTGTAATGCCTCTATTATGAAGTCAGAACATTTATCATGTGAATTAGTTGTTTGGTTTGATAATAGTCAAAAGTAATTGCTATGGAAAATTGCATTTTTGTTCAAATGTCTTTTAAAAAGAACGTTTCTTGTGCTAAAATTGACTTTCTTTCATTGAAATTTATTTATCAGCTATTTAAAAACACAGTCTCATTTATCAGATATAAGATAGTAGCAAGGTTGGGGGTTTTCTTCGGCAATCTTAATACATCAAATTGATAAAGCTACAGGTATGTCCTATAGTCAATAGAAAAATAACGTTAATGTGTACAAAGACGACTGTGTGACTGAGCTATGTAATAACGTTTCCTTTCAGTTATCTTTCGTTATCTTTCGTTCGTCGTCAATTGACTAAATGACACATCTTTTCATCAATAAGTACGGTTGTATATCTGCAACTTCAGTATGCATGAATTTCTTTGGGTATTTTGATTCTGTACGATATCATACAGTCTTTACTACCTATAATACTCAAAATAGAACTCCGAAATCTAATACAACCTAAACGAAAATTAGTATGTTATTGTGACTATGCATAAATTAAGCTTTAAAAAGGAATTGGCCATAAAAAAAAACTCTTTCAAAGGCAGACAAGTAATCCATTTTTAATTACAGCATATTCATGCACCCTTTTCTTTAACCGTGCAATGATTTCCATTATCATTTTACATTTTAGGATAAGAAAACATGAAGACTAGCCTTGTATTGGGTACAATTCTTGCTGTATGCGTCACTACAAAATCTATAAATGCGCAACTAAGTACTGCTCTATTCGCCGAAAATGAAGTCGCTAAAAATATAAATAAAGGGGCATTTACAGCTGTTGTGAAAGATGTAGCTAAAACAGTGGCGCCATTCTTGAACGCCTTCACATCAGTTGTAAAACTTATATTTGGAATACATACTTCCTCTACAGAGTCCCCAGAACTGAAATATCTGCGAAACCTGTCTGAGAGCATCAACCGTAGATTTGACCAAGTTGACTTGCAGTTTACCGACGTCAAGAATTTGATTGATTGGACAGCAGTTCAAGTCGCCTATGGAACGTATGAAAGAAATATTCGAGCAGTTTCTGATCATCTCAATTATACATTCCTAGTTCCAGCTTCAAGTATGAACCAACAAATGCAATTGTTTGCAATGAATTATGAAAACGGTTATGACGGAAGCGGCTCCAAACTGTTCACAGCATTTATGCAAGATCATGGAGTTATTAGCCAGGGACTTCTTCGTCCTGCCATGAAGTATACGAGAAACGATAGAGGCAAAATGAGAACTTTTATGTTGGGGATTTTAAAACTACTAATGATGGCTGCTAAAGTAGAATTAGCCTATTTAGGAGTCAAGGAAGGTTATGATTCTCTTGTTCCATTCTACATTCATCAATGGCAAGTTCGCATTGAGCAAGTTCAAGAAAAAATGAAGGCGATAGATTTGGAGTTAAAGAATGTCTACTATCCCCAGTCACTAAAAGATATCGACCGGTTTGCATTGGATTCGAACAATTTAAGGCTGAGTAACCATAATTTCAGTCGTAACCTCTATCAGGAGCTTTCAACAAAGTATTTCTGGAGGGATTGGATAGTGGTAGCGTCAACTCACACAGAAGGACGCAGTGACGCACACTCACGGGTATGTGACGGCGTCATCAAGTCAGTGCATAGAACAAAGGATCTAGTCATTGACAGTGTGGAACATGACAAGCCGACGTTTGACATGAGAGAAATCCAAAGTATGTGTGCATTCTTCAACAAAACATGTCAAAACACGGCCACTTATATTCCTTGCCAGACACA
Organism: Magallana nippona; assembly: GCA_033439105.1. Lineage (NCBI taxonomy): Eukaryota > Metazoa > Mollusca > Bivalvia > Ostreida > Ostreidae > Magallana > Magallana nippona. Next base: position 21,711,145 of record CM065921.1, read on the forward strand.
GACGCACTGTTCATATCCCTACGGTAACTGCATTGGTAGTTCGTCGAACTCTTGCTATAATTATCTTACAGGGTCCGGACCATGTAAAAGATTCCGTCGTTGTGGAAGCTATCAACATTCTGAAAACGCCAATGATATATTCAATTGGTTTGGTAATGTAAAGACATCATGTAGCACATATTCTTCTGTTGGAATCATCGCAACCAATAAGAATCCTGTATATTATGCAGGCCCTAACGCAGGTTCATCACACCGACTATTTGTATACGACCTTGGTTTGTGTGACTATAACGTTCATTTCTTTGGATAATGATTATAACCAAAAAGCAAACGTTTTCAATGTTTTAACATACAAGTATTCATTGATTTGTTTTGACAAAATATACGAGAAACATGTCCATCAATGATTGAACTTCACAACATGTTTACATTATGTTATATCATGTATAAATAAAACTGTTGATACTGTATGAATTAATTCTTTTTATAGAGCGTGTGCTCTGATCGGTGAATTTTGATTTGAAAATTTTAATTTACGTTTACATTGTAGCTATGCAAATAATATAAAGTGACACTGTGTAATTGAAAATACCTGTGATAATAATCAAGATATCAACAAAGATATAAGCATACATTTATTCATATCGTAAATTATATATATTGCCTATAAAGCGTATAAAGCTTATATATAACCACTATTCCTAATGATCTGTTATATTGCATTGCATTTACATTCTCGACCAACAATATCCTAACTCATCTTTCCTTAAACATTAATTTTACTTTAAATGTGCGTTTCGGTGACACCTTTACCATCCCCATTAAGTAAATTATGTTAATTTCCTGTGCAGATCAAGAGTCGCCTATTTAACAAGTAAACAATCCTTACTACTTCACTTTAAGGGATGGTGAGGGTCTTTAAAAGAAGTTAAGATGCAAGTAATGTGATGCTATCAATAGTTAAATAGTCCAAGAAACGTTTTAGTACAAAATATTCAAGAAAATTAATAAAAAGGTGGAATACTACACACAAAAAAATAATTAATGGATTGTTAAGTATCATTTCTGAAACATGATTTCGTTGTTCAAATGATATCCGCCCTTAATTATTTTATTTGATTTTTTGTATTCTTTTTTATTAGAAGGTAGAAAATTTGTTCGGTTGCAAGTAACATACTGTAGAGTTTAAAATTTGGTGTGAATATATTATTTCTAATAAATTATGACCCGTAAAGTCAAAGATATGTTATATTTTTTCTAAATAAAAATTTATTTATGAAAATAAAAAAAAACATTTCTTTTTCAAATTTTTCAAACCAAAGGACAAAATCTTTTAAAGAGACGTGTTTTATAGAGAGGAAATTTGAAACAATCATTTTCAAAAAAAACCCGTCTTTTTGACATTACTGGATAGATTTATTATACATAAATACCATGCAACTGTTGAATAAAACTTTTAATAATATGTGTCATGTTCGCCCTCTACTTGCAGAACAGATAATTCAAACCGCCTAAATCTCTTCTCTCACATATATGCATGAACAGGATAAAGAAAATTAACTCTTGACGTAAAATAAACAGTTCAAAAATCTACAGTTCTTTACAATATAATTCTTCTTTAAAACACTGGTGTTAATGGGAAGAAAAAAATTCTATTTTGTCTTATTCAAAAATAGTACAAATTTACAATTAAAAAGAATTGCTACTACCTTTCATCTCAATCCATCTATCCATCCAACCATCCATCAATTCAAACGCAACCAAAACACATGATATGATTATAACAAATCAATAAACATGCCGTGTTTCTGGCTGCAATGAACCCGACGATGTACATAGTACAAAAATGACGTTTCACGCTTGATTAAAGTTGGTGCAATGAGTTCTAACTTTTAATATGTTGTTTGTTTTACCCCTTGTACATTATTAATGAAACTAAAAGTACATTTAAGTGAATAGTTCATAATCAGTCCGTAATAGAGGAGTATTCTGGTGGTGGATCTAAGGAAACCTGCTCTTGTTCGTTGTATGGGGGTGGCGGCATTGGTATATATGACTCTCCAGATACAATGGGATTATAAAAGGATGGATCAACTATAGTTACATATGGACCAGGGTATATGGATGACGGATGGAGATCGTCGGTTGGAAGTGCTGCCCTTGAGGTCATGTATCCAGTTGTCGAGGATATGCTGCTTTCTTGGTCACATGATGCGTTGCGACGGAAAAATTGAACTAAAACAGAGAAAAACAGTATTATTGTTTTTCTCTTGTATAATCAAAATCTAAAAAAAAAAAACCTTTAGATTCCGTAAAACGACTGTGGATGACGTTTAAGTATTTAATTAAAAGAAAAACAAAAACAAAATGTAGGATCAAGTAAATTAGAATCTAGAACACAGTTTGTTTTCACTTTACTTTACCTTATTTTCCTTTCCAAATATTTTGTTATGAAAAATTGACGGTACTTCTAATGCAGGCAAAGGTGCATGATGAACAAGAAAGGGTTATTCATAGAGTTTGAGGAATATCTACTAACTTGATTATTGTTAAAACCAGCATTATATAATTAATTGTATATAACAGTTTTCAATAGCACTATGCACAATTCGTAGAATTAAAATGACAATGAATAACTTTAAAGCAAATTTTACCTCCAGTATCTCTAAATCTGCGTCTAAAACATGTATTTGACGATTTCATTTTACGGCACTTTAAGTAGACAGCGATAATGATGATTAGAATAACTCCAAACACACCACCGCATATTCCAGAAACAGTTTTAACATCTGAAATTATAGAGCCCTATGTCGAGTTTTACTGAAATAAACTGAATGAAACAAATATTAACATATAAAATTGTACACTTTATAGACAATTTGTTAGCAATGTTATTACTCTTTTTCTAAACGAGTTAAACGTACGTATACATTATCTCGGTCAAAAAATTTTTTTTTTAAAGAATTGATTGTTTAAAGTATCTAAAGATCAACGATACATAACGCCATATACTTTTATTTTTTTCAATGTTAATCATATTACTGTGTCTATAAATAAAATATATGTGGATAAGTGAAACTAAAATTCAATAATTGTTACTCTGACTTTGAAAGTAATCTACTTTTGAATCTAATGTTCAGTTAATTACATTCAATTATTTTGCAAACGGGTTGGCATATTAATTTATGCGCTGTCAGTGTACACCACAACCCAAATTGATGTCACACATTTATAATCTGACTACATATCCGACATTTGCTGTGTATATTTAAGAAATGTGCTTTGACAGGTAATTCAAATTAAAAAATATGGAAAACAGTTTGTTCTCGATTCATCCGTATAAATCATATATACTTATCAATTGTAGGTCATACGATAAAATAACTGTTAAGTTATTTATATTGTGTTCATCACTAACGGTCATAGGTTTTTGTAGTTTGCACATGGAAAAGGAATTCTGATTGTGTCCATTTTTCTTTTGTATAGAATTCTGCAACAAAATAGAGCGTGTCACTTCGTGTAGCACAGAATTTAGACGTCGATTTCTGCCTACAGGTAAATGTCTACAAGGTAAACAAATCGATTTCAGAAATTAAGTAAAAAACAAGAAACAAACTAACTAAATAAATCATCAAGAACAAACAAACAAATCCTCCATTTTTTGCTAGATCAAGTAAAAGTAGTAAGACCAGCAAAATAAGTAATACAACTACACTACTTAAGAATACAGTTACTACTTAAGAATACAACTACTACTTAAGAATACAACTACTACTTAAGTAGCATGTGTGGAAGTCGTATGTAATTAAATAGCATTAGTGGTAGTAGAAGTAGTAAATGTCGTTGTTGAAGTAGAAGCATTTAATTCAGTAGATAAACAAAAAGAGGGATGTAACTTGCTGAGGTTATGACTAATATTAGAAGTAGTAGTTCATGAATACGTAGACAAACTTGTTTAGTTAGAGCTTAGGGTTAGTTGTTATTTCAGGACAAAGATTAGTTGTTGAATTAGTAATGGTTGTAGTAATGCAATGTACACCTTAATGATATCGGTTGCGCACTGGCAATATATTGCTTCTTTAACATTTTTTTTTTTTTTGGGGGGGGGGGGTCTTATATGAAACAAATCAGTAGTTATTTTGATGATAACCTTGAATGCTGTGCCATTTAAACTGTTCCGTAGCGTTAGTCTCAAATTGCATGTTGGATCCGAAAAACGTTTTAGAGTTGTACAGATTTGGTATTTGTCTTTGGAATTCGATCCATGTCCAGTAAAGGCTATGTGTGAGCACCACATATCGCTGGGCTTACCGGTGTTGAAAAAAGAGAGATAGAACACAGAGTCTTCGTTTATCTGGTGAGGTTGCACCAAACATGTTTTACCAAAGGAATCTGAAAACACAATGAATGCCACTGACAGTGAATGCCATTTTTGTTTCATGTTGGGTATTAAAAGTTGATGGGGTCATACTTAACTACAGTAGCTCTACTCACAAACTGTTGGTGACGCTGCCACAAAATGAAAAAGGAGAAAAATATCCACAAGAGGGAGATTAGTTGTTTTCATCTGAAACTAAAATCAAGCAGATGTAAACAATGCAATTTCCTTTTAGTTTTCAAATTCAGATTTTATCATTTTAAACATTGTACAATGTATCACATTTGACTCCGTTTCCTTCTTCACTATAGTGGTGTATAATAATTAAATAACAGCCCAACACCCCATTGACTTAATGTCGTATGATCGTATAAACAATCGATCAAAGGGCTATGTTTTATACGTGTATTTATCAGATCAAATGTGCTATAAGTCAAAAAGTATGCAATGTAATTTATATTTTTTCTGCTTGAGCAAAGTTTTGAAAGAAAAAAGTAATGATAGTATGTGTCTTTTTCTTTTAACTAAATACGTGAGAAAATAATGTAAAATAAGTGGAAGATCTTGATAAAGATATCGCATGTTTTACAAACAATCAAAGCATGCCCTCAGATAGATTGCTCTATACTGCAACATTCAGTCACTCGACCGCACCTATTGTCATTAAATACGGGATGCACTCGTTGCGCTGACAGGCATCTAAAATTACGGAAGAAAAATTCCACCTTTTAAAACATCAAGGCTTCTGGTTTCCATTTAGCTATTTTTTACAACATGCATTCAATGAAATAACACTTTTAGGTTCATATAACAATAAAAAGAAAAGACAATAAAACTTTAGAAGTACAAATCTTTTTTATAAAAAAAAAATTCTAAAGTATTCTAGATAAATATTATTTGAGTTAGATGCACCAGATTTGAATTTATCTGATTATCAGCTATCATGTCATATAAAGTGTCCTTCTCTATTTAAAGGGACATGGTCACGATTTTGGTCAAATTCTATTTTCCTGTTTTTATTGTTTACAATACTTTAGGAATGCATTTCTAATGATCAAATGAAATTTGAGAGTCAGTTGTACGAGTTATAAGCATGATACGGGGCTCACAATTCTTTGTCATGTAAACAAGGCTCGTACCCTGTTTTTGTTTATATACGTTCAATGTACCTGTAAAAAATCTTTTTCAAGCTGATTTGTCTATCTTCTTATTCGTTTAAAGCATAAATAAACAGTTCCTAACGTTCAACATATTCATTTTAGGTCTAAAACTGGAATTTTCACTTCAATATTCAAATTGTAAACAAAAGTTTTGTTTACAAAGCAAGGAATTGTAAGCTCTGTAACTCGCTTATAACTCAACGAATGACACTCAAAGTTTGGTTGCCTATTAAAAATGCCTTATTAAAGCCTTGTAAACATTAAAACCGGAAAAATGATTTTTGATCAAAATCGTGACCATGCCCCTTTAAGTTCTTGTTAATAATATAATTACCACCAGATTACACTCACAAGGCGAAAATGATAATTGGAGAATCATATAGCAAAAAATGTACGCTTACATGTAAAATAGTTTATTAAGACGTATGCAGAGAGAGGCTTTGACTGGTAGATTCATTTTTCAGGTTTTGATTGACTGTAAGTTCTTTGTATAATTATCAGTAAGTATCCCAAAACTTATTTCCCAAATTGTCATATACATATTTGATTAAAGATTTGTTTTCAATTTCAGTTATTAATTTGATTGTTTGAAAATTGTATAATTCCAGTGATGATTATTATAATTGTTTTTTTATGATTTAACCCATATATTCAAAAAATATCAAAAGTGATTTTCATTTTCATAAATATTTTTCCTGAAATTTACAGAGATTATAAGACCCATTTTGACAGAATTGTTAGATAATTATAATATGTATTGATTGGCACAAAATTGTTGTCTCTACAACGTTTAAGCTCCTGTTTCCACTAAAAAAAAAAAATCAAGTTTATTTTTAATAAATACAAAAAATTTATTTTGATAAAGAAAGAGCTTATATCGGTCTTTTATTGTGAAATCATCTTTCAAAAACGATGCTTGATAGATTCATCAAATAATATATTGGTGTGCCGAGATACCTTAAATAAAGATAATCATACCAAGGTATATACAATAATAAAACTAGGATTAATACGATTTCAGAGGTACTTAGATAATCAAAGATATATTCATGTGTAAAAGTCAAAATAACATATAATTATCTACCTTTAAAATATGAGGATCTTTCTGTATAATACTAAAAGCGATCTTCTTCTCCGGCCTCTGCAAAACCCGGGAAAACATTAAATTAAAACCTACCTCAGTTATATAACATCATATCCCATATTAAGTTGCGTTATAGGGGAACTTATTTTTTCTTCCTGATTTTGTAATTCGTCAACGGACAGGTATCTAGTATATAGGATGGACACTCATATAGAAGGGATAGTTCATCTGTAGTTATGCATAATAAACAGGAATGAAAATTTTATGAAGGAAAACTAATATATGAAGAATAAAATCGGGTTAAAGTATGAATAGTTAAACTGGGTTAACCCTGGTATGAAATGGGATTCATTCTGTGTTTTAATAATAAATAAAAATCTTATCTTTACTGTTTAGTACATGTAATATTTGCAGCAGTTTTTCATTTTAAAATTATTACAATCTGTATCGTATTTTCAACTCTATATGGAAAACATTCATTTGATAAAAAATAGTTTGATATGCTAAATACATGAGTTACGTTTTGATGTTTTCTGCAAAAAAAAAAATTAAATGAAAAGTAATCTGTATTACCCATGAAACTGTGTATATGCAAATTAAAGCTGAGTTGTTGAATTTGAACATATTTTATTGTATATATATATATAAGATACATATACAAATGGTTCGGACACAAGTTCTGACAACTTACTAGGTCTTTACCATTCAATAGAAAAATTATGCAAAACTTACAACTGTTCTAACATGATATAAAATTGTTATGACAATAAATGAAAATAACTGATATATACGAGAATAAGAAACATGCACATAAACTAGATTAAACTAATTTCGTTGATATACAATTGAACTAATGAGAATAATTGCTTGTTAATATCAAGGGATAATGACTCATCGCCCCATAATAAAAGATGAGTATTAATTATATGAGATTGTTCGATCTTGTTCTGAATAAAAGTTCATAAAAGTAAGCGCATTTAAATGAACAGCTGTTGTGTTTGAATAATTTATCAGTAGGTGTTGATTTTCTGATATACCTCTCAAAAAATGTTCCATCTCCCAAATATCGATAAATAATACATGTAACAGCACACGACTTCATCACGACCTACGTTAGGTTTTACAGCGTCTCAAATTTGTCATTAATCTGATTATTTTTAACAACCTAGTACTGAGAATTTTATTCCTTTCCTACTGTTCTGTTTGGGTCCATCTCACATTCATTCTCTTCACGAATTCCTTCATGATGTTGGTCCATCCTTAAATACCCATACTCTGTCCCAAGTTATTTTTGCTCCACATTTTCTTAAATAATTCTATATTTATAAATACCTCTGGATTCAAACGATGTTCATCAAATAGTATGAAAAAAATTCCCAAAATTTCCCCTTTGAAATGCCCCCTCTAGCTTGTCGGGTTTTAATACACGGCTAAAAATAAAAAGTCTACGGGGATTTTCCAAAGAAATGAGAGTACCCGGATGATAACGTTGAAAATGTGTGCGAGGTATTCCGAGTTACTTCCAAATGGAGAAAAGATGTAAATATTCCCCATTATAAATCTCCGTAAGAAATGTGAATTTTTCTGAGTGAAAAACGATAATGTGTCAATGAAGATATCTTGGAAATTTTCCCTTTTATCGATTTCAATTGCACTTCTCTCAAAGATATGTGTATTTTTATTAAAAATCGCTCAAATGTGCGGCAATAATAACTTGGGACAGAGTATAGCACATTGTTTAAATGTGTGGTCTAATACTTTGATACACCAATAAATACGGTGACCTAAATCAGAACACTGTTTACAAAACGAAGCCTGTAACTAAGCTTATTAATAAACTCTTTACTTGACTGCGTTCATCATATTATGTAAAGGAAACAACGTATGACTGCAAGTTAAAAAAAATAAAAATTAATACATAAAAAATAATTACAACATACACATTTTCTTCTAAAATAGTACATAGACAAATCGATGTTTTTAATCTACACATAATTGTTTGTTAACAAAGTTTGCATTGTAAACATTTTTTTTTCTAATTTGAGCATTGCTATGGAACATGCAATAAATCAAGCAGATATTGTAATAAAAAATATCAATGTGTTTAAACGCAATATAATGCATGTAAATGATTTACATTTATCTACTCCAATAAACCAAACAAACCGCAAGCGTGCACCTATATAAATCCAAAATGGCAATAAAATATTTGTCGTAAAAGAATTTGAAATCTTGTCTCAATTTTCTATAAATCTAAACTATCTTGACTTAATTTTTTTTTAATTGCTAAATTGCACCAACTTTCCATTGTACCAAATAAAATTATTAAATAATTTGAAACTATTTTAAAGCAATATTGTATTATTCATTTCAAATCTAATTTACACCTTAATTATGGCAGATGTGTTATATTCTACAGACAGTAACATGAAAACACATCATCTCGCTTGGTAGACTGAATACTGATAGAAATAACACGTTTATGAGGAATTTGCATTGAAAACTACAGAAAAGTTACATGTACTGATATTAAAGAATGTGAAAATACGTAAATTTTGTAATTTTACATGATAACGTTACATTTATCCATAAATGATCCAGCATTTTAAAAACAAATACGAAAATATGCAAAAAGTAGAATATCAAAAACAAATATTTCAGAATATGAAAATCATAATAATGTGAAAAATATGACCAATACCTGCATTTCTATAATACAGTGTGTGTACATGAACTGAATAATCATGTATATAATTAAGAAAAAACACAAAATATAATAGACCTGAGTTTCAAACATGATACAATCCAAAATTAAAGCACCAAATCTTAGTACAATACATGCCAAAATGATTCAATGATTTTTAAGTAACTAAATGTCTTCGTTTGGTTCTTCTCCGGTAACAGATGAAACAGGTGGCAGCGATCACGACTAACGCAACACCTCCGAGAACTCCCAAAACAATGGCCAAAACAGGTAAGGGCTCTGTTAAATGATAAAATGAAAGATAATGGAAAAGAAAATGCGGATAAATAAATTGTCAATAAATATCCATTTGTTATTATTTAGTTATTTGTGTCGCATTTTCGTATTATGTAAATACAAAATATTTTTCTTTAGATATTCAGTATACACTACTAGTAGATTGTTAGTCATGTAATGTATATGTAGCTTTCCAAGGAAGGAAAATGACATCATATAAAAAAAGAAAGTCTCATTTTCAGGTATTTATGTAGTTACTTGTACATAACGTTTTTCCTTGAAGGAAAAAGAGCGTCATGTCTGTATTTATATGTTGTAGTGAGACTTACTATCAGTTCTCTCTGCCACGACGCGGAATAAAAAGGTGGTCAGTGTGAATGATTTCCCCTCACTCAAGTTCAGGAACACATATAATTTCTCTCCGTTTGAAACACAGAATTTGAAATCCATCCGATCATGACAATCAAAGGACTGTAAAGAAAATGGTGAAGAAAAAATTTATCAGGAAAAATAAATACATTTCATGAACAGAACTTAATACTTCAATCATTACATAGAGCATAGATGAAAATTCTTACAACATTGTTATTTGATTCCATTGGCTATTTATTTTTCATAATCAATCAGAATGAGTGTCAGGATGCTTATATTTAAATCATTTTAAAGCAATCAGTGCTTTTAAAATTGTATGTTAATAGTCTGTTTACCACCACCAACCCCCATTCAAACTCAGTCGATAATGTAAAGCAATTGAATATCAGCATTATACATGTATATATTAACTTAATCCATTTATTGTCGACTGCGCCATGTGTTACATGTATTAATAATAATGGACAACCTAATGCTATATGTACAAACTACTACAGGTACATGTATATGTACAAGGTGAAAGAATCTGATGTTTGAAAGATCAAGCATAAGTATAATCTGCGAATATCATATAAAGACATCCGAAATTTCATCGTTTTTTCACAGATACTGTAGAGAAATGTTTATCCCTGTACAGCTGTAGTTATTAATTTTTTCACAGTTATTGCAGACAAATGCCCTTCTCCATTTACTAATATTATCTTTTATAGTTATCTCAAATTTAAACTTTATGTGTGTGTGTGTGTGTGTGTGTGTGTGTGTGTGTGTGTATGTATGTATGTATGTATGCACAGGAACACAAAATAACATCATATACAATGTGGTTAGGGATGGTCAGCTGGAGTGGTGATAAGTGGGCAATCATGACATCACCTGCTTGATTATAAATAATCTACATAAGTACCCACTTGACCCCAGTAAGTATTGATTTCAGAAAACAAGTCTCTTAATTTTGTGCTAAATTTCACTATCTCTATATTAATACATGAAATTTGGTACAAATCAAAAGCATTATATGTTGATTTCTTTTCTTGTCCTTGTTCCAGTATTGTTGACATATAAATCAGTTATGTAAATTACCTTCAAAGGCGAAGAGAAAAAACTATTTGTAAAGTCCAGAGTCACTGCACACTCCCTGTCGTTAAAATAGATAGGAGATATACAGATGTTGTATGTGGCGTCAGGGTCGTCATAGTTCTTGGTCTGGAAGATGATTCTATCGCATTCCTGATACATTGGGTCCCCGGATGTTACTCTATTGCCATCATAGCGTCCGTCGAATTCTATCTGTGTATTGCTCTCCTCTGTGATAGTACTAGTAGTGCCGCAGTCGGTACCTAGCCTGTCTACAGAATCATAATACTAGTATTGAATACATATGCACTATCAGATTTAAGCATTTGTCATACAGAATATTTTTTAAATATATGACATCAGAAAATAATCATGTTTTGGTTTTTTCCATTATTATATGAGTTTATCACGGATATCAATGGAGATATTTAATATATGATACCTATTTATTCTGACAATGAAATAATCCGTATCTTTCTATATCAAGATATTTAGATCCCTAGTAAAGTTTAACACGAACTTAAGGGATTGGTAACGTTGTATTATGCAGTCACGTGACAATTTTATGCAGTGTATCATATACTGCATTTACATGGTACATTTACTGTGATGGAAAATTCTGTACGTATGCAAATAAACTACACAGAAACTAGTAAGATTATGAGATCTCGTATCATGCCACTTTCTTTCAAACTTACATATTGTCTGTGAATCAACAACCATCCATTGTAAACAACAAATTATAAATGCGACGCAATATACACCCGAACTTGATGAAGGCCGACCATCTTTGTATATCATCTTGTCAATGGACGCCAGCGATTCTTTCTAACCATCAAATTTCAAGCTCTTCGTCAGAAATTCTTGAAAGTAAGTTAATGTTTAGCTCAAACAGTCAAAGACACGTGAGAACAACTGTCAGGAGTGTTTATTGTTTACTATAAAACTTATTTGTATGCCGATCCCGAACTTTTGTAGGGAACGTGATAAAGTGTTCTTTTAAACTTTTGACCAGAATAGCAATCATCTACCTTATCATTGAACAAGATTAGTACCAACACAGTAAGTATAATTTATTTTTATCCGCCATCATTATCATTAGTAACTTGGTTTAAATATGATCAGATAGATTTATTTTCTTTACAAAATACAAAAAGTGTAAGAACTTACCGGTTTTATTAAAACATAATGAAAAACGTAAACATTATCATAATAAACATATCTAATAAATGAAATATGATACGAGATTTGGATTTGTTCTCTCTTCTTTAATTTTATTTGATAATTACGAATCATAAACACTGCATTTCAGAATCAAAACAATCGATAAGATAATTTATTTAGAATAAGAATTCTCACATCCTTTCTCTTATGCATTAGAGTTTTCAGTATTGCATGTAACACATGTACTGATATTTTTTTTCTCTCCCACTCAAAATAAAATTGAGGAAAATCAAATATCATCAAATAATTAAGAAAAAAAAACCCAGACCGTTTATGATCTTAAATAGTGGGCCTTTAAGTGTTAATATCGGCCGATGATCTTATCAAATAACATTTCTCTTGATCAGATTTGATATTTCTGTCTATTTTGCAAAAGATACTGAAAAGATCAAGATTAATATAAATCGATGTTTTCTTACTTGGATATTTTACATATTAGGTTTATCTCCATTCATTTATACTATTTCATACCAATTGACATATAAATAATCATACCTGTGCTTTTATACAGATTAAAACTAAAAAAAAAAATTAATAATAATGTACATTGTAACATGAAATAGCCTTTATAATTGATAGATCATATACTTTAAAGAAAAAAAAATCAAATATCATATGGCTAATTTAATGCTTTTAAATAACCTGACAATGGAACAACATGTACTCGTACGCCATACAATGTAGATTAACATATAGTATTACCTTTCTTGTAAACCATTCCGAAACACTACACCCCTGCTTTAAATTGAAAATGAATATCATCTACACGGATGGTGCTATCTACGTGCAAAACACTTTAATAATAATTTATTTCTTATTTCTACATGTAATATGACTTACATTGTCAAATCAAAAATATTTTTTTTTATTTCAATTAGATGCACCATCAATATGAAGGTATATGAGGTGCATACATGACTGTATATATTAGGGTTACAATTGTTGACAAAATGTCAGAGGTAAAACATAAGTTATAAAATATGCGAAAATTTGGAACATTATAGAACCAAGGAAGACTCAATGATAAAACAGTCAGTATAATATACACTTATAATATAAGAATATTTCAAACACATTTACCAACAACACAACTTAAGTGTGAGCCAGACGAGCTTTGCGGGCAGCTGGCCTTAAATGATAATATATCATCAAATGCATGTGTACATAAAGTAAACATATGAATATACATTCCCATGATTGACGTTAAAAACCACTCAGGAAAAACCATAGATTAAATATTTTGAAAAAAAAACTATGAAAACCTGTGTGCGAACGGAAGTGTAAATAACGTCTGAGGGCGAATATCGGACTTATTCTTACATTTTTTTTATTTTACATACAAATATATAATATAAAAAATTATAATAGAGAAAAAAAAAATAAAAAAATAAAAACAGAGAAAAGCTAAGCTTCGTGCGCTGCGTGAAACTGGCTAGAATGACCTTTACTATTTAACACCGACCCTTATATACTGGCCTTCCTATGGCCTCCACCCTCTATTCCTACGCAAATCCATTCGAACACGTTACTATCATATACAACGTTTTCCCGCTATTCTACAAAACGCGCGAAAACTAAGTTCTTTTAAGTATAAAGATACAAAGATAAAGATTAATATACAGCTATACGGAGTCTCTTCTCCCATAAATGTGATAGTCATGTGCAAATTGTGGAGTACTTCGGTGGTGGATCTTGTTCCACATATGGAGGAGGAGACCTCGAAAACTCAGATTGTCCAGATGAATTTATGGAATCGTTGAATAATGGACCTAAAATAACGTAAGGTCCAGAATGTAAGGGTGACGAATGGATACCATCAGTTGGAGACGCTGACTCTGACCCTGAGTTCATTGAGGAAGTTCTACTCTCTTGATCACATTGTGCGTTGTTGCAGAAAAATGAAACTGGAATATTCAAAGAAAAGAAAACATGAAAAGAGCATGGTAAGAAATACTTGTAGTATATACAACGACACCTAGTGTGCTTTAATTTATCAGGAGATTTTATTACCAAATTTGAAATTTTGTTAAAACGAGAAATCTTAACGATCTGATTCATGATAAAGAAAATAAAAATTCCAAATATGTGCACCATGAGAAATATTAGATAAGATCAACATGTCTGTTTTGTAATAGAATTGTAACTTGCTGAGTTTTGTTATTGTTGATAAACATCAGCAATTAAATCATGTATATGGATAGACAATAAAAGTTATTTCAACATGCCAATGTTACCTGGAGTATTTCCAAATCTGCGCCTCAGAAATGGATTGGACGCTTTCATTTTACCGCACTTCAATGCGACAGCAATTATGATGATAATGAATACTCCAAACACGCCACCACATATTCCAGAAACAGTAATAACATCTTAAACGATAAAAGCTTAAAGTATTGAAATACAATAAAAAACTAGGCACGTCACTGAAAGTTAAAACGATTCAATAGATTGACATTCTGCACAAAAATGCATCTGATGTATATATAAGTAGTTTAATCTACTTTTAGTCAGGAAATCAATGTATTAAGAAGTTACTGTATTAATTTGAATGCGTCGATCGTTTCAAATATTTTTTTATGGTTTGGTGATAATAACACCGCAAACATCTTGTATTGTTGTGCATTTATACATGCATGAAAAATTATCATAATTATATTTTGTTTATACACGCATTGATAACGAGTAATTATTTAATATGTATAACTTTATATATTGTATATTTGGTATCTTTATGCATTGTAACTTACGATCATAGGTCTTTGTAGCTTCCACATGAAATAGAAAATATGGCGGCGTCCATTTTTCTGTTGTTTGGATTTCCGCGACGAAGTAGAGCTGCTCGCCTTGCTTAGCACAGAATTTAGACATTGGTCTCTCGTAACAGGAAAATGTCTACATACATAAAAAAATCAATTTATTTTACAAACAATACATATCAGGAAAAACTGAAATATTTAATAGAAAAACAAACTTGAATAAAACCATATTTTATGCATGTATTTAGAGAAATGCGTTGCTCAAGCAAGAAACAACTTGTCATGATATCTACTAGAATCAGAAAAAAAAAATAAACTCCACAACTCCACTACTTATGAATAAAATGTTATAAATGCACTATATAATATGTACAAAAAGCCCCAAACTTTGTTTAGAAATATGCGGTCACTAGCAGTGAAAATTCCTTATCCGGTTATTGAAGACGAAATCAATGTTCAGTTCGAAACAATCGATCAAGTAAGACTTGGAGTATATCATATGCATTCGAATAATGATATTTAGCTACTGTAGTTTCTGTAGTACTTGTTATTTCTTTGTAATGGCATTATAATCGTAAACTGCAGGTCCGTAACTCCTGGTCTGAAAAAAAATTCGGATGGACGACCTGGGAGCTACAGTGCCTCCCATACTATAAATCTGCAATTTACGGCGCACAAAAAATTGCGCTAGTTTTGGACTGATTAACCTTATTTTCACACAATTCTGTGGAAAAAAATTAGTACCATTAATTTCTTCAGTCAATTTACTGCTGATATCGGTACTTTATTTGCCTCAAACTTTCTCTTAAACACGCTAACCGACATCGGAAATTGAAGTATGTTAAATTCACGTCGAGATCGAGAGTCGCCATTGGTACATGTAAACAAACTGCACTACTTCACTTTACGGGGCTGGTGATGGTGTTTAAAAGAATATCAGAGGTAAGTAAAGTGTTCATATCTGTAGTAAAATGTGCAAGGAATTTTTTGGAATTAAATATTTGTATAGAATGTGTTCGGAAATAAGGCTATCGGTCCAAAACTAGCGCAAAATTTTGTGCGCCGTAAATTGCAGATTTTTACTATGGGAGGCACTGTAGCTCCTAGGTCGTCCATCCAAATCTTTTCAGACCGGGAGCTACAGACCTGCAGCTATACAATCGTAAAACAGAATATTACTACGTATTTTGTCATTTTTAAACATGCACAATATTGATTTATTGTTGGGGTATCAGGTATAACTGTTAAAAGGTACTTGACAATTGTAGCCGCTGTAACGATGTATAATTGTGCGACTTCCTAAATTCATGAGCCATATTCAGTTGCTAGTTTTGATTAAGTGCTGCTTTTCATTGTTTTGATTTATCCTAATAATTTGTATTATCATCATCATCATCATCATCATTACCATCACCACCATCATCAAAGTCATCATCATCATTACCACCATCATCATCATCATCATCATTACCATCACCACCATCATCATAGACATCATCATCATCATCATTACAACAACCATCATCATTACCACCACCACCATCATCATCATAACCATCACCACCACCATCATAGTCATCATCATCATCATCACCATTACCACCACCACCACCACCACCACCATCATCATCATCATCATCACAAACATCATCATCATTACCACCACCACCACCACCACCACCATCATCATCATCATCATCATTACCACCACCACCACCATCATCATCATTACCACCACCACCACCATCATCATCATCATCATCACAAACATCATCATCATTACAACCACCATCATCAACATCATAATCATCATTACCACTAGCATCATCATCATCACCCCACCATCATCATCATTACATGAAACTCATCAGAAATAATTGAATTAATTACCTTGAAAATCGTGCCATTTAAACCGTTCCTTAGTGTTAGTTTTAAATTACACGATGGAACCAGAAAAAGTTTTGGAGTCGTACAGATTTGGAATTTGTCTTTGGAATTCGAACCATGTCCACTAAAGGCTAAGTGCGAACACCAGATCTGACTAGGATTACTGGTGTTACAAAACGAAACATAGAACACAGAATCTTCATTTATTTGATAAGGTTGCAATGAGCACGTTCTTCCAAAGGAATCTGAAAATATGGAGAAGTTAGTAAATATATATAATTATTTTCCTTTTTATTTATGAGTGTTTCTTATATGTTGAGTTTAAAGGATAATTACTGGTAGTTTATAGTTACTCACAAATAGTCGGCAAAGCTGTCACGGAATGAAGAAAGAGCAAAATGTTAACAAACCGGAGAATTGTTGCGATTTGATTCTTAAATGTCACCTGAAACCAAAAGCGTGCAGGTACATTTATTTACATTATCAACGAACTTCACATCTGACATGGATTAAAGGTATATTTCATTGTTCTAAAAAAACAATCACCGACTTTACCTGCATATCGTTTTTGATTTGGATGGTGGATAATCACAAATGTACATCACAACTATTGGATTCGGTCTGAAAAAGAAGAATAATTTTTATTATACTATACTGCATAATGATTATTATATAGATTCGAAAAAAAAATGAATTAACAACATATATTGAAAAAATCAAGGAAAAGAAAAAAAATCTTAAAATGAGATATACATGTTTGCCGTTAATTTATTACTCTATCATTACATAAAATCGGAATGCGAGTTAATACATTGAAATTATCTCTAGTTGTAAAATATCGTACAAGTAAGCAATTTTGAAACATGGAAATGAAATAAAATGTACAATATTATTCATTGTCTATAAAGAAAAGCATTTAAGTTGAACTTAAATATTAACATTACATTAATTGTACTGAACATGGATAGCAGTACCTTAATGGAGAAGCAATGCCAGCTGCCTAATCCAATTGATTCGGGGTTTTTTGTACATAATGAAATACATACATGTACGTTCAAATCAACATATAATTATAAAATGGAGTAGAAATAGTCGTTTTGATAAATGATTTTAAAATTTGCTTTGTAACATAGTTACAAAGGACAATCTGTGTAACAAAAGAAGGTCCACGCCTAAGAAATCACTTATGCAGATAATTAAAGGAAGAAAAATAACCCCAAAAAGTAAGGCTTCTTGGTTTACGTCTCTACTTTCCTCATCATTTTACATACATTCAATAAAACCACGTTCAATGCATCACATTACAATGACAATGGATGTCATCTGCACGTTTTTATGAAAAGGGATATAAAAAGCGTTAAAAACAGACAATAGTTCACACGCGAAGTAGCTATTTAACCTTGTCGTCAAGTTTCATATTAACTTAAGCACCTACTTCCTTGTTGAGGTTAATATGACATGGTATTACCTCTCAGACAAAGCTAAAAAAAATACAATCAGTCTCTTTGGGGTCATCTTAGGATTTTATTTAAACAAAAAAAAAATTATAATCATCAATTTAATGTAATTATATCAAAATAACACATCCATATTGCAAGATTGATTTAAGTATATTTATACCCTGACTCAAACCATTGTTATAGAAGTTAGTTAACAAAAGCTCGGTATCTATTACTGCACATTGCACACTGATACAACAAATGAAGAAACAACGTCTGATCTACATCTGAACTTCGCTCGTATATGAACAAATGTGTTATGCCAATGTTTTGAATTAATAAAAGAAAAATAATATATACATGTATATACCTTGAAAATTCAGTCCTTCTTTTTCAACACTCAAGATCGTTGGTCACTCAAATAGCATAAAACCTAAACCAGGAAAAGCAAATGTTCAAGCCACCATCTGTGATAAAAGATATCATATAGCATATCGTGTTGCATTGAATTATGAGTTACTGTTTTGAATGGAAACAAGCTGTATTCTCTTCCTGGTCACGACATTTTTTATTTTTACGGTGAAATATGTAATATAAGACGAAATGTCAACATCAATACTTTACCAAGTACTGGTATGCAGTCTGTAACCCAGTCAATTATGTAAAACGACAGTTTTCTTTAAGTCTTATATCCATTGAACGCGCTTATTTTGATTATTGGAATATCTGTTTTTGCTATGTACTAGCATACTGTCAGTTTCATTGAAGACTAGTAAATACATTCATTAAAAATATAAAGTGTGACAAGTGAATTAATTGTAACGCCGTTTTGCAGAAAGAAAGTTAAGTTAAAGTCCGAGAACTTCTCTGTGTCCGTTGTCTGACCCTGATCTTCTGCAAGTTTTTAATATCCGTCCATGGTTATAAGATATTGTTTTATTGTTCTTCTTAATATCTATTTTAGTTTTCTTTTGTCCCCATAAGTTTTGTGAGGTTCCTTCTCCCGTGTATATTCATCTTTCTGGCAGGTGATATCTAACCATTTTGATTCATAAACAAGCCCTTTTTATCAATATCTGTTTCCTTAGAGAGTTGACTGTTTTAAATATACAATCGGCTTCTCTGATTTTACGAACCCACACACTTTAGAAGGGTATCAGCAACACTTTTTTTTACGAGCGACCCGTATTAAGTTTCAGAATATTTTTAAAGGTTCCTTGTAATATTTGTAAAAAAAAACCCGAAATGCACTTTAAAATTCATAATTATAGTTCTTATGTAACACATGTCATTATTGTATTTATAATAAGTTTTAAAGTAAAAAAAACAAACTCAAAGCACGTTGATCACGCAAACAAACTAAAATTAACCCATTCTTCTACTCTCAACCAATCAATGCGTTTGTTCGATGCTGTACTGTACCATGTTTGGGTCAGATCATAATCAGGATGCTTTTTTTTTCTTCTAAAATTTCATATAAACAGGAATATAATGGCTTAGTATTCATTTTAGATATACATGTACGTACATCTATAGTTCATTTTTTTTTAAAGTTTCTTTACAAATTTAACTATAATAAATCTTCTGATACCAACTCTAAGCAATTATTTATCCCATTTTGTTTTGGTCATTCATTATAGATTAACTTTGTAATAAAGATTGTGCATGCAAGCATCTCAGTCATATGTCATTAAACATGTTAAAAATATTTTTAACAGATTATCGGTAATAAGTGTCTGTGTTGCACTTTTTGAATGCATTGTCCCTGTTATACCCAGTATATCAACAAGTGTATCACAGCAGATCGCCGATCGACCTATCATTTTGTAAAGTTATTGGGGAGGGGAGATTTAATACCTTTATATATAAAAGTATATGTTTTTCTATAAGGTATCATCATAATGACGTTTTAAATTGATCTATCGAATATTGAAAGGTGGGCGATGTCATGTGGTCAAAACAAAATTTATTTGGTGCTTTTAATCGGAATCGAAGGTTGTTTCCCCCCCCCCCCCCCCCCCCTCTTTTAGCAACACTCTAATAGTATTACATTGTATGTTCAAAGCAAAAACAACTGAACAGACAGGGAATTGAAATATACGCTCGTATTATGGGTCTCTGGTATGAGTGTTTATTTGTTGAAAACTTGTTTTAAGGCAATAATTCCTTCAGTTCTTTTTTTAATCCGAGACAAGTAATATATCCTATACATAATTTTGGATTGGTCCCTTTTTCTATACACGTTTGAGATTCTACTTTTCTGCACGGTCTCAAAGACTTTTATATTTAAAATAATCTATAAAATGCAAAAGCTCAAGCTGTTTTCAAGGTCACCCTGTATCATTCTTCTTGTTCATTTAATTTCAAATCCACTTTTTGAAAATTACAAATGGTTTGCGCAACCTTTCTCTTGAGGTTTACTTCGGATTGTCTCTTGTTTCAATTGATAAGACAATCTCTCTCGTCATAAAATAGAAAAAATAACGTATACATTTACGTGTATATGTACATCTCGTATATGTTAATAAAATAATTTTCTTTGTATCAACATGTATTTACTTTAGTAAATGGAAAGAAAAAAAATCCTACGGATCATATCAATAAAGTTAATGCATTGCATGCAAGGGGATATAAATATATTTGATAAATATAACCAACCTCTTATACCCTGATATATAAATAATAAAAGCAATATATTAATTTGAAATGTTTAATCTAACGTTAATCTGAATATGAATACATTAGAAAAAAATATAAAAGGGAACAAAAAAAATACAAACATGATAAGCCATGCTAATTAATGTCAAAACGTGTACATTGCGATTGTTAAAAATCCCTTAAAAATAAAAATAAAATTCTAAATATCACACTAACTATTTTGTTCATTTACCACCATGCCAAACTTGGATAAAATATAAACATTATTCCCTTTCATTTCTTGAAATGTAATATAATATCACAGGGAGCACACGGCGGGTGTGACCGGTTAAGCAGAGGATGCTCACTCCTCCATGGCACCTGATCCTACCTTAAAATTCTTGTAGAGGTCCGTGTTTGCTCTGATCCTGTTTTGCAATTTCCCTTTGGAATTTTGAATTTGAACACTGTTCGTTATTACCATATGTCATCAAGGTATTTAAAAGTTAAACAAGAACAATAAGAGTGAATGTCCTTAATTACAAAATCGTCAACCAAGTGCTTATGTAACAAAATAACTCCACAAACAATATTTATCAAAAATATATAATGAGTAACAATGAATTCTTATATGTAGTGAAATTTCATATTAAAGTATCATATCATTTTTAATCAGAGACTTTGTTGATTTACACTCTGAACAGTGTTGTTGTTGAATCCTTTTTCTGTCCAATTTTGTAACCTGAAAGAAGAATGTCAATGGGTGTTTAATATTAGGGTCATTTAAACAGTTAATTGATATATGAGATGTATTACTTTTGTATTATGGTGGGTATATATTTATTATAAGATGATATTTGTATACACCGGACACAATAGTGTACAGTTATTGGTACATGCATACGAGGTACAGGGGTCACAGGTGGATGCAGGACTTATTAATTAGAAAAGCTCATTTGATTTTATTTAGTTCATGTCAGCTGAACAACAATTAAAACTTGTTTTGAGCCATTTGGAGAAATTTGATTTGAAAACTAGAAGTCCGTCACAAATACGATTGTTTAACACGTTCATTAAATTCCAGAAAATACATTTGTATCATAATGTCATTCATCATTACATATTTCAAGGTTACACTTTTCATGATTAAAAGTGGCAAAATTATTGCTTTGACGAAGACTTTGCAAATAATGAATATAATTAATTACATTTACATTCTAACAAAAAAGTTATGAATTTCACTTTAATTCAATGAGTTATAAACCTAAAATTATTTTCTATTTTACATACTGTGGTTCATATTCACATTTGGGCTATTACTTAAATCCTCCTATTTTGCATCCTTCTTTTTCGTCTTCTGGATATAAACTCTCCGATTCCAGCGATTATAACGATAATGATGACCCCTATAACAGCTCCCACAATTCCATACACCAGTGCATCTGAACTCTCTTCATCTGAAATTAAAAACGTAAACAAATCAATATATCAACCTGCCCAGTTATTGTACAGCGACGATGTGTGCAACAACATTGATTTTTAAGCAAACAAAACTCACATTTGTAAACCTTTTCAGCTGTGACAAGGAGTTTGAAGTAGGCTCTTGAGAGTTCATTTTCATTTAAAATTTCAAAGTCAATGTAGAGATATTTATCTTGCCCATTACAGAACTTTGTTACATTATTGTTTAGGCAATCTATAGTCTGAAAAATAAAATAAAATATTAATCAAAAAATGTTTCACAGTATAAAAATGCCAGCCTGAAAAATAACTAGAAGCCAGTGCGCCACATAGCTCACCTTAATAACTGATTAGATAAAAGTTTGTTTATGTATCTCCCCTGAATATGTCATTTCATATTAAAGATACTTAACTTTAAGATAATTATTATAATCAAAAGATGATTTCTAACAAGAATGTTTAAATTTGGGTTTGGTGGTTTTGGAGAAAAGGTAAAAAAATGTATAAATTTTAATTTGCAGGCAACATAAAAACATAAATTCCTTGCACTTTTTGATCAGAAAATCTTGATTCAAATAAACAAGTTTTGAACTTCTCTTGACCCCTCAGCTCATGTAAACCAATAAAATTATTCATATGCATCAACCAACTAAATCATGTAAGCATCTGAAACTTGATCTCCAATTCTTTTGTCATAGACTCCACACATTTTTGTCCAGAAAATGATAACATAAAATATCCTCAAAGTTAAGAACATGTATAACAACAACATACTTTGCATATCTTACTCAATGATCTTACTCTAATTTGTTTTACTTTCAAACATTAGGTAAGTTAGAGCATTTTTTATTAGTATGATTCTGTATAATATATTTGTACTAAAGTTGTCAAAAGTATCAAGGTTACACTGTAGTAAAAATGCATGTACATGTAGACAATGTAGTAGTTTTTTCTCTAATATTTGCACCATGTAGGCAGGGACATTGAAGTTGATATCCTAGAGATTAATAATCAATGTTACAACCACTGTCTGATTTTAATTCTACATTCACACCATTTTCAATGTTTACTATCAATAAATAGGGTGAGGACAGATGAATTGCACAAGTCATCTGAGCCAGGGTTAGAGGTGGCATAAAAATAAAATGTATCTCACTACCATACAAACATGTCCATTAATAAATCTTAATAAGCTATCTGTGTGCAAGTAATAATTATTTTTCTGTAATTCAATATCATACAAAACCTGAAAAGTTTCAGCATACACATCATCAGTAAAGTTTAGTTGCACAGCACAACCTGGGTCATTGAAGTATATTGGTGTCACACACACTTTATATTCATCCCTAAGGCTTTCACCCTTTCCAGAACCTTTGAAGCCTATGCTTGCACAGTAATACTTGAGAGCCCTTCCTTTATATGTGACATCAAATTGCCGAGTTTCATTGACATCTCCGTGATAATATGTCTCAGATGATCTCGAGGTGCAGTTCGACCCAAATTCATCTATTTATGGAAAAATATAAAATTCTTTTATAAATTGCTTTGTTAGGATAGTATAGAAATTAGAGATCAATCATTCAGGAGTTTAATAATATGTATATGTGATGGATGGTATGATTTTGAATTCTTTCTTTAGCCAATTATAAAATTCTTTATTCGGTTATTTCCTACGGTAATCATGATAACTTTCATTGTTTTGAAATACATCAAATTTCAGTAAAAGTAAAATAACTCCTTGCAATACGACATTATTGCAATTCAAGGTTCTCGATTTTATCTTTCAAATTAATTCATTTCAGATAATTAAATGTTTAGTTCATTCAATAATAGTTAATCAAAAATGAGTGTACATATTAATGTATAGTAAGTGGTCTAGATATGACTTCTGTCTGTCAAATTATTCAATCAAAATTAAATATATTTTTTGACATTCAAAATGGAATATAATGTGACAACCTAATATGCTTATTTGATTAATAAAATGAAGTTGAAATTACTATTTTAAGGTCTATATCTCATAAGAACAACACAAAATTATTTTTATTATAGATTTGTTACTTTTGTAAGTTCAAAAATAAATATGAGACTTGCCGTACATTATGAAAGTAAGATGGATGCAAAATAATTTGAAAAATCAGAGTTGAGTAGCGTGTGTGGTTATGGAGAGGCATTCTTTGTATTAATTATAAATTTTTCATTGGGGGTTGATATTATTTAATATATAAATTGTAGTATCATATATAATTTATATCTACTAAGACAAAGAAAGAACAGTTTAGTTCGCTAGAAATAAAAAAAATTTCCGGTGAGCAAAGAGGCCCATGGGCCTAGCTCTTATTCTCGACAACTCACATGGTACAGTTTCCAATGCATCCACTGGATATCCCGGATGTACATACAAACAAATCACAGAGGACAGTAAAACCCAGCCAGTACACCTTTCGATGCTTCCAACAGTCATCACTGAATAAATGATAATTGATTACTTCATCCAAATCTTCTATCTTTAGTTACACATATCCTGCAATATCATGAATTTAATATATTCTTAAACTATATACATTAATACAACGATTTAATTATATATTCCTATCGTTTGATTTAGACCATAAACTACCGAGTGAAAGTAAGCACCCAACGTATTAGAGTGGGGATTTACTTAACCTCAGAATGACCCCGCAAAGAGAAACAACTTCAGGCGATGTAAAAGTCGTATTTTACATGTACTATTATTAGCGAGCAGATTATTGCACGTTCATCCAAGGTCAATATTCCACTACTGCACAATAAACACAATGTCTGAAGCGTATTAAAGTTATTTTTCTTGGGGGTATTCAAAACGGCCAATTTTAAATGAAAATGATAAAAGTAGACCCCCATAAAAATATACCGGGAAAAGGGGGGGGGGGGCATTATTGAACCTTTCTTGCTCCGCTATACGAATACAGAGTTCCCAGTTTCCGGTGTAATATTTATTTACAAATAACATTTACTTCTTTTCTGAACATTCTTTGTGTGAATGAAAAACCCGAGGGTCAAACTTACCTGTATCTAATCGTTACATAGTCCGAAATATCTGACGTTTTCCTGGCTTTATTTAACGATTTTGATATTTTACATGCCAGGAAAACGTCAGAACCGGCGCCATTACGAAAAGTGGAAATTCGCCGCCTCCAACTGGAGGCGGCATTCTCGGCTCGATTTTAAATATTTACGAGTGGAATCAAATGTTTCACTCACAACTAATTAATAAAACGATGATTTTGCTGCTCACTAATATCGTTTTTATGGGTCCTTACATATCAAAAACAGGCTGTTGAACACATTCTATCGAACTGTTGAGATTTGTTTTGATTTCGTGCATTTTTGAAATCTCGCGAGAAAATAGGTCAACAACACTATTGTTTATCAGTGTGATTACCAAATTGTGCAGTAAAATTATATTTTAAGCTGTATTATTGAGTTTAAATATATATCTATTTAAAATCGACCCTAGAATGCCGCTTCCAGTTGGAGACGGTGAACTTCCAGTTTTCGTAATGGCGCCGGTTCTGACGTTTTCCTGGCATGTGAAATATCAAAATCGTTAAAAAAGCCAGGAAAACGTCAGATATTTCGGACTAATCGTTACACTGTCCAAGTTCATAAAGGTAACGCATACCACGCCGGTTGAGTATAATGACCAGGGAAGTATAATATCCTGACGACCTGATGACCCATAAATTGCTAAAACAAAAATCTTCATTTGCTTATTTAAAAAAAATAATTGAAAAATAATTGACATAAATAACAAAACAAAAAAAGCAATATAAAATTTTAATATTATTTTTCAGTTAATTTTCACAGATCATGTAAACACACCCTTTGTGTATAGTGACCTGGTGGCGCTTGATGTGTCAAATTCAATACTTGTAAGATAAAAGTTTGCATTCCGGGGGTGGGGTGGGGTGGGGGTAAAAAGGAAAAATGTATTGATTTTTTATGCATTGTACTGACCCGATGACGTACGTTAAGATGGTATGTATGTTCCTATTCTTGTCGCTTTATGAAAGAAAGGTTGGGTTGACATCGTAAACCGGTGAATTGTTCACATGTCATTATGACATTATCAATCTTAATCATGCATAATTGGTCTTTTTTTTTTTTATAAATGTTGAATTTGCAATGAAACATTAATGATAATTAAGAACATTTATAAGTACTAGTGTACGATTTTCTTTTCCGAGTTCTTATTATATTATTTTACATCTAACGAGTATTTTCTCCTCTATTAAGAAAACTGATTGTTATTCATAGCTCTATAGAAACTGACAGGGCTGATATCTACATGATCCAGTTTTAACCAGTTGATCGATCGGTCGAAACCATCATCAACATAAAAAAAAGCACGGACTGCACGAAAAAAGCATGATGATGTCAGACTCAAATTCCCCTATAAGACGATTGATTTGGCCATTTCTTTTTGTTGCTTTCTATTGTACATTAACATTATACTTTGTCCCAAGTTTCTGCTTCCACATCTTCTTGCTTAATATTTCGATAATCTTAAATGCCCTTGTACCCAAACTATGTTCATCCATTACTAACGATGAAAAAAGTCCATTATGATATTTTCTGTTTTGAAACCCCCCTTCTACAGCTTCAATAAGTTCCAAAACACAACCAAAAATAGAAAGTCTACGGGGATTTGGCATTGCAACCGACATGAAAAGTACCCGGATAATAACGGGTTGAAAAATTGTGCGAGTTGTTCTTTTTCCCTGCACGTCTCCTCTTTCCTTATAAATATTAACTTTGATGCTGCACTTATTCAAGGATTTTTTTAAAGAGACATGGTGACGCACAAACCCATGATTTATTAAATATCGTATTTTTACACGATTTCCACATTTTTTATTTTTAAATTCACATAGCAAATTTCTTCAAAACAGGCGTCGATCACTACCCCCTCCACCCGGCAAGCAAAATTATCCCTCGCTAATCCTCGAGAGAATATTTCTGAATCCGCACATGGAGTGGGCGATCTCATAAAAAAGCTTCTCTCATTTTACGGGTTATAAAAGGGTAACTGGCACACGTTTTAGTACCAGCAAACTCAATTAGAGATTGGAAGACACGTAGCACCGGGAGGGGGGGGGGGGCAGCTTTTTCCTTTTCTAGCAACAAACATTTTTCTTTTACAAATAGAAAATATAATTTTGGAGGACCCCCCCCCCCCCCCCCCTCACAACAATTTTTTTTAAGTATGCATGTATTTAAAAAAAAATAGGAAATTAACGATTTTAAAGATAAAGGTTTTTTTTATTGTTTGTCAAGATTTCGGATAAGTTTGGCTCCACCCACTTTCAAAAACGATGCAACGTCCCTGGTTCACGTTTTAGGATTTTGTACATGTACATGTGTGTGTTCCTTATATTATTTTAACAAAACAAAAAATGCACTCAAAAGAGTCTTACTTTAATCTTTATATAATATATGTCCTTACTGTATCCAAATTCTAAAGTATAAAAAGCCTGAACAGCGTTGATCACACATAATAAAATAAAACCAATCTTGTTTAGCGCTGTAATACTGTATCATTTTCGCCCGTCAGATCATTATCATATAGTCCTAACTTTTCAGTTTTTCTAAAAATGCATATAAACAAAAATGATTAATACTATATATTTATTTCACTTCAAATGTTCAAGTAGGTCGACAGTTTCTGGGATTTCTTTATTCATATATTGGACATCATTGAGAAGGAGATCATCTTAAAGGGCCCCGCTCAAATAATATGGACAATAGGGTGTCTAGCATTAAAGAGAATTTTTCTTTTACCTTGACCTACAACTTATAAATTTTCCAGCTGGCATAGAATTTTTAATTCAATCTCATTACTCCTTACATACAGACACTTTTATTTCAATCTGAACAAAATTAAGCAAAAAGGAAATAACCAATGGTCTAAAACTGGATTATAAAGAGATCAGATCTGCTACGATCTTCATATTGACTTGATTCAAAGTCATTGCACAACCTTTCCCCAAAATCTCTGTTTATGTGAAGTATAAGTGAAATAAGGCCAAGTATACATGCTTTACAAAAGGAATTTAGTGTGGTCCAATATGACCTTGACCTACAAACATCGTTGAAGGTCATTGCATACCCTTTGACCAAAGGCACCCTGTGGGTGCAGTATGAGCCAGATTGGACCAAGGGGGTGAGAAGACGTGCTCCAGATAAGGATTTTTTTAATATTATTGTGCTGTGACCTTAACTTTAGACATAGAAACATGCACATCATTTACCCAAAGGCACCCTGTAAGTGAAGTATGAGCCAAGGGGAGAGAAAATATGCTCCAAACAAGAGATCTTGGATGGACAGAAGGAAGGATGGACATACTGATCACTATAGGTCACCCACAGAACGGGGCCCTAATAATTTGTCCAAGCATATCTTTATCACTCAATCTTCAGTAAAACCCTTAATACTTTCCTATAACTGTAATAGTAGTCCATTCAAGCATATCTGAGTGAGTAGTATTTATTGTTTTATGTTTGATAGAAAATTTTCTCATAGAAAAGAAATCCTTTAAACCTAAATGGAAATAGTTTTCACTGTGATCATGCATATGCCATATGAAGTTGATGCAAGTAAAGGAAGATAAATATTTGAAAAAACAACTTCCCTATTCCTAATATTAATAAAACAAAATTATTTGAAAAACATCCCCCCTCCACATACCTTGTAATGAAGAAAATAGAAAATAAATGTCGCATTTAATTGAAATATTTTATCCTCTACATAAAAAAACATGTACACAGAACATGCAGAATCATAAAAATCTGGCGTACAATTTTCATTACATATTATAACACAACAAGAATCATAAAAAGGATAAAAACAATATAAACATGATATGCCGAATTCATGATAAAATGTGTATAGTTTTTTTTTGTTAAAAATCCCTGACTAGATAAAATTTCAAATCTCATCCGTACAATTAATATCAATGTTTCATTTACCACAAAACTTGTGTACAGTAAAAACCTTCCCTTTTGTTTCAAAACAATATAATATCAAAGTAACAAGTTACCAAGTATATAGACTGAATGCCCTGAAATACAAAAACATCAACTAATTGCTTACTTAACAAAATAACTCCACAAACACTTCTGAATCAATGAATAACCAAGCATTCATAAATGTATTCTGAATTTCATATAGATATAAAAAGTTTCATAATATCATTTTTAAATCAGTGAACTTATATAATGGATAATGATGCTGTAACAGTTGAAGAATCCATTTTGTGCCACCTGTTACACGTACCTGTAAAAAGAATATATTTAAACTATGAGAAAATATGAGATTTTTCATCATTTTTGACTACATCTTAGAAATATGTCATCATTCTTTTTTGAAAATAGGGTAAACTTGTATAACTTGGTACTTTATATATACAGGTATTCAAGATGGTATATGTGTATTTTCAAGAGATGTAAACAACTTTTGAAATTTAGGGCAGATATTGAAATAAAATGTACCTTCTTCTTTATCATGTTTATTAATTAAAAGAAAGATGTAAATATAAACAATAAAATGCTTTCTTGTATAATTTATGCCGGTTATGAAGGTAGCGATCATTGCAGAAAAAAATTACATTATTTTTTCTGCAATGTCACTAACTTCATATCCCGCATGAATCACCAAAGAAAGCATTTTATTGTTTAAATAAATACAGTATCACGCACAATGTGTTATGGAACAAGAGGCTCACAGGCAACATTGCTCACATGAACAGCAGTGGCCAACCAGCTTACGTCTGACCCAAGTAGCTTTACAAAGACAAAAACAATGGGGAAAAACCTACTGGTATTCTATGCAATAATATTTTTTATACCGTTCTTGTTCATACCTTTCAAATTTGCTAAATATTACCCATCATATTCTGCAGATTTGTTTTTCCCCATGCAAAGTGAATTTAAGCATAAAACTAGGACCCCATTGTGTCCCCAATCTTTTACCTCTCCCAGGTCATGTTTGAAAAATCAAGATGAATTTTTTTTATACCGCTAAACTTGCTTTTAAGGAGTCCTCTAGAAAGAATAATCTTACCGTGACCAAGCTACGCTCAGGTCACAGTAAGAATTCATCCCATATACTTGCAATATAGCAGCCGCGAAGCGGATCTGCTTTGCGTCAATTTTAAGTCTGTTAAAAATAATCTGCAGGGGAAAAACACATTTTTATACATTACAAACCTTTTTGAACATGCATATGTAGTTAAGTCCACAAAATATCCATTTAATGGGTCATACCAAGGCATTTTGCTAATATACACATTTGAATTTGCCTGCCATTTTGTCAGAAATCGCATTCGGAATGTCTCAGATTTTATCTTTATCATGGCGACTGTAAACGGCGAATTTTCAAACTTGATGTTAAAAGTGGCACTGATTTCGTTGCAAAAACAGTTAATATGGTAAAATGGGATTATAAAAGAGCAACACTGTAGGTATTTGAGACCAATCATAGAAAAATTTGGCGAGATACAGCCCAATTTATTTTTTTTATTTGCTACGAAGCGAGTACAAGGGACGAATTCTATCATTAAACCGGGTCCGTAGGACATCTATCATTTTAATGATAGAACATTCTATCTAGGAGTCCATGTCCATTTATCTCTATATATTTCTATGTAAAACACATTTCCACTTTAATTATCTTCATTACATTTTTTTTGAAAATGCATTGGAATCCACTTCCCTCCCATTCCCCAATTGTGACCCCCCTTCTCTCTCTCTCTCTCTCTTTCTCTCTCTCTCTCTCTCTCTCATTTATACAGATGGATTGACAAACAGATCAACGCCGGACAAAAAAAGTGATTTGCCTTTCTGCTCCGGTGAGCTAAAACAGAAATTAAAACTCTTCCTACACAGTTTGAGAAATATAATTTGAATATTAAAATTGTATAATCTATTGTAACAAACATGATTGTATAACTCATTCAATTCTGGTTCAAGCAAAAACAGTCCATGAATACATATGTCATAATGCATTTCAAGGTTGAATATTTTATAACTAAAGAAGTGGTAAGGTGTCATTTCCATGAAAACTTTGCAAATACAGAAAATAAGAAAACCATAATTATTTAAACATTGACAATATGTTAAGGTTTAAATATATTAAAACAATGAGTACTGTTAACCAACTTTTAATCGTGCGAGAAAAATTTTCGTGAGGTTTACAAGAGCTTTGTCATTGCGAATATTTCTCGCCACAAACCAATTGTAGTATGGTTGTAATAACAACATGGGTCTGGATAAGGCTTGGTTGTGAAAAATAGTCCTCGCGAACCAGTTTAATCCCCAGTAAATCACGAAATAAAGTCGTCGCCAATAAAAGTTGGTTTACAGTAAATGCATGTAGAATCAATTTTACGGTATATACTGTGGTTCATACTTGCATTAGTTATTTCCCCTGATTTTGCATTTGCATTCTCTTTCTTCTTCTTGATAGGAACTTTCTGATTCCAAAAAACGAAACCACAATAATAACCCCGATAACTGCTCCCACAATGTAATACACCACCGAATCTGTCAGTGAACTACCAGTATCTTCATCTGATCAAAGAAATTATATCAACAAATTGAAATAATCCATCAATCAAATTGTACTTTATAAGACAAGGTCTGCATCAACATGTACATCATTAGAACCGACAGGTTTTCTCTCCGTTAAACTGCTTTTTAAAAGTGTAATATATGAATATATTATATCAATATTATGTTGGAAAATGTAATGTGATTATTAGAATAAAAATATTTTTTTGATTCGTAAAGCAAATAAAAACTTACATGTATAAACCTTCTCTGCTGTGACAAGTAGTTTGAAGTTGGCTCTGGAGACTTCACTTTCATTTAGCATCTTTAACTCCATGAAGACCATGTTATTCCGTCCACCGCAGAATTTCGATACATTATAGTTTAGACAATCTATACTCTGAAATAAAAATATCAAAAAAGTTATTAATCATAAATAAATGTGTTTCAGAGGATATGGTGATTATAATAAGTAAGTCGTAACAGAGGTACATGTATATCTATATGTTATGTATAAATTAAACTCCATGAACCAGTTTAGTTATACATACATCCTAGTTTGCAAAACCTAAGTGTATGGTTTCTTTCATACAATGTAGCTGTCTAAAAGAAAACTAATTTAAGAATTTTGCGTAGCAAATACATGTATATCAATCATTCATGTACTTTGTTATATTATTTGGCCTACACTCGCAACACAGACAATATCAGATAGTAGTAAGCTTATACACCTACCTAATAGCATACATACAACATACAACTGTTTCAAATTGATGATTTCCATGGGTAGATTATAGTAGAATTTTTTCTTTACAATTTAGTACTAAGTACTTGTGTGCAATTCAAGAATTTCATGATCAATGTACCGTGTTATGATCAATGTATAAATTTACATGCATTTCAATAAATGACAACAGAAATTGAATAAATGTGATTCAAGTTTGCATTTCACACTTTCACGAACACACAAGTATTCTACAATGTACATGTACAGGAAAATGTAAAAAAAGATACCTGTATTTCTTGTTTTTCTGTTATATTGTTCAGTATATGTATGTTATGATAATACCTGAAAAACATCAAGGGATGCATTCTCTGTGAAGTTCAATTGCACAGCACAACTTGGATCATTGAAGGATACTGGGGTTACGCACACTATATACTCGTCCCTTAGACTCGGACCATCTCCAACACCTTTGAACGAGATGCTTGTACAGTAATAATTGACAGTCTTTCCTTCATAGGTGATGTCCAATTGCCGATTTTCATTGACATTCCCACGATAGTACCGGCCCGATGATGTGGAGGTGCAGTTCTTTCCAAATTCATCTATTTGCAACAAAACAATAACATGTTATTAACTCACTACTTAGCAATACACTGAACCAAAGTTCTAAGTGTTCACCCAGTATAATGGTTTTACTATATGAAATAAAAATACGTTTTTGTCTTCCCATCGGAGTGACCGATTTCCACTGAACTTTCAAGTATTTAAAACGTTGTATTGACCTTGATATCTGGTTGCTACCAGAGACCTTGACTTTTGCTGGATATCTGATGTCAACACTTCCAGTTTCGTTGAATTTCGCCCAGAGCTTTCAGATTGTTTTAGGTTAATTGCCAATAGAAATGAGGATACACTTCTAGATGGGAAAATTATCATAAAATATTGTTTCCTTCCGATTGCTAAATATTTAAAACAATATGGAGGACAAAATAAACTGCAGATTTAAAGTGAGTTAATACAGACTGTCGTAGGAACAATCCTGACACCAACATTCCAACGACTCTCAGCAGGGTCTTTCCTCAATTATCATTTAATTTGCCCTTTTCAGTGTTTTTCTTTGAAAACTATTACTAAATACTAATATTGATCCGATTCAATTGCAAAAAGTTGCCAATTATAAATAACGTGCAGAAAAATATCAATTTTTGGTTTTAATGTTTCATCACAGGTAATCATGGTAATTAATTTCAATCAGTATTGTCTTACTTTATCTTTGCTATTGCTGAGAAGATATATCACTAAAGAAATGTTGAAAATTTCACGTTATTTCATTTCGTAATTTTCAAATTAGATCTATTCTATTTATCAGGGTGAACATTTAGAAGTTTTGTTAATTGCATATTTATACAACTGAGAATCAGTCCTGAAACAAGTCAATATAATTTTAATGTCTCTCCGGAACTGGCTTCAAATGTTG
Organism: Magallana nippona; assembly: GCA_033439105.1. Classification (NCBI taxonomy): domain Eukaryota; kingdom Metazoa; phylum Mollusca; class Bivalvia; order Ostreida; family Ostreidae; genus Magallana; species Magallana nippona. The sequence goes on from CM065921.1 coordinate 21,745,392, forward strand.
CCTTGGTGATGATAATAATGTAGAAGAAAAACACATAATTGTACTGAAAAACATACAATTTCAGCAGACCTACCTGAAATATTTTTCTTTTACCTGTGTATGTTATTCCAATTAGAGTTATCTTGTTTATCAGAATTTCATAATACAGTTCTGTACACTTATTAAAATAATGTAAATGCAAATACACATGATACATGTATGTCAAATTTAAATATATTTTATTAGTATAAAAATAATATTCAGACTATGCATTCCAGGTCATCAGAATCTGCAGATTTGTGTGTTTATAAATGTTATTTGTTTCATGAACATGATTAAGTTATATATTAGTTTTCCAATTATTTTAGGGAAAACTCCCCATATACTCGTATGTACCAGTAATATGATATTGATTATTTTGTTTAATTGACAACTTTTAAAAAATTATTTCTTTGTTCATTACTTTACACAGTTTAAAAAAAAAAATCAAAACTTGCAGGTTACAGTTTCCATTGCATCCACCAGATGTCCAGGCACAAACAAACAAATAAGCAAGGACTGTAGAAGCCGATCCAAACATCTCCCAGATCTTTCAAATGGCATCCCTTAATCTATCCACCTCTTTTCTTATCTGCATTTATATAACAATAATCCTGTAAATCAAATAATATACACTTATCCAATGGCTGTGTGTGGGTTAGCTCTATATTAGATCAGATTCAAGTTTTATACCCCGAGGGCTTGCCCGAGGGAATAGTTAGTGTCATTTACTTGGGTTTGATGAAAGAGCTATAGTTTCATTATCCAATTCAGTAAGTATTTTTTCCCCACACATCTACTAGCTGGGTAACTCATGTGTTGTTATGATCATGTACATGTATATAGTTTGTACAATTTATGTTTGAGTTCACATTGATTGGATTTAACATGATCAAGATATCATTATAGATTTTTATAAGAAGATAAAATGAATATCTTTTTTTTCATTTTACTGAATTTGTGGGCTGAAATGCCTTATCTTTGGGCTGAAGTGTCTGACATTCGTCTATGAATATGAATACATGTATACAACAATCGATTTTTATATTCAGAGTACACACCCCAGATAAACATATTTACCGGTATACCTTTTTTACTTTTTCATCAAATATGATTTATTTTTCAATTCCATTTATTAATAAATCTAAATTATGCTAACCATAACAAGGGCAAGTCCAGCACACGCATTAATTGCTGGGAAGGGGGACGAGGCTACAATCAGTCTCTTTCTAAAGCGGACAGACAATGAGAAATGGATGCTGTTCATTGACCAGCAGGCTGAGCAGAGGACGTTTTCTTTAGATTGATAAATTGAGAGAGTCTAGATTCCCCGCCCCATTCATTATATGGGCGCGTGCTCCTGGTTTCAGTTTTTTTTTTAAAATAAATCTCATCAATACATGTGCACAAAAACAATGACAAACTCGTCGCTTACCTGTAAACACTGTCTTCAAGACCGTCTTGACATTTTCAACGCATTAATTTCATCGCACACCGAGCCCGAACAGAATCAAAACGACATATACACAGATATAGTTTGGCCTACTGATAAACTACACGAAGTCTGAAGAAAAAGAAGACAAATTGAGGGATAAAATAAAACAAAGTCATAAAAAATAGGCGTTTCAGTTTAAAAGAATCAGAGACATAAATGTTATTTATGTCTCTGATAGGATCAACAATATTCATGGCCATCTTGAGTGGTCTGAACCGTACATGTTAGGCCTATATTACTGAATTTCTTTCTGTCAATTAAACTCGTGGGAATAGGCTTTAAGTTAGATATGAATGGATAAATTCTTCCTAATATTGATATAATATAACATATACACACTTAAATTCAATGAGGCAGGCGATCCAACAGGCTTATACATATATACATGCATGAACTTTTGACACTGCCTGTAGACCGAGAAATGGCCGGAATCCAGGTCAACAAGGTCAATAAGAGGTCAATTCGTACAGTGCACGCCCAGAGCTTGGAGGACCCAATCCAACCCCCTCCTCCCCCCTTCCACCCCACATATTTAGACCCCAGGGCCAGAGTGGTAACTACTTGACCCTCCTTTTGATAGAAATTCCTTTATTAGAAGTCATGTACACATGCATATCTGAATATTTAAGGAAAAATAATAGATATACATGTATGTAACCCCCCCCCCCCCCTTGCATATCTTTATTTTTAATGCAGATTGGGGATAGTTTTACATAAATCGTTTATTTTCATATGTTTAAAATGGGACATATATTGTGTACACGACTTTAAAGGAATGTCTATCAAACGAGAGAAATCGTTATAATTAATATACGATATTGATGAACAGAGAAATTACAAAATCTGCAAATTGACAGTGCCGGTCTACAACAGTGGCACTCCGCACATCAAAATTTCAAATCAGAATAACCTGAATATTGAAATCATTTTGAAAATAAAACAAAATTGTTCATCTTCAGACATCAAAATATTGTATTCCATTTGAATACAGTATTGCATAGCAACCTCGCATTTTTGAAAACGTCTTTGTTAATCAAATAAAGACAATATATTCAATTTCTGTAAGTTTATCTCAGTTGATGATCTTGATTGAAGGCTCTCGCAGAGCTGATACATGTAATTAATTAAAACATGCCTGACATTTTTAAATACGCAATACATTATACATTTAGTTCTTTATATCTTTATTTTTCCGTATAAGTTATTATACATACGCCATGCATTCCAATTCAATTTATCTACGAAGAAACGGAAAGCATGTACTAATGAAATTATTTTGGGCGATATTGCAGAAAAAATACATAACACGGGTTATGCAATTTTTTTTTCTGCAATGATCGGTACATGTACCTTCATAATCCAAATGAATCAATTCATTAAAGAAAGCATTTTATTGTTTATATTTACACCTTTCTTTTAACAAATTAATAAATTGATCGTAAAAAATAAGAAAAACTAGACGCTTGTTGCGAGCAACAAGAGGTCTTCCGTTTGAGTGCACCATAAAGTCGACTTGAGTGATAGTTGTTCTTTTTTTTCAATTCTAAACACGTCATTAAATTCCATTTAACCCTCTATAAGAATTTCAATAGACATATAATTATACCTAAATTAATCTTTAAAAAGTCGCTATTATTGTGATTTTTGATAAAATTATATTGGAAATAAGTAAAATCTATCATTTCAAATATAAAATTATAAACCTTAACACAATTAAGGAAGAAAAAATATTCGGCACTCGGGGACTGAACCCGGGTCGCCTGAGCCAAAGTCCACCACTCTAATGACTGAGCTACGCAGACTCTCGCTTCAGGACTTTGGAGCCCAAAATCTCGAGAATGCGTGGATCGATTTTAAAACAAATTTCATATTCTGAAGTTATTAAAGCGTCTCTATCGAACAATGATATTAAAAAATTTCAAAACAAAAAAGTTGAAAATTGACTGTTTTTTGTTTCCTTCCGGTGCCGACCGGAAGTGACGGCGGACGTTCGGATATGCGAAGGGCACTGCGGCAGGACACTTTCTACCATCCCTGAAAATTTGAAAGTTCTATCTCAAATACTTTTGGAGAAAAATCGTGAACAAGCAAAAACATAAAATCTTTAATATCTCGGGACCGGAAGTGACGACCAAAAAAAACTCGTGTAATTTTCTTACAAATTTTGTCATGAATAAGATGTAAAAATTTCATTAAAATCTGCTTAAGCGTTTTTGAGAAAACGTGGGAGAAAAAAAAAATAATAATAACTAGATGCTTGTTGCGAGCAACAAGAGGTCTTCCGTTTGAGTACACCATAAAGTAGACTAGAGGGATAGTTGTTCTTTTCTATCTTTTCAAACCACGTCATTAAATTCCATTTAACCCTCTATAAGAATTTCAATAGTCATATAATTATACTTAAATTTATCTTTAAAAAGTCGCTATTATTGTGATTTTTGATAAAATTATATTGGAAATAAGTAAAACCTATCATTTCAAATATAAAATCATAAATCTTAACACAATTAAATAAGAAAAAATATTCGGCACTCGGGGACTGAACCCGGGTCGCCTGGGCCAAAGTCCACCACTCTAACGACTGAGCTACGCGGACTTTCGCTTCAGGACTTTGGAGCCCAAAATCTCGATAATGCGTGGATCGATTTTGAAACAAATTTCGTATTCTGAAGTTATTAAAGCGTCTCTATCGAACAATGATATTAAAAAATTTCAAAACAAAAAAGTTGAAAATTGACTGTTTTTTGTTTCCTTCCGGTGCCGACCGGAAGTGACGGCGGACGTTCGGATATGCGAAGGGCACTGCGGCAGGACACTTTCTACCATCCCTGAAAATTTGAAAGTTCTATCTTAAATACTTTTGGAGAAAAATCGTGAACAAGCAAAAACATAAAATCTTTTATATCTCGGGACCGGAAGTGACGACCAAAAAATGCTCGTGTAATTTTCTTACAAATTTTGTCATGAATAAGACCCGAAAGTTTCATCAAAATCGGCTGAAGCGTTTTTGAGAAAACGTGGGAGAAAAAAAAAATAATAATAATAACTAGACGCTTGTTGCGAGCAACAAGAGGTCTTCCGTTTGAGTGCACCATAAAGTCGACTAGAGGGATAGTTGTTCTTTTTTTTCAATTCTAAACACGTCATTAAATTCCATTTAACCCTCTATAAGAATTTCAATAGACATATAATTATACCTAAATTAATCTTTAAAAAGTCGCTATTATTGTGATTTTTGATAAAATTATATTGGAAATAAGTAAAATTTATCATTTCAAATATAAAATTATAAACCTTAACACAATTAAGGAAGAAAAAATATTTGGCACTCGGGGACTGAACCCGGGTCGCCTGGGCCAAAGTCCACCACTCAAATGACTGAGCTACGCGGACTCTCGCTTCAGGACTTTGGAGCCCAAAATTTCGAGAATGCGTGGATCGATTTTAAAACAAATTTCATATTCTGAAGTTATTAAAGCGTCTCTATTGAACAATGATATTAAAAAATTTCAAAACAAAAAAGTTGAAAATTGACTGTTTTTTGTTTCCTTCCGGTGCCGACCGGAAGTGACGGCGGACATTCGGATATGCGAAGGGCACTGCGGCAGGACACTTTCTACCATCCCTGAAAATTTGAAAGTTCTATCTCAAATACTTTTGGAGAAAAATCGTGAACAAGCAAAAACATAAAATCTTTAATATCTCGGGACCGGAAGTGACGACCAAAAAAAACTCGTGTAATTTTCTTACAAATTTTGTCATGAATAAGATCTAAAAATTTCATTAAAATCTGCTTAAGCGTTTTTGAGAAAACGTGGGAGAAAAAAAAAATAATAATAATAATAATAGAGGAAAAGAAACAAAGCAATAACAATAAGGTCTTCCGTTGGAAACGGAAGACCTTAATAATAGAGGAAAAGAAACAAAGCAATAACAAGAAGGTCTTCCGTTGGAAACGGAAGACCTTAATAATAATAGAGGAAAAGAAACAAAGCAATAACAATAAGGTCTTCCGTTGGAAACGGAAGACCTTAATTAACTAATTTATTGTTATTGTATATCAGTACGTTAGATAAACAAAACAAAAAAAAACCAGCCAAATCATCGTCTATGGGAATTTGAGTCTGATATCAACAGATTTATTTCGTGCAGTCCGTGATTTTTTCTTAGGTCGCTGTAGGTTTCGACCAATCGATAAACGGGGCGTGTAGATTTCAGTCCTGTCAGTTTCTATAGAGCTATGAATTAACAATTAGTTTCCGTAAGAAGTAGAGGGAATCATACTCGGTAGATAATGAAAATTTAACCTAAGAAACTGCTATAATGGCAAGTAAACCCAAATGAATTTTGTTGGTTTTTTTCTGCTTGAAAAAGTTACCGTTTTCAATTTACATTTAACACTTTGATTTGTTTTATTGTTATAATTTATATGCATAGTTAGTAAAATATTCTTCGTACAATGAAGGCGTGTAGGCCCAGTGCTTATCCCAAGTATCTGTGGTACTGAACTGATGAGTTATTGACTCCCCTGGATGGGCCAGCAGTCCATTTCAAGTGAACTCCCAGCATAAGCCGGTACTCAATGTCTGGTGGGCTAAGTACATATTAAAGTTCCTTGTTTAAGGACCCAACACACATATATGCATAGATCATTCATGTAAATCCCTTTCAGCAATTTTATTCTGCAAGCAAAAAAATTTTAAAAGTTATTTTTTAAAATGTTTACTTGCAAAATAAGTGTGTTAGGTCATCAATTTCAACAATATGTATACATGTACAAGCATTTCTAATTTTATTTCCAAACAGAATGACATAAGTCATTACACAAATAACTTGCTGTAGGAGGACTCCCGAGTCTGTATGGTCATTGGATTATCATTGGATTATTATAATCTGACGTGGTCACTGCAAGATACTCCCTGCCACTGTTGCTGTGTGTTGCATCATTGTCCAGACAATGCCGTTACAATCTAGTACATGCAGATGGTAAGTTGTAAGCCTTGTCCTTGAAAGGGACTTAAGTCCTTGGGCTAGAAACAAGAAACAAAATGACTCTACTTATAACACAATACAGCATGTATCATCAACATGAAATTAAAGTTAACACTTGCATTGGAATGATGAAAGTCAAAATAAAATCACAAGACTTGCAAAATTTCAAATGTTGCCAGTCAGCACCTTGGCAACATAGCAAACTTTCAAAAGTGTTGCAACTAATGAACTAGAAAAAAAAGATAGATTTTGTGTTTTCTTTAAAGAATTTATATAAATAATTAATAAAAAAAAATAGTTGTTTTGGTAACAGATTCTGCTTTTAAAGACCCTTTGTATACTGAATTTTAAAACTTCAATGATTTGTTTGTGCAACAACAGTGATCTACCTATTGATGTAAAATAGAAAAGAACCATTTTAACAAGACCTTGGACTTTCAGTAGGACGTAGCTATCTATTTCTTGCATCAAGACAAGTTAAAAATGACGTGGTTTCAAGCGAAATATGCACCGATTGCATAGTCTTGGCTCAAAAGCCAGACAAATCTTGTTAATTTCGAAAAGCCATGGCTGAGTGGCCAACAATGAAATAGACAGGCCTACGTCACATATCTGTTTGACACAACTACGAAAGTCCAAGCTCCTGTTAAAATGGTTCTAACTCGGAGAGTAGATTTCTTTTCAAAATGTCACTTTCTTGGGCTCTCAATTTAAATTTTTACTGGTCATTGTAAATGTTTACTAATTAACGTGAAATAAATTTTAATTTTTTAAGTACCGGTATTCTACACATTATATTACACTGTAATGAAGTAATTGAATGCATTAATAATTGCATGCATAATCAGGAATTAATTTGTCTTTCATGCAATGTACTGAGTTGCATTTGCACATCTTTCTTTGGATAAATGGCAGACATCTTATGTAAAAAATGAAATATTTGAATGCAATATGTACACCATTATGCCAGAGGTTATTGAATTACCTTTACATCAAGGTTCAAGACCAAACATGATAAAAGGCTCCACAAGCTTCTCCAAGTCTTCCTTGTTCATAAAGTTGTAAGGTCTAGTGTACATGAAAGTTGGATGGTCCCCGTTAGAGTGAGTGAAAGTGCCAGCTTTTATATTTTGATATTGTGTTTCTATCATTCTTAGTTCAGTTAATGTCACCTGCAATAAAATAATCATGAATTCAGTAATTCAAATGATATATTTAAGCATTGAATGCTTATTTTTGGATGTCGTCGGTCCTATGACACACCAAACGGTGCAGACAAATTGAAAACCGCGCGTTAGCGCGGTATGATAATTTGTCTGCACCCCTTGGTGTGTCATAGGACCGACGACATCCAAAAATAAGCATACAATGCTTATATTTATATTCATACTGATGTCTATTTGTATGAAATATATGTGTATCGTTGCTGTAAAGCAAATATATACGCTCTCAGTCAGGGATATGAAACATACATGGAACAGCCATATTAACATCTTATTTAGTTCGGTTCCGCGACTAAAAATATAGTGCCAGAAACTCTGTAAAGAAAAATCCCATTTTTTAAGGAATAGATATAATTTTATAATTATTTTTCAAAAGTACATATCAAATTGGTTATGTAAGATTAAATGTTTCATTTAATCTTACAAAAATAAATATACTCAAAACATGTGGAGACGTTTATATTTGTGCACATGGCGCTTGAATTATCAAAGTGTATTCATAAAAAATTGAACGTCGCAGATTTCCAATGCAAAGATAAGGGGAAATATACACTGAATGTAAATATATTAATGTACAGATATCAAAAGGATAGATTGGGATTTTTTGTTTGCTCAGATTATAAGTTAAAGAACATCAAGCTATTCAGAATAAAATTTGTTTTTATTTTCAACTTTTATCCAGACTTCAATTCATGCAAGTTAAAACACAGAGAACATTTATAATATCTGGTAGATTACAAAGACACTTACTTGAGTCTGTTGAACAACAATGCCAAATATTGAACCATGCCCAATAGACTGACTGTACTTCAACAACAGCTCTCCACAATGTTGTCCAATCAACTCTTCAGATAACTGCGCAATGATGGAACAGTGTCTATTTTCACTTGCTGTAGATGACGTTGGAATATCCTCTGTTTCAGCTGATTTTCCGCTGGTTTTGCTACTATAAGTAATTTCAATCATGCTTGGTGGCATAGGTTTATGCCTGCTGACCTGTCAATGCAATATTATGATATAAAATGATTGGTACTACATGTAACAGCAGATAGAGAATAAAATAAAAAAGAACTTTCATTTACCGGTATACTTATTTCACATGTCAGTTAAACTCTACATAATTATGTAACGGGTATACTGTAAACCAACTTCTATTCACGTGCAGGAATATTTCGCGAGGTTTACGAGAGCCTCGTCGGTGTAAATATTTCTCGCCGCGACCCAGTCCTTGCCATATGGTTGCTATATTATAATCAATATGAGTCTGGATAAGGCTTGGTCACGAACATTAGTGGTCGCGAACCAGTTTATCGGAAGAAAATCGCAAAATAAAGCCGTCTTGAATAAAAGTTGGTTTACAGTATTGCATGATGACAAAATTGCAAAAATAAATTTACTACATTTGATATACAATGACTTCATATCATAAAGAATCAATGCTCTCCTATTCTGTATACTACATTTGTTTATGCCTTCATTAAAGAAGTTATGAATATTTTGATAAGAGTATTATATTCATCCTTTACATTTCAAGTAAAGTTTTGATTAATAAATCATAATTGCCAACAATTACACACAAAACAGCTGGTTTTACATTTAACTTCAGTGATTCAGAACAAGGAAATCAGAAAAAGTTGTAAGTTGTGTGCTCTTAGCTTCAGTATCATGCACTTTCATCTCTAATATGGGTACACAGCAGCTTATCAAGATCAGGAGCATCTGTCTAAAAATGGGTGTGAAAACTCTTAAAACGAAGTCTTTTAAAATATTCAAATTTTAAGTATTGAATTACTGTATAAACATGAACATTACTATTAACTACCTTACAAACTGCAATAATGCGAGGTTTCTCCACTTTTCGTTCACTTTGGTTGATCCTGTGATGAGTGTAGAGGATATCAGGGGAACCTTCGACCTCTACATTGTCTATCTTTAAAGACTGAACAGGAGGATGTGGCTCAAAACTGGAAAAAAACGAAAGAGATTGATAAATGAAACATACTCAAAGTAATTATTCAGGCTTTAAGTATACAAATGTAGAGCCTCTTTTAGAGGCATTTAATGGTGTTAAAAAACATGTAATGTTATGTATATCAATTGTTAAATAAATTCCACACTCTATGCCAGTAAATCATTACTTTTTTAAGCTACTCTACTGATCATTTTACTGATCACTAAAAAAAAACATAAATTGATATTTTCTTTGCATTTTAAAATTAAATATTTTGAAAAACTTTAGTACATGTAAACATAATAAAAGAACAGCAACATGGAAAATACAATCTTGTATTCACATTCATTTGAAACTCATATTTTGCAAATTGGATTCATATCTTCAATTCACCTTCTCAAGTGATATGGACAGAGAGATGGATAATTCAGCAATGCAATCAGCCAGACAAAGTTGCAAAAAATATGAGGAAGTTTAGTGATCAAATGAATGGGGATGTTATCAATAGATGAAATTGATATTCAGTTACCCAAGTCCACTCTGCATTCCAAACATCTTAACTAAAGTATCGAACAGATGCTGAAAATGGACTTCTGTGTTTGGAATGCCTTGCATCACATTTTCCACCAATCTTGATAGCACATACATAAAACTTTTCCCATAGGTGTCAAACCTAGAAAAAAAGAGAAAATTGTAAACATGATAAATGTAAGATTGGAGCTCTTTGTAGTGTGTAAGTAATGCACCCCTTAATAAACAGCTTAGCTATTCAAAATGCAAAATAAGTATTACCCTTTCTTCCACTAATAGGTTTATATTATTCCCAGTTGTCATAAATTGAAAAAGCTCTGACACCGCAAAGCCTAACTCACCCACTTTATATGAAAAATATATAATATGTCTGCTAGCATATACAGTCTTCACAAACACTTTTAAAATTACAGGACAGTAGAAACAGTGGTCTGTAAAAAAAAAATACTGACCCCCCAAGAATTGACTGGCCCCCAAATTGTCTTATCAGCCAGAAAGTGTCCAGGGATGAATCATAAGATTCAATAGGGTTTTAAACTAACTTGAATTTTTTGCTAGCCATGTGGGCTACTAAGCTTTGTCATTCCAGGGGCCCACATCAAAATTTAGTTGCCCACACTTTTACTTTAAAAAAGATAAAAAAGATTTTTTTTTAATTACATGCCATCATACATATTTAAATTCATATTGAATTTCGATTTTAAAATTTTTTTTCAACACTTCCATTATCTAAAGTTCATAACTTTTCTTTTGGCTGGCTGATAGAACTATTACCATAAATCGAAATATAATAGCAATTGCCAAAATCAGTTAGACGCTTATAAAGTAATTTTTCTTGATACACTATGAAACACCTGACTGATAATGACCTTCATCAAGACGTTTAGGCTTTACAGTGAAGATTGATAAAGATAAGCGTCCAAGTGATTAACCTAAACGAAAACACGAAACATTTGGACAAATTTGGAAAAAAAGTGTTGGCATCAGGAATTGTTTTATCGCCATGTGGGCCCCTGAAATTGCATTTTCAAATTGCCCACATGAAAACTTAGAAGCAAATGGCGAGTGGGCGACTGTTAATTTCAAACCCTTTTCAATGTTTTAAAATGTAGCTTTCTCGATAATCATGCAAAGTCCATTAAACAGTGTCTTGTATTAACATAGCTGCAGGGTCTGTAGCTCCCGATCTGAAAAAATTCTGATGGGCGACCTGGGAGCTACAGTTCCTTACAACAGTGTTCCTTAAAAGTTGCAGTTTAAAGTGAACGAAAACTTGCGCTAGAGTTAGGCTGATTAACTGGCCTTGTAAAATGAAGTATGTTATATTCACATGCAGATCATAATTGACTCTAAGAAATCGTCTTAGGCGCTTGCCTTTAAAATTATCTACAGGCCCATCAGACTTCTCAGTTTTCAAAATTCACTGATTCAACCCCAAAATTTACTTGCCATTTTTGAAGACCACTGAGTTTTCATGAAGACTGTATTCACGAAATGCAATTCCAAGAAAACAGAATCTGATGAGTACTTCAAAATGTAACTATGTGAATTTTTAATTCATCTCAGAAAATTTCATGTACAGGGTTCGACACTAACCTTAGTCCGTTAGTCACAGACTAGTAGATTTTCATGCAGACTACATGGACTAACAAAATTTCTGTTTAATCAAAAGTTTACACCATGTACATGGAGATAGTGAATATGCAGCTCATTTTTATGTATGACATAGCACAATACAACTGAACCAGTGCAATACCTGTAAGGAAAAGATTATGGTATACATTACACACCCCTTCTTACAAATCATATTTAAAAAGTGCATATTATATAAGGCAAATACGGTAATGCATTTTAATTTATTTTTGACGGGCAAATAAAATTGCCTGCGGACTAGTTAAAATTATCAGGCACTAGTCCGGCTGGACTAATGCATAAAAAAGTTAGTGTCGAACCCTGATGTATCATTTTGCTCCAATTCTAATGGCCTTGGCGTTGTGTATGTCAATGATAATGATACATAACTTTTGACTTGTTATAGACTCATTACCTTCGAAACCATTCATCTAAACTGCTAGGGAGACCTTTAGGGACAAAACAATGATCTTTATACGAGTGTAACTTCATAACAGAATCTATGTTCAAGTCTTCGAATGATGTGTAATACAGATTTTGAATTATGTCCAAAAATCCACTCCTTTTCACAAACTCCGAAACCAATGAAACTTTCTCCTTCTTCTCCTTTTCGCGTCTTATCATTCTTTCAACGTCATACGCAAGGACACGGACACCAATATCTCCAGTGCAAGGTATGGGACTTGTTATGAAATCAAATGGCGATTTGTCAAACTGAAACGAAGTTTTGATGCCCAGGTACTCAATATGTTGTTTCGTCCAGAGACACAGTCTCCGTGGAACCTCTGAATCAGGTATGTCGAACTGTGAAGCTAATGGGCAAAGTCTTTTAAAGTCATCGTCCCTCACATCCAAACGAATTTTCTTCACAATCTTGAAATTGGATTCAGCCGCCATGCTTCCAAAAACGGGGGTTTTCGATGTTCAACCTCGGTTGACTTGGAAAGGTCAGAGAAGTTCCGATTAAGAGTGTATTATACCAAGTCAAATCGACACCTAGTTATTTCGGCACCATTAAATCACTCTCTCTCTCTCTCTCTCTCTCTCTCTCTCTCTCTCTCTCTCTCTCTCTCTCTCTCTCTCTCTCTCTCTCTCTCTCTCTCTTATTGACTTTTAAACTTCATTTATATAAGAAAAAGTTAAATTTAAAAATAAAATGAATTTCATCCAATGTAGATAAAGAACCATATGCGATAAGGTTTAATTTCTGCCCCCATTTTTTATAAATTTAAAAATAACATCATATCATGTAGATATTTTGATAAAACATAAAACTGAATATGCTAGTTACAGAAATCTAAAAGTTTTACAACATCGATCATTCCTCGTGCTTCTATGACGTCACGTAAATAGGCCATTTCCCGCATTTTCTCAAAAGCACGAAAAAATCATCATTCAGTTTTTCTTCATATTAAAGAGTAGGGGGTATTGAGTGCAATGTTGCTCCAAGACCATTTTTACATATATTATTGTTCATATGATTTTGCTAATCATATTAAAAAATGGTGTTGGAGCAAGCATGCGCTCGATGTTTCCTTTTCAAAAAACTGATAGGAAATGCACCATTATTGGCTAAAATACGTACTTTTTGTGAAATTAGCTCATTAATAAGATATCATATTTCTATTATGACTTCGATTATACAATTTATCTTTAATATGTTTTACGGTGTGACCGTTGGGGCGAGCGCAGAAGGAACTATACATTTTTTCATTATTGTTAAATACAACCCGTGGACTTGCCCCAATCTAAAACTTAGGCTTTCTCTCGAAAACTTTTACCCCCGCAAGAAACCCGAAGTTATCAAACATATATTCCAATATTGTCCCGCCCTAGGCTAATATACTTAAAGAAACTACCACTAAGATTAATTAATGTAAAACAGACTTATTAAAATATTTTGATAAATACAAAGCCGTTTGGTTTTTTTTAACGCAAATACAATCATGAATTATCATTCCTTTACTTTTTAATAACGATCAATAAAATCAGTAAACAATAAATTGTTTGTCTGTGTTATTTCTCATCTTGTTCCTTGTTGTTAACTGAGTTTTAATTATTTTCCTCTGTAACATCAATTTTGTTTTTAATTTTTTTTGATTTTTGTATGCTATATATGCGTAGAAGACGTGTGCCCTCCCCCTTTTTTAGTGTGTGATATCCCACTATTTAAAGGTTTGACCATATTTGCAACTAACAAATAGATATTTTAACAGTTTATTTTTTGTTCTCTTTTTGTTTTAATTATTTATTACAAAATGACGTGGCAGCACATATTTCTAATAATTAGACTTTTTTAAATAAGTTATTGTCAACAACCTAACGTATGCATATATACGATTGGATCAATATGACAGTAAATTAAGCATGGAACTTGCGAGTGCATTTTACTAAGCAAAAAAAAATGTATATCAAAACAAAACTAATCAGCCGAAGAATCGCCGTTAACACTGATACTGAGTACTTAATACTACACGTTACACCCAGTATAGATTCTTGATCCACCTCTAAATTTATCGCGGGAAATTATTATAGCGCGAGATCATTATGACGTCATACTTGACTTTGTTTTGCTCTCGACAGTTCTCGTTAATTGTCGGATAAATTCGGGGAAGGAAATGACGTCATATGTTAGCAAAAGTTCGGATAGGTACAGTTTTTTTTACGTAAGCATATGTGTTGTTTACTTTCGTGTTTTTAAAGGATTTTGTATTGTTAAATGAAATGGATATATGCGATTTAGAGGGAAGAATTTTCCTTAGAATCGCTTCCTGTTCCACCATGTTGCTATGCACCGCAAAGGATTATTGGGATATGTAGAACGTTTTCACGCGGGTCCACAAAAATTTCTTTGAACAATGTGCAGATTTCAACTCGAATTTCCTCCGTTCGTACACGTTGTCTATGGAGCTCGCTAAACGAGCGGCGCTTCGCGCCGCTCGCTGCGCTCGCTATAAACCTGAACTAGATATTTGTCAACCTATCTTTTAGGACGTTTCTAAAGCTCTATTCATAACTTTGAATTTTGGGGCATAAAAACACTTTATCCCGCACATAGTCCTTTATGGAATTTTTTAAACCATGCGCGGATATTGCATTCAAACGCTTTGTTTTTCATTTCTGTTTGAAACTGAAGATGTGCAATTATAATTATGTCTACAAACGCATCGACAAAATGTATCTTTTTATTTGAAAAAAAAAAAGCAGTACTGAAGCAGCATTTGAAAATGAAATATATGAATCAATGGGTAACAAGAATTTTGGGAAACATGTCTTTTCTACATCGATATCATAGATTTTCTTTTCCTCGAGAACATTGACGAATAAATAAGAACCATTAATTATCTGACGCGGGTTATGTACATGTATACATGCATTTTTTCTGCAATGCTAGCTACCTTCATACCCACATGAACCACCAAAGAAAACAAAAAGTATTTTTTTTAATAAACACATTTTTAATATTACACATATAAATATTATATACACATATAATTTATTTTAAATTTTATAAATATGATGTGCGTTAACACACATTTTTCTAAAATTTAAAAAGTTAATTTGGCACAATCATGTATCTGAATGTACACTATCCTTAAATTGTGTTGAGGATTTCGATTGCGGCATTCAATGTTCGTGGCTAGTCATGGAGTACTATTAATCGTAATTCACTGCATGGTACAATTATTGTGTAGTTGTAAACGGCACCGGGAGAAACTGATACTTATATACGAGAACTAGATTAATAAGCTTCCGATTGCTGCCTCACCTAGTCCAAACTTCTACATGTAGGTATATGATATAATATCGACCAGGAACTGCATTTTAGACGTGTGCAATATACATGCACATGTACCACATTGGCCCTGGCATAGTTATCCGACACAGTGCCATGGACAGAGCAGACTGTATCAGTATCAGCTGCTGTTGACCGCTTCTTCATAGCTAGGGGGAGGATCACAACACGATGATTCTGTCGTCTGGTGACACACACCGGGATCATGAGGGTCTTGGAACTCGGATGTTACTGTTCTACCTGCTATACACGACACAGAGTACTCCGGGGGAGGATCTGGGTTTGTGATTGGTGTGTTCCTTAGGAACCATGGGTTTCTTTGGTAGTTTTCACTTGGATACGTGCTATGTGCGGCGTTGATTTGGGAGGTTTGGTATATGCTTTCCGTTGCATTGCTTCGTGATCTTTCCGCTGAACATGACAATGAGTATTCAGGCGGAGGACCCGACCATCTGTTTATCACGCCCGTGTCGATAATGTTATTTAAGGAAACCCTCCGTTGAAGATCTTGATATGTGAGCTGTGTTTGAGTTGAAGCTTTTGAAATAGAAACAGTGAAGATCTTTTTGATTACCGCCCACATTACAAAACTGTCGATTGTCACACATGTTATTAAAAAAATGGATGTATTTTCGGATCAGCCTTTGCAAAGTTCTCACGCGTATGATGGAACTATTAACTGATAGTTTTCTTTACAGTTCAATAGTGCTTAGTATAAATATTCACATCTGAGTTGAGAGTTTCATTTTATTATAGACCAATATTTCAATATCCGTGAAAGTTCACCTGTGATGGGTTGTTGGGTGGTGCGTTTTCTCCATCGCCACTTACAACACGATACAACCAGGACTAACATGAAGATAAATATTGCAGCCACTCCAATTATTACTCCATGCCAAGAGGTGTCGTCTATTTGGTAAAGTAAACAAACAATAAAACCAAGGACGGTTGAATGATCTTTAAGGAGGCTAATGGTCAACAAATTAACCATCAAATCTGCCTTAAAATTTTACACATGATAATTTTGGCCATGAACTATTTATTAGTAAAGAAAAAATCCAAATATTTTATGAATAAAAATTTTGAATATTTTTCTATATCTTTGATATACAGAGCTCTTCATTTAAAGGAGATTAATATTGCATAAAAATGGCCACGACCACCCAGCCCACCTTAATATTGAATATTTGTGAAGCAAAAGACAATACACTATATATATCAACATACTAGCATTAATTAACACAGACACCAGTAGTTTGAATCTCGTATCTCGTGTAGACATCCCTCCAACTCTGTCCAAATAGATATACAGCTGTTCATTCAAGGCCCCACAAAATTCCAAATGGAAGTTTTGCGTACAATTCAAACTCTGCAAAACACATAAATTGCCAATGTATTGTGATTAATATTTTCACAGAAAAGGATAATTATGCAATGAATATACATCCTTTAAATATATAGAAAGGTTTCAAAATCAATCCCCTTTTTATCATTAACATGAGTCTTTATTTTTATTTCAATCGTGATTCAAATACGGTTCCATATATTAATGGGTTTTGCCAATAAACTCATAAGGTTTATTTAGTAAAAGTGTTGTGCGATATTGTTTTACATACTCTTATTGTTGTTGATATTGAGACTTTATTTCACATATTACTTACATGTTGTTTGACAATCAGACTTAAAAAATATTCATAACTAACCATTTTAATTGGAAAGAAGTATAATATGTCATCGAGATTATTAGAAAACCTTACCAAAACTCAATATACCAACCATTAGTCCAAAAATGACTATACCGGTTGTTATATGTACCTCTAGCGCATCGCCATTGGCAGTAGATGTGTATTTCAAGCTCACAGCACAAGACGGGTCAAAGAAATACTGAGGGATGATGCAAATTTTATAGTTTTCTTGAACGTTTTCCCTTTTTCCTCGGAACACGAAATGATTACAGGAAATGCGGGCTTTTCCTCCGCCGAACATTACGTAGAATTGTTGGTTTTCATTCATTTCTTTCAGTCCTGTGCAGTTACTCCCAAAATCTACTTTTATAGGGAAAAAAATCAAGTTCTAGATTACTGTACAATGTTTAAATCGGTACTAAATGTTTTTGGTAGCCACCTTGTGTGTTTTGTATTGACCTTTATTGGGGAGGGGGGTGATATTATACTAAAAATAACTTTTTTGCTTTAATTACATGGTCTGAATTACGATGAAAAAAAGGGTGTCCAAAATTTTGTTATGAAATCAATTTCTTTACATTGCAAGTATAGAAAATATGTTCAGTCCAGTTGTCGACCAAAGGTAGAAATCAATCTTCGTTTCATATTGCTTTCAATGATAACGATAAAGAGAGAAATAATGTTGATTTCTCTTCGTTTTTATAATGCAGTATTAACGATAAACAATTTTAAAGTGTCAATAATCAGATATACATAGTGTGTTCGATGTTTCCAAAGCTTTCACCAGATTATCAGCAAAAATAACCATCAATGCACTAAAACAAAATTATTATCAATGCATTTCAATCTGGTTTGTAAATATATGCACTGATTATCATTCCTGTGTATTGAAAATATTTCCAGAATCTGAGTCCATGTACAATGCAATATTTCGTGCGTATACAAGCTGTTTAAAATAACATAGATCTTTATCTAAATGTTCTCACATTGGTTCTAGGTAAGAGAAATTGGTAAATACGCCATGTATTTTCATCTTTTGATACGTATTACCATTCTGCAAAAACACAAAAAAATCAACGGATCATATTGCAGGTATACGTGTATACATGAACATAATAAGTATATGCAAGACTTAATGTACTATCAGCATGTAGAATGTTTTACAATATACAAGTGCTAAAAAGGTGTCAATCATTATACTTTTCTGGCGTTTTCCTTTAACAATTTTAAATATCATGTATGAACATTATATTCTAGATTTGACAACAAACGCTCTGCATATCTAAGCCCTCTCTGAAGAAGGTATACTGATATAAGGATTAAGGAGCGACCAGATATGAAATACACAATCATTTAATTTTGGAGACCGATTTTACAAGACAGGTTTTGGGTATCATTATTAAACCACTGCAAAAATGAATTATTCAATGATATACTGATAATGCATATTCTCCCCTATTTTTATACCTTAAACATTGCATATAAATGTAATTGGCGAAAAATTTTTATGAATTACTGGTTTACTGAACTTTTAGAAAGTAATTAATGTGCTCATAAGTTTTGAAATGATACCTACCTTCACAGTTGAATCTTCACTCCACAGAGGGAATATATAAATTATATTACGTTGATTTGGAATTTTTTATATATTAGGGAACGTTTGAAACACTAACGAAGCTAGGTTCTATTGCATAATTAAAACAAAAAATCTTAAATTTTTCTTTCGTTTGAACGACTGATCATGCATTTATTGATATATGATCACAGAAATAATGAATCTAATTAATATGCTTATCTTAATCAAAAATACAAAAATACGCCGGTCCTAAACTCGGTTTATTAACTGAAACTTGCGATGTGTTGATATGTTTCGCTTCACTGAATAAGGTATTCTGAAATCATTTCCGCATCAAAAGTACTTCATGTAATATATACGTGAATCATCACTATAAATTACGACTTTTTGGGAATAAATATGTTCATAGTTCACATTGGACTCAATTAAAAGAATATCAAATATTTAAATCAATTGAAATGAAATGTTTTCACACAATTACCTGAATCGCACAGTATGGTCACGCTCTATAGACTTTTAATCTTCCTTCTTTCTACACTGATATTGACCTTCATTATACAACCTGGGATATATGGATATCCACTCCCGACAATTTTTATCAATTCTTTTTATTTAAAAAAAAAAAAAAAACCATATTACAGCAATTTTAATAGATTTTCTTGTAATTAGCTTAAATTGAAACTGTGAAAATTGTTGTCCATGTTTATGATTTTATTGTTAATCACATGTTAAATTTTATATCAAAGTAATTGATGTGATTTCTGTTACTTCAAACACACAATTATAACACTACCTTTTTTACTTTATATTCCAAACGGATCGGATCAGAAGGAATTACCATTTCATAAGATATGGCATGTAAATTTCAACGCCTTTTTGTTGTTTTACACATACCAGATAACCAGTTTTTAATAAAACAGAGGAAATTATTTTAATAAAAGTAATCTCATTAAATGTATAATTCCTTTTTGTTAGTGAGCAAAACAATATCTGATTTATTAAATATTAAGATTATTGACTTTATAACAAGCATACTAAATTTGAAGAAATTTACTGACACTTAGCTAACACAAACTTAAAATTTTTGTTTCACCAAAATTTGATTAAATTAATTCATTTTCCATTTAACTGACCATTTAGAATGCTTGTAATGCATTTTTGTAATATAAGTTTAACTATAAGGAATGTATAAAACCTAAGTATATATGTAAGACATCGTTGTAAAGCGCACAGCTTGAGTGTATTTGTACATGCAATAAAATTGATTTTGCATTTGTTTCAATGTTACAATTCATTCAAAAAATTTTGTCTAAACATTATAAAACTACATATATATGTCACGTTTTGATATCGTTTTGAAAACCTAAATATGACTTAATTGTTTCAAGCTTTTGCGAGATTTTCAAACCTAGAGTAAAAAACAAAACCCATAATATTTGTAACCTTTTTTGAATATACAAATAAGAATTGAAAGTAAATGAATTATAAAAGACCTTACTGTAATGTAACGCTTACGTAAAATGCAAATCGAAAAGTGTCATCGGTAAAAAAAAAAAAAAACCCTCACAAAACAAGAGTCACAAATGCGTCCAAAAGATTTCTGTACGTCATCAAAAGTTGTTGGTTCAGATAATTTGCAAACTGTCACTCGTGATACAGTATGGTACATAATAACTGCAGATCAATTAATTTTGTATCAAAGTGAATCCAACTTATCTTACAAGTATAGTTATATCCGAATTCTACAGCGATGTGTGATAGAAACAAGAAAAGAAGAAGAATTTTAAAGATTTTCTCTATATATTCTTATGTAAAAATCCATCCCCTATTGTGGCCCCACCCTACCTCTGGTGACCATGATTTAAACAAACCTGAATCTACACTATCTGAGGATGCTTCCACTCCAATTTGAGTTTTTCTGGCCTAATAGTTTTTGAGAAGAAATTTTTTAAAGATTTTCTCTATATATTCTTATGTAAAAATTCATCCCCCATTGTGGCCCCACCCTACCCCCAGGGACCATGATTTGAACAAACTTGATTCTACATTATCTGAGGATGCTTCCACTCCAATTTGAGCTTTTCTGGCCTAATAGTTTTTGAGAAGAAATTTTTTAAAGATTTTCTCCATATATCCCTATGTAAAAATTCATCCCCCATTGTGGCTCCACCCTACCCCCGTATATCATGATTTGAATAAACTTGAATCTACACTACCTGAGGATAGTTCCATACAAGTTACAGCTTTTCTGGCCTAATAGTTTTTAAGAAGAAGAGTTTTAAAGATTTTCTTTAAATATTCCAATGTAAAAATCAATCCCCCATTGTGGCCCCACCCTACCCCTGGTGACCATGATTTAAAGAAACCTGAATCTACACTATCTGAGGATGCTTCCACTCCAATTTGAGCTTTTCTGGCCTAATAGTTTTTGAGAAGAATATTTTTAAAAATTTTCTCTAAATATTCCTATGTAAAACTTCATCCCCCATTGTGGCCCCACCCTACCCCTGGTGACCATGATTTAAACAAACTTGATTCTACATTATCTGAGGATGCTTCCACTCCAATTTGAGCTTTTCTGGCCTAATAGTTTTTGAGAAGAAGATTTTTAAAGATTTTCTCCATATATCCCTATGTAAAAATTCACCCCCACCGTGGCTCCAACCTATCCCCGGGGATCATGATTTGAACAAACTTGAATCTACACTACCTGAGGATGCTTCCATACAAGTTACAGCTTTTCTGGCCTAATAGTTTTTAAGAAGAAGAGTTTTAAAGATTTTCTCTATACGTTCTTATGTAAAAATCCACCCCCCCCCCCCCATTGTGTCCCCACCCTACCTACAGTGACCATGATTTGAACAAACTTGAACCTACACTACCTTAGGATGCTTCCATACACGTTACAGCTTTTCTGGCCTAATAGTTTTTAAGAAGAAGAGTTTTAAAGATTTTCTCTATATATTCCTATGTAAAAATCCATCCCCCATTGTGGCCCCACCCGACCCCTGGTGACCATGATTTAAACAAACCTGAATCTACACTATCTGAGGATGCTTCAACTCCAATTTTACTACCTTTAACATCGAAACATCGCTGTTCGTAGATATTCATTTTAGTGGTGATCCGTTAATGAGTTTTCGATACACAACAGAAGCCGAAGTGAGGGCAATTCTTGGCAATGCACCGAACAAAGCATGTGAACTTGACCCAATCCCAACTTCGATTTTAAAACAGAACTTAGATGCTGTTGCTCCATTTATTGCCAACATTATTAATGTTTCATTTGATCAATTAGAGGTACCATCAGTATTCAAAGAGGCATTAGTGAGACCATTGCTGAAAAAATCTGGTCTGGACAAGGAAGTATATAAAAATTATCGTCCTGTATCTAATCTCCCTTTTATCTCGAAAATATTGGAAAAAGTTGTTGCAAACCGACTCGACGAACATCTGGACAAAAATCTGTTAAGGGATTCTTTGCAATCGGCTTACAGACAACAACACTCTACGGAAACAGCACTTCTTAAGGTTAATCATGACATCATGGAGGCCTTGGATAATCAATCGTCCGCTGTAATGGTACTCCTTGACCTTTCAGCAGCCTTTGATGTTATAGATCACACAATTCTATTTCAACGGCTAGAGACAACTTATGGGATCCATGAAAAATCCCTGGCTTGGATAAAATCGTACCTTACCAACAGACACCAACGTGTTGTCATTGGAACGGACACGTCAGACCCTTGCCATCTTCAGTTTGGTGTTCCACAGGGATCCGTCCTAGGACCAAAATTATATTGTCTATTTTCTAAACCAATCGGAGACATTTGTCGTCACCACGGTTTCAAGTATCATTGTTATGCTAATGACACCCAAGTATACATGATAATTAAAACCCATGAAAACTGGAACAACTACTTTCTACGACTGGAAAAATGCTTGCAGGATATAAGTAACTGAATGTCAAATAATCTTCTTAAATTAAATCAGGATAAAACCGAATTGATAATTTTTACAACAAAATTCCAATCCAAAAATTTACCAGTCCTACAATTAAAAGTCGGAAAAAGCGTCATCAACAGTGTAACATCAGTTCGAAATCTCGGGATCCATTTCGACAGTTTTCTTACCATGGAAAAGCAAGTTTCATACATCGTTAAAACTTGTAACTATCATCTCAGAAACATTGGAAGAATCAGGGGATTTATCTCAACAGACGCTTGTAAGACACTGATAAATTCCTTAGTAACTTCAAGACTCGACTATGGGAATAGTTTACTTTTTAACATCAACAAAGGCTCTATGGATAGATTACAAAAAATCCAAAATACTGCAGCTCGACTTGTAACAAAGAAAAGAAAACGAGATCATATTACTCCTATTCTTGCTGACTTACATTGGCTTCCAGTTGAATTCCGTCCGAAATATAAAATCCTTGTTTTTACCTACCTAACAATATATGGATTCGCTCCAGAGTACTTACAGGAACTAGTTACAATCCGTAAGATAAACCGGACACTACGACCCGACGGGAGTTTGTCGCTGATCCTACCGAGGGTGCGCGCTGAAACATATGGTGAAAGACAATTTAGCTATGCTGCTCCCTATTTATGGAACAGCCTTCCAGTGCGTATCCGTCAAGCTACATCCGTCCAATGTTTTAAAAGACAATTGAAAACTTATTTTTATAAACTAGCTTTTGATTAATCTTTAAGATTGATATTTTACTCTGCATACTTTTTTTTTATATCCATATTTTACCATGATAATTTGTCGGTTAATATTAATACTTTTCCATTTGTTTTATAGCTATGCATTCTATGTTTTGTCATATCCATTTTATGTTCATTTTATATCCATTTTATGTAAAGCGCCTTAGAGTGATATTTTTATCATATAGGGCGCTATAAAATTATTATCATTATTATTATTATTATAATTTGAGCTTTTCTGGCCTAATAGTTTTTGAGAAGAATATTTTTAAAGATTTTCTCTATATATTCCTATGTAAAAATTAATCCCCTCATTGTGGCCCCACCCTACCCCCAGGGACTATGATTTTAACAAACTTGAATCTACACTACCTGAGGATGCCTCCACACAAGTTACAGCTTTTATGGCCTAATAGTTTCTGAGAAGAAGATTTTTGAAAAATACCAACAAATTTTCAATATTTCTAAATCATATCCCCTTTAAAGAGGGGATGGCCCTTCATCTGAACAAACTTGAATCCCCTTCACCCAGTGTTGCTTTGTGCCAAGTTTAATTGAAATCTGCCCAGTGGTTCTGGAGAAGAAGATGAAAATGTGAAAAGTTTACAACAACAACGCCAACAAATTTTCAATATTTCTAAATCATATCCCCTTTAAAGAGGGGATGGCCCTTCATCTGAACTTGAATCCCCTTCACCCAGTGTTGCTTTGTGCCAAGTTTAATTGAAATCTGCCCAGTGGTTCTGGAGAAGAAGATGGAAATGTGAAAAGTTTACAACAACAACGCCAACGCCAACAACAACGACGACAGACAACGGACAAATTTTGATCAGAAAAGCTCACTTGAGCTTTCAGCTCAGGTGAGCTAAAAATGGATGTAAAAATATTTTCATTCTTCGAATGATCGGTTAAATCAATTAAACGATGATTTTGTGAACTTTTTCTATAAATAAGATAAGATTATCACAAACTGTATTTGTAACATAACCACAGTCATATGAACTTTGCATTTTGAAAAAAAAAAAACCCAAAGAAAATCACATCGTTCACTTTATATAAATGTACATAGATTAACATAAACACTGTGTCAGAGACCCTAAGATCAGTGTTGGTGTTTTGTTAAAAACCATCAATTCAATTATATTTTTGTCCTCCAATGTCCTTACAATGTTAATGGTTAACCAATCAATCAAGTAAGTATCGTTTAAACATATAAAACTAATAAAAACATCAAAAATTCTGAGAAGTCATACTGTTTTTACAGGCAAATAATGTATTGTATACGTGGTGCCTGATGTATCACAATGATTTATTGGCATTGCTCCAAAAACAAAACCTTAAACACGTTTGAAGATGGAAATAAGATGTACAAGGTTAATGGTATATCTAAAGGGACATTCTTAAATTTAGAAATACAGTGTGTCATATAACTTTAATTTGATCACAATATAAAAAGGATAATGGGAAGAACATATGGCATTTCCTTCCTTGGCACTCTATGACCATGGTGTTGTGAGAAGTACAGGGGACACAAAAGGCTCATTATATCTCAGAAAAGAAAATAAAGGAAGAAAATCTTAAAAGGGGAAGGAAGCAATCAACGACAAAAGAGGCCAACCACACAAACATTATGTATACATAATTCTTCATTCCTACAAAATTTATATTATAATAACATTCGATATTTTCAAAGCTTACCTTATATGTCATATAAAATGCCTTTAAAAAAACGCCTAGCTAGAGTACTCCATGTGAAAAATATTTCATGGGAAATATATTTTCCAAAAACTTGATGAAGATAAGTTCAACGCCGCTGAGCAACATTCGTGGTAATACATGTACTAGTAACAAAATACAACAATGGTTGCAGTTTATATTGGAAACTACTTTGTACTATTTTAGGACAGCAAACCTAAAGGCCTGTACATTAAACGATTACGATTTCTCGACAAAAATCTTACATCTTTTTACCATTGCTACCTAGGTCTCTCTCTCTCTCTCTCTCTCTCTCTCTCTCTCTCTCTCTCTCTCTCTCTCTGATTATATATCTAACAAGAAAACTGACATTGAGATTTAGTGCAAATCCTTTCCCAATACCTTTGTAAGAATTACAACATAAACATGCAATACAAACAATTAACTAGATAACGCTTTCATAAAAAACTGACTGGAAGATAGATGTGGGATTAAACTACATGTGTATCAAAAGAAAACGTTGCTGACATTTGGTACGTATATCAATGAACTAGTATTATAAAACAGTGCAAAAATGATCAATGATGTTCATAGAAAACAAACAACATCTTGTATTTCAATGACGCTATAAACTTCGGTCATAGGTCACCGTTTGCAAAATGAAATTGAATAAGCATCCTAACAATATGTTTGCACGTCATCAATCATTAGCATGCAAGGAGTTTTGTTGATCATATGTCAAAACGTCAGGTCCTCATATTTGGGAGGTGCGTCAGTCCAGTTGTTTGCTGTTGCCAATGTATCTGTGGATTGCTCCGGTTGTGGGTTCGATGACACTTGGTAAACACCTTGAGGGAAAACGAGAGCAGTTGTTTTCATCTTGCTCAGATCTGGTGGGCCTGAATAGACCACAAATGCAGTCCCTGGAGCTAATGATAAGTAATATTATTATCAGTCCTTCTTTTTTAGTATTACGTTTGCTGCTAGAACAGACTCGTTATGATATTAGCACATTGTCAAGTACAATTTCATTTGCTTCCCATTTCATTTGCTTCCCAGTTCATAATTATGTATAATTCATATCGTTTACGATTTGCATTATATTTAAAGCAAAGATTTATTAGCTTTAAAGTTTTCTCCGATACGTTTTGACACCATTATATACTAGATAGGCTTAACTGCTGAAGTATATACAGCCTTTAGTACTAACTTTGATTTCTTGGATCCAGTAAAAGTACTTTCCCCTTCAAAAGGTTACGTCTACATACACACAAACATAATTTATCATTGCGACAACTCATCAAAGCGAGGCCACCAACAATAAGCATCATGAAAGGTACAAACAGAGCACCAATCATTACTGGCTCTGTTACAAAAAGAAAAAGAAAGTAGAATTATAAAATAAAAAGTAATTAAACACATCAAGCATATAATATTTAACAAAGTAAATACGTAAACAAATGTTATAATTATTGCTATTTATCTAAACTTCGTATGTTTGAAATTTATTTTTTTGTGTGTTGGAGAAAATTGACAAGTACCTTTTGTTAAAAATGAACGAGACGAATTCGATGTACATGTATAGACCACCAATTATATGGATTATATGAATTTTCAATCATATTCTCTCAAATGTCATTAACTATGGCTTTTACATTTAAAACAAATATTCCTTTACCGTCCTGTGTTTTTGTAGCAGTTACCAGAAGCCGAAAACTAGCAGCTTTTGCTGATCTGCCATGAGCACTCTTGAATACTATGCTTAGTTTTTCATCTCGAGGACCACAATACTTGTATCTTTTGGTTTCGGTGCAACTTATTTTCTAAAATGAAAGAATCGTTACTCAATCAATAGTTATAAAAAAGGCTTATGAATGGTTTTGTCGGTATAAATAAAAGCCACCTTTTTAATCTACGATAAAACGACAACGTTGTGGTATACTATTAGAATTCATTTGATTTGAAATGACTTATGGATCATATATATCGTGTATTAAGAAAAATGAATCGTTTGGAGTATCAAACTTGCTTTATTTACTCTGCTCTTCATACCTCCTTACTTTATTTTTTAATATTGTCGAATCGGCCATCTTTTAATTTTGGACAATATGTAATTTAGTATTTTCTTAGTTATTTATGCCTTACCGTTAAAGGTAAGAAGAGCATGTATACATACTTGTGTAGTTTCTTCACTAAAAGATGTTGGTAAGATGTCTACTTCGATCGCACACTCTCTGTCGTTGAAATAAAGAGGAGTTACACACAATGAATACTCATCCAAAATCTTCTCTCCTCTTCCCCGAAATATGAATTCATTGCAAGAAGAAGCAACATCTTTTCCATTGTATTCAACATAGATTTCGTCACCCTCCATAATATCTTTAGCAAAGATGGGACAGTCGTTTCCAAATTCATCTAAAATGTGAAGTATTGTTTATCAGATTTCACGGACTCTCTCTCTCTCTCTCTCTCTCTCTCTCTCTCTCTCTCTCTCTCTCTCTCTCTCTCTTATGATAGCCATTATTAAATGTTCATTGATAAGCAATAATTAAACTTACATGTATTGTTCCTTCCAGCGATCATAGTTATGGGTGTGGCAATCAGCAGCTGTACGCACACCGATGTTACGCGTAGTGAAAAATACATTTTTCGGTTTCTGCAAAACAAATATATGTATACACTTGTATCAAAATACAAAATATTGAAAATTATCTTTTTCTCTGTCAAAGACACCACATACACGACGCTTAAAACATTTTAATTATGTGTAAAATAGAATAGTATGTGAAATACATGTATATTCTTATTGGTTATAATAAAAAAAATCTTTAATAAGGAGTAAAACAGTTTCTGTAAAATATTATCATTTATATAACAACAAATCTTTCTTAATAATTTCCAAGAAAATGTTTAAAATGAAACAATTTAATCCAATTTTTTACATGATATCTAAATATGTACTATTCACTTACTTAAATTTGACATTTGATATTTGATGAAATTAACTATGGCGAATTTTTATTCATAAGATGATAAACTTGATATATCACGTTCGGAATATTAGTTACCAAATTGTATCAACCTAATTCCAAAGAAAAGCTCTCGTAACCAGAAATTGATGAAATGACACTTATTGT
This sequence comes from Magallana nippona, assembly GCA_033439105.1. NCBI lineage: Eukaryota > Metazoa > Mollusca > Bivalvia > Ostreida > Ostreidae > Magallana > Magallana nippona. Next base: position 21,773,838 of record CM065921.1, read on the forward strand.
TGCACCTTATCAATAGCTTTATCTAAAATTAGACTTTTGAATAGTCTAGTCATTCAGGTGACCAAGTAAATAATACACCATGTCTCACTGTAAAAAGAAGTCGTCATAAATCCTTTTTAGAAACTTTATAATTTTTTTTGTAGATCAAAAGAATACAAAACTGAAAAATAAGCAAACGATTTGAAAACCAGACTTTTATCCGCAGAAAACCAACTTAACTGATTCAACTATTAAGCTACGATGGTTTATGTCTTTTAAACAATACAACACATTGTTTTTATGCAGGATAAGGGGAATTGCACGTAAAATACATAACTCGCGTTAATTTATCTAGAATCATATATTTTGAAGTATAAAAAACGTTACTAGACAATTAAAATTTTAAAAATACTGATATCTTATATCTAGGCATTAACAACTAACTTTCTACCTTATATTAGAACTATATAGTTGGTTTCAGATTCCTTCCTTCTTACAATTGTAAATTATTCCAGTGCGTGAACAGGACAAGGAATATTAAATTGAAAGTTAATACGCACAAAAGCTGTTCAATCTGACACCTCTATTATTGAGTGCCGTTTATAAAGACAATCCAGCGGATATTCAAATATCTGAGTTGTTCAAGAGCACTCTTTGAAACTATGTCCGTCCGTGTTGATTTCGAAGTAAATGAACTCGAGAATAAAAAAACTTTTGGAAAAGAGCAACGATAGACGCATCGATATACGATATTTTAGAGAAAGTCAGATGCTTGTCAAATTTCTGTTCATAAATGTCACTGACAAGATGAATAATTTAAATAGTGCTCTAAATCTCTAAAAAAAAATAAATACTAAATCTCCGCAACAAGAAATACTGTAAACCAACTTTTTTGTGACGACTTTATTTCGCAATTTGCAGAGGATAAAATGGTTCACGACGACTAATGGACGACTAATCTTCGCGATTAATATTTATATGTTTTGAAAATAATATACCAAAGACATTTGAGAACTGATTTGCAGCGAGAAATAATCGCGAAGACGAGGCTCTCGCAATTAAACCTTGCGAAAAAATGTTTTTTTTACAGTACAGTTGTATTTTGTTTCTATTTGATTGTTAAAAATCATCAATGAAGTCATAATAATCATGATATTTATTTGCATTGAATGGTGTTTCAAACAAATACACATTTATGCTCTTGAAGACTGTTAAAATGATTCTTATGCATGCAGCATCATCTCGGCGCGTAACACACAATACTTTCTATACAAATAACTAATAAGATAACATTTTCAGAAGCGAGGGAATTCATTTAGTTTAATAATTTAAAAACAATCCATTTCCCAATACGACACAAATGTAAAATGGGAATATTAGGCTACACAGTAGGTAACGTCATTAAAATATATTGTTAAAAGAAAAGTACAAATAACAGAAGAATATAAACCCGTCTCGAATAGTATTACCAATTCGCTGTGCTTTTTTAATTTCTTAAACAATTAAGTGTCCGATACGACAGAATTTTAACTTATCAAGACAATGGTTGTAGCTGTACTCATTAAAAAACTTTAAGAAGCTTTAAGGTTGGACGACATATTGTATTCTTCCTACATAATTCAGTTGATCGGTTTTGTGACGAGCATATGTGCAGTGAATTGTAAAGTTTGTTATGTCTAAAAATAAAAAAAAAGGAAGAAACCCCCGAGAAAAAGGAGGGAAACGGACAATAAATAGGAAGGCGTCTACTTGGATGTCGTTGTCTATATATTATAATACATATATCATTGAAAACCTAAGATTTTCATGTAAGGAACGTTCAGTGAAAGTCTTGTAATTAAAGATTTGATGCATTTTTACTATAAGTCAATATTTGTCCCGTCATAGGGCCTGCGCCCCTGACCCAGGGACCTGACTTTCAAATTTCCGGTAGAAGGCTTCATGGACATCATAACTATGCATTTACTTTTTCCCATTTATTTGAAAGTAGAGTAAAAGATTTAATACATTTTCATTGTATGTCCATATTGGTCCCCCACCAGGGTCTGAGCCCCTAACCCAGGGGTAATGAAATTTTTGTAGAGGGCTTCATGGACATCATAAACAAGTATTTAGTATTTTCTAACATGCATGGGGGTAGAGAAGACAATTTTTGCAAATTTGGTCTTTGTTTGCTTATTTCGTCCTGCCTCCCGGGGTGATATAGTAAAAATAAAATAAAAGCTGGCCTTGCAGTTTTTCAATGTAAAATTTTTAACGGACGATGGACGATGCACGATGCAGACGAAGACCAATTTCATTAGGTCACCTGAGTGACTCAAGAGACCAAATAAAGTTGTACATAGGATAAATAACTATTACAATATGTATTCATAATCATAATAAAGTATACACTTGTCTAGTACAGCGAAAAGATAATCGGTATGATCACTATATAAGCATGTCCATGATTATAATAATTTTAATTCCGTTTGAATTTTAAGACATTTTTCTTTACATGAACATTAACGGTTTACTTTCTAGATGGACGTACAAAATGCATACTTTCAACCCATGTTCGGAAATACCCGTTGTGGCAGAGTTTTGTTCAGTTTTTAGACACCGCTGGGTTGATCAAAGGGGAGAGAAGTTGGGAGTGTTTGAACATGATAAGGGTATTTTATATGTAGCGTTTGTCTTGTAAGCACGTTTTGCATAGTCATACACTCTTTAATCATACACTCTTCAAAGCCTAGAATATATAGTTGAAACGAAGTCGAATATGTACATGTTCTGAATGTTTAGATATTAATATTTATATTTTCCAATGTCTTTGTGATAACACTACGAATCGATTTGTCAATATGTAGTCCAATACATTTTATCAATGACTATCTTAAGATTTAATCGTACAATGGCTGAAAATTATATAGATATCAGTGACAATGAATCATTGTTTGAATATTTTAAGCTGATCAAAACTGATTGGCGTGATGAAACCTATCATAAAGCCAATGGAACTTTATTGGATTTGATCACTACGACCGTATTATCCGACATTATCAGCTCACAATACTCGAAAAATGATTTCTCATTTCTTAATAAAATAATTATATACATGTTGATAGATTTGTCTGATTGTCGACCTAATAATAATTTACGTACAACCCAAACGTAAGTGTACTCTCTTACCTCTGCTGAAACACTAACGGTCACCGGTTTATCATTGCATGAACGAATCTAGAGTGGATCAAAGTGGAGAACACGACCCCCGTTATTTCCCATGAAAAATCTCCGCTTTTATTTTTTATGTCTAATGAGTCAAATTGCAAATGATACTAACTAGATTTTTGAAAGTTTTATAGATCAGACAAAAAAAGTTAATCGCTCTCTCTCTCTCTCTCTCTCTCTCTCTCTCTCTCTCTCTCTAGAAAAAAGGGTAATAAAATAAACTAGAGCCGTGTTCGTTGCAAAGCAACGAAGAGGTCTTCCGTTGCAGCTTCGAGTCGAGAAAGGATTGTCAAACAGTCTGATAAAAACCACCCCTTTTCCTTACACTTGTCAGGGCCTGACAGGTATTGATTGGAGTTCATCTTCACACGACCATTACTTCTGACCAATGAGACCTTTAGAAAATCAATAGGAACTCTTCAAAGGAGACAGACAAATTAATTCATGTCCATTTATATGTAACCTCCAGAATAAGTATTGAAGATATGCACCTAAACATGACACATATAAAGGTATGCCTTTGGTAAGTAAGAGCATATTTAGATTGTATGCAAATGTGAAGGTCTTGTAAAGATGACCTGTTGTCGATACCTATCAGACCCTGACGAGTATTAGAAGAGGGATGGTTTTAATCAGATTAGACTGTCAAGATGATAATAGTACGTTCGGAAAAACGAAAACGAGGCTCAATTTCAAAGTATTTTTTTTCATACCAGGCAAGCTCTCCGTTTAACTTACTTCATGTTAACATCAGGTTAGGATAATTTGTAAAAAAAAAAAAAAAAAACATCATATATGTACATGTATATAATTATTCCGAACACAAACACAAAGTGATAAATACGTTTATGTACAACTGATTACATGATACAAACTGTGCCTAGCCTTATATCAAAGTGTGATCAACACAAATTCCACTGCGCTAATGCATGAAACAAACAGTGTTATGTCTGATAAACATTTTCCGGTACTCATACTTACAGCTCTACTGCTTACTAAGGGAATAATTTATGTAAAGGGCAGTGTTAAAATTAAACAATTGAAACTAACACAAATTGTAAATAAACGATGACGCCTTCTCCCGCCTTAGGGTGCGCTATACGAGAGGTGCTCAGCAGGAGGGACAACTCTCCGTATATCGTTTGGCCATACAGCCACTCAGCATCGTTTTGCTAAGGAGAACATATTTATTTATCCGAAATCTTGACAAGCAAATCTTCAAAGTCCTAATCCGTGGTGGTGGTAGTGGAGGGGAAGCTGTGAGGCAGCTGTATCTTCTATTGTTTAACATGCTTTTGTTTTAGATTTGCGGAAAAAATTTTGCTTTCTCCTTAAAAGTGTGTGTGTGTGGGGGGGGGGGGGGGGGTAGGACAATGCCCCAAAATCCAATTTTCTAAATGTGAATTTAAGGAAAATTTTGATTGCGAGGAAGGTGGAGCAGAGCTCCCTCTGGATCAATTAGAGGTACTATGAGCAAGCTAACAAATGATACCCCCGCTAAGAAAATATCATAACTCAAGTATTTCTCTATTAGAAAATAATTGATGCTTCTATTTCTTATTGTGACACTGAACTTGCACAAATGACCAAAGCTCAAGTCAGAACATATTTACAGGTCACAAGCAATCTTTGTGTCAAATTTTAGCTTCTGCTCATTTCTATTAAGATTATGAAATTTTTCTTCCACTGACCTTTAATTTGCCAAAATGACCTTGGGACAAATCATTACACACCCTTAGGTTATAAGCCATCTTTGTGTGAATTAGAACCTTCAATGTTTTTCCATAAAAGTTATATAGACCAGACACGAATTTTGCACTTTTCCTGTCTTGTCCAAATGATCTTGGGTCAAGGTCATTACACACCCTCAGGTCATAATCAATCTTTGTATGAAGTAAGAATCTCCAATGTTTATGCATAAGAAACTATGATATGGACAGGACACGAATTTTGCGTTTTTCCTGCCAGTGACCTTGCCCAAATGACCTTGCATCAAGGTCATTACAGACCGTCAGGTCATAAGCAATATTTGTGTGAAGTAATAACTTCCAATGTGATTATTATATAAGGTGATTCCTATATACCCCCCAGAATTCGTTTGCGGGGGTATAAAAATCCTTTTCGCCACTTTAGTGCGGCACAAAGAACGACCTATGTTTTACTATCATTTCTATCAAATCACATATACATGTACATGTATATGTGTTAGTTATTCATATTTTGTACTGTTTAAATATACATGTATTGACCAACGCATTGTATGTACATTTGCACTCGGAACCCACGACTTTTCTATCCGTAACACTACCTTAAAAGCAGTATAACGGATAGGAAACCCGTGGGTTCTGACGATGTCTCCTAATTGACATTTGACAATTTGCATCACTACATGATTTCCAAGTGGTAAGGTATCAAAGCTTTTGAAAAGTTAAGATACTGAATTTCTACAGTTCTAAGTTTGAGGTAAAAAAAACCCCCAAAAACCCCAACACTTTTTTATATAATGAAACAAAAACAATAATGGACTCATACACATAAATAAGAAGAGGAGCAAAAGCCATAAAGACATTATTTCTTTTGTTCTAGATTATTTCTGAGTTAACAAGCTACAAGTTTACAATCTCCTATTTTGACAGGCCAGATGTAAAAATAAAATATTCTGCTTGGTTTTCAGTCAATTAAGTTGCATTACTATCTCATACTACACAGCTTCAATAAAATGTTTTTAATCAATGTGCATATAAAAATAAATAAAATCCCCAAGAACACATATTTATCTCACTTAAGTGTAACTTTAAGAAGTGCATATATTTTTGGGGAGGAAAATATGTCGCTATATTATTGTTTGTAAGTCAAGTGAACAATGGTCTTTCAAAGAAATAAGAAAAATGTCGACACTTGCAGTACTCTGACGATTTCTATGGCGACTGACTACATACTGCATCATATAATTGTATTTCCTAACTTCTAATCCAGAGAACCAATTTTATTTAAGATCTTTGACTTAAAACTTTTAACTTATAATATTTATTTTATTTTGTTCATAACTATAGAAGTTTAGGGTGTTCAACAGTTTAATTTATTAGCCCCATTCTCAGATTACGATCTCGCACCTTAAATTAAGATGACTGACTTCGAGTTAAACTAGATATTTAATTGTTTAACAATTGACCACTTCAGTGAAAGCACCTTTCTAAGTGTTTACTTAATTACATATCAATTGATGATCTGCAGCCATAAATAACCTGGGGCTATATATGTTTTGAGCTGTGTGCGCTGAAGCGACACGAGATTTTTGGTTGCATGTGGGATAGAATAACACAGGCTCATCGAATAAACGAACGGGTGGGAAAATTTTACACACAATAGGTCACCAAAAATTGATATTCGCCACATTTGGATTCCTTTTCGCCAGTTTTGAAAAAAAAAAGTCAGCATGAGCACTTAGCAGGGGTGGTCAACACAGCAATGAATTCGTTTTCACAATGAAACAAACGGTCATGTAGAAGTAGTACAAAAGTGATTATGTGATCGCTAGAATCAAAACAAAAATTGTTTAAAACTCATCTGAATATTCTTTTAAAAAATCACCCAATCCCTCAATTCCGCACATTTCTTTTATCGTGCCAGCACCTACCGCATACGTGTAACATTGTAACACAGAACTTCGATTTTAAATTGATTTAATTTCTTTGACTGCCTGGAACGCTCCGAGAATATTTAATTATTTGAATTCATTTTTACTTTGTACACCCTGCTAAATAATGCATGCAATTTTGATCTCTCTCTCTTTCTCTCTCTCGCGCGCGCGCGTGCGCGCAACTTTAAGAAAATTTCCTTTATTTTCTACGGAGTCTGTAAAAACTCTCAGCATAAATTCACGGAAATAATCATGGATTCATAAATTAATCTTCAGTAAAAACACAAGTTGATTTTACATGGATCGGTCAAACCCATTAGAGGTCGAGGGTTTACTTCAGGTGTTCAGGTGTGAAGCCCCGAGGGAAACATGCTCGCTTGTGTATATTGTCTATATGCACGGGTGTTAAAATGCTCTCAACAGAGTTTTTCCGATGATCTAGAAAATTATTGTATTTATATAATTATGTACTAGGAAAAAGAAATCAAATGTCAATCGTTGAAATGAATATCGGCATGAATAACCGCAAGCGACATGAGCAAAATCTTTCGTTTGTTTGAACAAGTTTTCGACGGGATTTACTGAAAAATTATGCAATATACGATCATAGTACCGTATTCAAATACTTATGCAACTTTTATGCAACATACGTTTGTATAACTTCTCCGATCATCCGCTACAGTGCACAATAATTCTACCAGCTGCGCATTTACCAGAGTTAATTGTCTGTACCTGTTTCTCTTCCGGTTTCGGCTCGGGAAATTTCTCAAAGAAATGTGATAACTAACGTTTTAAATCGTAGACGCAATACATGTATTTCATTTATTTATATAATTATTTAATCTCAATTATTCCCAAACATCTTTAATTATAAAAGAAATTTTTCATAGATGATCGGCGCCACGTGATTTAGATAGACTATAGGTGATCAGCGTGTTTGGTGTGGTACATAACCATGCAAGTACGAGTAAATATTTACTTCATATCTTTCAATTTCCAAGAGTAGAAAATTTAATATGTCGAGGGTAGTTTCTTCGTCAAGGTATGCATTAAAAGACAAAAGTTAATTGCACGATCATCGCAAGCGCCAAACATGGTATACACAGAACGAGTAAACGAATGTCAGTCATGCATTTTCTATCATCCAATCTGAGGCCTCGATTCAGTTGATTGACAGTGGTACACTGACCAGATAAATTTGAAGGCGGATCTTATTTTCTCGGTCTTCAAAGGTTTAATCTTTGTGGGTTTTTGTGCTCATCCTAAACATTATTTGTACAGTTTTTAGAACTTTTTAGTCTTACTAAACCAGCATTGATCTATGATGACTGACGATGCTTCTGATTTGGAATAATATATTTTTATTAAATTTCAGAACGATTTCTTAATTTACACTCCATCGTTCTAAAACGAAGAAACTTCTATAACATAAGATTAAAACAGATGAGTTCTTGTGCTTGCGGCTAAAAACCCATATATGAAGACGCGAATCCTGTGTATTAGATAACCGCTGACCGCTAGGTAGTCCAGCCGCGACCGATCTCATCGGGCGCGGGCGAGGGATAAGTGAACCAAGGATAATTTAGAGAGCTAGCAGTATTATTAAATGACTTACATATATTACAATAAGTTATTTTTTTTTTTACATAAATACCAACCATTGATTTATGTGTGATGTTGCTTCTAATTGGAAATTACATTGCTTTTATTAATTAACAGCACGATTTCTTAATTAACACTCTATCGTTTAATTCAATTTAAGAAGAATAAACTTTTATATGTAATCAAAATTAAAACAATTCTATGTGTTTGCGGCTAAATAAACCCATATATCTTGTGTATTAGATAATCGCTGACGGCTGGGTAGTCCAGCCGCGACCGATCTCCTTGGCCGCGGGCGAGGGATAGGTTACGTAATGGTATACACACACAGCTCAGATCCCAGAAAGATTTCAAATACATGCAGTATAATAACTAATATGTATAACAAAGACATTTTTTTAAATCCGTAATTTGTGTCTTACTAAAAACGAATGTTTATATTTTGTGTTTATTGTTTTTATAGGATTTTTCACTCTAAAAACTTCACAAAATTGGCTTATAATCCTCACATAAAAGCATATATACTGTAAAAAAAAACCTTTTCTAATGAATTAAAGCATCCTGTATAAACAGGTACACTTTCTGTGATAACTTTATGTCAGTTGTACGCTCAAAGACTTTTCGTTAACTTGCCAAATGAAAACAGGTACATGTTAACAAGTAAAGCTTTTTACACTCATATTACGCAATACCCTAACAAAATAACATTGTAACGACATTAATAAGATCCCAATGAACAACTTTTCTTGCGACAGCCATATCGAAATCTTAACCGTTTTTGAGTTATAAAGCAAAAAGTTTCAAGGGCTGTTGGCCCCTTATGTAAGGGGCCAGCCCTTTTTCAGTAGTGTCAAATGAAAGCCCTTGAAATTCTGCACAACTTTTATTCTACATGTCTTAACAAAATATTTTTTGTTTAAAAGATACAAAGGAAATTATGTGTAAATTTTCGCACTTTTTGGAATCCCGTTTTTGACCCCCTACCTTTTTCTAAATAAAACAAGAAATCCCAAAACAAAAACCGATGTGCACAACTTCAATGCCTCTATTATTCAAATTCGTTGGATTCCCATTCCCTGCTATTATAGTCTCAGAGCCTTTGTCTGGAAACCAAAGGCCCTAAAAAATTTTCAAAGGGCAATAACTCGTTAACGGAAGAGGAATTTTAAAGTTTATGATATGTTTTAGATAGTGTTTTGTATAGTCTATAAGCCCTGAAAATTTGAGCAAAAACCGTTGAGAAATGAGAAAGATATGAAGCTTCAAAGTTTGCGTCTAGGAAAAAAAAAAAAAAAAAAAGAAAAATAAGAATAATCTTAACCAGCACAATAATAGAAAGGTCTTCCGTTGGAAACGGAAGACCTTAATAAAACGATAAAATGCAAATTTTTGGCAAATCTAAAGCAATCAATAAAACACATAATTTCAGTCATGGTAATACCATAACGATTTAATTCAAGTAGTGAAATTGCAGGCATGCAGTTTAAAAATATCCATCGCGCTCTGTTGTGTTTGGGCAACATTTACAACATATTGGCCCCGTGACGTCACGGCGCATCTCGCGCTAAATGGCTTGATTCAAAAGGGGTCAACACATTAGATGAAAGAAAACAGTGTGACTTTTCTCCCTTTGAACGAGTTTTCTCGGTGAATATGCTCAATTTTAGATATAAGACTTCGTGTGCATTGAAATAGTGAAATAGGACAAATTACGTTGTAATTGGTGATTTTTTTTCCTTATTTGGACGTTCTGTATATAATACCTACCTTTTCTGTTTCGAACAATGACTGAGGACACCGCAACAACCCAGTCTCCTGGGGGTAAAATATGTGTTGCAAAACTTAGAAAGTCGGTGATGTAAGTCTTTATAGCTTTCCTTTTGATCGTCCTGAGATTTTGCGTCAGTGGATGAATTTTGTGAAAACATTACGAAAGAATTAACAACCAAAGAACATACCACAATAGGATAGTGAAGATACATACACCGTAACAAATGGCAACCCCTAGGTTCATGACAATTGCCATGAGGGGAGGATTTCACGAGCAGGAGGCTTAGATATGCTGTTTTAAAAATTGATTTTAAGTTCAATGTATTATGCATGTATATATTCTAAGTAAAAACTAATTTCCCACAATGACAACTCAAATTATTTGTATAGACAAGAGTAATTGCTTGCTCTCTAGTTTTGTAAATATACAGATTTGTTCATAATGTATCAAACACTCCTATATTTGTGCCATAGCTAGAATACCGGTATATACTGCCCAGTGGCAAATTTGCCATCAGATTGATCGCATTGTAGATTCTATCAGAATTTGATGAGAGACTAAAACTGGGAAATTCCATACTTTATTTTTACTTTCAGAGTTCTTCAATACAGACGCATTTTGCTGTAAAACAAATCTGACTTCAAACCATGAAATTTTAACACGAGGGAAACAATCTGATGAGCTTTCATCCAAGGGGTCTCTCGTTGCTGAACGAAAATAAGGGCTGGATCTACAAACCCTTATGTTAACATTACTGCATATGGAAAATGCATCATTAGACTTTACCCATATGTCACTAAAATAAAAAGATTTAACCCTCTTCTTTAAATTGTTGTTTTGGGGTAACATATATTTTATTGAAATCCTGTTATTTTCATGTAGGTTTGATAAAATTCGGACCTGGATGCAAGTATGGAACTCATAAAAGGTAGACAGGAAAATGTTTAAATTTCATAGAAACCATATATCTCTCTACCATTCAGCCACTTTTCCTGGCTGTAACAAATGTGCAATTCGTTCACGTTGTTTTTTTTTAAATGTCTTATATTCCAGAAGTGAAAAGGACCCATATAGCAAGTATGTTCAGAAGAAAATTAGCAATTTTGAAAATCCGCATATAAAGTTGATATTTAAACCAATTGTTGCATAAACATTTACAATTAATACTGCAATGTATATAGAATTAATCTCAATTGAGACATCGAGTATTTCAAACAACAAGATTCAACAAGCATATTTAAACATTATTTGTGTACGACGTCATCGTTTGTTGGCGATCTTGTCATTTCTTAGATTGTGTCATTCACGTGTGATGTTGTTGACTCCGTCAAAGAGTCATAGCTTGGAGTTGGATCTAATATCTTGTCGTCAGTTGTCCGTGGAGATGCATCTTCTAGCGGTGGTGGATATGATGTCATTGTATTAACACCTGGAGAGGAAATATTGTACGACGTCGTCATCATAATCTGTTGTGTTTGGGCGGAATATATCACGTACGGGATTGCCGTAGCTGATAAAAAATTAAAATAAATAAATGATCATTAATGTATTTGAATTCTAATTTCTTTTGCAGATATATTTTACTATTGTTACTTCATTTACTTTTCAAATACATAATGTTGCAAGCTTATTGGGAAAAGCATTAAAGGCAATTTCTTGAATTTGTTGATTCAAATTACATTTATAATCACTATTTTCAGAGTCCTGACTGTATCGAAAATAACACATTCATCATTTTGCTATAATATTCGATGTTGTTAATTAAAAACCGTGAGACAATCTTATGAAATAGACGTATCAGGTTATCTTTTTCGTATTTTATTTTCCTGTCCATGAAAATATTTTTTTTTTTTTTTTTTTTTTTTTTTTTTTTTTTTTACACATTTTGCCCAACAGGTTATAGTTTTTAAACTGGCACTATTGTTATATTTTCATATTTTCCATACAACAGAGAATGTATATTTTAAAAGGTTAAACGTCTATATTTTAATACCGGTACTAATTCAAGTTGATACATGTAACTTAATTTTACAAACTTCATGTTAAAGTCACAAACGTTTTGTCAACACTCTCTCTCGAACCCCCCCCCCCCCCCCCCCAAAAAAAAAAAAAGTTTGAGACAACTATTTACGAACGAGCATTGCACATGGTACACCTTTCATCTATTATAAAGAGAGCTAGGGTGTTATTTTTAGCCTTTTTCTACCCCCTTTAGAAAACGAGATCTGTATAAAGATATAGAAAAATGTTCAAAACCCGCAACACTTTTTGGCAATGGAATCAGTCAAAAAATTCGGTCTTCTCGCAAGTTAGCATCCTGTCCCATACGTTGTAACATTCATTTGATATTTTGATACTTACACGGATATAGCTGTGTCGGATTGAATACTCTCCTCTGCGATTGCTTTTGTCTACACACCCAACAGCAGCCTATAGCAGCCCACACTAAGGTTATAACGATGCCGACAAAGGCACCTAAAATTCCGATACCACTCGCTGCCGTACTATAAGATCCATCGGTTTCGTTATCTGTGTCAACAAATATTAAAATATTGAAATGGTAATTTACATTACCTAAAAATTTAACGATGTCATTAAACATGATCTAGATGTTCTGTGTGACATCAGTCAGAAAGTATTTAATGAATGCATGTACATGTATCATAGTGCACCAAACTATTGCATTTTTTGATGGAAGTAGTCACTAAATCCTTACGATACTTTTTTATAAAAAAAAATTAAAAATTACAATTTCCACTCCAAAAATAAAAAAAGACCCATTGTATAACATCTAGCCAAGAAGATTATTGTATGAAATGTTTCCATCTTAAGTGCTTTCATATCAATTTCATATACATGTACAACCGTCTCAGTAGATTATTTTGCCGTGTTTTCATAAAATTGGCCATTATTTTCAACACCTTTTGCCAGCAATGTTTTTTTTTTATTTTTCACAAACTTAAATTATCTGGTATTCTTGTTACATTCACAATCAGGCATACTTTTCTCATACACATGCACAACTATTTTAATATAAAATTTGACCTCCAGTCAATGTTTTTTTTATCATTTCAATGAAAATATGCATCTTATTATTTTAATTACAGTGTCGAAATTCTACTTTGTAAGATTTGTGGGTTTTCTGGAATGAATTACAATGTTTAACGCCAGCGACAATAATCTGATTCTCGGCTATTTCCACCGTTATCGGCTGTGTGACGTCACAAATGAGACAGTCACTGTCGCTTTACATGTACAAACTAAGCATTGTCAGCTGATAATCACAGTAAAACAAAAAGGAGAAGAAGATATTTTGCTGGTGTAAGTTCATGTATACAGTCATTTAGTTCAAGGCCCCTGCACAACATTACCATTTAGGAAAGAACCACATGCTGGTTCCAAGTTAAATGGACTGCATGTCTAAAACTGTTCGAAACACGGCAAAATAGAGATGTTTAGTATACCAACAGGTACGCATACTTTCACTTGTAGGTTACGAGTTAGAACTACGTGTACCAGTTCTCATAGCCTTTCTTGTTTAGCAGTAAAAGCTGTACTTGTAAATGTTTCAATTAGTTTTTTTTTATATTATATCCTTTATTCCTGGCACTGATAGTCACAATTTAAAAATAAACAATGCAATTATTGCTTTTATTGATCATCATTCATCGATTCAAGTAAAAATATATCTATGATGTAAAGGGATATATTATTCCTCGCATGTCCACTTAAGTAGGGAGGATTGCTATAAATACACACGGAAAATTCCCTTTCTAATTTCAACTTCGTGATGTAATAGTATAACTGATGACGTAAAAATCTTCTTCAGAAGATTTTTGTGTTCTGTTGTATTGTATGTAAGTAAATTTATACCAAAACAACATTGGTCAAAAAGGGAAAAGAATTAAGTACTATCGTGAGAAATATGATAATTATAAAAGCGTATCGTGAAAAAAAATCATCATGGATGGAAAGAATATTAATTAGAAATTCCAAGATCTACAATATACGTAGTATTGTGATAAAACCGTAACGCTATAGGTCATGTAGAAATTCAACAAGGAAGGGGAGGTAGAGAGTGTTTACGGACAAAGATAAAGCAAACTTTCGTGCGTAGTTAAAGAAAACAGACAAATAACTTAATAGGAAGACTTAACTCGTATTGTTAATGAGGACAACAATGATATATTTTGAACCAGGACACAAAAAATAAAAATTCAAAAGCGTGGATACAAACGGAGGATTGGGAAGAAAAAGTAGCAATATTCGCAAGTCAACAATAAAAGTCGCTGTAAGTGGTGTAAGGAGTGAAAAAAAATGGGACTGTATATCGGGAAAATGGGCGTTTAGTGATGACAGCTTGATGGTGAATGGAAAAAATAAGAATGTTTATGTGTGGAGAAAAGACGACAAAATATACAGTTCGCTACTTGTGCGTCCGGCGTCTTGACGACAACTGAGTATCACGGTCTGAGTATGTGTACCCATAAAGGGAGCAATAACTGTAGCTGAATGTAGATGGTAACATAAATGTAAGAATATATATTGAAATAATAGACAATAACCCTCGGCCCTTTTAAGCTAGACATTTTATGTTAACAAATATGTTTCAATGAGCGACAATGCTCCCGTACATAGAGCTAATTTAGAACAGGTTTTAAGCATAGAAGGCAATCTCACAAAGTATTGAGGTATGATTGGCATTGACACGTGATTTGGCGCATTCGAACAATTTCTTAAACGAGGCAAACAACTAACAAACTAGGTGTTGGAACAAGAATACCAAGAACCTCGATTAAGATTATCTTTACGCAAGTTCTATGGTCGATACAGTGACCTTTTCAGCAAGTACGATGTTTCATTTCGACATATATGCTGACTGATGTTTTTCACACTTGTTAGACCACTATTTATACACCGAACTGACTACGATTTCTTCCGTTTTTCATGACCATGGCAATAAGCACACGGCGGGTGCGACCGGTAGGCAGGGGATGCTTACTCCCCCTAGGCACCTGATCTTACCTCTATCTTTTTAAGGGTCCGTGTTTGCTCTGCTTTGAATTTGTATTTCGCTATATGGATTTTTGAGACGGTTGTCAGTTTGTTATTGTTATTTTTCATTTATTAAATTTTTAACAAAACCAAAATATCAAGGTTCGCAATATTCAAAGTCTGGCGACCTTTTGAAGTTGAGAATAATAATGTTCCTTGACTGTATGTATATCTTTTTTAAATTTACAGATGACTAAGAATCATTGCATGTTTTCCAAGAAGCGATAAGTGTATAATAGCCTCTTCAAAACAATACGTTTTTAGTACTAAACAAGTGTGTTTCTTAGTATCAGTAGTCGTATTAAATATTAATACATTTTAAAGAAATTATCACATTTTCTTTTACTTGTATATAAACAGCAAACAAGAAAAACAACAAGTTACGGCCTTATGAGTACTTTACAATCTTCATGTATGTTCATTCGTTTGCGTACAAGTAGATATTCGTCATTACAAACACTACACGTACTCGAACATGTTACACACATTAAACCTCTTTGACATGTCTGTGAATTTGGTATACATAGATATTACTTTCTTAAATGATTTCAAACGGATTTTTTTTCATGTATGGGTATATTACTCCAATATTCAAAATCGGAAGGACAACAAATATAATGAGCTTTCATTAAAGGGTCATTCATTTCCGAAAGAAAATTAGGACCGGTGCTTTGAGCACTAATGTAAATATTATCGCCTATTGAAACAGCATTAGTGGACTATACCATATTAAACCTGTTAACAGTTTCAATTTCTTACCAGATGTACATACATGTAGCAAGTTAATATTTGAATTATGAAGAAAAAAAAGCTTTATCACTTCTAATGAAACTATTTTATAAAAATATCAAATAATTTAAAATCCATTTCAAACGAAGATGCAACTACATGTAGGAGTGAAACTGGTCTTTTCATGCAAGATACGTTGTCGAAAGACACTTGTAGTGGTTCTTAAGAGAAAAATGTGAAAAATTAAATACAACATTTCAATTGTTTCAAGATATTTTTTATACAACATTTGCGATTTAAAAATTATCATCTTAATACTGGTATTACAATCAGACAGACATAGGATGCCAAAAAATTTCACCTTCTCCCTTTCACCTCATCTTCCTGTGTTTACCACTAAGTTTTTTTAGTAGGTTGTCCACCCCCACCCCCCTCCCCAACCCGCCACTTACCCACACAAAGGAAGTCACATAGATTTATATAATTATGCTATTGTTATTCTTGATCAGAAAATGCGGTCTAATAACAAATTAAAGATAGGCGTATTATTAATCCATGTAGATATGATCTAAAGGTGTTCTTACAAAGTTTTTCACATGCCTAATTGACTGGATGCTTCTAACTTACTAGTAAATGAATCTTTCCCACGTTTTTGATTTTTGATTGGTACAATCGTCCTTACCAACTAAATGAACTCTAACAATATTTTTCGTTTTTTATACTTTAGTGTGTTTGGTTGAAGCAATGATGGTGGGGACATATTTGGGAAGTAGCACATTCCACAACTGATGAGCGACCTTTTCACAGTAAAGGTTGTGCATTTCCGTGAAAAGAAGTACAGTAGAAGAAAATTTCACATTTAAATGCTTATATCTGTTAAAGCAGTACAGATATCAAGGTGCGGATTTTTGTACTTTCTAAGATAATCAATTCTATTGATTGCTGAAAATCATTTTTTTTTTTGTCCAGAAGTACCTTTAAAATAACTTGGTATTTTGATCACGACCACCTTTTTTTAAACAGTGTCATTTAAACGTTTTTTGTAATATAGTTTAGAGTTATTAATGCATAAAATAATTAAAAAAAAAGGAATAAAAATCGTCAGATGGACAACCAGACGAAAGTTGCTCGCATTAATTCATATTTTTACCATTATTTTATTCCCAAATCTACGCTATGGTTTAAATCATTCAGACGTGAAATTGATTTTTAAAGACCCTAATCAAGGTACTGAATACTTCAAAAAGAACATTACTATATGTACTTACGATCGTATTCTTTTTTCGCTGTAATCTTTAGATTAAAGCTGGCTTTATTTGTATCTCTCCCGAACCCGTTATCGAACTCTATGTAGAGAGTTTCATCTTGCGGTCCACAATATTGGGCGTTTTTGTTTTCACTGCATGTTATTTTCTAAATTAGCAAAAACGTTTAATTATGACATTTTCTCTCTCTCTCTCTCTCTCTCTCTCTCTCTCTCTCTCTCTCTCTCTCTCTCTCTCTCTCTCTCCATTCTATAACAAGAGAAAAGCTGTCAATGTGACAGCAAACCGGCTTTTCTTTTGAGTGTACAGTATCCATAATCCATTCGTCAACCCTGAATTGATGAACACTACCTATCCAGAGAAATGGTGTCCTCTATATGCAATATTTTTGCCGAAAAATAACAAAGTTCAGCAGCTGTTATTTTTTCATAAATTATCAGAAATCAAAATCCTAGCAATATGCACACCTCTGATGAATGTACATTTGATCTGCAAAAGAACAACTTCCTATCTTGAAAACAGTAGAAGGAGTTATCCGTACAATAGGGATACCCTATATGCAATATTTTGCCGAAAAATAACTAAGTTCAACAGCTGGTACTTTTTTCATAAATTATCAGAAATCAAAATCCTAGCAATATCCTACACCTCTGATATATGTACAATTGATCTGCAAAAGAACAACTTCCTTTCTTGAAAACTGTAGGAGGAGTTATCCGTACAATAGGGGTACCCTTTTGGCAGCCGCCCGCCCGCCCGCCCGCCATTTTCACTATTTCAATAACCGGATTTTTCCTTTGGAAAACCCGGTTAAAAATCTTTAATTATGTTTTCATAAAGCTATAATACCTAAAGTATATCACACTTTTGGTAAATATATTACTTGACTTGGAATACATGGAATGCATACGTGTTTAGTTACTCCAGTAAAGGATGTTTTGATGTGTATTTCGACTGCACAGTCACTGTCATTGAAATATAGAGGAGTCACACAGACGGAATACTCGTCTAAAAATCCATATCCTCTTCCCCTGAATTTGAAGGAATCGCAAAACAAACGAACCGTCTTTCCATTGTACTCAACGTACATTTCATCGCCCTCATCTAGTTTATTGGTACTTGATGCGCAGTCTTCTCCAAATTCATCTAAATTGATAATAATTGCTGAATTAATAAAGTAACTCTAAGGTTTACAATGTAACTTTTTGTATCATTCTTCCTCTTTCTCCTTTCTCTCTCTCTCGCTCTCTCTCTTCTCTCTCTCTCTCTCTCTCTCTCTCTCTCTCTCTCTCTCTCTCTCTCAATGAAATAATGTTAAAATATAATAAATATTTACAAAATGGTATATGTACATGTACATTATTTCTTCCACCACTTTCTGATGATTTTTATTAAAAATACACATACCTGTGAAAGAAATACAGTTGAAATCGACTAAAGGGAAAATATTCAAGATAACTTAATTGACACATAATCATTTTTCACTCGGAAAAATTCACAGGAACGAAATCAGATTTCTTACGAAGATGTTTACATCTTTTCTCCTTTCGGAACTCACTTGAAATATCTCGCACAATTTTTTTCAATGTTATTATCCGGGCTATTTTATGGATAATGCAATGGATTGTGTATTGAAACCTGAAGCGCTATAGGGGGCGTTTCAAAACTGATAATCTGTACGTTTTTCATCATAAGTGGATGAACGTAGTTTGGGCACAATTGTATTTTTGATTATCAAAATATCAAGTAAACGTGGTGGAAGATGAAACTTAGGACAGAGTATAAATACATGTATACTCTATGTAAAACCTTTTTTATATACTTACATGTTCTCTTATATCCGAATACTAAGGCTACGTTTGAAAAAATAAGCAAAATACTAGAAATCGATGACAATGACAAAACAGGCTTCTTTCTGGCTCTGTAGGATAAAAGAGCATGAAAGAAAATTGTAATATACTACATTAGCTTCTTATAGATTTATAGGTCAAGATTAAGCAACACGATTGTTAAAAAAAAAGGTCAAACACACATATTATACCAATTTTTACACTAGACAAATGCTAGAATTTAGGTCATCAGTTTATTTAAAGTCTATAGTAACTACGCATTTAAAGAGATTTTGTAACTCCTCGATCAAAGTTAAAATTTACGCATGAATTAATTCATCACAAATGCATTGAGTTTTTCAAGCTCTGAATTGATTTTAAATGAAATTATAATGGAGGAAATATTTACCAAGATTAGGAAATTGCTTAAAATATCTAATAATACATCTAAATTGTTGTATTTAATCTGTATACATGTCAATAAATAACAAGATCGGTTTGATCAATATAAACATGTCAATGATTTAAAATATAAATGATTATTAGAATGAATTTGAAGATTCAGATCTCTATTCTACGAATAAGCATGTACTTTACAAGTTAAGTAGACAGTATTATATTATATTAGACTTAACACGATTTAGGTACAAACTTGGCTTTATAACACATACCTTCTACTCATGTTCCTAAAATATCTGTGGTGACGTAAAACTGTGTACGATTCTAAAGCATATATGTGGGTGGATCAAAAGGAGTGCGATTGCTAATGTTTGTATAAGATGAAGATATTTTATACGTAACATTAGTCATGTCAGACTGTTTTGAACTAGCACACATTTAAATTTCGACGAGCCTACAACATTTAAAGATGGAACACTAGATACAAACTTCAAAAGAAGGTGCAAGTTTGAATGAAAAGTTCTGATAATAATAGTAAGGTATTACTAAGCTTCAAATACTTGCATACATGACATCAGTTTAGTGGTTTTTCTTCCTAGTAATATCTTCTAAATTATATGTTCTTTCTGTAAAAAAAGCTATATATATATATATATATATATATATATATATATATATATATATATATATATATATATATATAAATGGCAGTTCACATAAAAAAGTCATTCAATTAGCGAGAATAACAAAAATATCAAACTCATGTATTCGATACACAAAGCGATTTGCCATCTGCCTTCTTTCTTTTCAACAGGTTTTCTTAAATTGGGAAACGATTAAATAAATTCCAACAAAAACAAGTTATAATGCCTATATTGATATTTGGGATAAACTCCTTCGTAATATATTTATATGCTGGTGTAGCAGGTAGAGATCCTGAAGGACATCAGTTTTTCTTTATACAACGGTTACCTCTAAATTTACATTTTACGAAACAATACAACCTTAATCTTTGCCCAGAGGAGATAAACCGCGAACTAAGGGATAGAACGGCTCTTTATTTACTTATATTCAGTAGTATACTCTTACTATGTAACTTTATATAGACGGATAGTCATTGGTTGTAATGTTAGCTCGTCCGAAAAATATTGACTGGTCAATATATTTTTTTGGATATTGACAGGCAAGGAAGAATATTCCCTCTATTTCATTTAATCGCCTCTGATTCGTTGATTCGTAGTGACGTTAATAAATATTCCCGACATTATAACAAAACAAATGTTGACTGTGTTTTAGGGCAAGAGAACTAATTAAATAACCCCGCCTCCGTCCTTTTGAGATCCACGAATATTATAACACAGGTAATGGTATGATTAGTAAAATTAAATAATGATGTAAAAAAAAAAGGATCGAAGAATTAAACTAAGTATAATTTAAAATAGCAGAACTTAACTCCTGGAGGATAGGAAATAGCAATCATTGATTGTCAGGGACATGAAACATACACTGAACAGCCATATTAACATGTTATTTAGTTCGCTTCCGCGACTAATAATACAGTGCCAGAAACTCTGTAGAAATTTCTTTAGAATACATAGACTTTCACAAACAAGAAATGCATACGGGCCACTTTTCTGACAAAGAGCATATACTGTAAACCAACTTTTATTCGCGACGACTTTATTTCGCGATTTACTTCCGATAAACTGGTTCGCAACGACTAATGTTCGCGACCAAGCCTTATCCAAACCGCTACACCATACTACTTGTATCTAAATTCATAATTAGTTTATAAAGATGTGTATTATTCAATGCCATTTGCATATACTTAACAATAACTGCTATTCGTGTTGTTCACACGATTGTTACCTCGTACATATGATTGCTGGATACTTACCCGGGTTTCCCTGTTCCGGATTGGATATTCCGTTTTTGGATGATTTTCGCCTACACGCACACCCGCAGAATATAACATTACACAATGTTATTAGAACAAAGCCACCAATGGCGCCCCAAGCTCCAACTAAGGCACCAAAAATGTTATCTGCGTCCAAAAATAAATAGCAGCCTAAACATACGAAATGTGAGAATTTGCATTTCTAATGTCATAAAACGAATGTATTAAACATTAAAAAAAATACTGTTTCTTTATCTGTTACAAAATTTTATCTAATATGACAATAATGTCACTTCTGTGTTGCATCAGTCAAAACGTTTTTTTTTTCATTGAATGCAGTGATTTATTTTGGTAAGGACCAAAAATATTTCAAGTAATTGTCTTGCTTATTATAGTAAAAACAACCAATTGGCCAGTGGGTTCTTGAATCTCTTTTCAAACGTTTGATATGGAACTCTTCTTAGATATTGTAAAACTTGGAAAAATTATATATTCCAGGATTTGAAAATAAATAAAATCAATACATAAAAAGATAATTGAAACCTCCTTTTGATAAATGATATAAAATAAGTTTTAAGATACATCATCTGATCATTCTGTTTTTATCATTGGCCTCAACGTATCAATTATAACAAAAGTTAGAATATAAAATAATATGAACTATCAACAATTATAAAATATTACAAGTACAATATGGCTTTGATTTAATCATATGAGGATGCTTGCATATTAGAATCACTAAACAATTTAAAACGTCTGAACGTTAGCTTTTCACAAGCTTGTCTCAACAACAATACGGGCAGGTAAACAGACAGACAGACAGACAAATGGACAGAACAAAATTAAGATAGGTATTCGATGAATGACATACACGTACATGTATTAGCATGAACAAATATTCGCTCTTTTTCAAAATGTTCAATTTTTCACCTAAACTTAAGTTACCGTTAAAATAATAACAAAATGATAAGGTTTAAAATACACAACATGGTACTGAACTTTTCGAGAAAAAAAATTAAGTAATTGTTTTTCTTTGCTGTGATCTCAAGCATAAATTTAGCTTCAGTTGTAGCACTGCCAACGGATTTTGAACTCTAAGTACAGAGTTTCAGCTTGAAGTGCACAATATTTGGCACTCCTGTTTTTGTTTTTAGAGCATGTTATTTCTAAATCAAAAATGTAACACCCATTTCAACAATTTCAATATCAAATTCTCTCTCTCTCTCTCTCTCTCTCTCTCTCTCTCTCTCTCTCTCTCTCTCTCTCTCTCTCTCTCTCTCTCTCTCAATTGCTTATTCACGGTACTGTAACAAAACATTTACAAATTCTTCTATGAAAATATCTTTCATGGATCACACACAAAAAAAATCAATTGATAGTATGATACATGTAAATTCGTACGTGTTTTGTGACTCCGGAAATGGATGCTTTGATGTTTATTTTGACTACACAATGCAAATGGTTGTCATTATAAAAAAGAGGAGTTAAATATACGGAATACTCGTCTAAAATGTCGTCTCTTCTTCCTCTAAATTTGAAGATATTGTAATCGGAAACAATTTTTTTTCCATAGTACGCAACGCACATTCCATTATCTTCATCTACATAAACTTACAAAATATTTTTATTACTAAACCTTTTTCTTTTTCTTTCTACTACATTTAGAACATGTTTACCCTATATTTAGTAATAACTTTAGCTATAAAAAAAATTATTCATTAGAATATAAGTTTCTTGAGAAAAAACCCTAATAATTGTAATTTTTGTAAGTTATACTGTAAAAGCGGAAATATACGTTGAGGATTTAATTTCGGTATTTTTGTCGGCAGTATAAATCAACGAAATTTAGATTTAAAATTTGTTCAAATCATGATCCCTGGGGTTAGCCTGGGGCGGCAATGTAGGGTCAAATTTTCACATAAATTATATAAAGAAAAATCTTTAAAAATCTTCTCTCAAAAACTTATTGGTCAGAAAAGCTGAAATTTTCGTAGAAGCATCCTGTAGTGTAGATTAACGTTAGTTCAAAAAAGAAATATCTTTCAAAATCTTCTTCTCAAAAACCAATTGTTCAGACATAATGGAGCTTGTGTGGAAGTATCCCCAGGTAGAGTAGATTCAAGTTTGTTCAAATCATGATCCTCTAGGGTAGGGTGGGGCCACAATGGGGGAGAGTCAAATTTTTACATAATAATACATAGAGAAAAATCTTCAAAACTCATCCTTTCAAAAACAAATTGGCTACACAAACTGTTATTTGTGTGGAAGCAACCTTATGTAGTATAGGGGGGGGGGGGGGGTGAATTTTTAAATGGATATAAATTTGATTATTCACAAAAACTCAAATGTTATAGTATATGGTGGTACTTACAAACAAGAATCTTGACATTTCTTGATTCTTAATTGTTTATATTCATATGAATCGTTGGTTTGTTGATCTTGATCTTCTTGAGAACTGCAATGCTTAGTTATTAATATGACTTTGAAATCATCCAGATACAAAAAAAATTTTTAAATCTTTTTATACATGATCTATTTTACTAAATTGTTCAGATATTTGTAAATGACTCCATAAAGCTGATTTGATAATGACTGTCGTTGCTCAGGGAAGCCATGTTGCCCATGGTTAAAAAACCATTAATATGTGAGGCAAAAGACAGATAAGTTGAAACATGATACAGCTGTATATGGTCACTTTTCTTTCATGAGGGAAACTATTCTGAAAATTTGGAAAACAAAAACGGGACTAATTTTACCAGGCGAGCGTTGTGACCCAAGTGCCTTAATGATATTCAAATGCTTTTAAAACATTTCCTCAAGTTTAGTGCAACATATGAATATCTGCTACAGCTACCTGTATCCAAAATATTAATAATGTTAGTCACTAAACTTCCTGTCGCCTGCGTGATGCAGCGGTCAGAACATCTGCTTGGAAATGCTGATTAAGGGTGGAATAATACACGTGGAAAAAGTCACTCAAATTAACAGTAAACTATTTGATTATGAAAGATATGATGGTAAATGAACTATACATATGTCAAATAAGCGAAAAATTTGCAGTTTGGGGATAAAAAATGAATATCTAAAAAATTCAATTTAGTAAGTAACAACAAATGCACCTTCGGGATTCGATCTCGGGATGTACGTATCACAAGCCCGACACTTTATCCACTCGGCTATGCAGTAAATTATATGCCGCCGTCGATAAAATCCTTTAAATAAAACGAAATGTCGTTTCGATCAGAGGTCAGCCATTTTGTGATGATGTGTTATTCCACCTTAAGGAGTTGATACTAACGTCGCCGATATAAATCCATGCGGAACATGAAGACCGGTCCTTCGGATGAGACCGAAAAAAATCCCTCACTGCTCAAAGGCCCAAGTGCCGAGTTTAGGTATAAATAGGCAGCCATCCACCGGCAAGTGGTTGCGTCTCCGTATGAGTGAAAAACTCTTACACAACAAACAAACTAAATATCCCACTCCGCGTGGTATCGCTTCTAATTGAGTTAACACAATGTTCAAATGTATTTATTTGTATATGTTAATTATAATATTACGTGCTTACTGTTCGGTAAATTCTTTAAAAAAGAAAAGGAAAATTATTAAAATAATTTTACCATGTTACAGTAATGTCTACATCTTTGTACATACTGAAACAATCTTAAATATCTTAAGTGATATTATTGCAATTGCTAGTTTCTCAAACATTCATCCATGTATTTACATGTTTTCTACACCTATACATAACTGCGTAATAGAATTAATTTCATGTATATGCAGTGCTGTGTTGTCACGGACAAACATCATATACATAACCTAATTTTTTCGCCTCTAGTTACGCCGCTTTATGAAATGCCAAAAAATAAGCCCAACTAAATTTCGGTGTTAGTCCTTTGACTAGACTAAAGTTAGGCTCAAAACCTACGCCTCTTTATGAAACGAGCCCCAGGAGTAAGTATATTCGTCCACCAGACCACTGCTGACATATCGTCGGCGATCGGTTTATCATAGCATGAACGAATCTAGAGTAGGATCATGGTTGGAATCAGGACTCCCAGTCCTCTTGTTTAAAAATCGTCTAGCTCTACCTTTATTGCTTCTGTCTAATGGGTAAAATTTCATACAATACTAACTAGATTTTTTGAAAGTCTCTCTCTCTCTCTCTCTCTCTCTCTCTCTCTCTCTCTAAAAACGGGTAATAAAAATCAATTAATATGATGAAATAAACATCTTTGGCAAATCTAATCAATTGATAAAACACACATAGCTTTAGTCATGGTGATACAATTGAAAATTAGTCATATTGCAGGCACATAGTTTAAAAACATGCAAAGACTGCAGACAATTATTAACATGCGTGTGCTATCATTCAAAGAATAAAATAGTGATTAATAAGATTTGTAATGGTTACGAACTTCAGAAGGTTCTACGATGAAAACAAAACTCTGATTAAAAGTTATATATTATGCTTTTAAATCTTCAGAAGTTTTAAAGTTAGCTTTCGATGAATTAATGTATATGACATCCGATTAATGTTTTTTTTTTATTTTGAATAACTTTAACCACACATTTTATATATTCCTTCCGTACAATGAGCTAAACATAATCCATCTTTTCAGTTATTTATTTTAAGGAGTTTTTTTTTATAAGAAAAAGTAAAAAATGTTCTAAACATATCATTGGGTAGCGAAAAGGACAATAAGCGAGAAATACAATAATTGACAGGATGTATGTCACTTTTATCATCATGATATTGATATCAAATTCAATTTAAAAGTGTCTGTGTAAAATTTATAAAAGAGCAGAAATGGCAAATAATATCTTAAAATTGGCAACGATAAAATCAGGGTAACATGTTTTCAACATTGATGTCCTATCTAAGGTTTTGATTAATATCCACATATTGATGAAAGGGAATAGTTTCGAAGGGAAGGCAAATCTCAATATTTTGAACTTTACGTTTGAATGACTTCAACTGGAAGGTGGTGTAACACAAATCGTTTTAACTGGAATATGACACTCAAAGGTACGAAAGCCCAGAAGGCTCATTCGAGATTCGAGATTCAAAATACAAAATTGGAAATACGAGATTCAAGATTCGAATATTCAACCTCAACGACAAAAATCCAAATACGAATAGTGTACAACATGTATTGTAGTGTACCAATGCCTTGATCGAGATTTGAGAGAGAGAGAGAGAGAGAGAGAGAGAGAGAGAGAGAGAGAGAGAGAGAGAGAGAGAGAGAGAGAGAGAGAGAGAGATTTGTGATGTCAACATCAAATTTTGATTGAAATTGTTGGTAGCGCACTTATGATTTACATTGACCCCGTCTCTCTGTAGCTTCCATCATTTTTGGCCCATGCGATAGTTTTAAACAATTCTCAAAGCATGCAGGCCTATAAATTTTGAAAAATACATGCAATAAGATTTTTAAAGCTTCATTGTTCTCTATACCTGAAATCGGCATTGTGAACAAATCGGCATCCTATCATCCCTATACCTTTGATCTTATAGAATTCATGTATGTATCTTTCTATATTAAAAACAATGCCATAAGTTTGACTCATAATTAGCTGTTTACTTATGAAAAGGAGTCTTAACGTTTTGAAATGTTTTGTATAAATTAGGTATGATGTGATAATATTTCAATGATTAGTTTATAAACATATACATAACTGTATACATAAAGATAAAACATAAGTAAAACTTATATTCATTGTTGAAACCAGACTGATAATTTTTATTTAGATTAAAATATATTTTAGATAATAATCTTCATTCGCAGATCTAGAGGGGAGGGGAGGGGGTCTGGACATCCCCCCCCCCTTGGAAATATTGAGGTTTATTAAATTTACATAGTAGAATTACTGAAAATACATGTATGCTTAGGACCCCCACACCCCCCCCCCCCCCCCCGAAAATAAAATCTGGATATCCCAGGGTTCAAACGCATCAAGTGGGAATGCACACAGGGCAAGCAAAATTACCAAGATCCACAAAACACTAGTCTATTACTACTCTAATTATATATTCTGTGTAAAAATAAATACAAATATTTATCAAGTTAGGGAGAAAGTAGCATTTATTTGTATAAAAAAGCATGTACAGACGATCTTTATTCAGAACAGTTTGATGTCGCTAGGATACACGTTTTCAGATCCTTGATATGATTGGTTAATTTAGATATTGAATCTCGAATCGTTCTCTTCTTACTGTGACCCAAAAAAATCAACAAACATATTCGAACATTATTTGCGTATTGCGTCATCATTAGTAAGCGGTTTTGGACGATTCTTGGATTGCATCATAAACGTGTGAAGTCGATGACTCCGTCACCGTGTCATAGCTTGGAGGTGCACTGGCCAACTGGTTTTCAGTCTGTGGACATGCTGCTCCTTGCAAAGATGAATGCGATGTCATTGGATAAACACCTTGAGACGTTATAATGGAAGGCGTCGTCGTCATGTTCTGTTGTGTTTGTGCGCCATAGACCACATACGGGTTTGGCGTAGCTGATGAAAAAAAAAGTGAAAAAGAGAAATGATCATTAATTTTTATTTTCTATTTTTTTTGCAATGATTCCTTATGTTTGTAATTTCCTTTCTTTTTCAGATACATCATATTGCAAGTACATGGAGAAAACATAAGCCGTATTTTGTTGTGAATATTTGAGCCAATCAAAGTTATATGGAGTTTACTTATGATCACTATTTACAATTTTTAGCACTCTTTTACGTAGACATTCTTTCCTTTGTTGTAAACTGTGAGATTCTTTAACGACCGATCCGGAGATGTAATCCATTGAGAAAAAAAAAAAACTTAAAGTGATCGTATTTTGTATTTTGTTTCGCCTGTCCATAAAAATGTTATTGTTTGCATTCAGCAGAAATGGTCCTGTTGTTATCTTATCTCACCCTGTTTTCATACAACAGAGAATAGAATTTATTAAATGCTTGTTTAAGTTGATACATGTAACTGAATTGTTAAAAAAAAACCCTTATGTAATCAAAGAGTTTTAAGAGAAATAAAGCGCTTTGTTATCTGGCTCTCTTGTAAATAAGAAAACTAGAGTTTGTGACAAAATAGTAACAAATCCATTATTAAAAGGGATGGATTGTCGTAGCTTTATTTACCTCCTTAGACGACGAGAGTTCTGCATAAAGATGTAAAAAAAAATGTTTAATTTTTAATGTAACATATTTTTGACTTGTTTTCTAAACTTAATGGTGGTTTCTGGCCAAAAAAAAAAAAATAATTAAAATATTCAGACTGATCTGATTGTTCATTTATTAACCATCTACCCTCCTCAAGAAAGAATGAGATTTTAGAAAGTACTGAATGGAAAATAGAAACATAAGTTTTGATGAGAAATAATAAATCATCATTTTATATCATTATACATGATATGAACTTTTTATTAATATGAATATATCCATGTCATCAAAAGTCTTTTGCTGTATATATTTTCGGCTTTCAGTTTTATACACATACCTTGACAAATTGCAGAAAATGCCTGCAACACTTACTTTTTGTCAATGAATATATATTGTTTGAAAACCAAGATCCAAATTAAAATTACAGTGTTTATCCCTTATAGGATGTGTCAATGGTACAAGTATTGAACATATATCGTACATGTATATAAAATGGAATCAGACTATGTTCATCGGTGCATTTATACTGTGTAAGAACAGAGATTTCTTTGCGATGGATTGCCGTAATCTATAAATGTCTATCAAAGTATATACATACCGGTATATCAATATGTTTTGTTTCTGTTCAATTATCACATGATGATGATTATGCAATACTCTCCATTAATTTGGAGGAAATAAAGAATATCCTATCGTATCTTATCTTATCTTATCTTATCTTATACCTGGATATCCCTGTGTCGGATTGAGTACTCTCCCCTGAGAATGCTTCCGTCTACACACACACACAATGCAGATTAAAGCACTGGACACTGTGATTAGAATGAGGCCGCCAACAACACCTCCAATTATGGCACCAATAACAGGTGCGTGGGATTCGTTGTCTGTGTCAAAAAATAAATTAAGATTAAATGTGGGAATTTACACGACTTAAAGTCATTAAATATGGCATAAATAGTTTATGTAACAGTCAAAAAGTATATAATCATTGCATGTATTGATTTGTATTCGTAGGGCACCAACATATTTTATTTATTAATCAAAGTGGCCAATAAACCCAAATCCTTTTCACCAACAATGTCCATTTTCTTACTTTATAACAAAACCAAGTATCTTCTTGCACACACACACACACACACACACACACACACACACACACACACACACACACACACATCTATCTATCTATCTATCTATCTATCTATCTATCTATCTATCCTTAACATGGACACAAGCCGTTTCTTTTTTGTACTATTATATTTTATAAATAAATAGCTGACTGGTTTAAAATCATCGGACAAAAAAGGTCAGGTAAATAGACAGGCAAATCGTTAGATGCACAAACAGACGACAAGGAGCTAGAAAAAGATTAGATGAAAATTTGACTCTAAACTTAAAACAGATATTCTAAATTGTATTTTTTAATACCTTTTTTTTGGTCAAATCTACACTCATGGTTTGATATGATACATATTGATTTTTAGAGACTGAAGTTTTGAAAATGAAATGTGGTATAAACAACAAACGGTTTTCAAAAAATCAAAAGTCCAAAGGAAAAATACGAGAGAGGAGCAGAGCAAACAGGGACCTCTAACAAATTAGAGGTAGGATCAGGTGCCATGGAGGAGTAAGCAAACAATATTTCAAACAAAGCAAACATTACTTCTTACATTCATACTCTTTTTTCGCTGTGATCTTCAGCTTAAACTCCGCTCCATTTGTATCTCTGTCAGGCCGCTTCTTGAACTCTACGTAGAGAGTGTCATCTTGCGGTCCACAATACTGGACGCGTTTGTTTTCACTGCATGTTATTTTCTAAATAAAAAAGTGTACGCGTATGAAATTCTCTCTCTCCTCTCTCTCTCTCTCTCTCTCTCTACAATTCATAGGTTTGCTCCGTGACAAAGCTATGTTATCTATTTTAAATTACTGTACTAGTCCTTGAAATAAAATCATGGTAAGTGTGCCTAATAAAATATCTTTAATTGATGGTAAAATATCAAAATTATATTTCATAAACGTTAAAAATATCACTTGGAATACATGGAATACACACGTGCTTAGTGACTCCAAAAAGGGATGTTTTGATGTTTATTTCGACTGCACAGTCCATGTCATTGAAATAAAGAGGAGTTACACAGACTGAATACTTGTCTAAAATTTCATATCCTCTTCCTCTGAATTTGAAGTAATCGCAAAAAAGGCCAACCGGCTTTCCGTTGTACTCAATGTATCTTTTATCATCTTCATCTAGATCTTTAGTATATGACGAACAGTCTTCTCCAAATTCATCTGATCATAGATCATAATTGCATATATTAATAATCTGTAGGTGAAACTTCATTGTCTTTCTCTCTTTTTCCCTGACTACTCAACATATTTAATAAAAAACATTTGTATATTAAAAACATTTGTATATTAAAAAAATACAAAATGTTATTTGTACATATAAACTGTCATTTATCGGTAAATAAATGTATACTATGTAAAACCATTTTTTATATACTTACATGTGGTTTCATATCCAAATACTAAACCAACGTGAGAGAAAATCAGCAAAAATCTGGTTATCAATAAAAATGACGAAACAGGCTTTTTACTGGTTCTGCAGGGAAAAGATATTGCTGAATTACATTACACCGTAACGGTTATAACTATATACATGTACATCGTAATGAAGCCAAACAGTTGCACCCCGCCTTTTTGCCCTTATAGGCTTAATTGTCTACCAGGTGGCAGAAAATCTAGGTCGACCCCGGCCTTAAATTAAACACACGCATAAAAATTCCTATATCAACACCGTTCCTAAATTTAGGGCATCCATGTATTATCCACGACATTTAAATCGATTTCGCAATTCTCCGATCAAGGTAAACATCGACGCTTGAATTCATATTTATTTCTCATATAACAAATACATTGGTGTTTTTTGTTGTTGTTGTTGTTGAAAGTCTTGGCTTAATGTGAAATAAAATTAACATTAGGGAAATATTAACTAGGATAAGGAAAATATTTACAATCTTTAATAGTGTATACCTTTGTACGTTAGTAAAAAAAAAATGGTTGGTTCGATCGATATGAACATATTAAATGACTATTCGTTTATTTAAATTTGAAGATATTTTATAGGACGAATAAGCATATAATTAAATGGTTTATGGTTTTACGTTTGATTTCTAGTCATTATCATGAATTAAAATACAAACGTCGGTTTCAAAATACATACCTTCTACCCATGTTCTAAAATATCAGTGGTGAGTGATAATGACGTAGACATATCTATGGTTCTAGACTGAGTGCACCGGCGGGTGGATCCAAGGGGATTATTGTCTGTATAAGATAAGAATATTTTATATATAGCACGTGAAAAAAAAATAAATTACTCGCTGTGGCCTTCAACTCAACATTCAGGTATATCGACGACGTATTATTAATTAACAATTGTTATTTCCATACTTACGTCGATTCGATATATCCCAGTGAACTTGAAATAAAAGATATCACAGAGTCTGCGTCATCTGTTTCATATTTGGATATTTTACTGGAAATGGACATTGATGGTAACCTAACAACAAATTTTAAACTATATGATAAAGGGGATGACTTCAATTTTTCTATAGTCGACTTTCCTTACTTATGTAGCAATATACCTTCATCACCTGCATATGGTGTTTTTGTCTCTCAGTTAATTCGATACGCAAGGGCATGCTCTTCGTAGGCGAGGCAAGCTACTGACAAACAAGTTGAAAAAACAGGACTATCAACAGTCTCGTTTGACGCCATCTTTTCGTAAGTTCTTTGGTCGATATAACGACCTTGTCAGCAAATACAATCTTCCAGTGGGCCGTATGCTGACTGACGTTTTTCATACTAATTGGTAGACCATAATTAATCCCTTAATTGTCTACGGACTTTTCCGGTTTTTTCCGATTACGACAAAGAGCACACAGCGGGTGTGACCGTCAGCAGAGGATGCTCACTCCTCCATGGCACCTGATCCTACCTCTATTTTTTTTAAGAGGTCCGTGTTTGCTCTGCTCCTGTTTTGTAATTTTCCTTTGGACTTTTGAATTTGAACTCTGTTCGTTATCACCACTTTTCATTAGTCACGTCAGCCTGTTTTGAATTACCTTACACTCCTTACAAGCCTACAGTATTAAATGAAGTCAAACATTTTAAAAGAAAAAAATCTTGACGCAAGCGTCAAAGATATCGGACCGCAAAACTTTTAGGGACTACTTGAACAGTGATGATGAATATTTTTTAAGACTTTGAGAATTAAATTTTGTTTATTGTTAATGTTTAGTGTTTAATTTTTGTTGAATTAGTATAATTCAATGAAGTTGCAAATGGGAATTGTACAACATGTATAAATTATTTTCAAATAAAAATTTTGCAAGGACTGAGGTGTATTTGACGTGCCAATCTGTTTTAAATCTTTGACAGTGTTCTCAAATGTAATTGCCCTTGAGTTGTTTGATATTTTTATCTTGAGGCCACTGGCATATCATTTAATATTCATTAGTTTGACGAGATGCTGGCCCTTCTGATTGGTCGAAAAATATCTTTGATACCTGCATCAATAAAATTTTAGCCGGATCTACTTTTCTCTACTGTTCTGATTTAACACTATTTATAGAACGGGAATTTCCAAAATAAATACTGTCAACAAAATGTTAAGTTGTGTCTGTTTAATTGTAAGCAAACAAAATGAAACTTTATAAATATAAAAAAAATTAAAGTTTAACCTTGGAAAATAAAAAATGCACATTAATTAATTACGAAATAGAAAATTAAGTGTCTTTTCACGATTCCTTTGCTTGAGGCGACGATCAACATAATTTACGGCGAGCCTGGCTGTTCCAGGAATAATTATAATGAACAGGCCTATACAATTTCACGGTAACACTGCTGTTTAAATTTGTTTACGATGAGTTTTAAATTAAAACAGGTACATGATCGGCCATCAGAATAAAGCGTCATGAAGCAAAGCTATGGGTAGTGCATCAACTCCTTTATCGTATTCCAAGCGACAGGTATACCATTTAAGTATCTTACTGGCTATCTAGTTGCACAACATTTACCAATGTTGCACATACATACTATTCTTTGTAAACATATCAAATATGTTCGTCCACGATCGCGTCTCATTGCATCATGGTTATGCCCAGTCAGTGCAAGTTGCATATCCCTGCGATCGATCTCATATTCAAACCAGTTATCACTAATATTGCTGTACAGTGAACAATTTTACAAGCCATCGCATGTGTTTCCATTTCATTTTCAATTCAGCCAGATCAGATTTTGACTTTCTAATCATGTTTAATCCATTAAATTTAACTCAATAGCTCTGCATCAGCTGAATGCGCATCAATTTTGAATATTGTTGCTGTTATTGTTTTGTATTCATACACGCCGCTTCAGTTACATTATATATATTTTTTATCAATGACTTCACGTTTTATGATTTGAAAATGTTTTTATAAGGAATAAAGAATCAAATTTTGAGTAATATGAGGTGATAATTTCGGTATGGGCGTGATCAAATCCAATGAAGTGTGAAGGTCTTTATGATAAATTTGATCACGCCCCGACCGAAATTATCACCTCATAATATTCAAAGAATGATTCCTTATTACTTATATTTATATATTTTTTCAGCAGTTGTACGATATAACCCCGCTTGCGCCCCCCAACAATACGTCATTTGAATTTATTGGACTGTATAGTACAAAATCGATTCGTAGTGTTATCACCGACAATGACACTGGAAAATGTAAATATTAAATAATATGAAATGAATTTTATATTTTTTCTTTGGGTGAAATAGTTTACTTTCTATATGCATAGTCTATTTGTAGAATAGACAAACAATAGAAAATCAAAGTACAACTCCATTTTCTTTAATTGTTATATCAAATTGTAATTTTCATTCTTAAATAAATATATTAATAAAACTTATATGTTCATATTCTATTAAGACAATATATTCAACGCGCAGAAACGCTTGGTCATATTTAGTCAACAATCGCAACTTCTCGGGCCTTTCCGGCAGAGCTCGGAAAAACACCCCGAAACAATAAACTGTATTTAAAAAAGAAAAAACTCAACTTAATCATCTATGTTTAAAGGCACCTCGCATAAAAAATACTTTTGAATAAACAATGAATGCGAATATTATTCTGGTATTTTTTTTTTTATTTGAAAAATTGAACAAAGCCTACAATAATGCTATAAATTTCACTACACTCTCCTTAGTTAGAGTAATTTAACTGTGTCTCGGGACAAGCCCTCACCACAGTTAGAATCCTCCCATATACCTGTAATGACGCAGAAAATTGCAGAATCGCTCCGAAGCGATTTTGGAGAAAATTTATGAAGTTGCATTGAACAGTCAAATTAATAATAATAAACCTTTTGAGACTGTAAATACCTTTCATCTAAAACTTTAATCCATATAATGGAAGAATTCAAGACTTTTTCACCAACTGTTTTTACTCGCTTCAAATTTACACACCATGTTGACATTCGGAACTCTCGGGATTTTTCAGAGTAAATGCACTGAGTTAGAGTTATCTCCCGTATTTTCTTTGCTACAGAGACAATACACGGAACGCATTCTATCGTTAAACCGGGTCCGTAGGACATTTATCATTTTAACGATAGAACATTGTATATACACTCTCCTAAGATATATAATGTGAATTTTTTGCATGGAATCAAATATTTTTTTTTGCCTTTAGTTTATGTTTCCACAATATAACATTCGCATAGATACACTCAGAAACGATAATACAAATACGTGTAAATTTTCATTGGAAATTTGCTATATATTCTGTTCATATATATTTATGATTCCCTATGAGAGAAATTATAAAACAACAAATATATATCATTATATTTGTATTCTCTGATTTGAACAACGTGATGAGCCTCCGTGATTTAGCGTGAATGTAATGCGCACGCGCAAGATTGTAAAATCCAAAAAATCCAGATGATTTCCGGAATTTTTTGATGAATTTCGTTGATTATTGATTAGCGAAGCTTAAATGAGAAAAAATAACATATTGGTAATCTTCAAGTTCCAATGATATTTAAAATATATAAAACAAAATACAGTGCTCTTCCGATTTATCGGTATTAAAGGCCAACAATTCGAGTCTATTATTTTAATATAGTAGTATACTAATAGATACTTCTTAAACTAAATTAAATCTTCCAAAACACACTAGTGTTAAAATTATACATACATGATATTGATTTCAAAAATCATTATCCAGGCTTCGTCATTTGAAAGCAAACTATTAATACTAAATCTACTTGCAGTCATATACATTGTACTTTCATCCCTGTGTTTTTTTTAGTTTAAACCTGACTTCATTTGAATTTCTTCCATAACGGTTCTTGAACTCCATATAGAGAGTTTCATATTGCTGTCAACAAACGTAGCTCTTTTGTTTTCAGTGTATGTTATTTTCTGAATTAAATATCGAGTAATTGCATATCATTATGACTAATTCTTTTTTATTTTCCTCTTTAAATTAAATTTTTTTTTTATTTTGCACCGTGACAAAGCCATACTATATATCTGTAATTTAATGTACTAGAGATATAATTATGGTAAATTCTTTGATACATATAATATTTTTTTTAATCAACTTCTTGAATATACATTATACAATTTTTTTATTTTATTGTTATCACAAATATCAATTGATACCATGATATATATTTTAATACACACGTGTTCAGTGACTCTAGTAAAGGAAGTTTCGATGTTTATTTCGACTGCACAGTCACTGTCATTGAAATATAGAGGAGTCACACAGACTGAATACTCGTCTAAAATGTCGTTCCCTCTTCCACGGAAATTTAAGAAGTGGCAATTGGTAGCATCTTTCTTTCCATTTATAAAACGTATATATCACTTTCTTCATATACATGGACAGAGTTTAAAAGTGAGGAATGTCCAAATTCATCTGAATTGAGAAGAATTGTTGGGTGTTAAAACTAGCAACTGGTGCAAAACGCTCTCTTCCTTTCTATCAACATGTAGAAATACAGATTTATATGTTCGAATAAATGGTAAGGATGTCAATTTTACTCAAAGAGACTAGCCGATTAATCGGAGGCTTAAGTAGAGCGATAGTCGAGTACTCGCCGATAAAAACAGCACTGATTGTAAAAATGTAAATTATTATAAACATTTGTTTGATTACTTATTTTTACAATTGTACATAATGAAATCAATACATGTAAAATACAAAACAATGATTACACATTTTAGACTGTCTTCACAAGATTTAAAAAAATGAAACAGAAAGATAAAAGAATTTACCAAGAAGTATACTAGTACAGTGTAATAGAAAATATATTTATGATAACCTGATGAGATTTAATATGAATATAATTATTTATCTATGTGTTCATTTTTTCTTATTTAAGACATTAGTTTATTAAATTATACTGCTCCTGTAGAATAGGTGTGTTCAATTAATTCAATTGTTTTGTAGTACAAATACAACAGAAATAACAGTTTATCGAAATATCTGTATTTTCCAAATAAACTTAGAACTCAATATTTAAAAAACTATATGATATGTGTTGTGGCTATGTACCCACTATAATTAATATACTTTCTTTTGTAAATATATGATGTATGTACTTATAATAATGTTTCAATGTTATTAATATGTAAACCTTTGAGACGATTGTCTTGTGGAGATAAACTTGATTTATTTGAAACTTTGTGTACTTTCAAATATAAAAATAATGCTTCTGCCACATACACCGTACCTTTATAATGATTATAAAACAAACGCCATGAGTTAATCATTGATTTGATTAAAAAGTTATACAAACATCTAATTTAATAAATTTATGAATTGATATTTTAATATGAAAAGAAACATCAAATTGGTCTCCTCAGTTACATGTATGCCTAAGACTTTGATTCAAAATCATAATTTCATCAACAAAGCAGACCAATTTATCAGGCGCTTAAGATAGATCATGGGTTCCGATGAAAGGCTTTAATATGGATCAAAAATGCTGATTAAATAAATTTGTCGATGATCGTCATGACACTACTGGCTTTGAAAACCCCTGTCCGTATGAAAATCCCCTGTCTTTCCCTGTCACCCTCTGTGTTTTCCCTGTCATCCCCTTTGCACCCCCTGTCAGCCCCTGTACACATACCCTGTACACCCTGTAATCTCCTGTCAGCCCCTGTACACATCCCGTGTGTGCCACTGTAAACCCCTGTCACCCCCGGTACGCGCCTATTACCCACTATAAGCCACTGTATTTCCCTGTACATGCCCCTGACATCCCCTGTACGGTTTTTGAATGTTTCTAACAGGCTTTTGTTGTTATTTAATTTCAATACTATTTTCTTAATTCAATTATTTAAAGTTGAGAATGCAACCCCAACGGTGGGTGGGAAATCTTATAACCCAACCCTACCTTATTTGTTCTTTCATCTCCTACTCCTCCCATCAAACAGCAAAAGGGAATGACGTCACTTCGGTAACACGTGATTTCACTTGTGATAATATGTGTGCATCTCTTTCTTTCTCTCTTTCTCTCTCTCTCTGTATATATATATATATATATATAATTAATACACAATTTACAAGCACGGAGTGGCTAAAAAAGAGCGTACAAATGCGTAAAATAATGTATCAGATTCTGTTTGAATTATATATCAAGTACGTGGGAAAGTTGTCTGACTCTCGAGCTTCTGGTTATTGGAGGGTGACCGTTGTTTTAATCTCCAATTACTAATGCTGAAGCCTATAAGATGATTGGCTCATTGCATGTAAAAATCTAAACTTGGGTCAGGCGTAGAGGTCCTTTAACCCCCGCATTAAAAGATTTTTTTTAAAGTTAATTAACCGATCCCAAATTCTCTCTCTCTCTCTCTCTCTCTCTCTCTCTCTCTCTCTCTCTCTCTCTCTCTCTCATATGACAAAACGTGTCAGAAAAACAATAAATGATAAAATACTATTGATAAGATCTGTGACTTGTATAACGCAAATGATAATACTCATAATTTCAGTCCAATCTAATTAAAATAAGACGTTTCATCTCGTTTTTTGATATATATGGTTATCGCTCACACCTTGCTTTTTGTTATTTATAGTTATAGATAATCATACATAAAAATAGCAAGATGAAAGGTCTAATTTTAATTAAATTGTATTTCAGTCATGATAATACAATGGAGAATTCGTGCAAGAATTTATATTGAAGGCGGCATGAAATATAAAATCATGTTTGAGCTATCATTCAATGGTTTAAATATAATGATCAATAACATTTGTTATAAATATGAACTTCAACTAGTGCTAGTTTGAATATAAAACTCAAAGTAAACGTTTTGATGTGTTTTTTAATGTTTAATAGTTTCAAAGTTAGCTTACAAAAGAAACATGCATGGGATCAGTTAAAAGTAGAATTTATCAGCAAAACAGCACCTTTCATAACAGATCATTGTGGAAATAAAAACAAAGCATGTAATACAAAACATGGCAATATGTATTATAATTTTATCATAATTATATTGAAATCAAACTCAGTTATGACTTTTATTAATCTAGTGCATCAATGTCACATAATTTTCTTAAAATTGGCGATGATAAAATCAAGGCATGGTATTCCCATCGTTGTTTTACTATTTGAATGCTTTGTATTCCTACATTGATAAAAGTGAATATTTTCAAAGGAAAGGTAACTTTCAAAATGTTAAAGTGCAGGTTCGAATGATGTGAATGGCTAGTTAGTAGAACACATTCCTGTTTATTAAAAAATGACACTATAAGGTATTTATTCTTTTCATAAACTTTTTAAGGAGAGGAAATGCGAAACTTAGGTCGAATTTTCCATTTTCAAAATAAACTTTCGAAAATAAAAAAAAAAATTACTCTGTAAAATATGTTTTTACCCCCTCCCCCTTGTTTAAAAGAAGATTTTTGTGTAGGAGTACATTATATTAAAATTCTACAATTTTATGGAAGTTTGTTATAGTTTGAGAATGGATGTAAGTATAGAATCATTAAAAAGTAGAGGAAACCTTGTTTGAATAGGAGAAAGAGCATATCTCTCTCTCTGCCACTCAACCGTTATTCCTAGCTGTGACAAATTTGCAAGACATTGACATGTTTCTATGAAGAATCAAATTCCAGAAATGTAAAGAAAAGATATATTCAATATATGAAGAACAAATTTGAAAATTTCGAACAATCTGCCATAAATATTCATCCAAAGTATAATCAATATTTACTTAACATAGCCTTTAAACATGTAATTTCTTCGACTTAAAACTTAGAGTGTAACTTGTTTTCGCAAAAACATTTGCAATTATTACAAGAATGTATGTCATAGTTCTTAATCGTGACATCATTTTTTTCAAACAAAAAAAGTCGATTAACATACACGTCATGTATTTGAAGTGTTTACATTAGTTGCGTACGACGAAGTCATTAGTTGTCGGTATGGACGATTCTTGAATTGTGTCATACACGTGTGAGGTCGATGATTCCGTCACCGTGTCATAGTTTGGAGGTGCATCTGACAATTTGTTTCCGTATGTCTGTGGACATGCATCTCCCCCTGGTTGTGGATATGATGTCATTGGATAAACACCTGGAGAGGAAATATTGGAAGGCGTCGCCATCGTGTTCTGTTGTGTTTCGGCAGCATAGACTACATATGGGTTTCCTGCAGCTGATGACAAAAATAAAACTTATAAAGCATTATGATAAATATTTTTTCACTTCTAATTTATTTTGCAAAGACATATTACGTTCCTTATTTCATTTTCAATTCCATATACATCATGATGCAAGAACATGAAGAAAAGCATAAAAAGCAATTAACTTATGAATTTGTCAAGGCAATCAAACTAATACAAACTACATATATGATCACTATTTTCAGTTTCAGCATTTTTTTTTCCATAGACAGTCTTACATTTGCCATAAAATGTGATGTTGATGTTTTAATCTCGAGATCCAATCCCATGTAAAAGGATTTAAGGCAATTTTATTGAAATGTTTTTTTTTCGACTGTCTATCAATAAACTTCCCTCACACGGATTACATACAACAGAAAAAAAGAGTTTGCAAAAGGTTGATTAACTTGATTTTAAAACCAATTCAAGCTGATTCATGAAAATCTATTTTATAAACTTCAAGTACATGTTCATTATCTGTTTGGAGACAATGCCATTTTTCATTTGACTTTCAAAAATAAGAAAGCGGGAGTTTAAGAAAAAAAAAACCCAGTATAAACGAGCATTGCATATGGGACACCTTTCTCTCATTATTAAGAGGGTGGAATGTTCGTAGCTATTTTTATGCTTAATTTACCTTATTTAGACAAAAAGTTCTGTTAAAAGATATAGGAATATGTTCAAATTTTAAAGCTTACATATTTGGACTTTGCCTTTGCTACATAATAGCCTATGGCTAAAATTAACATTAATAAAATTTAAAACCAAATCTAAAAATTAGTTTGTAGACCATTTAATCTCCTTCAAAAAGAGTCACATTGTAAAATGTATATAGCGATTAATGAAATGTCGATAAATTTTTAATAGGGAATAACAACTCATTATTATAGATAATAATACTTGTAATAAAACTTTACATAGATATGAATTATTGTACGTGTTTTTTCTGAAGATAGTTTTGTCATTCAGTTCTATACATGCTACAAGTATAAGTTGACACATTTCAAAATATTCCTACAACACTTTTTAAAAATTCAAGCAATCAGAAACGTCGTTTAATTCACATGTTAGAAACATGATTAAAGAACGCACAGATATGGTGAATGGGAGATTACTAGGTATTTTATCTTGACCCAAAGGTTGTAATTTACTTATATTATACTACTACTATAAATACTTACCTGGGTATCCCTGTGTAGGATTGAATACTCTCCCCTGAGATGGTTTCCGTCTACACACACACCAGCAAATTATAGCAATGCACACTGTGATGAGTACCAGGCCACCGATAACACCCCCAACAATGGCACCAACCAGATATGCTTTGAATGTGCTATCTGTGTCAAAAACAAATAGTTTTACCAAAAGTTTATTTGGTATCTTTTTTGTATAATGTGTAAAAACAAATACCATTAAACATTGTATTAATGATTTCTCTATTAAAATGATTATTACACATATCAATTTGTTTTTGTACGGTCACAAAATATTTCATTTATTAATGTGATAAGTCAAGAAATCACAGACTTTTTTCAGATTTAAATTAGATATTCCCCTTCAAAAACAAACACAAAAAGCAAATACAGATAATAAGTCCGTGGCCGCCTTTATTACTGGTAGCCAAGGAGATCATGCCATTAAATGAATTGAAACTTATTCATTCTAAGTGCTTTCATATCAATTTCGTGTACCACAGTCTCCGTAAATGTCATTTTGCTGTATTTACGTGTGTACAGTGTTTCCAAAAAATTGTACAACTCTTAACACTTTCCCCCCAATATTCTCCCCTTTCTTGCACGGAACTTGCGTTTTTTTCCGGTGGGGGCGGGGGGGGGGGCTTATTTTGTGTTGTAATTATGTAAAAGTTTTAATATCACTTGGTTCTATATAT
This sequence comes from Magallana nippona, assembly GCA_033439105.1. Taxonomy (NCBI): domain Eukaryota; kingdom Metazoa; phylum Mollusca; class Bivalvia; order Ostreida; family Ostreidae; genus Magallana; species Magallana nippona. The sequence goes on from CM065921.1 coordinate 21,815,997, forward strand.
AGTATTTCAATCAGGAGCAGATTTATTTTTTAAAACACACAATCTAATTTCAATCGTTTCTTATTTGCACTTTATTCAATTAAAATTTGCTAATACGTTCGGGTGAGTTAATAAATTATAAAAATCTTCTGACAAAAAAGGACAGACAGACAAACTGTCAGATGGACAAACAGACGACATGAGTCTAGAAAAAAAGTTAAATAGAGCATTTGGTTCTAATCCTAAACAAAAAACTCTTTCATTTTCAACACCGTTTTGTCTCTCAATTCAATGTTATGGTTGAAATTATGAATACGAAAAAATGATTTTAAATATCATAATCATGGTACTGAAATTATAAAAGAAACATTACTACTTACAATCATATTCCTTCTTTGCTGTGACCTTGAGCTTAAAGTTTGCTTTATTTGTAGATCTGCCAAAGCGGTTTTTGAACTCTATGTAAAGCGTTTCATCTTGCGGTCCACAGTAATTTGCTCTGTCGTTTTCAGTACATGTTATTTTCTAAATAAGATATTTAGTTGCATGTTACTATAAAATATTCTCTCTCTCTCTCTCTCTCTCTCTCTCTCTCTCTCTCTCTCTCTCATTTCATACATTTTTCATACATAAAGCCATACCATTATATTCTATGTATATCACAAAAGTATTGTAAATTCTTCCATAATCAATCTTTAATTGATGCTAAAATATCACAAATATATATTAATTGATACCAACTACTAGTATATCAATTGAGTGTATGATACATATAAATACATACGTGTTCAGTGACTCCGATAATGGACGTTTTGATGTTTATTTCGACTGCACAGTCACTGTCATTGAAATATAGAGGAGTCACACAGACTGAATACTCGTCTAAAATGTCGTCCCCTCTTCCACGAAATTTGAAATAGTCGCAATAAGAACCTACTTCCTTTCCACTGTACTCAACGTACATTTGATTATCCTCATCCACATCTTTAGAAAATATGGGACAGTCTTCACCAAATTCATCTACGTTGAGAAGAATTGCTTGATGTTAAAACTGGCAACTAGCGCAAACCGCTCTTTTTTTTTTATCTCACCATGGATGAATACAGAGTGGTACATGTACAATCCTATAAATTGTTATTCATCAGAAAAATACTCACATGTGGTCTGATATCCGGATACTAAAGCTACGTGCGATAAAACCAGTAAACAACTGGTAATCGATAAAAATAATGAATCAGACATCTTACTGGTTCTGTAGGAGAAAAATAACTACATATAATACTACATATAAACTACATAATGTTGTTGTCTAATAGAATAAAGATATTGGAGTTAAGCAGAACGATTGTAAAACTTTCAACAGGCAAACGTTTTTTTTTTATTTACACATTCTTTATATTTAGGTCATTCAATATTTCGCAATTCCTCGATCAATGTAAATGTTGTTGAGTCGTTCGAGATTGAAGATACTTTACAGGAAGAATAAACATATTACTTTAATAGTAGAAAGTTTACTGTTCGATCTGTGGTCATAATAACAAAATTTAGATACATACTCTTCAAAATACATACCTTCTTCCCATGTTATCAAATACCTGTGGTGTCAGAGACCTTTAATATACGACTCTAGAGCACCAGCGGGTGGATCAAAGGGGATGGAAGTCTTAGTTTTTGTACAAGATAAAGAAAGGTGATATTTAGCATTTGTCTAATCAGCCTTATTTATAGCGCAATTTGTAACAAGTTAAAATGTGAGCTTGTAGCAAAATGATGACGTTAGTGTTTTAGGCGGCGCACCAGTAGGTAATAACATTTTGCACAGACCTTAAAACAAATCTTATGCTGATTTTTAAGTAAATGAAATTAACAAATTATAAATTGCTTCGAAATGCAACTCGTGAGTTAGTAGTCTAGCACCATCGCGAAAATATTCGGACAAGAATGATGATATTAAGTGACAAAAGAAACCCCGACAGATATAAATGGGCGACAGAATGATGAACGACATATTTCGGGATAACAGGCATTAGATAACAAGTAATACAGGACAAGTTTGAAATTGTCAGATCGTTTGTTCTTATGAAAAAAAAAACTAAAAATGCATAGCGAGTGTGCACTCAGGGTTAATGTTTAAAGAAAATGTTTTTTTTTTCCAAGACATTTTCGGAAATAAAAACGTATATGTTATCATGAACGGTGTGACGGGTTTAGCAACAATGTAAAGACTGGACATTTTCGACGTCGCACATTGCGCCGCCTGGCAAAACTTGTCTTTAAAAATTTTCATTTTCCTTAAAAAAGTAATAAAGCACGGTTTTGAATTTAGGGGTATTGTTTGACAAAGTGTCATGGAATAAAACATAGTGACTGTTGTATAATAAAATTGCAGCGAACAGATTTTAAGTTTATTGCCTTGTCTACGTAATTTTGGGACAATCCTTATATATACAGTGGGGCTTCCGATATTCGGAAGCCAGAAGTCTGGACGCTTCAGTTTACTGACTATTTGGAAACATGTCTTTTATACGTTATTTTATCTCATATAACCGGAATTTTACCTTCCGCATCCGGACGGTCTGTTTTTACCACAAAACACTGTTTAACTATAAATTTTGCTTCATTTTACCAGACGGTGATACCCTGATTAATAGAATAGAAACCCTACGCCTGTCAATTGAGTTTCACACCCTTTCCCCTACGAGTAGCTTGTATAAACGCTATGACTTCCCAAATCACTTTCAAATATTACCGACATTGCTGGTAGGACAGGATAACAGGATAAGTCACGCCTTACTGCAAGTAGCATGGGTATTTGTACACTGTGCACCTGTCAAGTGCAATCACTTTTTGAAACATCCCTCTATTTCAAAGGAAGAATGTGCTTAATAAATCTGAAAAGTTTTTCATAGCTTTGTTGTTTTTATATTCAAAAAGTTATTTTAAATAAGATATCTCACGATTGCCTTGTTATACCTGTATTAAGTCAACCCCGGAAGTATAGACAGAAAACAAAACAGAAGTGAAGCATTTCAATTGGTCGGAAGTGCATGCATTGGTGGAAAATTGACCCGTCTAGATATAGATTGTTAAAAACATAACTTAAATAGGCAAATTTAACACTTGGACACAATATATTGAGCTACATTAATATTTGGCTCTTATTACAGTTTGGTTAATATTCCCTGACTAAATAACAATATAAAGCAGAGTTCAATGTATTAAAAACAGGTGAATTTCAAAGGACAACTCTAATTTGATGCCATTTAGTATGAAAAGCAAAGAAAACGTATTAACACCCATTATAAACATATAAATTATCATTAATGACAACTACAATAGACTCATTTCAGATATTCGCACGCCTCACATATCCGGACGATTGAACTTGGGAACGAAAGAATCCGGATAACTGTGCTCCACTGTATCATACAGGTATGTCAGAAACGTGTCTGACTCTCGAGCTTCTGGTTATTGGAGGATAACCGTTGTTTAACTCTCCGTTCACCAATGCTGATGCCTACATGATCACAGGCTCATTGCAAATAGGAATCTACACTGCAGTCAGGGTTGGAGATCTCTCAACCTACACATTAAAAGAAATTTTTAAAGTAAACTAACTGATCCCAAATTCAAACAGACCTATTACACATTTTACTTTGATATGTTAAATTAATCATCAGGTATTAAACATACTGAAAATTATTTTCCTTCTTTTACATGTACTATCTCTCAATAATAAAGTTAGGTTTTCATATTTTGGAAGATAATAGGTATTTTTTTCTCATTTTACTATAAACTCTTTAGTACAATAGGTACTTTCTTATCTTTCATGAAATGAAGTTACGGGAGGGGGGTATTAGGTACCTCGCCCCTTTAAAAATTATCCTACAACTGCGCCTGTCTAGTTTATTTTATTTTACTTTTTTTAATCATAAAATAAAAATCATATCACAATACAAACTACTACAGATAAATTTAAAACTTCATAAATCATTAACATTGTTAATCTCTCTGAATAAAGTGTCATAAAATCAATAATAAGATAAAATACTACGGATCAGATATGTAAAGCAACTGATCAATTTAAAATTAGACCTTTCATCTCACTCTTTGTTAAAGATGTCTATCACTCACATCTCGCTTGATTGTCGTTAGACTTCTACTTCTGGTGCATCAAATAACCGCCCACTATGAGCAGAAATTTACATCATTTAAACTGGTTAGGGAACCAGCTTCAGGTGTTTACGCACATCTAATGTACGGCCTATTACATTGTATGAATCTAATGTGCAGGGCTTACGTATATCATTTCAGGGGCTGCTACGCAGTTTCGGCTGCATTTCCAATCTGTTAAAATTATACACATCGTAGAAACTATAAAGTTTGCTTTTAAAAGAGGCATGATAAAACCGGCTTGTAAATGTCATGAATATAAACATGCCAACTTCCGTTTCTTTAATTTAAAAAAAAAAAAAGATATGGACACTACTTCTCAGTTTCATGATGTAACATCCGAAGATGAAATTTCTGTTTTCTTCTCCCATTGCTGCCAAAATGTCACTTTTCTTTTTCTTAATTAATTTACCAACAAGTACAATGTAGTTCTACTTGTCACTGAATGATGACAAATCATCTTGTAAAGAGACGTATTCTCTCATAATTTTCAATTAAAATTCAATTTCTGATTTCCAAATTGAATGAAAACTACATATTTCCTCTGTTTTTTACATACGGAAGTTTTACCGTGTATGTTGTAATATGTCGTAAATAAATATTAACTCATTATTCAACGAAATTTTATTTGTTAAAACGTTACTTTTATATGTTCTCTCTCTTAAATGAGTTATACAAGGTCTAATTAAAAACCTGATGGTCATCAGCAAATAAACGTTATCTTTGCTCATTTTGTGTCATTTATTATTAATTGCAAATTTTATCATACCGTCGGTAATTTTTATTAATATGTTTTTAAGAACTGTTTAATTTTAACAAAATGTTCTTTTAGAGAGTTTAGCTATGCTAAGTAGCCATTAAGCGATGCTGCAAAATAACCTTTAGCTGCATAACAAAACAACATAGAGTAGTGATATTTAAGGTGGAACAACACACCTGGAAAAAGTCACTCAAATTGGCAGTTAATTAATTGAATATGAAAGATATCGTGATAAATAAACTGTTCAGTTGTCAAATAAGCAAAACATTGGCAATTTGGGGGGTAAGAAATGAATAATATCTAATAATTCAATTCAATAGGTAATAACAAACGCCCCATCGTGCTACGGCTGGTACTAGCTACAGAAACATGGTGTAGGGCCTGAGGTGTAGCACCTGATGACGACCTCAAAATTCATATTTGGTAATATAACTTTAATATTGTAGCACTCTTTTACGAAATTCATCTTTGGCGGCTCTCCCTTGGTCCTTATCTTTATCATTTTATTTTGAACATATACATACATAAACATATATCAAATATTTTGCATTTTTCTTAACTTTTTACATTTAATATTAATAACTTATTTCATATATAATTATAATATCATATAAATATAATATCATATGTATTCATTTATATTAAAAACATATAATCATAAATCTTACATAATTATGAAATCATATAATTATAAAATTATGTCTCATTTCATTAACTTTTTAACAATTAAAATTAATCATAATCTATTTCATATAAGTATTATATTATATATAATTATAAAAAATCATATAATTATAATATCATATAATTATAATATCATATAATTATAAAATCATAAATCTTATTTCATTAAACTATACCAGTTTGTATACAGGTTGGCTAAAAAAAATTTAATAAATCATCTATTTTAGTTAATACTCTAAATTTATATTCTCACCCCCTTTTTATGATTTATTATGATTTTAATTTTAAGTTTTGACATGACCTCGCTTATATGCGTCCGGCAACTGAAAAAATAGTACCACTGTCACCAGACTTGGTACACCGGTGGTCCATTGTTTATTTATATTTATTTATTTTTAAACTGCAGGACAACCCAAACGTCCTGTACGGAGCATGTAAGTGTACCTCATCACAAACTTAATTTCACTGTGTCAGTGCATTTGAGAGGTGAAGTAGGTATTGAGGCCGGATCGTATCGAGATGGAAGTGTTATGGTATACCATAATACGTTCGCCATAGGTTAACAAAATTAGTTAACCGCTATACTTTACTATATACAAACAAAAGGGAATGACCTCACTTCGGTAACACGTGATTTCACTTGTGATAATACGTGTGCTTCTCTCTCTCTCTCTTTCTCTCTCTCTCTCTCTCTCTCTCTCTCTCTCTCTCTCTCTCTCTCTCTCTCTCTCTCTCTCTCTCTCTCTCTCTTTATATATATATATAATACACAATTTACAAGCACAGAGTGGCTATAATTAAGCGTACAAATGCGTAACATAATGTATAATGCGACTTATATAACGCAAATGAAAATACTCATAATTTCAGTCCAATCTAATTAAAATAAGACCTTTCATCTCGTTTTTAGCTCAAAAAAGGCTCAAGTGAGCTTTTCTGATCACTTTTTGTCCGGCGTCCGTCTGTCTGTCCGTCTGTATGTCCGTCTGTCTGTCCGTAAACTTTTTACATTTTCGACTTCTCCAGAAGCACTGGGCCGATTTTAACCAAAGTTGGCACAAATCATCCTTAGGTGAAGGGGATTCAAGTTTGTTAGAATGAAGGGCCACGCCCTCTTTCAAGGGGAGATAATTAAAAAATCTTTGAAAATTTGTTGGTATTCTTCTCAAAAACAATTTGGCCAGAAAAGCTGAAACTTGTGTGGAAGCATCCTTAGGTAGTGTAGATTCAAGTTTGTTCAAATCATGATCCCCGGGGGTAGAGTGGAGCAACAATGGGGGGTCGAATTTGTACATAGGAATATATAGAGTAAATCTTTTAAAATCTTCTTCTCTGAAACTGATCACCCAGAAAAGCTGTAACTTATGTGGAAGCATCCTCAGGTAGTGTAGATTCAAATTTGTTCAAATCATGATCCCCAGAGGTAGGATGGGGCCACAATGGGGGGTTGAATTTTTACATACGAATTTTTACATAGGAATATATAGAATAAATCTTTAAAATAATTTTCTCTGAAATTAATCAACCAGAAAAGCTGTAACTTGTGTGGAAGCATCCTCAGGTAGTGTAGATTCAAGTTTGTTCAAATCATGATCCCCAGTGGTAGGATGGGGCCTCAATGGGGGGGGGGGGGTCAAATTTTTACATAGGAATATATAGAGGAAAAGCTTTAAAAATCTTCTTCTCAGAAACCGATCGGCCAGAAAAACTGAAACTTGTATGAAAGCATCCTTGGTTTGGTAGATTCAAGTTTGATAAAATCATGATCCCCGGGGGTAGGGTGGGGCCACAGTGGGGGGGGGGGTCAAATTTTTTACAGCGTAATATATAGAGAGAAATCTTTAAAAAACTTTTTCTAAGAAACCGATCGGGCAGAAAAGCTGTAACTTGTGTGGAAGCGTCCTCAGGTATGGAAGATTCAAGTTTGTTCAAATCATGATACTGGGGGTATGGTGGGGCTACAATTGGGGGGGGGGGGGTCAAACTTTTACATAGAAATTATAGGGAAATATCTTTAAAAATCATTTGCCTAGAAAAGTCAGTTCGAATAGTGTAGGTCAAAATTTGTCAAAATCATGATCTTCAGGACTAGGGTTGGGCCACATGGTGGGGGGGGGGGTCCAATTTTACAAAGGAAAACATTCAAATTATCCACAAAAAGTCAAATGTTATTATATATGGTTTAACTTATATGCAAGCATTTTGTTGAATTATTGTTGATTCTTTAAAACTGTTTAGACTCTGGCCCCTGGACAATTATTTTGCCTCACAACGGGTTAAAGTTTGATGTAGGTTTATAATCCATATATAAACAGTTGTTTAAGTCTGATCATTTTCTCGAGAACTGCAATGCTCAATATGTAATATGACTGTAAAATCATCCTTTTACAAAAGGGGTCAATGATAAACATAATATGGAGGGGAATGTTTTATATACGGGATCTATATCTATTATGCGACATTGTTCAGATATTTTGTATATGACTCCATAAAGCTGATTTTATTATGTCTATCATTGCTCGGGTGAGCGATGTGGCCCATGGGCCTCTTGTTGTTATATATGGTTATCGCTCACACCTCGCGTTTTGTTATTTATAGTTATCGCTCGTGTGAGCGATAATCGTACATAAAAAAAAGCGAGATGAAAGGTCTAATTTTAATTAAATTGTATTTCAGTCATGATAATACAATGGAGAATTCGTGCAAGAATGTTTATTGAAGGCGGCATGAAATATAAAATCATGTTTGAGCTATCATTCAATGGTTTAAATATAATGATCAATAACATTTGTAATAAATATGAACTTCAAATAGTGCTAGTTTGAAAATAAAACTCAAAGTAAACGTTTTGATGTGTTTTTTTTCATGTTTAATAGTTTCAAAGTTAGCTTACAAAAGAAACATGCATGGGATCAGTTAAAAGTAGAATTTATCAGCAAAACAGCACCTTTCATAACAGATCATTGTGGAAGTAAAAACAAAGCAAGAAATACAAAACATGGCAATATTTATTGTAATTTTATCATAATTATATTGCAATCAAACTCAGTTATGACTTTTATTAATCCAGTGCATCAATGTCACATAATTTTCTTAAAATTGGCGATGATAAAATCAGGGCATGGTATTCCTATCGTTGTTTTACTATTTGAATGCTTTGTATTCCTATATTGATAAAAGGGAATAGTTTCAAAGGAAAGATAACTATCAAAATGTTAAATTCCAGGTTCGAATGATGTCAATGGCTAGGTAGTGGAACATATTCCTGTTTATTAAAACATGACACTATAAGGCATTTATTCTTTTCATAAACTTTTTAAGTAGAGGAAATGCGAAACTTAGGTTGAATTTTTCCATTTTCAAAATAAACGTTTGAAAATAAAAAAAAAACTTAAAAAAAAAAATTACTCTGTAAAATATGTTTTTACCCCCTCCCCCTTTTTTAAAGAAGTTTATTGTGTAGGAGTACATTATATTAAAATTCTACAATTTTATGGAAGTTTGTTATAGTTGCAAGTATAGAATCAATAAAAAGTAGAGGAAACCTTGTTTGAATAGGAGAAAGAGCATATATCTCTCTACCACTCAACTGTTATTCCTAGCTGTGACACATTTGCAAGACATTGACATGTTTCTATGAAGAGTCAAATTCCAGAAATGTAAAGAAAAGATATATTCAATATATGAAGAACAAATTTGGCAATTTCGAAAATCTGCCATAAATATTCATCCAAAGTGCAATCAATATTTACTTAACATATAGCCTTTAAACATGTCATTTCTTCGACTTAAAACTTAAAGTGTAACTTGTTTTCGCAAAAACATTTGCAATTTTTATAAGAATTTATGTCATAATTCTTAATCGTGACATCATTTTTTTTCAAACGAAAACAAAGTCGATAAACATACATGTATTTGAAGTGTTTACATTAGTTGCGTACGACGTCATCATTAGTTGTCGGTATGGACGATTCTTGGATTGTGTCATACACGTGTGAGGTCGATGATTCCGTCACCGTGTCATAGTTTGGAGGTGCATCTGACAATTTGTTTCCGTATGTCTGTGGACATGCATCTCCCCCTGGTTGTGGATATGATGTCATTGGATAAACACCTGGAGAGGAAATATTGGAAGGCGTCGCCATCGTGTTCTGTTGTGTTTGGGCAGCATAGTCTACATATGGGTTTCCTGCAGCTGATGACAAAAATAAAACTTATAAAGCATTATGATAAATATTTTTTAATTTATTTTTCAAAGACATATTACGTTCCTTATTTCATTTTCAATTCCATATACATCATGATGCAAGAACATGAAGAAAAGCATAAAAAGCAATTTACTTATGAATTTGTCAAGGCAATCAAACTAATACAAACTACATATATGATCACTGTTTTCAGTTTCGTAGCTATTTTTATGCTTTATTTACCTTATTTAGACAAAAAGTTCTGTTAAAAGATATAGGAATATTTTCAAATTTTAAAGCTTACACATTTGGACTTTTCCTTTGCTACATAATAGCCTATGGCCAAAATTAACATAAAAAAATTTAAAACGAAATCTAAAAATTAGTTTGTAGACCATTTAAACTCTTTCAAAAAGAGCCACATTGTAAAATGTATATAGCGATTAATAAAATGTCGATAAATTTTTAATAGGGAATAACAACTCATTATTATAGATAATAATACTTGTAATAAAACTTTACATAGATATGAATTATTGTACATGTATTTTTCTGAAGATAGTTTTGTCATTCAGTTCTATACATGCTACAAGTATAAGTTGACAAATTTCAAAATATTCCTACAACACTTTTTAAAAATTCACGCAATCAGAAACGTCGTGTAATTCACATGTTAGAAACACGATTAAAGAACGCAACGCACAGATATGGTGAATGGGAGATTACTAGGTATTTTATCTTGACCCAAAGGTTGTAATTTACTTATATTATACTACTACTATAAATACTTACCTGGGTATCCCTGTGTAGGATTGAATACTCTCCCCTGAGATGGTTTCCGTCTACACACACACCAGCAAAATATAGCAATGCACACTGTGATGAGTACGAGGCCACCGATAATACCCCCAACAATGGCACCAACCAGATATGCATTGGATTTGCTATCTGTGTCAAAAACAAATAGTTTTACCAAAAGATTATTTGGTATCTTTTTTGTATAATGTGTAAAAACAAATACCATTAAACATTGTATTAATGATTTCTCTATTAAAATTATTATTACACATATCAATTTGTTTTTGTACGGTCACAAAATATTTCATTATTAATGTGATAAGTCAAGAAATCACAGACTTTTTTCAGATTTAAATTAGATATTCCCCTTCAAAAACAAACACAAAAAGCAAATACAGATAATAAGTCCGTGGCCGCCTTTATTACTTGTAGCCAAGGAGATCATGCCATAAAATGAATTGAAACTTATTCATTCTAAGTGTTTTCATATCAATTTCGTGTACCACAGTCTCCGTAAATGTCATTTTGCTGTATTTACGTGTGTACAGTGTTTCCAAAAAATTGTACAACTCGTAACACTTTTCCCCCAATATTCTCCCCTTTCTTTCTTGCACGGAACTTGTGTTTTTTTCCGGTGGGGGGGGGGGGGGGGGGGGCTTATTTTGTGTTGTAATTATGTAAAAGTTTTAATATCACTTGGTACTATATATAGTATTTCAATCAGGAGCAGATTTATTTTTTAAAACACACAATCTAATTTCAATCGTTTCTTATTTGCACTTTATTCAATTAAAATTTGCTAATACGTTCGGGTGAGTTAATAAATTATAAAAAGCTTCTGACAAAAAAAGGACAGACAGACAAACTGTCAGATGGACAAAAAGACGACATGAGTCCAGAAAAAAAGTTAAATGGAGCATTTGGTTCTAATCCTTAACAAAAAACTCTTTCATTTTCAACACCGTTTTGTCTCTCAATTCAATGTTATGGTTGAAATTAAAAATACGAAAAAATGATTTTAAATATCATAATCATGGTACTGAAATTATAAAAGAAACATTACTACTTACAATCATATTCCTTCTTTGCTGTGACCTTGAGCTTAAAGATTGCTTTATTTGTAGATCTGCCAAAGCGGTTTTTGAACTCTATGTAAAGCGTTTCATCTTGCGGTCCACAGTAATTTGCTCTGTCGTTTTCAGTACATGTTATTTTCTAAATAAGATATTTAGTTGCATGTTACTATAAAATATTCTCTCTCTCTCTCTCTCTCTCTCTCTCTCTCTCTCTCTCTCATTTCATACATTTTTCATACATGAAGCCATACCATTATATTCTATGTATATCACAAAAGTATCGTAAATTCTTCCATAATCAATCTTTAATTGATGCTAAAATATCACAAATATATATTAATTGATACCAACTACTAGTATATCAATTGAGTGTATGATACATATAAATACATACGTGTTCAGTGACTCCGATAATGGACGTTTTGATGTTTATTTCGACTGCACAGTCACTGTCATTGAAATATAGAGGAGTCACACAGACTGAATACTCGTCTAAAATGTCGTCCCCTCTTCCACGAAATTTGAAATAGTCGCAATAAGAACCTACTTCCTTTCCACTGTACTCAACGTACATTTGATTATCCTCATCCACATCTTTAGAAAATATGGGACAGTCTACACCAAATTCATCTACGTTGAGAAGAATTGCTTGATGTTAAAACTGGCAACTAGCGCAAACCGCTCTTTTTTTTTTTTATCTCACCATGGATGAATACAGAGTGGTACATGTACAATCCTATATAAATTGTTATTCATCAGAAAAATACTCACATGTGGTCTGATATCCGGATACTAAAGCTACGTGCGATAAAACCAGTAAACAACTGGTAATCGATAAAAATAATGAATCAGACATCTTACTGTTTCTGTAGGAGAAAAATAACTACATATAATACTACATATAAACTACATAATGTTGTTGTCTAATAGAATAAAGATATTGGAGTTAAGCAGAACGATTGTAAAACTTTCAACAGGCAAACGTTTTTTTTTATTTACACATTCTTTATATTTAGGTCATTCAATATTTCGCAATTCCTCGGTCAATGTAAATGTTGTTGAGTCGTTCGAGATTGAAGATACTTTACAGGAAGAATAAACATATTACTTTAATAGTAGAAAGTTTACTGTTCGATCTGTGGTCATAATAACAAAATTTAGATACATACTCTTCAAAATACATACCTTCTTCCCATGTTATCAAATACCTGTGGTGTCAGAGACCTTTAATATACGACTCTAGAGCACCAGCGGGTGGATCAAAGGGGATGGAAGTCTTAGTTTTGGTACAAGATAAAGAAAGGTGATATTTAGCATTTGTCTAATCAGCCTTATTTATAGCGCAATTTGTAACAAGTTAAAATGTGAGCTTGTAGCAAAATGATGACGTTAGTGTTTTAGGCGGCGCACCAGTAGGTAATAACATTTTGCACAGACCTTAAAACAAATCTTATGCTGATTTTTAAGTAAATGAAATTAACAAATTATAAATTGCTTCGAAATGCAATTCGTGAGTTAGTAGTCTAGCACCATCGCGAAAATACTCGGACAAGAATGATGATATTAAGTGACAAAAGAAACCCCGACAGATATAAATGGGCGACAAAATGATGAACGACATATTTCGGGATAACAGGCGTTAGATAACAAGTAATACAGGACAAGTTTGGAATTGTCAGATCGTTTGTTCTTATGAAAAAAAATCTAAAAATGCATAGCGAGTGTGCACTCAAGGTTAATGTTTAAAGAAAATGTTTTTTTTTTCCAAGACATTTTCGGAAATAAAAACGTATATGTTATCATGAACGGTGTGACGGGTTTAGCAACAATGTAAAGACTGGACATTTTCGACGTCGTACATTGCGCCGCCTGGCAAAACTTGTCTTTAAAAATTTTCATTTTCCTTAAAAAAGTAATAAAGCACGGTGTTGAATTTAGGGGTATTGTTTGACAAAGTGTCATGGAATAAAACATAGTGACTGTTGTATAATGAAATTGCAGCGAACAGATTTTAAGTTTATTGCCTTGTCTACGTAATTTTGGGACACTCCTTATATATACAGTGGGGATTCAGATATTCGGAAGCCAGATGTCTGGACGCTTCAGTTTACTGACTATTTGGAAACATATCTTTTAGACGTTATTTTATCTCATATATCCGGAATTTTACTTTCCGCATCCGGACGGTCTGTTTTTACCACAAAACACTGTTTAACTACAAATTTTGCTTCATTTTACCAGACGGTGATACCCTGATTAATAGAATAGAAACACTACGCCTGTCAATTGAGTTTCACACCCTTTCCCCTACGAGTAGCTTGTATAAACGCTATGACTTCCCAAATCACTTTCAAATATTACCGACATTGCTGGTAGGACAGGATAACAGGATAAGTCACGCCTTACTGCAAGTAACTTGGGTATTTGTACACTGTGCACCTGTCAAGTGCAATCACTTTTTGAAACATCCCTCTATTTCAAAGGAAGAATGTGCTTAATAAATCTGGAAAGTTTTTCATAGCTTTGTGGTTTTTATATTCAAAAAGTTATTTTAAACAAGATATCTCACGATTGCCTTGTTATACGTGTATTAAGTCAACCCCGGAAGTATAGACAGAAAACAAAACAGAAGTGAAGCATTTCAATTGGTCGGAAGTGCATGCATTGGTGGAAAATTGACCCGTCTAGATATAGATTGTTAAAAACATAACTTAAATAGGCACATTTAACATTTGGACACAATATATTGAGCTACATTAATATTTGGCTATTATTACAGTTTGGTTAATATTCCCTGACTAAATAACAATATAAAGCAGAGTTCAATGTATTAAAAACAGGTGAATTTCAAAGGACAACTCTAATTTGATGCCATTTAGTATGAAAAGCAAAGAAAACGTATTAACACCCATTATAAACATATAAATTATCATTAATGACAACTACAATAGACTCATTTCAGATATTCGCACGCCTCACATATCCGGACGATTGAACTTGGGAACGAAAGAATCCGGATAACTGCGCTTCACTGTATCATACAGGTATGTCAGAAACGTGTCTGACTCTCGAGCTTCTGGTTATTGGAGGATAACCGTTGTTTAACTCTCCGTTCACCAATGCTGATGCCTACAAGATCACAGGCTCATTGCAAATAGGAATCTATACTGCAGTCAGGGTTGGAGATCTCTCAACCTACACATTAAAAGAAATTTTTAAAGTAAACTAACTGATCCCAAATTCACACAGACTTATTACATATTTTGCTTTGATTTGTTAAATTAATCATCAGGTATTAAACATACTGAAAATTATTTTCCTTCTTTTACATGTACTATCTCTCAATAATAAAGTTAGGTTTTCATATTTTGGAAGATAATAGGTATTTTTTCTCATTTTACTATAAACTCTTTAGTACAATAGGTACTTTCTTATCTTTCATGAAATGAAGTTACGGGAGGGGGGTATTAGGTACCTCGCCCCTTTATAAATTATCCTACAACTGCGCCTGTCTAGTTTATTTTATTTTACTTTTTTTAATCATAAAATAAAAATCATATCACAATACAAACTACTACAGATAAATTTAAAACTTCATAAATCATTAACATTGTTAATCTCTCTCTCTCTCTCTCTCTCTCTCTCTCTCTCTCTCTCTCTCATTTCATAGGGAAAAAAGTGTCATAAAATCAATAATAAGATAAAATACTACGGATCAGATATGTAAAGCAACTGATAAAATCAATTTAAAATTAGACCTTTCATCTCGCTCTTTGTTAAAGATGTCTATCACTCACATCTCGCTTTATTGTCGTTAGACTTCTACTTCTGGTGCATCAAATAACCGCCCACTATGAGCAGAAATTTACATCATTTAAACTGGTTAGGGAACCAGTTTCAGGTGTTTACGCACATCTAATGTACGGCCTATTACATTGTATGAATCTAATGTGCAGGGCTTACGTATATCATTGCAGGGGCTGCTACGCAGTTTCAGCTGCATTTCCAACGTGTTAAAATTATACACATCGTAGAAACTATAAAGTTTGCTTTCAAAAGAGGCATGATAAAACCGGCTTGTAAATGTCATGAATATAAACATGCCAACTTCCGTTTCTTTAATTTAAAAAAAAAGATATGGACACTACTTCTCAGTTTCATGATGTAACATCCGAAGATGAAATTTCTGTTTTCTTCTCCCATTGCTGCCAAAATGTCACTTTGTTTTAAAATAATTTACCAACAAGTACAATGTAGTTCTACTTGTCACAAAATGATGACAAATCATCTTGTAAAGAGATGTATTCTCGTATAATTTTCAATTAAAATTCAATTTCTGATTTCCAAATTGAATGAAAGCTACATATTTCCTCTGTTTTTTACATACGGAAGTTTTACCGTGTATGTTGTAATATGTCGTAAATAAATATTAACTCATTATTCAACGAAATTTTATTTGTTAAAACGTTACTTTTATATGTTCTCTCTCTAAAATGAGTTATACAAGGTCTAATTAAAAACCTGATGGTCATCAGCAAATAAACGTTATCTTTTCTCATTTTGTGTCATTTATTATTAATTGCAAATTTTATCATACCGTCGGTAATTTTTATTAATATGTTTTTAAGAACTGTTTAATTTTAACAAAATGTTCTTGTTGAGAGTTCAGCTATGCTAAGTAGCCATTAAGCGATGCTGCAAAATAACCTTTCAGTGCGCCAGTAGCTGCATAACAAAACAACATAGAGTAGTGATATTTAAGGTGGAACAACACACCTGGAAAAAGTCACTCAAATTGGCAGTTAATTAATTGAATATGAAAGATATCCTGATAAATAAACTGTTCAGTTGTCAAATAAGCAAAAAATTGACAATTTGGGGGTAAGAAATGAATAATATCTCATAATTCAATTCAATAGGTAATAACAAACACCCGAGCGTGATTCGAGCTCGGGATGTACGGATCATACGTCCGACACTCGAACGTCTCGGCTACGGAGTTAATTGCATGTTACCGTTACCGTCAATAAACTCATTTTAACAAAACTAAATGGCGTCTCGATCAGAGGTCAGCAACTTGGTGATGATTTGTTATTCCACCTTAAAGTGCTGAAGAGGACTTGTAAATAGCCATAGTTCTTGGTGCTCGCCGCTCTTCCCACAGCACTTATATAAAAAATTGACTAACCACTTCAAGATTGCAGTGTCAATCTCACCTGCGTTGACGTGTATCGTACCTTGCTTACATTTGTTACATGTACTAAGACGCAACAACTTTCAAGCTAAATGCAGTATATATGCACAAGAAGATTAAGAACATCAATAATAATGGTCAATGCAATACATTTATAAATAAAATAAACGTATAACAACAATACAAAAGTGCAAACATTAGCTAGACAAACGATAATTATATCTACATTCCACATATTTTTTGCATGTTACGTGTGTGGAAAGCTACTGCAGTTATTTAAGCATTGAATCATTATGTTTTGAAAGATATAGTCTCATAACTGCAGCGGTGAGTGCATACGGATTGAGTAGCGTGCGTTAGCGCGTTATGAGAATTTGTATGCACATACCGCTGCAGTTATGAGACTATATCTTTTAAAATATAATGATTTAATGCTTATATTTACATTTCTTTTAACTTCTCGCGTTATCTGCAAATGTGATTTATACGTAAAAATTCCTGTTTTATCCTAAGGGTAAGTTCAAATTAAAGGAAGAGCAACTGTAATAGCCTCAAGCGTGAACTTTGATTTTCGCTTGTGACGTTGCATTTTCCAGCGTTTAACGTTTGTGACGTCATAATAAAACTCGTCATTTTAACCTTTCGGTACCCTGTGTGTGTTACAGTGTGATAACTGCAGTAGCTTTCCACACACTTTATATGCAAAACATATTTAGAATGTAAATATAAAACTGTAACACACACAATGTACTGAAAGGTTAAAATGTCGAGTTTTACTGTGACGTTACAAACGTTGAACGCTGTAAAATGCAACGACACAAGCGAAAATCAAAGTTCACAATCATGGTTGTTAAAGTGGCTCTTCCATTTATATGAACTTACCCTTAAGATAAAATAGGATTTTTAAGGTATAAATCACATATGCAGACAAGGCAAGAAGTTAAGATAATGTAAATATAAGCATAAAATCATTATTTTTTTTTAAAATATATAGTCTCATAACGCGCGTTACTCAATTTGTATGCACACACCGCTTCAGTTATGAGACTATATCTTTCAAAACATAATGATTCAATGCTTAAGTATTAAACAACACAAGGTCCAGGTGTGAAATCAAGTGTAACAAAGGCTTTTATATACCAAGTTTAAGGCAAGTGCCCATTTACAAGTCGTGTTCAGCTTTAATTTACATTAACTTTAGTGTATATGATAAATCATAACATATATTTAAAAAGAACGTAATTTCGACCAATTTTCTTTAAAAAAAATTAATTGAATAAGGATAAATATGAATAAGTACAACTTCAACGTCATTTTGACCCTTCTGGCCTTGGATAATTTCAATTGATATAAATTCAACATATGCCAAAATTCCAATAATTCTCATTTCTAACTAAGCTTGCACAAAGTAAATTTCCTTCAGAACCAAGCTAGGTCAGCGCTTTCCAGTATTTTCAGCACGTGTACTTTGATTAGTATATATATTTATAGCTTGTATGCGTGTGAGCGATAACCATTCATAAAAAAGAGTGAATTAAAAGGTCTAATTTTAAATCAATTGAATTCCCGTCAGGATAATACAATAAAGAATTTATGCAAGAATTTTCATTAAAGGCATGAAATATAAAAACATGTTTAGCTATGATCATTCAACGGTTCAGATATGGTGATCAATAAGATTTGTGATAAATACAAACTTCAAATAATGCTAGTTTGAATTCAAAACTCAAATTAAATGTTTGTTTTTAAAGCTTTAATAGTTTTAAAGTTAGCTTACAAAAGAAAATTGCATTGGATCAGTTTAATGGTGTATTGTGTAGGAAAAATAGCACCTTTCATAAGATCATTGGAAGTAAAACAAAAGCAAGAAATACAAAAAAAAATGGCAATATGTATTGTAATTTTATCATCATAATATTGAAATCAAACTCAATTTAGTTTTTTTTTTTTAAATCAAAAGTATAATCAAAGCTGTCTTAATACTATTTCATGCCACTTCTTCGACTTACAACTTAAATTTTTAATTATTTTTGCAAAAACATTTACAATTATTTTAGAAATGTATGTCATTGTTTTTAATCGAGACAGTATTTGAACATTAGTTGCGTACGACGTCGTCATTAGTTAACGGTCTGGAAGATCCTTGGATTTTGTCATTAACGTGTGAGGTCGATGACTCCGTCAACGCGTTATAGCTTGGAGGTGCATCAGAAAACCTGTGATCAAGTGTCTGTGGATATGCAACTCCCCCCGGTGGTGGATATGATGCCATTGGATAAACACCTGGAGATGCAATATTGGAAGGTGTCGCAATCGTGTTCTGTTGTGTTAGAGCAGCATGGACCACATATGGGTTTCCTGCAACTGATAAAAAAAATCAATATTTTCAAAAAATTATCATAAATATTTTTTGCTTCTAATTTTTTTTTTTGGCAAAGACATCTTACGTTTGTTATTTCATTTTCTATTTCATATACATCATGATGCAAGAACATGAAGAAAAGCATAAAAAGCAGTTTTATTATGAAATTTTCAAGGTATACAACCAAATAAAAACTACATAATTATTTGATCACTATTTTCAGTTTCAGCATTTTCTTTTTTTAGCATAGACATGTTTACATTTGCTGTAAAATATGATGTTGTTGTTTAAATCTTAAGACTCAATTCCTTGTACAGGGATTTAAGCCAATTTTATTTAAATTTGTGTTTTTGTTTCCCCTTTCCATCAAAAAATAATTTCTCACAGATTACAAAGGACAGAGAATAGAGTTTGCAAAAGGTTGATTGTCTATATTTTGAAACCATTTCAAGTTGATACATGTAAATCTATTTTATAAATCTCAAGTACATGTACTTAAGTTTTTAAGAGACACAAAGCACTTTTCCATCTGTCTTTCGAAAATGAGAAAACGGAAGTTTAAGATAAACCAATTACAAACGAGCGGTCAGAGGGACACATTTCTCCCATTATTAAGAGGGTTGAATGTTACTGGATATATTTGAGCTTTTATTACCTTATTTAGACAAAGAAATTTTTTTAAAAATATAGGAAAATGCTCAAATTTTAAACCTATTGGGATATTCCTTTGCTAAATAATACCTTATGGCCAGATTTAACAAATCAATTACAAATCTAAAGCAGATTGGAAGCTAGGTTAGTTTGTTGACGATCCAGCCTCCTTAAACAAGAATCCCATTGTAAAATGTGTAAAGCGGAAAATAAAATGTCGATGAATATTGAACAAGAAATAAAAACTATTATTCTATATCATAATATTCATAATAATTGTAGGAAAACTTTACATAGATATGAATTATCCAATGTCCTGAACATGTATTTTTTTCAGCTAGTTTTAAAATGCAATTTTATACAAACAAGTGCGAGTTGAAACATTTCAAAAAATCCCTGCAACACTTTTCGAA